>OU342444.1:10600000-11808750 GCA_910589575.2 Carcina quercana
TCGCCTACCACCAAAAAATGAAACAAATATATATTTCATAAACTTAAAAATTACAAAACTACAAATTGCACTGGGACTTCCTGTTAAGCATATAAATACGAGTACTGACAGGTACCCCGACTGTGACTCGAACCCGGGACCTCTGGATTGTTATTCCTAGTCCACTAAGACACCAAGGTGGCCTCCGTTTTGCGTAGAGATGAAAACCAAATTGACATAAGATTACGTACAATTATTTTAACAAGTGAAAGAATTTAAAAGCAACAAGCCACAAAATTCCTCAAACACAAAGTATTTCAGTCAAAGTAAAATCTTTTTTTACAATGAGTATAAATACAGCCTCTTTTGGAAAAAATTTCACGGTCACACTTTCATAATCGACTGTCCGTCTACCATTGGACGTCATAGATCGCTTATCAGACGGATCAGTGATCGCAGTGTGATATTGTTGTTACACTGGTAGACGCTGCTGACTCCGGAATATTTTTCAAGTAGTATTCTTTTATTTCATCTAACACCTAGATACTGAATCAGAGTTAGATTGATTAGAGCCTTTTCAAACTAGTGTTTGAAACGTTCTTCTGTTTACGAAACGACAAATTAACATTTTCCGTTAGAAAAGTCTGCAATCAAAACATTTGGGAAGGAAATGAACAGCAAGCGAAAGCAAGATTATGCTGGTATTAAGGTCAAGTTAACGGTATAGTACGGTCTGGGGTCATGAGTTATTCATCGGGCTCCAGTGTCGTGACATTGGGGTGGGGCCACGTGGTCGGTTGCTAGGCAACGCGGGACAAACAAACATACAACACCGGGGGTAGGTTTCATTCAGTCCGTGGACTTCGAGTGGGATAGACGTGTTTACGTTGATAGTGATTCTAAAATGTGATTAAAACACAAGAAGTGTAAAGATGAAACGGGATTGTCATAAGTTTTTTAAAAGGATAAGGTGCCTCCTTGCCGGGTTAATTTCAATAGTAAAGACATCTACGAAAGTAATAATTTAAAAAATCTACAGATCATACCGTTTGCAAGCAGTATTTAATTTTCACCCTCAAATTTATATAAAAGAAAAAACACTACAAGCTTTTTGGTAATGTTATTCCTCATTGTTAACAACTAGTCATTTCAATAACTTCAAAGTCCAGAGTACAAATAAAAATCTTAATTTCCGTCAAGGATGATTAGTTCGTCACAATCGAAAGGATCAAATCAATTTTTATAGACTGCAATGGAGCAATGCGTTTGATGGTTCATAGATAGAATTTGTCAAATTAAAATTAGAGAAAACATTGATTCTAGAACATTCTTTCTAAACAGAATTAGACAAGTATAAAGGTCTTGTGTTCCTTGTTATTTTCTTATTGTCAAAAAGGGATAGCACGACTCTGAAGCAAACAAAAAGGTTTTTATGTAAATTAACTGAACGAGTAATTGTCAAACGCAAAATAGATACATTAAAAAGTAGGCCCTAAAAACTTTAAAGAAGAATAAATGGCAATGGACCCAAAATTCTCTCGGTCGTATGACCATGTGAACTGGTGGGAGCCTGAGCACTGGAAGACTAAAGGACCTCGCAGTGTATCCTCGGTGTCCTTAGAAGGAGTGGATCTTGGAGAGATCAGGAATGGATGGGTGACGTTGCCCGACACCGATTCTAAGGTAAAGTCACGACACAGCCCGGACACTCCATAGAATCTTTTTGAATTGACCAGATGACGTCACGTGACGTTTGTACACCTCGCGGGGTTTCGCGAGCTATCATTTGTATCGTGTGAACGTGATTAGTAAAATACTATAATTTTTATGATTTATTAATATGAACTAATTATAATTATTATCATTGCTATATAAATGCAAGAATGTTTAGATTATTGTGCCATAATTTTGTACTATATGCCATATTTAATTATTTGAATAAACCATCCTTTCATGCATATTTATCTATATAAAATATTTATCTTATGCCAGGTTTATCCCGCGAGGGCCCAATTTTTTATTGAATACAAACACAAAAAATATTCCGCCAATGTAATGTAGCCCCAGCCTGGACTTTGTACAATTCGTTTAATTTCATAACATCACTATTCCTACATTTACCTTATTTTAAATACTTTAGAGCTTAGCTTTCTTTAAACTATGGAACACGTACACAGAACAAACGATCGTTCGTTATTTATATATTTATATTAATATCTAATCTATGGTTACGATGCTGTTGAAGAAGGCATTGTTTAGTTATATTTGAGAAAATAATAGTTCATTGTATCTCAAAATCAAACAGTACTTGTTTAAATTTTAGGCCACTGACTAACTATTGATGCGCCTGGCCTCCTCGTGGCTGCATATATCAACAGATCTTTACGTGAACGCCTTCTGTTACATTGACAATGATTTTCCAAATTGGTACGTTATTTGCTATTATTGAAATAATTCGAATTCATTAGATGAAAAACAAACACACGCAAAATATTTTGTTAAATTCAATAGCGAAGGAAGATACGTAAATATCCTTGTTAGCATCGAATCAGTTGAATATATTGTTACAGTAAACAATACAAATTAATTGAACAACCAAAAAATCTAGCGTTGATTCAGTGTGCCAACACTATCTGCGCTAGACATGGTATGGTATTTAGTAACAGATCTTAAAAGCGACTTGTTCACGCAAGTATTTTCGATACTGCTTCTTGATATGGTCTTAATTTCTCAACGTGATAAAATCCGGAATAACTCCCAAGTATTTTGACTAGACTTTCCGTATATTTTGTCGGTACTTCGTCCTTCATTTTGAATACTTACCTTATCTACATATTCAAGTTACAGGTAAAGCACACTGTAACTCATACTCATTCCTTATCGTCATATCAGCTGTGTAAGTTCACAGTTGGCCATGAGCTTCCCTAATGGATCGGCACATATTTCACATTAGGGCTTTTTCCATCATCACCGCGCTTGGCGGGTGGACCAGATCAATGGTTGATACAAAAGTAGACACTGCTGCCCATATCGTGATTAAGGGTGAATTAGATCATGGTATAACGCCCAAGACCACTAGAAGACAAGGTGAGATCTTAGTCTTAGGTGAGGTCTGTGTCTGAGAACATAGACCAGAAGAAATTCCTACAAAATTAAATTATACAACCTGTACGAAACTTACCGTCAAACTTTAGCATATTATAGTACTCGCACGCTAAGTTTGCCGCTCCGAAGTTAGCTCTCCGGCTCACGCAGTCGGAATATGTTTGTATACTAGGACATTTCATTCCACACACTAACATGCCTTGCCTCCCATTTTGTAGCTAACTTCAGAGGAGCAAACTTCGTTTGCGAGAACTGTACTTACCTTTTACTGTATTAATAATGTTTCGACAATTCATATTCCGCGTGACTCGCGTCAGTTATCGAGCCCAATTTTCACGTTTTATTAGGTCGAACGTATTCCCTGCATTTATATGTAGATCCATATAACTTTTTTATAACACAGCCATGTTGTCTCTACCATTACAGCTCGACACTGTCGTATTATGTTCACATGTAGTGAAAATTTGACCTACAGTTACATGAAGTAAAATTATAGTTATTTAGTTAATCAACTAATTTAAACATTCAAAAGAACTGTCCACATTTGCGTCACATGTATCGATTCCCATACAAGTCCAAATAGAATAGTTATTGAATTGTTAGTGAAAATTTCGTGACCTTGACTTCCACAACCGTATGGGAAATGAAACTTGAATTTACTTGACGGTTCTACGAATACACTTAGTTTTAGTTGGATTCTTTATCTTTATTATTGATGGGTTTTCGGACACGCCTGAGAACGGAGCATGTGTTTGATTGGAACGCTGTAATTTTGTTCCTAAAATAGACTAAAATTATACGTTGCTTCCTCTGAGAATCGAACCGTTGTGGACTTTAGGTTTGTGCGTCCAATAGCAGCCACTAAGTTGGGAACGGGGGCGGTTATTCCTGCTGTTTTGCTCTTGATTTCCTGGAGGTCAGTCTTGTGTTTATTTCTGAAACCAAACCAGACCATTACGGGGAACTCTGCATGAAAACAAAGCCAGTCATCGTTGTGTAGGCAGCGCGGCGGTGAGTGGCGTTACATCACGACTTAGCATACGGCCTCGGTGACTCACGCCAAACATGGTCTCTAGATGATGCTCGCAAAAAATATATATTGTTTTGATCGGAAGGGATTGACGGCCAGCGGCGTTGAGAGTCTGGGAGGCTTTGGACAAAAGATTGGACTGATTGATTGTTGGTATGTTTTCTACAGGATATCAAATGTGGAGCACTTACATTATCTGAGAAAGAACCTTGAAAAACAAACTTAAATATTGTATGCGATCGGAAAATGAACCTTATTTCAAACTAATAACGTATGCAAGTTTCTATACTTAGTTCGTAACCCTTGGTGCGCGGGTTCACGTCGCACCGTTTCTTTTTCTTTTTCTAACAATCAACTCGTCCCAAGAAAAAACTATATAATTTTTTTGTCCTTAAGTATTATATAGTTTTATTCCAAATATATAGAACGATACAAGTAGAAAATTCTTGAATATTGACCGCCATGCAAACTCATTGTGCACAAAAAGTTTTAAATATATTCTTCGAAACAAGTTAACGTGTTCAAAAAGAACTAGAAACCGACTTCAATTGCCCTAAAAGTCTAAAGCAAAAGAGTTGTTTCAAATCCGGCCTGCGCTTGTACACTATTTAAAAAAAACAAGTAATTATCTAAATTTATATATAAAAATACTAGAATTACATTTTTGCATTCATTCTAATAAATTTGTACAAAATCATTCTATTAGTACTAAGTGACAGCGTCAAACGCCATTTTATTGACGCCATCTTTGTTTTCAACGTCAGGCCTTACCTGTTTCATGCGTTTTATATGTTTTTATTTTTATAATTTGTGTCATTTAAGACTTATATGGTTTTCTTATGTATGCTATTATCAGACCTGTATCAAATTAAACTAGGGTCACACGGGAAGCACCAGCTTTCAAATAAAAAAAGAATCATCAAAATCCGTTCACGCAGTCGAAAGTTCTGAGGTAATAATAAAAAAAATTACCCGTCCAATTGACAACTTACTCATTTTTGAAGTGGGTTGATAATATGTATTTTCATCGTACGTCAGGCGTTTGTTTGAACTGAACAGTTATTCCTAACATTATCATATTTATTGCAATTCTCGAAGCCTTTGAATTTATCGAATGAAGTCGTTTGACGTGTGGGTGCAATCCATACTCGTAACAATGTGATATAAATCAAATAAACAGCACCAAGTTTCCATACAGATTGTTAACACACAGTATAAGCAAGTTCACATCGACTCCGACTTAATTAGGAGTTGGTCTGATCGTAAATATCATAGCTTGTTGGGTTTAATTATAATTTATGGCAGAAAATATTTATTCCGTCATCATCAACAGCCATATGTGCCCACTGCAGGGGCTCAAGCTTACTCTCCTACAGAGAGTGTATGGGCCGTAGTCCACTACACGGGACCAGTGCGGATTTGTACCTCAGACTTAACACACACTTTTGAATTTCTTTTCAGGAGTGTGCAGGTTTCCTCACGATGTTTTCCTACACCGAAAAGCCAAGGTTTTTTTATCATTCGTACATAAATTCCAAATTACAAATTGGTGTGAGCCAGAATCGAACCTAGACTTCGATTGTTCTGGACTGACGTTCTACGCAACTGAGTTACCACGGCTAGACAACTTTTCATAAGTCTCGTAAATAATCACGTAACTTTTGCTAAATTTGCTAATCTTAAAGCAGGCATCGTGCAAGTAAGGTCGATGACTGCATGAGTCATGTCGGGCCACTCACGCGCAGCCCAGCTACGGTCATTGTTGCGCGAGCTATGTGCGACATGCACCTGAGACAGGAAGTGATTACCAGTCCTTTGTTCACTATCCTACGTAAGTTAGATTGCAACTCGGAGATATTTGAGGAATGGCGACAATGTCTTGACCGACTCCGTGGCACAATGACTACTCGCTTGGCGGTACCCGATCTGGTTGGTGGTAGGACATTTTCTGTCTCCGCCTAGCTAGCTACCACCATGTTACCTAAGTCTGCCGCAACACAGCAGTATTAATAGTAAAAAGTAGGCAAAACTAGACTAAGACAACCGATGAAATGAAGGCAATTAAAACATGTCATACACAAAAAATGTTCAAAAAAATCCTTCACGATTTTATTTAGCTGTCATAAGAATATCACACAAAACTGAATGCATTGTGCATTACCTTTCAGCCTTGTTCCATTTGCATACTCGTATTACTTAAACAAAACAAGTTATATGTCACCGGATCGATTAAACACCCACGTTATCGTCCGATCGCTGCTATTGGCAGGTGGTGTTTACATTTAATAGCTTTCGTCCTCAATAACAGGTCAAATTTACAAACAGGTAAAAGTTATACGTAAGAAATCATTAAATTCGCACAAAGCAGTTAATAACTCTTAGCCAGAATTAAAGATGGCGTCAATGACATTTGATGACACTTGATGTTTTCCATTTAGTACCCCTTCCACCCCACCCCACACCTCTACGGACAAAATACTACTAAAATGTATTTTTATTTTAATAATATTTTCCTGGTTTGTTTAAGAGACACGAAATTTAGTAAATCAAAGTTTGTGACAAATCTAGACAAAAATGTTGTTTATTAATTTTTTGTATTTGTATCAAATTTTAATAAGAGCGTGCCCTTGTTCAAAGACCGGGCTAACATAAATAAGTCCTTTGAATGTGTTTAACTCATTCAGTAGCAGTGACTTTAATTGACCAAGTTTCGTGCACGATCTTAAATAGTGTACAAATTTCAATCCGGATATGAAGCGCCTTTAGATTTATCTTGCTAAAGCGAACTTTTTAGTACCGGAACGGTTGACTAGAAGCTACATACAAACCTGTCATCTGCTTATCACGATCTATTCATGACCATTGATAATAATTATATCATGTTTCTCTTTGTATCACAGACCGGATTATCAATGGCCCTAGTATGGCTAAGATTTCATTATTTTAACAATTGATAATAACGAGAAATTAAGTCCCACGTAGACCACCCAACTGAACAATAAATGCACATTTCAATAGTATATCCAGTAGTTAATGGGTGTACCACAACCCACTAGAATTTGTAATGGTTGCCCAACAGGTTGCTAATTACCGACAATTAGTATGTGTGACATGGTTGAGAGCGAGTAGTCGCGCAGGAATGGCGACAGCGGCGATACAGCTTTGGCTTCGGCACCTTACTCTGAGATTTGTTTGGTTTTGAATTTAGTTCCGTTTGGATTCAAAGTGTACGAGGCTTTTTATTGTTTCTAAATCAATCCATAATTAATTAGTTAATCCTAACCATTTATTTAACACAAAGGTAGACAATTTACAAAAAAACGCGTAATGACTAAAAAAACTTAAAATTGAAGTTTTGTTCTTTTTTTTAAATTCTTTTTTTTAACAGTTTATTGTACACGGAAACATTACATAACACAAAAACAGAAAAAATCTATACAAAAGGAACAGCTTATTTCTAAAAGAAATTTCTTCCAGCAGTCCTTCTAATAGTCTAATACATATATGAGTATGTAGTCAAGTATATCGCTTATCATCAAAAACTTTGTAAGAACTATATTGGAATAGTTTTCCCTGCTACTGTAGCCACAATAACCCGGAGTTTTGGTCATCATTTTGATCCGATTCTACTGATTTGGTGTGAGTATTTGCTAATAAAAATTGTCATTTCTAGCCCTCGACACAACAGAGGGGTGTTATAAGTTTGACGGCATTATCTGTGTGTCTGTTATAGCATCGTAGCTCTCGAACGGATGAACCGATTTTCGTGCGGATTTTTTACGTGAAGTTCTTGTACTTGTTTATTATAAACCTCAAAATGTAAAAAGTTATTATAAAAAGTCTCTGTTTTGTTTTGTTACTTCACTCGTAAATACAGTATTTATAGTTCAAGTACTCGGGCTTACCTTGTCCTTTTCAGATTTGTGGTTTTCCGGTTTCCTCAAGTATATTACAAAGTTCAGTGCGATGTCAACAATGAGCTAAAACGATTTACAAAACAAAATGTTACATTATATTCACGTACAACCATTGGTTCACTATTATCACTTGAAAATTCGTCGTCGTTTTGCTGTAATGTGATAATGACAATTGTTTTATTCTGTGATATTTACAACAGCTACCACGAATCTTGCCACATTCTAGAAATCCTTAGGTGTTTGTATCTCTAAATCGAAAAATATGTTGTGTCTGCATCATCTAAAAACTGCCCCTTTAAACTCCTAGTGCAAGGACGCCTTTCAGACCTACCTACACGCCTCAGTTTTCACCGTTTATGAAATGGCACAATTATGATGCAAGTACGGTAAGCTGGATATTATAGTCGAGGTGTATATAGGCACGAAGCGAAGCCGAGAGCTTCATTGCAAAGTTTCTAACTTTCATGTCTGGCAATCTACTATTTTATCTAAAAAATAACAACCCACATGTATTCAATTCTTTTCCTAAACAATCGATCACTATCAAAGAAAAACCTAAGATAAAAGACAAGCACAATATCAGGTGGTATTGTGGCGTCGACCTCCAGACGCCTGACGGAAGCGACCCGTGGAACAATAAAGTAGATCAACAATTGACAGGTTGTTTCTGTGCAGTGGTGCGTGGGAGTCGACCTTACCGCCTGCGCCGGCGCACGGCTGTGGGATGGCGGATTAGCGATCGCGGGAAAGTAAAACGAATTAACATCTGGGTTGGATTTGCACTTCGCCTTTTATTTTTTATCTGTTACCTTTTCTTTATCGGAACTGATACTAGTGCTTTTTGGAGGCAGACTCAGATACCACGGTGCTAGCCAGACAGAAAGACAGAAAAATAACAACTAAACCAAATCCAGAGTAACCTTGCATTGGAAAGCGAATATGCGACTTTCTCATTATGAATCCAACTGTATAGCGAGTCTCAAAATGAGAAATGTTAACCAGGTCTTTAAAAATCGAGTGGTGATCGAATCGATACGCTTATCATGGTAAAGCTGTCCTACATGCGTCTAGGAGACAGTAAAGTTTATAATTTATGGTAAAAAGGAAGAGGGTACCCATCCACATCCTCTGTCACTGCAATGGACTCCACCACAATGGACAAAAGTACCTTGGACCACAGTACTAGACGATATTAAGGTCTCCACCCCTAGAGATATCGTCCGGTATATGACCGGAGTGGGATTCGGGGAAGTGATTTAACCACATAGGTGTCACAAAAATCTATCAAGGTCGCAGTGAGTGGTTGGGCCCGGTGAACCACCCCCCTTGTCTGAAACAATAAATCATGGTTTAGTGAATCGGAGGAAAATGACCCTTATACAAGATTAGACACTTACTTTAAGCTCGTCATCGTACTTTACGCAACTTACACCGCGCCTAGCTAACGGTTCAAATACGACCAATCAACGACGCAATTACGTCCTTAGATGTCTAGTCTAAATATCTAGTAAAAAATGTAGCCTCTTATGGAGACAGAGTAATGGGTTTCCAATTAAGTCCGCTCATTTTGGATTAAATGCTGAAGTTTTTCTATAAGTATATCTGCTTGGAATATATATTATCTTCAGATGTTGTCTAATTACATTTTGGCATTCTGTCGTGTGGCTTTAGAATAGGATTAGCCTGTGTCATCCGGATGTCGCTAAAAGCGACTAAGGGAAATTTACAAGAGGTGGGAGCAGCGTTTACCGCTGTACAGCCAACATCTGCTGTTCTAACCAATCTAACTGCCAAGGGTGGTTGGTGACTGTCTATGGTAACTCTGGAGAATACTATAAGGGCTAGCTCGTTATTCGTGGCGATTTATATGGAAAAATATCATTTGCAGAATATAACAGTGCTCATTGATTAGCCGTTGATTTTTACTGGCGTCAAAGAAAGACAAAGAAGTAGTACTAGGATTAGTCACCTGATAAAAACAAGGCGGGTCAGGATTCCCTTTGATCGAGCTTACTGTGTGTGTGAATATGTGTGTAAATGATACTTTAATAACATACCCCTCTTGTCTCCAGGCACGGTTCCAACAGAAGCAAATGCAGGAGCGCGAGATGAAGATCGCGTCGCTGTACGAGGCGCAGCAGGCTCGTGCCCTGGACCGAGTGCGGCATTCACCCAGCAACATCAGTAATGGAGGCAAGGCGCCGAGTCCTACACCGCCGCCTATACCGCACCAGCCGGGAAAGGTAGGAATATCTGTAAACACCTTCTGCAAAGAACGTCCAGAAAGAAACAGCGGATTCCGCCATTCCATCTAGAGAAACTAGCCAGGTGGACTTATTAACTACTACGAACCAACGGCAATGTTGCCTGCCTATTGGTATTTTACAGGACTGTGCGCGGAGCTATTTTCGTTGACCATCGCCATTCAAATCAAGTCCAACGGAAGGACGGCAGACCTCCACCCGTATACTGCGGATAATCCTACAGCTCACACCAAGCGTTTCGCTTCTACTTGTATCAATGTGTTTACAGCTAAAATATATAATACACTACCGGTTTCCGTGTTCCCCGAAAACTACAACTTTGAAAACTCCAAACGAAGAGTAAATAGGAATAACATTATCGACCTCATCGGCACATAACATCAGGTGCCTTTATTTTATTCTGAAAACACTAAGTACCAGGTCATGGAAATTCCCCAACAGTGTAAACAAAAACTAGGCCATTTGCATGTGATTAACTATACTTCCGTATTTGTTAAGTCATCATCAGCCGGGAAACTTCCACTGCTGGACATAGGCCTCCTCCATGGTATGCCACAACTGATCCTGAGCCACTTGCATCCAGCGACCCTAGAGCGACCTAGTAGGGGGACGGCCCGGTACCCTGAGAACTTTTACTCCCCATCGGTTGTCGATTCTTCGAGCGATGTAGCCGGCCCAGTTCCTCCTCAGCTCACTGACTCGTCAAGTTATGTCGGCGCTTGTTAAGTAATCTAACCCAATTGTTAATCTTTCAATTCTTTCAGGTCCGTCAAATGTTTGAAGAACGTCGTACAAAAGCGGGGATAGACAAGAGCTACCCTCTGCGGCCCATACACAACACAGACCGTCCCGCCGCCAGGAAACCAGTCACGAACGGCGTCACCAAGGTGTCTGCCACCAAGTCCAACACCATCTCAACTAATTCGAGGGTCGTAGAGAAGAAGAGCACCAAGTTTACCACGACGAATTCTGTTAGCGTTAAGAAGCAGCATGTGAGTATTGGAAATGTCAAAAGTTTCTGATATTTAAGAATCAGCGCCAAGCTTTTGCCGTAAAATTCGACTGAGAAAACATTTTTCATGCAAAATTCCTGCAAGGGCACAGCAGTGCTCCACATCACTGCTCCTAGCAATGCTTTTTAAAGGTGGTAGATAGAGTTGAAATAATACTGTACCACCAACCAAACCGAGAACCGCTATATTGCCTAGTAAGTTAAAATTTCAAGATAAAGGCACTAACAAGGATTTCTTACTGCATATCAGGACCGGTTCTTTTGTATCGAATTTATTTCAGCCAACACCGGGAACGACTGGCTCTTAGGGAACAAGTCCAACTTGCCAGAGATTTATAATCTTTTTACTCAAAGCTAGTGCCAACAGTTCCTTCTTCTGATAGCTGCGGAAGTATCATGTTCGGGAATGAAGTTCTTACTATATGGTCGTGATACTGCTGGCATACTTTTCTTGATTGCTCCAACACCGAAGCAGCAGCAGGGCTCATTGTTTAAAAACACATGCAACTTAAACTCCCCATGTTTCATTTCAGAAAACAGAGAGCATGGTGAATGGATCTGGGGACCTCAACCACAACCATGAACCCAATCATAATGCTGTCAAACAATCCGTGAGTATAATGGCCATCTTTGAACAATTAGCTGCGTAACTGCTATTGTAGCTAACTATAAAGTTGTAAATTAATGATATTTACTTCGCGACACTATAATTTCATCTCCCATAATAAGGTAATTACTTATCAAAGCCAGCTATTCTATTTTAAAAGATTATGGCAACAGAAATTTTGTATGGAAGCATTAGGCGAGGCACTTCTAATGGCTTTTTTGTACATACGAATAGTCGTATTATAAAACTTAATCAGACTGTTTTTTTTAAATGTATGCAGCTACCAAAAACCAACGGCGACGTGATATCCAGGGTAGACGAGGTAGACAAGGACAACAACTATCTTCTGGAGGATGAGACGTTCCCTGAAGCCCTGGCCCCCACTCCTACCCCGAGGAGTCCAGACTCGGAGCTAGAGCCAAAAAGACCACCGAGGAGGTGCGTTGATGATTTTTACTTGTTTGCCGTTCTGTGTGGTATTTTTAATCTATAATTTTAAAATTTTGGCTTTTTATTACAATTTAAATCTTTGAAAATCCAAGAAAAAATAAATATTGATTTATGTTTTTAGAAATTTTCTTTTTCATAATTTGACCACACCATTGTACCTCTACAGCGTACGGTCTTTCATTTCAGGAGTCCTGCGCAGAAGACCACACAGCCCTCACGAAAACCACTACCTGTTGCGCCTCCAAGAAGGGTAACCAGTGAAAAAGTGGTAAGTTCCTCAGTGACACGTGAAATCATCACCGATAAAGGCCGCGGGAAGCCTATGGAAGATTATGGCGTGCAATAGCAAACATATTTTTCGAGTTCATTCATTCTCACAAAATGCGTAATTTTTAATCGCGTTTGACTTTGAAATGGACGAAGGGTGGCAAATACGATTTAGCAATTAAAATCATAGTAAAAAGAATCAATTTTATTCAAAATAAGTACGAAAATGTATGCATTCTTCATGGCGGCACGAGATCTGTTGTCACTTTCGGAACAAGCGGCGCCCCCAGCTGTGGAGGACACCCGAAAGAATGTTAGATTTTGTAAATCAATTCGATTTCTACTCATATCATAGATTCTCAAGCACTGCAGGTAGTATGGATGCTAGTGCACAGTTGGTCAACAAAGGCACTTATTTGCGTTATATATCTCTACAATATCTCTATATGTTTTATTTTGATATTCAATCTGTTTCGATTCACAATAAAATCTCCTTTCAAACACTCAGATCCTGGCTGTTAGTTGACAGCCTTCAGACAAATGATAAATTGACACTTCGTAATTCAAAATTTTATGTCACCAAATGATTGATATGATTTTTTCGGAAAATCCTCCGTAAAAGTTCAAAATGTAGAATTTTTTGCCTACTCGAAATTATTCTATATTGAAAACATATTATTATAAAATAAAAGTGAGTTGTTATGTTGTAAATTAACAGGTATCAGAGAGTAGCCAGGCCCGAGGGGCCATGCAGCGAGTGGCCAATAATTCGGTAGGTTGTAGGAGCACCTGAGGCGCGAAAAGTAGGTGCATAACCCCTACCTACTACTATATAAATCCCAGTAAATATCTTAACTTTCATATCCACTAATCTTGTATTTGGTTATCGAATGCGAATTAAGTGGTGGTAAGCAAACCTAAGTCCTACTTTTCGCGGCACAATTTCTAATGCTATACAAGTAATTTTGTAAAGTTGACGCAATGCTCACGACGGGATTGGAAAACATGGAAAAACTAGTTTTACTGACGTTAACAAAATAGCAACTCAGTCTTCATTCATTCTTTACTATTTTTAATCATATTCATTTAATTTTTTGTTTATTTTATTGTCATTTTTTATTCTTATTTTCTTTTCAGTTACCGAAAAAACTTTCAACGCTGGTAAGCATCGCCATTTCATTATTTTCTTCTTTCTTTTTTTCCTTCAATTTCTATCTCTTTGATATAACTTACTGCAGTCACCATTCCGAATGAAAATCGGATCTATCATTTTATTTGCAATAGGGTACAATTCTATTTTTATTTTATTTTACTATTTAGCCATTAAAAAATAGTATGCAACACATAAAGATTATTATTTGCACGTTTTGTTTATGTCAAATCTCTTAGAATCACGGCGATCTTTTATGAGGATCATGTCCAACTATGAACTTGTACAGACGATTCTGTATTGATTGATTCTATCTGTAAATCTTTACAGAGTGTGAAGTCAGGCGCAGCGTCTACATCTCGGGGCAACGCGTCGTCTGATCAGTCTGGGGGCGAGGGCGCCGCGTGCACGGTGTGCGGCAGGAAGTTCGCGCCCGACCGCATCGAGAAGCACGAGACCATCTGTAGGAAGGCTGCAAACAAAAAGAGGAAGCCCTTCGACGCGCTCAAACATCGGCTCGCGGTAAGTTAACATCTACTTTAGTATTCAGGTCAAAACATGTACCTAAAAAAGTTCATGCACGTCCGAATGGCTACGAAAATAACACCACTTCAGTTGGGAACGGGACGCTTAGACAAATGGGACAAAACTTATCGATTACTATTTATTACACTAAACTTGATATCCCCACCTAGCTTTATATGTCCTGTAAAATGCCAATTCAACATAAGGGGATTCAACTTAATGGGATTCAACTTATGGGATTCAACTTAATCCGATTCAACGTTCAGAAAACTCAACATAATGGGAATTCAACTTTATAGTCCGGAAGTAAATCAACAATATATTTTTATGTTTCTGTTACACCAGGGGACCGACGCAGATGATTTTAAGGCAAGCAAATTATTTATCATCATCTCTGGTCGTTTTTGTCGTTCGACAATCGTCTGCTGTGTTCACATGATAAATGTTTAATTTTCTCATATGTTTTTGTTTCGCACTGGGCTGCGAATATTTACACGTGAATCAATATTATTATACTCGTACTATGTATATACTCATTTAAGCAGATTTGGACTTAGGTATACCTTCGAAACCGACGCCCGCGCCTTCGCCATATATGTATGCCTCGTCTCCAATATGAATGTGTCATCGACCTATTTATTTGCATATAAACACTTAGGCACTTTATTTTTCTGTTTCTTATAATCAACCTCATTTTCCGATACTGTCTGGAACCTTTGCAGGCCCTTACGCTTCCTGACTTGTACTTGATTTACGGCTTAAATTTAAAAAATATGGCTATAATTAACCAGACCATTACGACCTCCGTGGCGTAGGAAAGTCCTGGTGGTAGGAAGGTTTGATTCTCGATGGGGACATCCCCACATGGCAGGCTGTCACCTGATTGTCTGAAAAATAAGATGATTTCTTCCTTTGTGAACTTCTAACAGCCTAATCTTCAAAATATGGTCTAGTTTCCTCTCTGAGATTGCGTGATCAGATTGCATTCGGTTCCGTAAAAGCTAGTACCTACGCCAATACTAATTGAGGTAGCCGACGCCGATTGAGAAAAACGGGATACGGTCAGGGAAATGACTTAATGAACTGACCAGATTAGAGGACATACTATGTCGTCTATATCAAGGCCATAGCTTTTTGAGGACCAGGTGCTCGTACTCAGCATACAAAGCAACAAGGCGTAGCATGGACGATATTTTGTGTAGTAATTGATAAATAATGACTGTGTGCCATTGTATAATTTATTTCATGTTTACCGCACAGGGCACCGAGGCCGAGGCGTTGATACCTAAGATAAGGAAACAGGGTGCGACATCGTCCACGAAGCTCGGCAAGCCGCTCAACAGTACGTGGCGGCAGAAACACGAGGAATTCATCAGATCCATCCGGGCGGCCAAGCAGGTCCAAGCTCACCTTAACGCGGGGGGTGAGTCATTTTGTTTACTGTATGTAGATCTTATAAACAGTTTGATGGTACGATTAGATATAGTTCATACGCTTAGGGTCGGTACAACCCAACGGAATATGTATATTTAATTTGAAAAGATACACATGACCACAGACATGATGGAGCATAAAATTAAACACTACTCTACATCCTGCACCTCACTGCGATGCCTTAATATAAAATGCCTAATTCACCAGCGAGCTTATGACACAACTGGCCTGCTTTGATTTTCTTTGACTAGAGTCGGCATGAGCCAGGACGTCCTACAACAAAAGCATCACTAACTAAGCGAACTGACTTTACCAGTGTGCTGTTCCGCTAATGAAAAGATAAGATACCTTGAAGATTCAAAATGTGCTGGTTTCCCTTGTCGTAACTTAGATTACCATTAGATGAGAAGTTCAAGTGTAGACCCACCATACATTTGGTCCTGGCTTCATAATGAGTCTCGTGAAAAGAAAAATTTCAGGAGATGGGCACCTGCCCATTCATAGCCATGTATCAGCATCTTACTACGATCACCATTCCCCCAACAAAGTCACATATCTCACGTGTTCGTTTCAGGAAAGCTTAGCGACCTCCCCCCACCGCCTCCGTCGGAGAACCCTGACTATATCCAGTGCCCCCACTGCCAACGTAGATTCAACCAGGGAGCGGCCGAGAGGCACATCCCCAAGTGCGCCAGTTACCAATACAACAAGCCGAAACCTGGCTCCAAACGACGGTAACCAAGCTGAAGGTCAGCCGGGCGCTCGTCTGACGGACAGTACCCAGCCAGGGTTGTGAAGCCGGCGTCAGGCATCAGCTGCAGATAACAACCACGTAATGTCCAGTGCAGCTGCAATGTGAACTAGAGGGATCGCCGGTCGGAAAGCTACATCGGCAGCCGGTTGCACAATCGCAAGTCTCTTCCCAATCTAAACCCTACGGTTCCTTTTCATTTATGCTCTCATTTTCTAACAAAACATGTTTTGCAGTTTACTCCTAATTCGATAAAACTTAAAATGAGCAAAATCCTTTCGGCTTTGACGTCATCTCGGTTACACGACTCGCTGTTTCAAATTGTGTTCAGTTATGCCGTTTTCTATATCGCTAAAGCGGTTTACTTGTACGCCATAGTCGAACCAGATTAATTAAAGATGGAAGTCGAGAAACTTTCCTTGAGCACTCCGAAGCGTTTCTGCTTGGAGGAGTTCATCTTGAGGTTTTTCATCGCCTTGTTCGTGTACGGCGTATTGCAAACTATATACGAGATGAAGAGAAGATATTTTGATGATTACTTCTATTACAACGAAGTGGTAGACCCCTATTTATTAGAGCGTGCCAAAGAGAAGTTATACCACGGGTCGTTGAAGTAATGCGTTTCGCTGTGGACGTTGATTATTATAGCTCGGTATGTTGTCCTTTCGCGTGCTTCACATTTGGGTCGGCATAAGCGACACATCGTGCAGAACTAAACACATTTGACGTTTAAATGACATATCTTCACTTATCTCATGAGTCTAATGCTACGCAGGCTGATTCCTGTCGACCCGAATGTATGTTGATTGTCAGAATCTTTTCTTTATCTCTTTTGTCGTTCCTTTCGTCTGCTTAGTATTTTTTGCCACAAAAATATATTTCACTCACTGCAATGCAACAGGGACCTCTCCATAAAGATTTTTGGTGGTGGTTTCGTGGTTTTCTCCGTGATATAAGAGAAATGATTGATTTGGACTTCTTTTTAGAGTAGTATGTGCTAAAATAATGAATCCGGTCACTTAGGGCCACTTTCCATGAACGGTCACTTCCAATTATAACAATAATTGTTTTTAAAAAAGCGAATGATTAATAATGATGTTGCACCAATGCCGCTTGATGCAGCAGAAGGCAATATATTTAAACGAAAAAATGCAATATTAATAATAAAAAAATCATTAATTTTAGACTTACTGCTAAAACTTTTTCCTGTTGATTCGACTAAATACGAACTAAGTGGTCGAACAAGAAATATGGATGGTGGCCGTCCAAGGAAATGGCCAAACAAAGAATTTGGGTAGTGGCCTTTCAAGGAAATGGTTGAACAAGGAATTTGGGCAGTGGCCGGTCAAGGAAGTGGCCGTTGCTGACCGGAACCAAAATAATTACTCGTTACACCATTGCGATTTTACTACACATCTTATTCACTTTTAGTTTATAAAGTCTATATACTCATGTAACTTTGCTATGTTTTTCTATTATAGTGTGATAATTTCTCTAACTACTTTAGTAATTAATGTATTCTGACATTGCCATACGTACATGAAAGCTGGGACCTAATTATGTAATGTCTAACGTCAAAAATAATCAAAAGTTTCAAGACAATTGAACGTTTGTGTAAAATACGCTTTATAAATTTTAGATTTAACGGAGCAGATATTATTGGAATTGAAATACAAGTTCTATATTATTTTATAGATTGTTGTTTTATTTTTAAATAAAACCAGTCAAGTGCGCGGCAGACTACTCGCGCACCGAGGCGGTGCATGCATAAACGCGTCGTTTGATCTACCGCCCACATTTTTTTCAGTTGGACATTTTGCAATCGGACATATTTACAGTTGGACATATTTATAGTTTGACATAAACGCGTCGTTTGATCTACCGCCCACATTTTTTAAGTTGGACATTTTGCAATTATAGTTGGACATTTTGCAATCGGACATATTTACAGCTGGTCATTTTTACAGACAGACATTATTATAATTAATTGGACAAAGATTACCCGAACACAAAAAGTACCTAATTAAAAATAAAACTAATTGTAAGATGCACACTGTATTTAATATTTAGTTTCATAATTTACTATTGGCTAGAAAAAATGCTGAATAAATGTGTCCGCTAGAGGAGGCGGTCGAAGCCGGGATCCGCGTCAGAGTTACTTGACGGCGTCCAGCTTTGGCACGTACGATAGCACGACGGTGGATCGCTCCGGCACCAGGATGTCAGACGTATCCACCTCGTAGTTGTTCGTGTAGCTGTCACAACAAGAAACATATGACATCAATACATGTAGTGTCAATATGCTAGATGACACCAAATCAGGTTGTGGTTAAATTGTATTTTAACCCATAAAAGGCATTATAAAACTCAAACATATAAAATGTTAAATATCTAATATTATTTAAATTTTTCTGGACTTTTACAGCTTATGAAGTCCGCAAAAAAATTACTTGCTCGAATAACATTTTTTTATTTTACATTTTGCTTTGACATTGTGAAGATTTTTTAGTAACGGAGTGGTCACATAAAAACGTTATTTTACGAGATAACTCAAATATTGTTAAAAGTTTCATACATTATCTACTTCAATGCGCAGACGTGACGTGACTAGAATCACTTTTCGACGGGTTATATTATCTTTTCACACGGTCTCTCGAATGAGGGAACAAAAATTATTAAGTCATCATCCTTATTGTCGGTGAAGTTTACCACATAAAACGACACTCATCGCTCTTATATCGCATAATTTTTGACACAGCAATTCGAAGCAATTGCAAAAAATGACCAAAGGGCGCAGGCTACTGACACAAAAGTCATAAAAATGGGGACGCTTGACGGCTTGATACAAGTTATCTACGAGCGTAGCGAGAGAACTTACTTTGTCTATGGCTGGCATAATCTATGGTACCTTTCAATTTGAACCATTATATCGATACTGAATACTCGACATTTTAATGACAGCATTTTGTGTATTAGAAAGATATGATAATAGCCACATTTGCATGTCTTGTAACACATCGCCCCGGTTTTTGACACTGAAATTTTGGCTGTCCTGGCAGTACAAAGGAATACTTTTTCCGAAAAGTATTAAACCAAATGTTGCCTTTCGAAGTAACACATAATTTGCGACAGGGAATGTATATTTATTATATTTTATTATATATTACGATTTGTGAGCGCCTGGACAGTCCAATCTTCCGGCATTGGCTTTCTGTGCAGCGCGAACCGAACCACAAGTAGAATCAGTGCTCACTACGCACGGTGTTGTTTATGTTTTATATTGTATTGTTATTGTGTTTTCTGTGTGTTGTTATTTAGTTTTTTATGCATTTTTTTGTTTATATTTGTGACTATGGGTTTATTGCCCGAAATAAAAATTATTACTATTATTATATGTATCTCGTTGTCTTATGTCAATTCAATGATGTTAGAAAGGCTATAATATAGTTATTTGGATCCTGATTCATATAATCTATGGCATACTATATTTATGGTTGTAGCAGTTTTATGAATCTGTTAGCTACTCATTCATCATTAGCGGGAAAACGTTCGCTCCCCGCCACCTTGACTAGGTAGTCGGCCATCTTGTATGGGAATAGCCTGGTAAAGAATAAATTACTCCCCACCGGTTATCGGTTCTTCGAGCGATCTGTCCTGCCCATTGCCACTTCATCTCACTGACTCGTCGAGCTATGTTATAGTAGATACTCACTTTGTTGCTTGCCGGACACGATGTGACACGTGGTGTACAGTGAGGGCCTCGGGCAGCGACGAGAGCCCCGTGAGGTTGGCGCGCGCCGGGCTCTCGCCGGGGTTGTACACCGCAGCGTACCCTGTGTGGCCCTGCTTCCATCTGAACATATAATCAAGACATTTGCGTCACTAACTCGATTATAATAAATAATTCTTCGTGAAGAGTATATATATACATTCACTGGGTGTGAATATATGTATAGCCCGTGGTAACAAATATAACCAAACTTTTTTTTTAGTAAACCGCGCGTGGTCACGTTGTTTTTACTTTAAAAAAACGTGCCAGACTGGGGATGACGCAAGTCGACTTGTACACTTTGCGATTTGCAAAATTACCAAGTTTTTTAAACAATCTAATTTTGACGTGAATGCATCTTTAAAATTGCTCCAATAATTAACGCGTTCAAAAAGAACTAAGAAACCGACTTCAACTGACCTAAAATGTTCACCCGTTTTTTCACAAAATTATGTTTATATATATTTATATATATATTTTGGTTTTGTTGATTTTCGAAAAAAGCGCTCAAAACATTTATATCGCGTAACATAAAAACAAACAAAAATCTAATTGAGAAGTCGAAAAGAACGAGGTTCTTTTTAACCGACTTCAATAAAGGAGGAGGTTCTCAATTCGACGGGTATGATTTTAAATGTTTTGTTACCTCACAACTTTTGACTGCTCGAACAGATTTGGATGATTCTTTTTTTATTTAAAAGCTGGTGCAGAAAACTATATACATCTTAAATTTGCTTTTATAAAAGTAGACTTTTAGTTGGTTTCCAGTTCTTTTTGAACGCATTTACTTGTTTGAAGTTGGTTGGAGATCGGAGGATAAAGTGCAAAGCTTCATATCTCAACAACAAAAAATTATTTTACTAACAAACTTTTACATAGATACAGTACGTGGAGGCTCTTTAAGTATCATATCATATACATCATAAATTCAATTAGACCATCGGATAGCTAAAGGATCAAAGGATTCATTACGCCATTACGTGATGGCGTGTGTTTGTTACGGACCTGGCGCAAGCTAGCAGGCGGCCCGATGAGTCTACGGCCGGCACGTCCGCGATGACCGCCTCTCCGTGCTGGATGCTGGCGTCCGAGCGCAGAGACACCAGGTGAGAGAACTTCTCGTGCTGCAAAATGTTCACACATAATGAATACAATGTACTTTACCTGTGGTTTAGTGAAACAAAACTTATTGATATCTTAAGATTCTTCACTTTCTACTGTCGCACATAGCGAATATACAGAATGAGCAGAATTCCTGCGTGGACAAATCACAGCGCGGCGCGGTCGCGTGCGTGACGGTGGCGCCAGCGCGACGCGGTGACAGTACGCGGCAACTACGTACACTGCTCTGTACATCATGTGCTAGTTGCGAAATTCAATATACGCCATAGTACGTATGACATGCGCAAAACAATGCTTCTTGTCTATCGAAAATATTAGTCCAGTTGTAGAACCAACATTACTTTGCAGTTAAATTACATACCCGATGTACGGCTTTCAACTGCAAAGTCAAGTTTGTAAACATCAAAAAGTTTTATGCACTGTGTTATAATTAAAGTATGGTTTTCAGATTTATTCCTATGGTTGTGCTGTGATGCTTTTTGCCAAATTTCAGGATCGTAGGTCAAAGTAATATGATCTGGCATATTTTGTACATCGTACCATTACTCATCACTCGAAACAACACCTGAAACACGCTGACATGCGACAGCTCTTTTTGATATTGTAATATTCGTAATGCCATGATCTCTGAACATCACGAGAACTTAACTCCCCGTCGGTTACACGTTCTTTAAGCGCCATGAGGAGTACATATGAAACCCTCCCAATTTTTTTTTATAATAACAAATATACCTCAGCAGTTTCGTTGTCCTCGGCGTGCAGCTGGTTCGGCCCTAGGACTGGGGCGGCCGGCAGCAGCACCGCGAAGTTAGCCAGCTCCAGCTCAGACTCGGGGTCCTCCGACTGTGACGTCAGCTGTAAACAGTACACATACGTCACCGGTCTGGTCTGGTGCAGTAAGCAATAGGCACACGCCGGACACTTCGTACAAATGTCGTGATATCGTGACACAATCGATAAAAGTACCACAGACTATATTTTTCCAAAATTTCAGCCCATTAGACCGAACGGCTTTTCTCTTACATTTTGTTTAATTTGGCATCGATAATTTTACCAATATGAATTCAATGTAACAGTAAGCAGTCACTGAGAGTGTACAGTGCATCTGATGGTCTCCACTCACGTATAGTGCACTCCAGTTGACAACTCGCCGCCGTATGTTGTCTGCTACGACGCTGACGTCACCGGCGACGGGGAGGGGCGCGGCGGACGGGGGGCGCAGGCTCGACGTGTTGTGCTTCAGTAGATACAGCTCGGGGGACAGCAGGCCGTCCTCTTTGAGCGTGAACACCGTAGGTTCTGTTGGGGCAAGTTACAGCATCAAGTTAAGTCCACTTGTAGACGTAGGCCTTTCGCATTGCTACGATGAAAGCGCTTCACATCACATTATGATGCAAGTACGGTAAGCTGGATATTATAGTCGAGGTGTTTATAGGCACGAGGCGAAGCCGAGTAAGCCGATAAATATGACTATAAAGGCCAGCTCACTGAGTACTAGCTTCATACGACGTTTTTCAATACATATGCGATTACTTAATTAAAATAAAATTATGGTGGCACTAATGGCAGAAGCAGGACTGCTTTTCGCGGTTTACGCATGCATTACAAACAATACGCTCGTTTTTTACTGAGTAACATTTTAAAAATTTAAAGACTCAAATCCTTGCAGCCAAATTTTAAAGTATTATTTCATTTGATCACTAATTAAAAAACAATAATTTAAAGTAATCGGATACATTTATTTAGTTTTCTACAAAGTTACTCATCTCACATTCATCGTGAAAACTTTTTGCTCGGATTTTATGAAAAAGTATCAATTGTGCCGAATTAATAGCAAAAGTATTGTAATAGTACATTATGATGCAAGTACGGTAAGCTGGCTATTATAGTCGAGGTGTTTATAGGCACGAGTCGAAGCCGAGGAAATGTTATTATTATCATTTTTACAGTAATTTCCATATTTTTACCTTTATTTTGTTTAGCGTACAACGAGATGGCCTTCGATGTCACCTTTGCCAATATTTGACAGTACGCCACTAACCTGTGCTGGCCTGTGCGACGAGGTATGACCAGTGCGCGAGGAGGTCATCCAGCTCTGGTTGGTCGCTGGTGTGCCGGTGTTGGTAGTACACGTACTGCGTGTGGTCCGAGCCCGTCAACTTGCCGAGACGCTCGTCGCGCAGCTCGGACGTCAGGTTGCGAGAAACGAGCAGTTGGCGAGCCTTCACTAGCCTGAGGGACCGGGGACAGTAATCAGTTTCGCAGTCTACAAACAGTTTCGCTTTTTCGTTTTTTTTTTAGTAAATTGGCAACTGGCATTTGACATATAAGTTGGCATTTGTAGATGACATTAGAATACTAAAGAAGTTCTCATTTTGGTAATATGTAAGTTGTCATTAAATTTGTCAATAGGGTCGAATTTACTGTTCAACTTTCATTTCAATATACATAATAAGTAACTATATAGACTGAACTTGTGATGCTTTTTCTATACGATACCCTGTAAACCTGCAGTGAATGGAGCTGTTGATGATAACTTACCTGACCCCAGCCACTCCCGCCTCCATCACCTTCTTGAGGACGCCGTCAAACTTCTCCACGACCAGCTTATTGTGGAAGTTGAGATCAGGCTGGTCCTCTCCAAACTGATGCAGGTAGTACTCTTTGCGCTTGTCGCTCCAGGTCCAGGCTGGCTGGTTGAGGGTAGACACCTGGACAAAGGGAATATAACACATATATCATTGGCTTTTTTCTGCTGGATATAGCGACCAATACCTGGGTCCACCACGCGGGCCCAGTGCGGTTTGGTAGACTTCACACACATCATTGAATTTCTTCTCAGGAGTGTACAGGTTTCCTCACGATGTTTTCCTTCACCGAAAAGCCAATGGTAATGATTGTTAACATGCGTAGATAAATAACAAATTGGAACTCATTGGTACGAGCCATGATCGAAACCAGACCAGACGATTGACCTGACGCTCCACCCAACTGAGCTATCATATCTGTCTTTTTTGCGCCACGATGACGTCATATCTCACCCATGTGTTGGGCGCCTGTGGCCGCGTGCCGTCAGACTCGGTGCTCTTGCCCCACACGAAGAAATCTCTGTACACGTCAGAGCCGTTCTCGCTCTGCACGAACCACTCGTGCGTGTTCGACACGAAGTTCGCTGTTAGGTCCACAATCACGCTGGAAAACAAAATACATGTTATGAGACTCCACCATAAATTTAATGACCGTCACCAAAAGTTTGGAGAGAGCATAGATACTTTTTCTCGTTATAAGGTTTGAATTTGGAACCGTTTCTGATCTTGGCCATAAACCAACCGATTCTGTCCTATCTAAAATAGAATAGAATTTGAGTTCATCGCCACACATTTGTCGGGTCGGCTTCTTGATTCGCGTTCAGTTTACCTAGCGCTTGCTAGCTACTTCACCTTTTACTATCTTGAGCTACAAAATTACACTACGTCTGTAAATCCTGAAGTCTGCATCAATCTCTAAACTAAACATCTAAAACTGGATCAAAATCGATGTTTTAAAATGTCAATATATCAACCTCTGTCCACCGTCTCAAGTAAGCGACGATGAGGCCCATGATGGTAAGGGTTGATCTGGTAAAAGTCTGCTTTCCCTAGAGTTAAAGACACCCAAAATAGTTTTGTGCGAAAACAGGCACTGGCAGTGCGTTCCACTCCCTGGCTGTACGCATGATGAAGTTACAAGCGAAATGCTTAGTGCGATTCATAGGGATTTCCCTGGAGGGTGGAGCCCTGCTGCTCGTCTGTTAATTCGGTAATAGGATGCGGACGACAGATCGGTTTAGTAATTTTTAAGTTTTCCCCAAAGGCAACTGTTATACAATTTGTATGCTTACGAGTATATATAGATAGAAGCAGGTGACTAACAGGTTAATAATACTGCGCTGAAATGAAATATATTTGTCTGTCAAACACTCACTTTACACTGTGCTTCTTGGCTACTTCAACGAACTCCTTCAGCTTATCCAAGCAGGAGCTGGCCTCCAGAACCTCGTAGGTGTCTTTGCAGGGCGTGATGAAGATGCCGGGAACGTTGGATGCTTCCAGCCTCGGCAGCTCGGCTTCCAGGGGCGTGTAGTCGTCGATTACGTCACCGGAGAAATCAGATAGCGGACCCATTTCAAACCTGAAATATATAAATATTCAAATTATAGCTTTAAATATGGCTTAATCATCAACAATCGTCTTGTCTACTTCTTTACAGGATGTCCTTTTATAATCCCTATAGAAAAATCTGCTGGTTCTGACTCTTCAATAGAAATGAGGACAAACAAACAAATGCACTTTCACATATATATAAATGAAACGAAGTCGTATTAGTTACAGAATTTATAACTCAAGAATGGCTGGACCAAATTTTAGGGTTTCGTACACAAAGGGTTTCGTACACCCTATTACTAAGACTCCGAACCGTGATAACCGAATTACATGAACCGTGATAGACAGTTGAAATTTTCACAAAAGCAGAATAAAGTAAATATTTATTTTTCCCATACAACAAACGTGATTTTTTGCCGATTTTATAGAGTGCAGTACGGAACCTTTCGTGCGCGAGTCCGACTCGCACTTGGCAGTTTTTTAATGATTTTGAATATGTCTCTGCACCGAAAAGCAGAGTAACGATTGAAACGTGTGATAAATTCACACAATAATATCAATCATACATTTTGCATTCATACTTCTTCAATGAACTGCATCATGACTTTTGTATTATTATTTTGTAAATATTGTAACATATTTCCTTTATGTATGTAACATTTGAATTAATCTTTGTAATACCTTCATGAATATAGATGTGTTTGCGTTAGAAAAGTTAAGATTTGTCGGAACTACCTGTATGTTTGTTCATAAATGTATCCTGCAATTTGATCCCCAATTTAAACACAAAGAATTGAATTCAATGGAACGGCGTAGACGAAGTAGGGGGCAAAAAGTTTGTTTCTTATATATATAAAGCTAATGTTGGTAGGTTAAGACAGGGTTTTCTCTATCACCACCAACTCCGATCAAGTTCCCGTTGGGGTAGTGAATAACCCTTGGTCTCCTGCTGAAAGTAAGGGAGTTTGGTCGCGATGGGTGGAAGTGGGTGGTTGTGGGTGGCAAAGATGTGAAAAATATATATCCGTCCTTGTCTAACTCATGTGAACTTCACATGAGTGAAGAAGTTCACATGAGAACTTACGGAAAGTCCCGAAAATTTCTGTAATGATTACATTTACTCTACGTTTATGCCAAAATAAATGTCCAGCCGTGCGTAACCGGGGCGGGTCGCTAGTATTAGTATAAAAATATGGATTAAGTGTGATTGTAGTTTTTAATTTACGTTCATAACTTATATGGTATTCTATTTTCAGAAGGCTATGATGATTGTATGATGATCGTAACAATACAGCGCGACCACGAACATGCGCGTGCGCACGTACGGATCTGCCGATGGTACTGACCAGGTCTTGGGCGGCGGCGGCACACACTTTGGCGCCTGAACGATGATAGCGATGGCTCCAGCCAGCATGCTCAGCCACAGGGTCCAGAACAGGGCGAACATGAACCAGCGCAGGCGCACCCAGTACGGATCGTCCGCGTACTTCATCAGCTCCTCCTTCGTCAGACCCGAGAATTGCTGAAGGAAAATATAAGTAATGCATACAGACACTCTATTATTAGTAAGGTATAGTTACCGGCTTTAGCCATTAGGCATTTTTGAAAAGGTGACAAGTAGAGTTTTCTTATTTATAACTTTAGCCTTTCTAACATCATTGAATTGACATAAGACAGAACGAGATAAATATACATTCTCTGTCGCAAATTGTGTGTCAAAATTAAGGCAATGGCGCAATTTAGGTAAAAATAATACTTAACAGAATAAAGCTATTCTTTCGTACTGCATTAATTAACCTTCAGTACAACTATCAAACACTTCAGTTGTCAAAAACCGGGGCCCTGTGTTTCAAGACGTGCAAATGTGGCTATTGGCATCTCTTTTTAATACATGAAATCATTAAATTACCAATTGTTCAACCTAAAATAATATACCTAAAGATACTTGTACACTCGAGTACAAAAATATGTATCCACTTTTGTACCATGTCACATTCATTGTTGCTAGTTCCTATGTAGGATGTTGAAGGAAATGTCAATCTAACTGAAAATTATGTAATAACTTTAAATTTTGTATAATTATTCCTGAAGGCAGTCTGCACTTTAGGTGACTAAAACTAGCGCCTTCAAACTTTTTTTACTTATAGAACTACTTAAAACAAACAACTGTGTAAAATCTCAGATTGCGGAAATGCGCCGTTTTAACGATATGATTTTTTAAAGTTTCAGAAAATTCCTTAGCACAGCGCCATATTTAAGTGAAAACCAAGTGCACAGATAACTAAAACAGACCTAACTAAAGAGATTGCAATCACTGACAATGATGTTTAAATTCGCCATAAAGAGGATATAATAATATATGACTGGTAGTCAAAGATCTAGGACCATACAGCCTTGTCTAAACTGGCATTTATTTTTCATCATGCAAAATATGTATTACGTGAATTTTGCTAGCGCCTTCAAACTTTTTTAGAATCAAATTTTCCCAAATCCCAGATTGCGGAAACGCACCGTTTTAAAGATAAGATTTTGGCTCGCCTGCACTTTAGGTGACTGCAACAGACCCGGAGATGACTGCAGGGCAGAAATCCCGTCGGATAGATTAGGTTTGTTAGGTTTTTTTTTATACAGACTCGGAGATGAGTGCAGGGCAGGGATAGATTTGCATGATGAGTTCTACAATCCAAATTTGTTTTAGACATTTCCTTTATTAATCTTCTTGAAGACAAGAAGAAAATGGTCATTAGTTCTTACAGCCATGTCTTGGTTTATTTTAGTCCCTTATGGTGAATTTTAAGCCAAAGCTGTTTTTCAGTATTCTCAATGAAATGTATGTAATATGGAGTAAAATAAAATATGGAGTTAAAAGTGTGGTTCAAGGAATCGAGTGGGTGAAATAAAACATCGTCACAAATAATACAACCAGGGCAGAAACACATGGTTATTCCAACCCCAAAGCACGAGCCGAGCGAAGCGTGCCGCGGCAGCGGCTGACGAAGTGCCAGAAACGAAATGGCTGGCGTTTAACTATCTCTACCCCACCCTATCTATCGTTTGTTAAAATTTTCATAGAGTACCGTTTCCGGCACTTGGACGAAAGATTGTTGTATTTGTAATACATATTTTGCATGATGAAAAAGAAACACGAAAAATGGGCGCATCTGACGTCGAGTTGCGGAAACCTGCCCCGATAACGAATACGAATGATGAAAAAGAAATGCCAGTTTAGACAAGGCTGTATGGTCCTAGATCTTTGACTACCAGTCATATATTATTATATCCTCTTTATGGCGAATGTAAACATCATTGTCAGTGATTGCAATCTCTTTAGTTAGGTCTGTTTTCAATATATAGTTATCTGTGCACTTGGTTTTCACTTAAATACGGCGTTGTGCTAAGTAATTTACTGAAACTTTAAAAAATCATATCGTTAAAACGGCGCATTTCCGCAATCTGAGATTTTACACAGTTGTTTGTTTTAAGTAGTTCTATAAGTAAAAAAAGTTTGAAGGCGCTAGTTTTAGTCACCTAAAGTGCAGTCCTTCCCAGGACCTGCTGCTACGACAATTAAGGGATTGAATTTGCCTATGTAACTTTATTTATTATAATAATCTGTTACAATCATCCATTGAACACAACTTTGACTGCTGATTGTCATTAAATAAGACCACAGATCACTATAAATCACTATAAATAAGACTAGAAAAAAAGCTAGTGCGCCTTTTAAAAAAAATTAAAACTACAGAAACTTTTTGTTTACAAAATAGTTTTTACAATTTATGGGTAACATAAATGGTTGTTATATTTTTATAGAAGTTTCAAATGCCATGTGGCCACGCCGTGAGGTCTTGGCATTCGAATATAACTTTTATGTTCCGATCACAATAGAATAGCTTCTGCACGCGACTTCATCTGTATGGATTCTAGAAGTAATCCCACGGGAACTACTTGCACGATCGGGGTAAAAAGGAGCCTATATCACTTTCCGAACCTTCAACTATCCCTAACAAAAAATCAAGACGTTCTTTTTCTCTGTGACTACAAACTCAACCATTGATAACATACTCATTGATTTTACTCTTTTGGGTGAGCATATTTCCATCCTAGTACTTATCGTCACTCACCACCAGGTCAAATGTATGTCAAATCCAAACAGGGTCGCACTGGATAATTACGTATTGATAATTATCACTGCTATGTAACTGCGTATATCAAAAGGCAGGCAAAACTGAACTTTTCAAATATTAGTAATGGTTTAGCACATGACATAAACCTAATCAAGAATATATATTTTATAGTAAATATAAGAAAAAAGAATCATTTCTTATTTGAAAATATCATAGATACCTAAAAATACAAAATACTTTTATTGATATGCATATATGCTTATTTAGCCATTTCTGGATAATTATTGGATATTTATCACATAATTATCCGATATAGGTAAATTAAGGTAAGTATTTTGTATTTTAGGTATCTATGACATTTTCAAATGAAAATGCTGTTTTATTCTTATATTTATAACGTTTTATATAATTTGCAACCCTTAACCAAAGCAATACACAAAACTCTCTCAAAGCGGTAGTCACTCACCCGTTTGTTGGCGTCCAGCTCGATCTTGGCGTCTCCGTTCCTGTGATCGCCCACGACATACTTGGCGTCTGCCATATCCACCCTGGTCGTTATCTTGGCCTCGTCTTCCTTCTGCAGCAGCTTCTCTTCAGCTCCGTCCGATGACAGCTTCTCCTTGGACTTGCCGAGGTTCGACTTGGATGTACGGAGATCTACAAGAAAGATTTTAGGTTAAATTATAAATAAATAAAAATTAGTTTATTTTTCTCCACATTTTTACAATAGTAAGAGATTTATAGTTAAGTAAAAGCTTTTTTCTTCTTCAAATATGTGGGAGACTGGAGCCTGTGAGCCTGGAGGAGATCAAGGATATGTATCATAGGTATCCAAGAGGCCTTCCCAATCTCAGTTACAACAACACAAAAGTAAAGACATCGAGAAATCATCGGGATTCATTTATATACTCGTAGCTATCTAAATGAATAGATAGATATAAGATATTTATTTAACCACTTATTCTTTCAAGTCTTCAATCAAGTCAGACAATTAAAATAAACCAAACCAAAGAACTTTAACCGAACTATTATATATCTTATGACCTAATGCTAAATCACCTATGTATAGAAAATGAGCATTTCAAATTTAGGGTGCAAGGTATGGAGCCTTCGTCGTTAGATAGAATAGGCGCAAACTCAGCAAGTGCTGAATACCAGCGCGGAAATTATCAAAGTACCAATTATGCGAGCGTAGAAAGAATTTTGAGCGCTTTTGATAGTTTTATTTGTAATGAATCTTATCATAGATTTTAAACGACGCGATATACTCGTACGTTATCGGGCTGGTCTCAAAACTGTTTACAGTCCAGCTAAAGCTCCAGTGGTTATATAATACTTTAGTGTATAAGTAATACATCTACCGTTAGCTACAATTATGCGCGGTCATTGCTAGACTACGAGTAGTTTGTGGTATATAGCAGAAGAAACATATTTTTCAAGAATCTAAGAACACTATAAGGCGTTTCTTCGAAACATTGATTTTTTTAGTAATCGTGTCAGAAATAATCTGTAATGCAAACTGACATATCACATTGAGGCGTAAAACGTGATTCTAAAAGAAGTGTATTGTAAAACATCGACGAGTCAGCGAAATACAATATGTAACATTACATACAGAGCATTTTACTCTGTGATACCGAGAAAGTTGTATATTGAAGTCATGTCAGCTCAGTTTGTTAGAGCATCAGTCCTTGAACAATCGAGGTCTGGGTTCGACTGAATGAGTTACAATTGGTTATTTGAAATTCATATACGAATGATAAAAATCATTACCATTGGCTTTTCGATGAAGGAAAACATCGTGAGGAAACCTACACTACACTCTCCTGAGAAGAATTTCAAAGGTGTGTGTGAAGTCTACCAACCCGCACTGGTCCCGCGTGGTGGACTATGTCCCATACACTCTCTGCAGGAGAGTAGGCCTGAGCCCCTGCAGTGGAGACATGTATAGGCTGTTGATGATGATGATAATTAAGTTGTATATTAGATAAAATTCAATAACGGTATGTAGGTAAATAGAGTATGAAAAAAAAACTTCTTATACTATAGTGAAATAAGGCGAACGGGAAATGATTAATGCGGAAAAGGTTTAGTAGTAAAGTACTTATTAATAAGACTTCAGTACTTGTTTTAAAGTACCATCTGATCTTCTTGGGCTCATCTAGATGTACAAAAGTACTTTTGCCTGTTAGTCTGCGATCGACTGGCTAGCGACAGCGTAACCTGTTTTTGATACCCGTTCGGACCATTCGTTATTTAACTAAAAGTTATTTAAATTAATTTTTCACAACCAGTTCTTTTATTGTTACTAAAGCCTACATATCACCTGATGGTAATTGATGGTAGGTGGTGGTTAGGACGAAAATGTGCTCACCTAAGTCTTATCGCTGATATCTTTGAACGGCTGAAGACGACACTACCAGACGAAAATTATAATCACTAGAAAGCACATTTATTAAACGGAATGAAAAATTTAGTAGCTAAACGTGTGGATCCAACCCCTGACCGCAGTACACTGAAACGGCAAGACTTTATCCCGAATGCGCATGTACGAACGGCCCCACGTCAAAAGCGAGCGGTACACCGGAACATTTCGTCTTATAAGGGAACGTACCAATACTACGTGCCTCATTTAACGCCTTCCCGCCCCTCTGTGATCACCTGTAGTATATGCCAGCCCCCCCAGAGCCCGCTCTAGTTTTAAATCATTTTTGCGAACATAAAGTTACACAATCCCTTTTGTGTTATAAGAAAGCTTTAATAAAAAAACGCCCAAAATGCATTTTACGGCAAATATGCGCTAGTGTTGCCACCCATTAATAAAAAGCGCTGAACGCTGCGCGCCATAATTTGAATACAGTTCGAAAAAATGCGAGATTTCTCTAGAGGATATTGACTACGTGAAGAAGACCTATGCCTCACCCCCATCCCTATGACCAAGCGTGGTATTTACTACTACTGTGCTTACCTACTGTTGACATAATTATATTCCATTGTAATAATAGTTAATAAGTATATTATAGTATAACTTCCTATGTCTGGTAAGGACGAAACATAGCAGATCTATAACTGTTACCTAAAACAAATAGAGATTTTGACTTTAAACACACACACACCCGCCCCACCCATTAACGGGTCACGTAGTATAGGTACGTTCCCTAATCAGTTCTCTTCCAACAAAGCTGTATAAAGAAAGTATTAACAGGAGGTAAATTTTGTAGTTGTACTTCGTCTTATAAGTAATTCCAGAAACAGAGGCCATAACTCGTTTTCGAGTTCCAAAAACTCGAGCTGCGCCTGGAGTTACGGAACAGCTTCACGGTTTATTGACCCTTTCAAATAATCGGTGAAGTGACGCGCGCGTCATGGGTCCCGTAGGTATTGAAAATTCTTTTTCAAAGAAAAACGGTAAAATTCATTTTCAGATAAAAGCACAAAAACTCAAGGGACACAATTTTTTTCCTTATACTTTTTAAAGACTAAAAAGATTTGTAATATGTAATTTACAAGATATCGAATCTATTGAAACGTATATATTTTTTGTCGAATACGATTTCTAAACCATATTACAAGAGTCCTATAATTTAATATGGTGAAAGATTAGTTTCAGTCAGTGTTGATTGAATCGATAAACCGGCACTGGCTCTGCTACCGTTCATACTGGAACATAACAGCGCTATAACACTACTGTTTGGCGGCAGACTTAGGTAACGTGGTGGTAGCTAGCGTACGGATATAGATAAGTAAATGAGTTCAAAAAGAATTGGAAACAGACTTTTCTCATAGATGCCATTGTCAGAACTGGAACAAATTGAAGCACCAACTTTCAAATAAAAAAAAGAATCATCAAAATCGGTTCACCCAGTCAAAAGTTATAAGGTATCAAACATAACAAAAAACATACCCGTCGAATTGACAACCTCCTCTTTTTTGAAGTCGGTTAAAATGCACTAACACTAAACAAACCGAGTACCTACCTACTTTTACTGGAAATCGAACCTGAATAAAAACAATTATAAATATTCATTAGCACTTAAAAATCCTACCAATTCTGCCTGCATTTAAAATTATCCCTCTGTATATGTAATGTTTGTATCTTGCTCTTACGCTTTTATCACTAATTTGTCTGGTATCCAGGGCACTTGGCTGATTGGTTAAGTAGTTGTGAAGCAATTATTGTGGGGCAGAGGTACTGCGATAGCAAACAACCAAACTAAAATGTACCCACCAAAAACATAAATGTGAAAAATTACAGCCAAGTTCAATAATAAGAACATGTTTGGTAGTGGACTTCGCCGAAAAAAGAATTGAGATCTAAATGAGTGCCAAGTTCTATAGAAAATCCCGAAAAATATTTAAGCGAACAAAATAACCGTTATAAATAAGCAAGTATGCAACTATATTTCTTGTTTTATCATTATCAACTACAACAATGTCTGTTAATTAAAAATATGACATTTTAAATTGAATGTAGAATAATTTACAAGTACTAATTAGGCATCACGATGAAATTAAGCTTAAGAGGATTTTCTGTTTAGAGCACGTGGCCGCGTTCAAGTTTGCATTGTTTTGTAGCTGTCCCTATCCGAGCCCTATCCTACCCGAGCGCGTACGGTGAGACAACACACACTACGCGAAGTTATCCACCCGTTATTTGGATGTTTCGTAGTCCAGTGATCATTTCAAGGATACAGTATATTATGTAGCCATTTTTTCAATACAGTATATTAAAATTTCAAATGTCGGTGGTTTTTCCAAATTGTTCTAAATTGATTCATACTCTTGTAAAACAGGTTCAAAGTTGGGGCTTTTTATTACCGTAAAATACAATACATTGATGCCCTGTAACTCTGAATGTTTATATTTAAACGAAAATCTGACTCACCACCGACACAGTTCTAGATTGTGTCTTGAAAATTTCATAGATTTTCATAGCTTAATACTCAAAATATGACGGTACTACGTTTGCATGGGCGCTTTGACAACAGCAAATTGACTTTGCCAGTTTTCACTAATAAGACTAATAATTCATATTTTATTTGGCTAATAGCTTTTTAATGTTGTTTTTAGGTAAAAACTAGCCAAATCAAACTGCCGCGTGTTTAGATTGGCCATTTCAGATTTAAAAATCTTCACGGTGAGCACGCCGCATCGTATCATATACGGTGACAATGAGTTTTACTAAAAGAGACGCAGTATGTATTACTTAGTCGGACCAACATAATTCTGACCTTTGGTCAGAATTGTCGCCAGTTGTCGACTTTGCCGCGCAAAGACAACACGTCAAAACATTGCAGAAATAAAAATGGGGAAATGCATGTTAAATCCTACTATTTTCGATCGGATACACATTGTAAGACAAATGGTATCACTTTTTACACATGAATCTGTCGTTATTTCATTAAATGACATCAAATAATAATTAAAAGCATCATTTATTTCTAACCATTTTCATACGCATCATTGTAGCTTCCAGTGTTGCTATTTATTTCCTTTCAATTTTCCCATATGCATGGGAGTTTTGATAAAGGAGTCAATGGAGACTAAGTATGGTATGGTGCCCTTTTCTTTCAAAGAGAGACTAACTAATTTTGAACAAGATCGGACCAAAATCAAGGAAGTTCAAGATGGCGGTCACTTTTTGCAAATATGACTACGGATTCACACTCGGAGACCCCGCGGACCCCCAAATATCGATTTTGAACGGAATCGGACCAAAATCAAGAAAGTTCAAGATGGCGGTCACTTTTTGCAAATATGACAACGGATTCACATTCGGAGACCGGCAGGCAAAATGGCGGCAAATACAAACGGGGTTTATATTTCAAAACAATGAACTCCCACGCTTTTAGTACGGAACTCAAAGCCAACTTATATATACCGCACTCGTATCACAATGTACGTACCATTTTAAAATTTGCAATAAGATGAATGTTAAAGGAAATACTGTCCTAATAGAAGAAAGTGACACATAAATCGAAATTTTAAAAAAATGGTATTGCATTTTTTTTACAACTCATTCAATTTATTCCATAAGATGGGTAAATCTATTCGACAACTAGCAACACACATACTGTCTTTTCGAAGTCACAGTCTGACTTTTTCTAATCAGCCAATTAATCGTATGACATACTGAAGTGCAACTGAGACAAACATATCAATTCTTTCTAATTGTGTCTTTTTCAAAGCTACGTCTTGATGTCCAATAAGTGGCTACGCTCTCCGTGTATGAAAAACGAATTATTTGCGTCTCTTTTAGTAAAACTCTTTGTACGGTGACATGAAGGCCAAGTGAAAAATGTGTATAAAGACGGTTAGTACTAGTTGTCATGCAAATACATTAAATTGGCCTTTAAACATACACAGGCGTTGGTGGTCGGGTATTTTTTGTGTCCGCACGGGTTAGCTACCACCATTTTTGCTAATTCTGCCGCCAAAATGAACGACACTAAACCACCAAAACTACAATATACTGATAACGTCTACCTGTTGACCTTTAAAGCGATCACACCAAAAAAACTAATAGGCTCGACTTTCCAGATCTCAATCGCCGAGAATGTAAAAGAGTTGTTTCAAATTCGGCCTGCACTTGTACACTATTCAAAAAATCCAGTAATAATCTAAGTAAGTATGTATAGAAAATTACTATAATTACATTTTTGGATTTATTTTAATGTAATAATAATAAATAATTTTATTTTAAATCATTCTTTTTGTACTAAGTAACAGCGTCAAATGTCATTTTATTGACGCCATATTTGTTTTCAACGTTAAGTCCTACCGGATTTGTGCGTTTAATATGTTTTTGTACTCTTTTCTTTATAAGTCTATATATATATTATAGAAATTATTAGCTCAAACAAATAGATTTAAATTATTTATACCTAAAATAAACTTACTAAAGGCTCTGGAGTCACGAAATATGCACAAAGTAGCCTAACTGAATACAATCACTTTCACTATTCAATAGAAGCGACCGGATTGAATACAATGAGAGACATTTTATTGTATACTGAAATGAGTCTATTCCTATAGAATTATCGGCTTGTAATGGCATACGTCGCGACGTTCGATCTCGACGCACTCCGTTACGCGCCGAGGGTTTAATAGATTGCTGCGAAAGCCTTAACTGTGAGCTGGTAACGTCGCTTTATTGGTTTATATATTCGATTTGTCTGCAGGAACATTTAAAAAAATATATTTGTGCAACAGGAAGGTAGACCTCTGCGACACAGGCTATGCCTACAACAGAGGTCGTATATCGAGTGATGTAATTAATTTTGTTAGGTCTGTCTAAGTTGAAATATGTATATGATGAGTGATTGGTAACTAGCTTTTGCCCGCGACTTCAACTGCGTGGGTTTCAAAAATTAAAAACAACAAGTACTAAAAAAAAGAATAAAATAAATATTTAAGTAGGCTCCCATACAAGGAATGAGTTTTTTAAACGTGTCTTTTAAAGTATTAGCCATCTATTGACGTGTATTAAAACTAAATCGAAAATGGTATTTAGGTACATTCATCAGAGGATTACTTATGATTTTCCGTATTTTAATTATCTATACTCTGTACGGAACCCTCGGTGCACGCTTGGCCGGTTTAAATTAATGTGAATATGGGTTTGCACTAAGTCTGAAAGCACGCTTTTATACCGGAACACAAGAATGCTATTAATAAATTCTGTTCGACGGTAGATTTAAGCAACATTGTGACAGCTAGCTGGCAGATATAGAAAATTTCCTACCACCAGCCAACCCAAATACTAATACCCCCGCTGGAATTGAACCTCAAAAGTAGAAACTTGAAATCTTAAATAATCGATTATGATTATTTACCCCTTTACTTAATATTTCAAAAATTGAATATTAAGTATCCCATACTGACATACAAACCAAAACAAATGGTTACAAAAACACGATGTTGCCAGTACTTTTGTTCCCGTTAACTCTAATGGATTCCATATGCTAAGTAAGTGTATGAGATAGTCACGACCATTTTATTTGTTTAAACTGGAAAACAAGTAACTTTGGCTATTTGAAAGCATTTTCAATTGATTGTCGAACTTACTTTACGAATATACTCGTAACTTCATGACATTTAGAAGTAGATTTAAATGTCTGACAGAAAAATCTTACTACTCTATTGCGGACTTCTTTATTACTTAGCCTAGCCTAGGGATTCCACTCGACCAAAACTTCTTCTAAATTTATATTGCCATAATTTTTTAAAATAAGGCTTTGATAATTAATTACCTAAAAATAGGAAATGAAATTATAGTGTCGCAAAATCAATATAATTTACAACTTTATTGTCAGTTACAAAAGCTTTTACGCAACTAATGGTTCATAGATGGCGATTTTAACAATAATAATAATGTGTGTAAAAATGAAAATTATGATTCACTGTGAATTTGTATGTTAATAATACTCATTTCGCGACATCACAATCTCATGTCCTATTTTTAGTTACTGTACAAAGCCAGGTATTATATTTTAAAAGATAAATGATAAAAGATATTATATTTCAAAAGAAATTTAGTATGAGGCTTTGAAGGAGCGTGATCCCGTTAATGACAGATTTAACTGATTCGCGAAACCTTAGAGAGTTCAGTAGAGCACACTTTGAGAATCACAGATTTCTGTTTCAAATGTTTTATTTGCAGTTTAAATATCAATTGACATGCTTTTTATTCAGCAATAATTGATGTGCATGGGAGTTTTATTTTCCTCCTAGTACATAATTTACACACAAAGTAGGCAGCCCTTTAGGACCTAAAAGACCACTAGTTGAACTAGTAATTTAATCTGCTCCATAAAACTGCCATATATGTTACGTTTAAATTTTATTTGATGGCAATAATATTTTCAAAGGTTCATAATACATTTTTTTAAAGAACTGGCAATTAAATAGCCTGAGCTACAATCATAATACTATCACATTTAATTTTCAACCAACTTCAAAAAAGGACAAGGTTCTCAATTTGACTGTATGTGTTTGTTTTGTAATGTTTGTTACCTCGTTTGTTATCTTTCGAGTGGGTGAACCAATTTTGATGATTCTTTTTTAATTTGATAGCTGGTGCTTCTTGTGTGGTTCCATATAAATTTAATCGAAATTGATTTAGCAGTTTTTGACAAAAATTAACAACGGTGAACATTTTAGGGGATGAATGCTGTAGACTTGGTTGGTTTGTAATTCTTTTTGATACGTTACTTATTACAAATACGAATTATGAGGACAAATAAAATATATTACATTACTGAAATATCTTAATTTATTATTTATAATCATATTTACAAAAATATTATTCTTTGTCCATTTACAAACACTATTTTAAAAACACAACTCAGCTTTGGTTCAGTTTCGCTAAAAACTGTTCAAACAACCCATTCCTCTCTCTTTGGATATTATTTGACTCTTCTACAATATTGATTAGCCTATCTAACTTTTCCTCAACTAACCTTTGCCTGTCTCTCATCTCTAAAGTCACTTTCCTTAACTCTGCATATCTCTTCTTACTACTTCTCTTTCTTTCTTCCTCCATGTCACTCTTCCCATTCTCTTCTATTGATAATGATGGTACTCTCTTCAATGACTGCAATGCTTTAGCCACAATACTATCATTTGAACATTCTTGTATCTTCTGCTGAATATCAGGTTGATATTCACCATTTACACAATAAATTTCATTAAATATATCAAAATAAGCCCATTTTATTTTTGATAAACCATCAGCCTTCTTCTTAAGAAGCCTTATGTATGTTTGCTTGAGGTTTCTGAACTTCTTATCACACGAGTCTGGAGTTTTTCCTAAAGCAACAGCTATCTCCATCCAAACATTCTTCTTTCTCATTTTGGGGTTTCTAAATTTATCTAAGTTATCAACATAGAGTTTTAATAATAAGGATGTGCTTTTAGGGTCCCAGTTTTCTTCATTTTCATCTGTTACATCTGTTTCCATGACTTCTGAGCGATCTAGTTGTATGTACTCAGCATCTGCATCAAGATATTCTATTTCGCAGGCTGGAAATCAATTTAAATAAAGATCTTCAATTTTAAAAGTTTAGATAAATGTTCCCTCAACTCATGCTGTTAGCTATCCAGCAACAAGTGTGACATCCCAGGATCAACATATCAACCGTCAATTGATGCAAATTGAAAAATTGCAACACAATATGGGCTAATAAAACCCATAGGTCCAAAAATAAGGACCATCTCATCTACGAGCCATAATCCTGAGATGTTAGAAAACGTGAAGCAGATTACATTTGACAAATAAGTTAAAATTTAAATTACCGGACATAGTGCCTTCGAACGTTGTATCAGGCCCAATACGTTCCAAGCCAAAACTTCAAAACACAATTTTGTAACGTTGCATCATTCAGCGAACTCAGCGGACGCGAGATCAAAATGGCGGCGCTGCGTATGTCCGAAAAAGCGCTTTATAACGCAACCAATTTCAGTTGGCTTCCATGTTAGATTTAAAATTTTAAAATGAGAAAAAAAAACTGTAACAATCCTGATATATCAGTTCTATATAAGTCAATATTACGAGCATCTTTCGCGTTAAAATCATTTAAACACACAATAAATAAAAAGTAACGAAGCAGTAAACTAAGAATTACAAAATATCATACGTAGCTTCCATATTCAGTCGTATTATTCTTATGCTTTTGACGTTAACGACTATCACGCTTTGATAACGTCAAATGATAACGATAAGAACGAAAGTTGAACAGGAATAATAAACAAAGAATTGTCAGTCCGCCAATTTGCGTGACTTCTACGTGATTTGATGGATAATTTGAATGACTTGAACATAAAGTGCATTAGGAATTGAGGTCACTTGATTGCAGTTTACATAAAATTAATTTTAAATTGTTAATTCATGAATTGTAGTACTAAAAATATAAATGAAATCAGCCCTAGAGCATTATTTTAGAAAAGAATACCTGCGTCGGACTCCGGAATAGGCTTGTAAGACGAGATGTGTTCGTCCTCCTTCACCTGGCCTCCATCTATGGCGAGATGGTTTTTCCGCGGCTCCGACATGATGAATTAGTGCTCGCGAAACCGGTTCCGCGAGAGAAAGCTTTCACTTCGATGGGAAATTATGCGTTTGAACACAATCAAATCAATTTACTTTCACGGCACACACGCAGGAATCGACCATCTGTTCATGAACGAATGGATTGAGAACGAATGAGCGGGCCATCGCCACGCCCTCGGTCTTTGAAGCATTTCACTCTCGTTCGTTGTTGTTTTTGTTTATCGTTCGTGTCGTTCGTCCGCCTAGAACACTGAGCAGTGAGCAAGTAAAGCCTAGAATTTTTCTAGAAAACAGTGATTATACTCGTATGCTCCTAGGTTTCTAGTTTTTTTAATAAAATGTATGAATGTGAATTGTGAAAAACCAAAATGTTTTAAGTTCGTGCTAAGAAAAATTATAGTAAAACAATATTCTGATTTGTTTTTTCATTAGTAACATTTTAAACTTTTTCTGTATTTTTGCAAATAAATAAAAGTATATAATTTCATTTACTATTAAACACTCGAAACGTCCTCTGCTGGACATAGGCCTCCTCCATCCATGGCACAGAACACTATTATCAATGGTATGCCACACTGACCGGTTCCGATTATCGGCCCATCTAGTAGCGGGACGGCCCGGTACACGTTTCCCGGTGCGTGGTTAACACTCGAGAACTTGTAACCCCCATTGGTTCGTTCTTCGAGCGATGTGGCCTGCCCATTTCCACCTCAGCTCACTGACTCGTCGAGTTATGTTGGTGACCTTAGTTCGTCTACGTATAGTCTACGTCTACGAGCATAGCCCGTTCCATTGCTCGCTGAGTGAATTTGAGCTTGTTTATTCAGCCCACGGTATAAGACCACGTTTCAGTTGGTTTCAGTGCCGTATGTCATCACTGGCAACACGCACAACACGGAGGTATTTTTGACTACAGCAATACAATGCATATTTTTCATAACCGGACTGAACCGGACATAAAACTTCTGATCTGAATGGCTGTAACGTACACCGATCATTGCCTTTGAAATGGAGTAATGAAAAAATAATATCAATCAGCTGCTATAAAATTAAATGTCAATTAACTGTCAAACGAAAACCAAAATGACACAAACTTCACAAAGCTAAAAAAAGGCAATGAGAGTGTAGAATTACAATTGCTCCTGTTTCTGTTCTTTTTTCTATTTAACCATGTAAAATATAGAACATCTGTACAGTTTATAACGGTTTTACACCGTCCTAATTAGTGAAAGATGAGTACAGTGCCTCCAGCGCCACCCCCGCCTCCTTTCCCCGCACAAACAAACCGAGAGACTCCTTTGAAAACGCAAAAATCTATCATAAATAACTCATTTTGCCCAACTTGTGAATGGGATTTAGAGCATCCTCAACTTTGGGAAGCTTGCGCAAAATACAACATAAGCCTGCAAGAGCCGCCTTTTAAGTATAAATATAAGAATTATGAGTCAATAATCCAGATTGGACCAACCTGCGGCATGGTGGCATTGTCTATGCTAGTTAATGGAGAAGTTACACCTGATGAAATTCTAGATATATCAAAAGCAGAGGGTTACAGTTGTAATGGGGAATTATTTAGCTGTAAGAATATGGAAAAGTTGACTGAAAAGGTGCTGAGCTTAGCTGAAATAGATGTTAGGTTTAGTTTAAGAACTGGAGGGCTATTCAGTAGGGAAACCATAGAGAAGCTCCTAGATGGCGCAGCATTGTTAGTACCGTATCCTTTTCAATTCTAAAACTAGATTTAGAATATGGTTTAGTATAGAAAGATTTCATGGCTTCCCAAGGGTTACATTACTAGTAGACAAGGTACTATTGACAACATCTCACTGCTAACATCATGCACTATTGGTGGTGATTTAAAAAAATCCCTATTTATAGACCCACTGTGGTGGGGAAACTTGGTGAACTTGTTAAATATTGTTCCATAAAGGGCGGAGTGAATAGGCTATTTCTAGGCAACTGTGAACCTTTCCAGACCACATCGTTGCTTAACATCAGGTGAGATTGTGGTCAAATGGAAGCTCCTATCTTATATTTAAAAGTCCAGATTCTAATAACTTTATACCTTTATAGTTATATTGGAAATAATTTTAAATATATAGTACATTGATTTCGGAAGTAAGACAGCAACTAACATAATATCAATCTTTTATTTATAGTACTCCAGCGCCTTAACTAAGGTCCCCAGTTATGATGCAGATTGCAATCATTCTCCCTGCCTCCGTCAAGGTCACACAGCACACTGGGCATTGATATGTGGAGTCATTATCACAGAAGACCCTGGGGAAACTTACACTTCAAATCCTGGCTGTGTGTATGTCTTTGCCCGACATGGAAAGTCAAAATACTTAGCTGCCTGGAAGTTGCAGGATCTGGATAAGAGCAATAAAAATTTAATGGAATTTTCACCGAAAAAAGAAGGTGATGGATTGACTTATGTCTTACCTGAAGGTGGAATCGGTGGGGAGGATGGTTTACGAAATCAATTTTTAATAATAGAAGACTTTTAAATGTAAGGAATGTTTTTGAATGTTAGGTGCTAAATAAGTAAATACTATATGTATACACATTTTTAATTGTTGTATTTATTAGATAAATGTTATTGATTTTGAAATGTCACTTGATTCGTTATAAGTGTTAAATAAAAGGCAGTTTGCAGTTTTAATGCAAAATTTTATTTGTACAATAAATACAAATCGTACTTGCAAATTAATGGTAAAATAACAAATCTCATTACTTTGCTTAATATTAACTCATTGAAAATTCAGTTTTACGACACCACGGTCAAAAATAAAAAATCAATTCACAGGAAAAATTGAAAAATATTCCATTACTGCACAACAATGCACATCCGAAAGTTAGATGGGTACATTATTAATTTTTTGTACTAAAACATAAAAAAGTACTTCCTTGAAAATCGAAACGAAATTCATAAGTTCTTTTGGCCATCTTCACATGGAGAACAATTTGTGATAAATGAACAGTATTATTCAAATTAAAATCAATAGGCAATAGGCTCTATGTCCTTTCCTAAATTTAATACACAATTCATACGAAAGCAGTTGTAAAACAACCTCTCTGAAGCTATGAGATCAAATAATATAAAATAATACGAATATAATCCTTACTTTCTATTTTGATACATTTTAATTTATGTTGAAAAGTGTAACATGCTTGGCTAGGCCTTAGACGATGAACTCTTTTTGTTTTAATTGCTAGTATTTTATTGCCTTGTCTCTTGACACACAATCACACTGGTTGAAGTCAGTTAATTTTATAATTATTGCTAATTAATCAGGCATCTTAATTTCTTTCTTCCACTATGCGAATTTTTGATCAAATTATTTGATTATTGCTATTTTTGGTTGGTGGCACATACTAGTATGATGAATATCATTTTATTTATATAAAAACACCTACAGCGAAGTGATCCTATAATTCTATAATCATACACCATAGACTACCACAATTTATTTATACCACCAAGCAAAAATAAAATTTATTTAATAAAAATAATTACATTTTTATAATATAAAAATAAACTCGTAAAAATTATATATCCATTGCGAATTTAACAATACTAGACGATACGTAATATTCTTGAAGCTTCATTTAATTCCTGTCATTTTCCATGTAATTTGCCTTTGTAATTTAGCATTTAATACAAAAAGAAGTTCTAACATTTTGTTGGACAAGACTAGATCTCACATCTAGAGGAGTATTGGATTGAATAAGTATACATTTTGAAATATAGCAGAGATATGGTGGACCTAGAATTATAATCTAGTCGTTATAAAAGGAGCAATATTCTAGACTTCTACATATGTAAAAACAGTACGAGCGTTCAGTCGCGTGGGTTTCAACCAGAATTTTTGACTCGAATTTCATAGTTTTGGCTGTGTTATTCAAGAATTCTCTATTGCACCGAAAAATGTGTCGCAAATAAGCAAAGCTGTTGATATACATAGCTTTTGGACGGAGGACTAAAGTCTGTCGTGTGTTTCAATCGCTTTTACGATATTTATCGACTCTTCTGAGATATTGTGTTTTCGCATTAACAAAGCAAACATATAATGTACCTACTTAACAATTTAAGAAATCCTGATAGACCTACGTCATTATATTAAATCAATTAAATACTTTACGGACAATTTGACAAAACAAAGCGCATTTCATTGGCATTTCGCTAAGGAAACTATGCAGCCCTAATTAGAACACACGGCTATACATTTCCAGTATACGCTGACCTTGCATTGAATGGTCTTCCGCACGATGATAGTTCAACTTATACTGGATATGTACAGCGTTTGGTACAGCGTGACTTATAGCCCGTGCGTACAAAGTCAGCTGATAAATACCAACATGACCTTATAACCTTGAACGTCATGTCTTTTCAGCTACAAAATTCGAGTCATAACCTCACGTGCACTATGGTGCCCCGAATCCCTCAACTGATAACTTTACACTAATAGCTTATTACATTAAAATTGTATTACATATAGAAAAGCGTACACGCTTAATATGAAAACTATTGTCAGAATTATGAAGTGGGTCCACGGTTGCTTTAGGTCTTCCAAATATTTAAGTGAATCAAAATGAAGATTTATTATTGTTATATTATATTCTAATCGATAAAATATAAAGTTGGAAATATAAGGCGTTTAAAATCCAAATTTTACTCTAATTCTGACTTTCTCTAACCATAATTTAATGATGATTGGCTTATCAATACAGTAGTCGCATCAGACGCTTTAATAACGCAACTTTTGTTGCAGATTGCAATTTCGTGACGTCACTGAATGAAATGTGACGTCACTGAATGAAATGTGTCAACACATTCCATTTCAACAGATTCTTTTAAAGCGATACGAGTACTATTAATAGATTTTTCGGGTTTATTGATAAAGTAGGTAACTCAGTTATTTACAGTATGAAAGGGTTGACAAACGTAATACAAGAAAAATAAAGTATTTAAGCGTTACTGATATTTTTTGCATGTTCTCACACGATTGAGCGCCATGGGTAAAATATTTAATTTTAACGATTTTCAAAAATAAACGGATTAACTTTTTACTTCATCCTACGTGAATGTAAGTTTGGTTATATCTTTTCTATTCATCAACTCACATCAATATTTTTGTACTAAGAACAGTGATAATATTTATCATGGAAAAACTACAGACTTTGGCACAATATCCGCAAAATTACATTACACTTTAAAATATTTGGACGACCTTCTCATCTTGAATTTCGATCCCGACCTATTCTAGATGATAGCGGAGAGTAGCGGCAGAGGATAAGACCATTCCTCCCATATGAGGTTTTTGTATTTAGGGGACTGAAAATTGTGGACATGTTTCTCGCCCGATACACTGCTGCCTGCTCGCCGCTGCCTTACAAAAGTCACACGAGCGAGTGACGTATCCAAGTTATAGCTTCCTCTCTTTCCCACTCACATGTACCGATAGAGACAAAAGGCTACATCGATAAGTTAATCCATGGAAGATCGAGATGCACAAGATGCAACCACCCACCTACACTATAGCCATTTATACATCCAAACACGCAACCTTCTCGATCGAGTGTAACTTGTAAGTAACACGTCACGCCATTTTTGATTTTACGTAATTCGGCCCAATGCGCAGAAACGATTTGGCGGGGAACGTGCAGCGATGTCATTTGCCGCGCATTGATTGGTTGATCAATTGCTCTCTTTCACCCCGCGCCTCGCCCCGATGCGCGAAGCGAAATTATTCAAGTTAAGGTATGTAAGTAAAAGCGCAATCTTGTTTTCGACCGCTTAATGCTTATTGACTTTCCACCGAAGTGCCGATTTATTAACACTGACAATACATTATAATCTTTACCGGAAAACGTTGCGTGCTTGAGTTCGTATACGGCCACACAGCCACATATAAAAACGAGTAATATAGTGTATAACTAGTACAATCTATATATAACACGAGTACATGTTCAAATTGGGACAATAACAGAACCGTGGCCAGAGAAACATCAACAAAAACTTATGGCGTATTTTCTCTAGCGCTATTTTTATCGGAGTACAGTAAAACCATGGATTTGTAAAGAATATACGGATGGAACCGCGTTTGTTAATGCGTGAGGTCAACAGAAAGACACACACGTGTAACTGACACTGGCGTGCGCTGCATATTTACGGCCGAGTGTCTGATGTTTAGTGTACTTTTGTTAGTTTGTATCTTCTGTATAAGAAACGAAAGAGTTTGATATAGTTCCTTCATACGTTTTCAGTGGTACCAGGCGTCTAGATATTCCGATGTATGTTAAAACCTTTTAAACTTCGCCTTTTCTAAAATAAATATTCGCAAAGTCAGCTTGAGACTTTTTGTAATTTAATTTGAAATGGATATGGTTAGTTTTAGGTAGAGCTTTACAAAATGAACCCCAATTATGTTTTTCAAAAGTTTAAATACTAAACTACTAAAAAGTATAAATTAGATTTGTAAGCAATACTTTGGGGTATTGTATGCCGTGTCTATGTTGCCAGCACCAGCGGTCCTCTATGTTCTCAGGGTAAGTAGGTATGTCAGATAATTAAAATAAATGAGAAAGATTTACATTAAGAGCCCGTGTTTAAATATTTATGTCTTATTCATTAACTCCAGTTCATATTTTGTATTTAAAATGTTCATTTTTTGTCTCCACACCCCATCGTTTACCATTCGAAATATTTTACTTCATTTCCATAATATAAATCAAGAGAAAGAACAAAAGAATTTCTTCAATATTTCTCCTTAACCTAGGACTGCTGGAAGAAATTTCTTTTAGAAATAAGCTGTTCCTTTTGTATATATTTTTTCTGTTTTTGTGTTATGTAAATATTTTCCGTGTACAATAAACTGTTTAAATACATAAAAATAAAATAAAGAAATGGCAACAATCCAAATCCTGAAAATTTCTAAGCTCAGGCTTCCAATTGACACACACACACTGGCTCACAGTATAAAATAGACCTCCGACACACTATGCCACACTCTTTTGTTCTTAAAAATCCGGACCTTTCCGTTTCGTCTATCGTATATTCGAATGATTTTAATATTAGTGGCTTGGGTGTTGTCCATATGCCCGTTATGAATTAATAATCCGAATTAACGTTGTTTGAAACTAGTTCGGATAATCGATAGTAATTATTGCTCAACTATTATTAAGTTAAAAAGATTATGTATTTGAGCATATTATTTTTTATTAATATTAAGATAAATGTTTAAATACTTCCTATAATAATAACACTTAAGCGCGGGGCATAGTATGAAAACATTAATAGAACATAACCTCCTTTTTTGAAGTCGGTTAAAATACGAAACAAAATGGAAGAGTATGAATAGTACACAACAATCTACAATAAAACACAGCGGTCGACTGTGACGTCCTTTGCCTTATTCATTAACTTTTAAAAAAACTGCATTCACGAATCACAGATTAAAAAATAAACTCGACTAAACCCACACGAACCTAAATGATATGTGGCGAACTCCGAATAACATTGAATAATTCGTTTTGTCTCTCTCAATAGCTCTAGCTTACGTAAGTCCGATCTGGAATTTTCACGAACCATTTTTCCTCGATATAAGTAGACTACATGTGTAAACTATGTTATTATATTAATGCATATATGTTATACAACTACAGATATAATGAATGACTATGACATACAGTTATTGAGCCTTTGTATGTAGCTTGAATAAATTCCGATTACTACAGCTTACAAGTAAGTGATATACGATTATAGGATCCCAAAAGAGTTTAGAGAATTGGAGAATATATTTCTTTTTGCATAGTCTGGGGAAGTGACTTCCAACATACAATATTAGAAATAAAACAGAGCATTTCGTATATTTCAGGCTTGCGTTGGAACAAAAAAAGAACTAAAAAGAAAGAAAAAAAGAAATATTGTGTGATTGTCACTAATTACTATTTGTCACTTCACATTTCACTTCACGCTCTAAGCTAAGTTTTATAGTGCCTCCTAAATTCGACAAAACTTCTAATTTAAACAACGCAGTAATTAATTTATTTAAAAAATTGTTAAAAATCATTCGCTTTTGTTCAATATATGAAAAAATGAATTCTGAGATTAATGAAAAATATTTCGTAACTTGCCTGTTTTATTTAGTTTTAAGTATATACGAATATATAAACAAACAAAAATCTATTCAAGATACACAAAAAGCTTAAAACTTTTACGCGCTAAAAATCATGGCAGCTCATCATCAGCAATAAATACCAAAAAACTAACATTCAATGTTACGGCGAAATTTTATTCAAATACCCACGTTTTTAATCACTACAATAGCTTCGTAATTCATAAAATTAGAGCCTCCGTAAATCCGAAAATCAGGACGATAAAGTGGGCGCGGCAGAAACTTCGTGCCGTCAAACGCGCCTTGCGGTTTGTCGGAGGAGTGAGGCCGAAGAAGCAATACCGGTTTTGATCCGATACTATAGACAAGCCAGGTGATTACCGATACTTATTACCGGTATTTCTAAGTCTCTGGCGGGGCGAGGGGCGCTCCGCACGTGGCCACTGGGAAGGTTTTCACATGCGTCTGCCAATGAGTTGATAGCTGGAAGAACTTCACGCCGTTCCATTCCGTGCCGTCGATGTATACTGTCGACACACGAAAATAACATAAATTATTGTAAATTTAAAATAGGTCATCGAAATTAATATAGGAAAATGATTACCTGCACTAATGTTATGAATTTTCATCGTCGATTCATTTAGATATGATTTGTCACAGGTTTTACCGATGTTTGTTTCCATAGAAACTAACAAGTAAATGCGTTTAAAAAGAACTGGAAACCAACTTCAATTGCCCTAAGTCTACTTTTACTAAGGCAAATTTAAGATTTATATAATTTTCTCATGGGTTCCATTGTAAGAAATGGACCAAATTGAAATGGGACCACACGGGAAGCACCACTTTTCAAATAAAAAAAAGAATCATCCAAATCGGTTCACCCAGTCAAAAGTTCTGAGGTAACAACATAAAAATATTTAAAAAACATACCCGTCGAATTGATAACCTCCTCCTTTTTTGAAGTCGGTTAAAAAGTCACATATCTTCGCGCGCCCCACCTCCGTCTCCTACTTGCGCAGACGCATCACTGCTACATACCTTTGAGCGGCACGTTGTGGGAGCCCTTGGCGGAGCAGATGAGCCGCGCCACGCCGTCCACGGTCTGCGCGCGACCCACCTCCGTCTCCTACTTGCGCAGACGCATCACTGCTACATACCTTTGAGCGGCACGTTGTGGGAGCCCTTGGCGGAGCAGATGAGCCGCGCCACGCCGTCCACGGTCTGCGCGCGACCCACCTCCGCCTCGCCCGTCTTCTCCTTCTTCTTGCCCAGGCGCATTACTGGGGAACAATATTAATATTATTTTGGGTATGGATGAGGGTGGTATTTCCATGAGTTCCAATTTAACATTTACTAAAACAAAAAAAATATCAACGTCGATTCCACTGAATCCGAGCAGTGTTCTGACCATTTAAAGTTTTTTACCGCCTTCGTGGCTTAGTTGCTAGACACTAGTCTCAGGTTCGATTCCCAGAGTGGGTACCTATTGGTACTAGTTTTGGTTTGTGGCATGTCCTATGTCCACTTGGCTATGTGTCACCATGTTACCTAAGTCCGCCTCCAGACAGCAGTATTAATAGCACTCATGCTTCTCGTGCTACTCATACACATAAAATAAAAATGATTTTATTTTTATCCACATTTTTACAATATGTAAATAATTATATTTCTCTCAGTTAGGTATCCAGGCCCTCCAAATCTTAGTTTAAAAGAAGACAATGAGTAATTTAATAAAAATATATTTAGAGTAAAACAGTAGAAAGTATGAAGTCAAATTGATGATTGAGAAGAGAAGAACATATTATGAGGTCTTTCAAAAGGAAGGTCAACTCAACTTGGATTCACCACACAAACGCACAATCACCTATCCCTGGCACAGGCCGGACACTTCAAACAAATGTCGTGATAGCGGTTCCTATTCCCAAACATCGAACGGATGACATTTGTATACACGCGCATGTGTGAGTGGATTCGAGCGCGCGATACTAACGGCCCCTTAACCGGTCACTTTCTTGCGGTGAGAGGTGACGTATCGCAGATCGGCGGGCGGGGGCAGTAAACGTGCGTTCTGTATGTAGTACTATATTAATTCTGTGTCTCTGGTGAGGTGATAAACAATACTAACTCTTCTGTTTCTTCTCCTTGGTGAGGTACGTGATGCACAGATGCGCGTTCTGCCTGGTCACGTGCAGCGCCCTGAACGACGCCTTCACAGTCACCTTGGTGTCCGCGCTGTCCGCCTGACGCCCAGACACCTAACACACATATATACATATAAGTTACATACAATTAAATACCAAAATCTGTAAATAAACACCGAAACAATACTATAAAACAAGAGCAGTTGTAAAAAACCTTTATACGGTTATAAATATAAATTTAAAACTTGTGTCGTGAAACGTGTCGTCAGCGAATCAACGTGACCAACATACTCGTAGCTCACCGAATTAACCAGCTGAATTGACATTTTATGTATTTATTTGAAACAATATCAATTTAGTGACGCTTGTTTACACCTAAATTTAAATGGACCAAAGTGATGACCAAAAACGTGTTTTTGTTATAGCAACCCCAATAGGTCAAGCCTGTAGCAGGGCGAGCTATTTAAATATAGCTGTAAAATTTTTAAATGATGATGATAGGCGATCAACTGAGGATAAGCGACTACAGGATAATAAAAGAAGAACATGCAAAACATATATATAAACTATATGGTAAAAATATTAGTACTGTTTAGTTATTTTAGTAGAGTTTAGATATTTGATACCATTATTTAGTAAAATCAGTCGGGCTACATTCCAGCAGGTATTTTTTTAAATGAATGTTTAACATTGGTAGATTTATCTCTTGAATCTATGCATTGTGAAATATCGTGCGGTAATAAATTATATAAAGGTGGAGCTAAAGAGGTAAAGTGATGTCTACTGAAGTTATTAGTTGAGATCGACAGATCGCTGGAGCAGACGAGTTTTCGAGTAGGAGGTAGTGTAAGACGTGAATAGATATGGAGAGCAGAGGACCGAATCGAGTAGAGGTGCCTATGTCCAGCAGTGGACTGCCGCAAGCTGTGCATGATCATGAAGTGTCGTGAGGCTATGTATGTGTGTATTATGATCATTCTTAATATGCGGGTTATGTTCTCACCAGCCAGTAGTCTAGTTGCAGCTCTAGAGGTTCGGAGCGTGCTGTCAGCGGCGGCGGGGGCTCGGGCTGCGGCGCGGGCGTGGCGGGGGGTGAGGGCCGCGCGGGGGGCGACCCTCCCTCCTCAAGCTCCAGTGACGACACGCCTCCCTCGCTGCACCCCACACGCACCTCCTGACAAACGACATGTTATAGCTTTATTCTTATGATTTTTGCACACTGCTGTCATTTGTTTAAACATCAGAACTGTTTGAGAGATCGTTGCCAAGCTGCTGCAAATTGTTTTAACATCTGAACAATTTGTTGGATCGTAGCTACACTGCTGCAAATTGTTTTAACATCTGAACAATTTGTTGGATCGTAGCTACACTGCTGCAAATTGTTTTAACATCTGAATAATTTGTTGGATCGTAGCTACACTGCTGCAAATTGTTTTAACATCTGAACAATTTGTTGGATCGTAGCCACACTGCTGCAAATTGTTTTAACATCTGAACAATTTGTTGGATCGTAGCCACACTGCTGCAAATTGTTTTAACATCTGAACAATTTGTTGGATCGTAGCCACACTGCTGCAAATTGTTTTAACATCTGAACAATTTGTTGGATCGTAGCTACACTGCTGCAAATTGTTTTAACATCTGAATAATTTGTTGGATCGTAGCCACACTGCTGCAAATTGTTTTAACATATGAACAATTTGTTGGATCGTAGCTACACTGCTGCAAATTGTTTTAACATATGAACAATTTGTTGGATCGTAGCTACACTGCTGCAAATTGTTTTAACATCTGAACAATTTGTTGGATCGTAGCCACACTGCTGCAAATTGTTTTAACATCTGAACAATTTGTTGGATCGTAGCCACACTGCTGCAAATTGTTTTAACATCTGAACAATTTGTTGGATCGTAGCTACACTGCTGCAAATTGTTTTAACATCTGAACAATTTTTTGGATCGTAGCCACACTGCTGCAAATTGTTTTAACATCTGAACAATTTGTTGGATCGTAGCTACACTGCTGCAAATTGTTTTAACATATGAACAATTTGTTGGATCGTTGCCACACTGCTGCAAGTTGTTTTAACATCCGAACAATTTGTAGGATAGGATTAGCTGTTGCCACTAACCGCGATGAAAGGCACGAACGTCTGGCTGGCGTCCTCGTCTCCCGACTTCTCTCTGTAGGCCACCATGGCCTCGCCGATCGGCACGTTGTTCACAGGTCCGATACTGTTCAGGTACCTGTGACACAAAATATTAGTATTCGTATGGCGATATTATCTTTGTTAGTAAAGGTTTTATTATTCAATATCCATCTGGCACCACTGCAATGCCTCTGGCGTCAGATTAAAGAAACCTGCAAGTATAGAATGGAATCTCCTTAGCTGACTGACCTCTCACCCTGCAAAGCTCCCGATCCCGCAAGATCCCGCAGAAACGAACGGACGCAAAGTGTACGAGCGTGCGCGAGGCGGCGCGTGCAAGCCAACAAGTTATTTTAAGAAATCATTAAACAGTTAGTCTAGTATTGTGGCCTTGAGCACGTCCGGAGCGAGAGTTTCATTGCTATACTAAATTGTATTATTAGTTATTTTTATGGTACTAGCGCCTCAGACTGCGTTCCGAAATGTGCTCTAGAGTTTACTCCTCTTCGCCGTTGTTGCGGAGGTCGAGTCCATCCATCGGCATTTGTGCCTTGACACCGTGACATGACCACGTGTTTATATGTATAATAACCTGGCGATCCTGGAAGACATCTCGGTGACGTCGTTCATGCAGCAGTCGGCGGCTCGCTCGCACAGCGCCGGCCACGTGTCTCCGGTGAACAGCAGCGAGTACCCGGGGTCCATCGCTGCTAGGTACCGTGACACCGTGTTCGGACCTGGTGACATGAACAGGCAAATATAAGCATACTGTGAAAGTTACCTTGTTTGTTACCAGTTAACGCCTCAACGGCACAATGAATCATGGTGAAATTTGTGCAATGCAAGTAAATTATGGAATGGAAAAGGACTTATGCTTCTCAGAAGTCCTCGCAGACGGAGTTGCGACAAAACTTTATTCAAAGGGTTATAATCTACCAATGTTAAACATCCATTAAATTTTTAATGGATGCCCGACTGATTTTACTAAATTATGGTATCAAATATCTAAATTAACAAAATAAATATAAATACAGTATTAATATTTTAATCATATCGTTTATATAGAAGCGTCGGTGGCGCAATGGATAAGGCGCGGACTCTCAATCTGAGGGTACCGGGTTCGAATCCAGCCGTGTACCTATGAGTTGTTTTTTAATTCAAGTACATTATCCGATTGCTTAGCGGTGAAGGAAAACATCGTGAGGAAACCTGCATGTCTTGAACAGGCATGTGAAGTCCGCCGATCCGCACTGGGCCCGCGTGGTGGACTATGGCCCATACACTCTCTGTAGGAGAGTAGGCCTGAGCCCCTCCAGTGGGGACATATATAGGCTGTTGATGATATATATATATTGCATGTTCTTATTTATTATCCTGTAGTCTCTCATCCTCAGTTGATCGCCTATCATCATCATTTAATAATTTAACAGCTATATTTAAATAGCTCGCCCAGCTACGGGCTTGACTTATTGGGGCTGCTATAACAAAAACACGTTTTACGGTCCATTTAAATTTACTAATTTAAACTTTAGCTAACTAAAAATTTAAAACTTTTTTCATTGTTTCAAATAAATAAATAATAGTAAATTGTTTATTGAGGGAAGAAAGGGACCGAATACTAAGAAACGCGCTAAACAGACTTAGGTAACATGGTGGTAGCTACTAAGCGAACATAGAAAATGTCCTACCACCAACCAATTACCGATAGGGACCTCCACTGGAATCGAACCCATGACCTCCGGATTGTGAATCCAACATTTATAGCCATTAAGCCATTGAGGCGGTAAAAATATGTGTCTACCCACCGTATGGTATGATGAAGAAGCGTATAGGAGGGGCGTCGTGTGGTCGCCGCGCGGCCAGCTCGGCGTGCGCGCGCAGGGCCGCCGCGGTCGCGCTGTCTCCCCCGCACACCGCGACACGGATACACGAGCGACGTGACGTCCTGTAACACACACAACAGCGACTGTCAGACTCGGCTGTCAGTTGAGTCATTAAGGAACTCAACAGATGGCGCGGAAGAGTCCGAAATTAATCTGTCATAAATCATCACGGCACTCCAAACAGCCCAAAAAGTCACATTGGTTTATATTCTCTTTGGGATGTGTACGGAAGTAGGCTGACTTTGCATTTTGTATGGAAATGGCCTAAAATACAGCTATATCTTTGTATTGCGTTCACCTATAAGTATCATTTTGTCACAGACCCAAGGGACGGCAGACTTGAGTATTCGATATTAATTTCAACTTGAATCCTCCACGCGCTCCTAAGAAAAGAGGTCACGACAGAAAGACAGACGGACAACAAAATGCGACACTATCTAACGAATAGAATAACTAAAGCCAAAGTCATGGGTCATAGTCCACCACGCGGGCCCAGTGCAGATTGGTAGACTTCACACACACCTTTGAATTTCTTCTCAGGAGTGTGCAGGTTTCCTCACGATGTTTTCCTTTACCGAAAAGCCAATGGTAATGATTTTTATCATTCGTACATAAATAACAAATTGGAACTCATTGGTACGAGCCAGGATCGAACCCAGACCTCGATTGTTCAAGGACTGACGCTCTACCCAACTGAGTCACCACGGTTTTAGCTAACATACTTTATGTGATGTTATATAGTGACTGACTGTTTCTGTGTCCTGGTGTATAGCGCCTGCAGCAGGGGGCGCGCGTCGGCGGCGTGAGGCGGCGGCACGGCCACGCAGGGCACGCCCAGCGCGTGGAAGGCGCTTGCGGCCGCGCCCGACGGGGACACCGCTATCACCTCCGGCAGCGGGCCCTCCTCGCCCAGCAGACGGGAGATCTGCTCCAACATCGTACGACGGGGCTGAGCAACAAACATACATGTTACAATATCAAATTGACAAGTGGATAGATAATCATTTTATTTGCCAGCATAATAATTAAAACAAAAACCTGCCTATTGCAGCTCAGATTCGTGCACCGATATTTCCGTGCAGAATATGATAATTCTGGAAATCATATTTTATAAGAATATGCGCATGGCCTAAAATCACTAGCAATTTTGAATTTACATATTAAAAATAATATTACGTCAGGCGTTTTAACAATTTGTACTCGTAAAACTTTAATGAGATATAATTTACAAAAACCGGTCAAGTGTGATACACATAATACAGAATATGGATAATTTACATACTTAAAATCATGCTCTATCGAAAATATAAGTCCGATTCAAGAACCAACTTTACTTTACGGTTACATTACATACCAAGTGTATGGCTCTCAACTGCGAAGTTAAGTTTGTAAACATAAAAAAGCTATTTTTACTTATTGAAAAATCATGGTTTTGAGTTGATAGTGGACTCACCTCCATGGTGGTGGGGCTCTGCACTGGGAGCTCGTGGGCGGACAGCGGACGCTCGGCGGCGGACACCAGCGAGTTCTTCTTGCGGGTGAGCGCGCCCGGGGTCAGGCTGCCGCCGCTGGTCGCGCTACGGAACAGACGGGAACGCTTGTCCTCCTGCAATTACAAATCAGGATAGTTTCAAGATTTCATCAGCAGCAGCCGGGAAACGTCTACTGCTGGACAAAGGCCCAAGCCACTTTCATCCAGCGAATCCCCGCGACCTTTACTAGGTCGTAGAATGAGGACGACCCGATACACTTTTCCCGGAATGTGGTGCGGGAGGGGAATGTTATTTCGAACGCATTGAGGCGCGGGATTGGTCGCCCAGGATGCGCGAAATCATCCCCACTATGTCCATTAGGCCATGGAGGTGGTTGCACCCCTCACTTCATCGTGTCTTATACCTTGTTGTCGTTTGGCGGGGAGCTGGAGACGGAAGCCCCTGAGACGGGCGCGTCAGCTGTTACGTCACCATCGCTGTTACCCTCGCTGCCTCGCTCGTCCCCGGCCGAGCTGCGGATCACTTCAGACTCTGAAAACGTATCACGTAGAAAACGGTCAGACTTATACACGTAGTATAGCTTTGTAGACATGATTTTTGATAAGAAAATGTTTAACGGCTATTTTAGCTGACAATAAAGTTGTACATTACTGAAATTATATTTATTTCGCGACACTAAAATCCGATCTCCTATTTTTAGGTGATTACTTTTCAAAAGCCAGCTATTTTATTTTAAAAGATTACGGTATAAGAAATGTTGTATGGGAGCATTATGAGCGGGTACCCGTTAACCTTTCATCCCACCAGTGCGTCTACCATGAGTTTACAAAGTCGATAACGTGTATCGAATACTATCGGAAATGCTGCTCAGTCGAGATGCGCGTGACAAGGACAGGGCGATAGTTAACGATACACGTTATCGACTGCGTAAACTCAGTAGATGCACTGATGGTGACTATTAGGTCATTGTATGGAAAGCGTGCTCATCCAGAAGCCTCGAGTTAATGAGGCTGACATATAATTTTTCTACGCAACGGGAATCGAACCCGCTACCTCAGAATTGTGTCTTAATTTTGTAGCCACTGAGCCAAGGAGGAGGTTTCTAAATAGAATGGACAAATCTTAATGTCTTATACATAAACAGACAGAAATTCGTGCTTAAGGCTTTTTAAAGTTTCGAGCAAATGTAACAAAAACAGATTAGTAGAAAACTGTATTAATGATATTTGACAGATTTTTTAAGTACGCAAGGAAGAGTAGAACTTAGGGAGAATAAAACAGAGAGAAGTAAACTTAATTCAAGTTAGAAGTTCAATTAATATTATCGTGCATTCGTGCTGAACACAAAAATGGAATCTGAAGCTCATGAAGGTAAAAACAAAACAATAGACAGAAGCTTAGACAATAAGTGATATCACGCAAAGTATTATGCAGTAACTTATTCAATACGGTGTAAATGTCCCTAACAAGTCAGCACTTGTGTGTGTGTGTGTGGGACTAATTTGTTCAGCGATGTGACAATATACTTAACACGTTCAACGTCTAGTGCCCCATATATGGGTCACTACGAAGCTAGCTAGCACTAGCAAAAGTTTGTAGTGAGTTAGTGGAGAATTTATATGCTTGCAAGGGCCTCTGTTAAAGCACCTACTGAAAGTTAAAAACTGTATTTGTTTTTTGTTTTTTTGGCAAAAATTATTTATTTTTACCATTATTTAAAAAAATCGTTAAAATATTAAAGAGATATGATTTACTTCCTATTGCACTCTGTAGGCATTTTGAAGTGTTTCGATCACATTTCTTAGTATTTACGTTTTTGATTGAAGCAATATGTGGGACGTACAAGGAAATGAAAACATTTGTATGGGGAAGTTTCACGTGTTACGTAATGTAGTCAAATCACGAACTAATTTATAAAATTTGTAGCATTTAAACATTTTGAAATTCGAACTCGGTCCTTAAATCGCGTTGTTGAGCTTATAGATGTGGATCACCTTACACTCTAAAATCCCCGCATTAAACTCTAAAATCATAGTTTACTACGTATTCACTAAACACTTTAAATTCAAATAAGTTTTGAATTTCGAATATTGCTCAACTTTCGCAACAAAAGAATGTACAATATTTTTCACTGGATCCGTGGCGCCATCTGTCTTTGCGTAATATCTCTTATTCTAGGAAGCAGTCGTATAGTATAGTTGTATCGTAAGTAAGCGACGAGTATGGCTCTTGCCTTGTCCCACATTTAAGGCATAGGCGTTAGCGACAGCGGGCGCGACCGATTTGACGATATATCCGTTTAATTTTCCAATTACAATAAGTGAAATGCTTGAATTAATTTGGCGATTACTTAAAAACTAAGTAATTATTATAACTGCATTGATATTTATTAATTTAAAAAATAAAATTTGTACGTGGATTTTATCAGGATTTTTTTAGTATTATAAAGTCACACAAAGTATTTAATGATAAATATAAATCTGTTTGTATGACCGTCATAAATTTGATAGTTATATTGTACACAAAGCTATATGCATATCAAGCTATACATTTACAGGATGGCCGATCTCACAGCAGTCAAGTTTTATTGGAAATGTATAGCTTGATATGTGTTCAGCCTTGTGTACTCTTTTTTCAAGTTAGATCTTAATTTCCTACATAGCCAGTGCCGAGTAAAATGTCAATCGCTATATAAATATACATAGCTTAATACTATCGATTATTATTCATTATACAATATACACTTATTTGTCAAAGTAATTATTATTTTTAAATCATCATGTAACAACCAATTGAACGACAATCGCTAACGTCGCCGCCTGTGACGTGGCCACTGTCTCTGGGCCAGGGTTACCTGTGAGCGGGATGCAGAATAGCTGCCTCTCCTTCACCGCCGCCAGTTCGTTGGTCGACGCGAGGCTGGCGTGACGCGGCACTGCGCATGCGATCAACTTATTCTAAGTGCAAGGTGGAACAGCGGTTCACAGATATGGAGCTTTCCAATATAACAATCTTTTTAATTCCCCAAGCAAAAAAGGGATGTTATTAGGTCCACAGTAAACTCGATAAATTTCCTCGTTAAAAAGTTTGATAACCAACTGTTTATTTTCACAATGGACTTGCATTAAGCCCTCAGCTCACTTGAAGATATTGCCGTAGTGCACACCCAGAAGTCCAAATAGATACGAATGTATGACATTTACAACAATACATCACATGACGAAATTATTATCATTTAAATCAGAAAACTATTTTGTAAATCCTATTTTTATTAAGTTTTCTATGATTCCATACAAGGCATCGATGTCAAAAAGAGGGTGCACGAAGTTTCTATCGCCATCTAAATGCCATTAATAAATTGCAATCTAACCTAAAAATAATATAAATTTAGAATTATGTTGCCACGGAGAATTAGATCTTATTATTTCGCTAAATACGGGCCTAATTGCTCAAAATCGTTTGAAAAGTAATCCATATTGTTGTCAGTGTTCCATGTGGTTCCACCTCACACACACACAAACTACCACTATGCACACAGCGGTAAAACAAACACAAAAACAATATACATGATTATATGTTTCCTTATTACTATATGTAGTTATATGTATGTATGATATACAACGTTCTTTACACCGTCATTTCTGATTCATCGCCAGGGAAAACCTTCAAGGCTTGTAGTCGCGAACTACACAGCTTAATTCTAATAAAATTTGATTGACCAATTTTGTGTTAACTCCTATCAAAGTGTGCCGTGTAGAGTCACGGTCCAATCACAGATGAGATTGGCACGAAATTGGCCGATCAAATTGCCCCGAGTAGGGTTTTCATTTTATAGATTCCTAACAGAATCTTTATAATATCCCGGTATATTTTCAAATGTAATGAAAAGTAAAACTTTATAAATCCTATATTTTGATACCCAAAATATTTTTCGGGAATATATATAATTTGGCATCCAAAATCAGGCATTTTTTTAAAATTTCAATATACTCAGTGTCACTCTCCCAATTATGACGAATCTATCGACACCCCGCAAGCTAAAATCCACTAAGCCGTTCAGGCTACAGAGCCTGCCAAAGAAGTACATGTATAAATTTGAAAAACACAACCCCCGCCTGGCGCAGTAGGGTAAAAAAATACCACTGTTATATAAAAGAAAAGTTCTTTCTGATCGCAGAATGATATTGATGATATACTTTTATAATGTTAATTATGATGCCATATCCTTTATCCCTTCGCCTTTTACGACAGCGCGAGATGTCATGGGGCGGCCATATTCTAAAGTCACGGCTATAGCTACGACAAATCTATTTATTACATTTTCAAATTTTCATTTTTGGGATTTTGGCATGTTTTGTGGCAAATCAAAAAGCACGGTGTATAGGCAAAACAAAAGTGAAGCAATCACACAATGCATTTCGTTCGTCGTGTATGCATTTTGATGCACAGGCAAATTAAATCGTTATGCAATTGTTTATTACTCTTTATATAATATTTACATTCGTTTTCCTTGAGAAATACTCGAATTTAACTATAGTATGTCTAATATCTATTTAAGTTGTAACCTCTTGGCCTAAGTTGGGTATTTAAAATGAAATCTATGAAAAATATCCCCAAATTTAACAAAATAACAAAGTTCAACAAACAAATAACCACGTTCAATAATGAAAAAAAGCCAAAAGAATAAAAATCAAAAATAGAAATATTTTTGTCCCTTTCAAATTAGACCAAGAGAGACTCGAAATACGAGCAGTCTGTGTTAAGTTGTCATACCATTAGAATGCCTATGATGTTCCTGGTTAGCCAGACTCCTGGAGCTACTAAAGAAGGGTCTCAACGAGGGTTTCGGAGTGGATCCGATGCTGATGGTGTCCATTTGGTCAGGCCCTGACTCTTCACCCTCGCCGCATGATAGCGATTCTAGTTCCTGAAATATCAAGGTTATGGTTGTGATTACTTTGCAAGTATTAAAGACTAATCATCATTATGAGCCGAAAAATGACCACTGCTAAAGGTAGGCCTCACTCATGGTATGCTATGGGCCCAAACGGTGTATAATCATTCCCATATTGACAACAGATAACTGGCGGCTAGACGTTTTGTGTGTTCTCCGAGGGGTAGAGCTGTAAGCTAAACACAACAACAAGATTTTCAAACATAGTTCAGCTACAGACGCTTTTGGATTTAACATGATTCGTTTTAGATTAGATTTTAAGTTTAAAATTATATATTTTTTGAAATTCTTATTGACTGAATTTAACAAACGAAATAAATCTGTTTTTTTATTATAATCGCGACTGACTAGCTTAAGTAATAAGAATCCTATCTCGATGCAAATAAACTACATTTCCAGCAAAGAGTATTTTAAGCTGGCGATGGTCATAAGTGGGACATTGTCTCTATGGTAAATACGTCTAGCTAGTTACTGGTTAAGACTGAGTTGATAAAGGTTAAAACGGCACGAATACTTTGCATCTGACGATGATGAAGTTAACAATCATTACACACCTGGAACAGCTCGTCAATATCTCTCTGTGCGTGGTGCGTGTCCCTGGCTGCTCCCCTCTCCCCCATCTCTTCAGGAACTCGGAACCGACGCAGTAAAGCAGCGAATTTCTGCTTGAGGTTGCGTTGCTGGAAACATAACGCAAGATTTGAAATAGACTGTCTGACTGAGAGGAACCTCAAAAGAACTGTAAGAACTTAATGGTGTCAAAGTTACTTCAAACATCCCGCTTATAACTTTTTGTTTCAATCAGAAGGTAGAAGAGAAAAAATATGTGACAGAACTCCTACAGTTCATTTCATTTTAAGTGTTTTGGAAAGTGCAATATTTGTTTTTCACATATGCGAAGAGCGCATATTTGCGAGTATTTTAAGCTTGGCATAGCAAAGCATTAGCAAAGAAACTAATTATATAAGTTACATTTGAATTTAAAAAAAATCGCTATAACTTTGTATTATTTCCAATGACCGTAAATTTTACAGATTCTACGCAAACTTTTAGCATCCATTACAAATATAGTTTCTCAAAGCACAGATGTCACCAATATAAAAAAAACATTCAGAATTAATTAGGGTTATACAATCATCGAAGAGGTAAAATCATTAACAAACACAAATACCACTGAGTATCAAATCATTGATATCATATAATAGCACGGTAGCTACAAAGAACACACAACACTGAAAAAAATTCACAAATAAAAAAAATTTAAGTAAAAAAATGGTTACCTCCATGGCAGCGAGTGCGAGTACCAGCTATGTACAATCACATAGTTCTACTACTATCTAATCAAAAGATAAGCTACCAAAACAATGACAGATTGCTGAAGTGACGTAAGGGGGAGATATGGAAACTACCTTGACTCATTAAACGCTGGAAAAGCAGAAAAAACAGAACCATTTTGAAACAAAAGCTTTTTCCACTACACACACTTCCTTTTGACCACAATCTCCCCTGATATTAAGCGATGATGTGGTCTCGGATAGTTCACGGTTGCCTAGAAATACTCTACTATATACTCTGACCTTGAAAAAGACATCTCCTAAAATAGCACGCTAAAACGGCTGCACAGATTTGAACAAAATGGCGGTGGGCATCTTGACTTTAACCAAAATTAGCACTTTAACTCTTAACATTTTGCGAACGGACTCCTCAATCTATAAATGGTTTTCAACTTTTCATCTCTCCATCCATATTCAACGATACCCCACACCATGCGATAGACGAGGGTCCCTTGTTGAATAGGAAACCCTAAAAACGTGTTACTGTACGAGTGCAGCACACAAACAAATGTGTCAGAACATAATTTTGACTTTATATACAAGTAACAAAGTGGCTGCGTCCAGAAGGCAGCGATAAGCGGAGCGGATTATTGGAACGAACTTCCATATCATATCGCACGGTACGGATTTGGCGGATCCGCGATCGGATATAGGCGAAAATAGGAGTTTCCGTCACGACCCTTCTTTAGTGTTCACGGTTATCCATAGCGCGTATGCTATTGGCTGTGCCCAGTCATAGGTGCACGCTTATTGGTTCATTTAATTGCTCTCAGACGCTAGTACGAGGGGCATACCGAAATGATCGGGAATATAAAACAATACATACAGGAAATAACTAAATTTATTTTTATTGCTTTTCGAAGTATTCTCCGTTGCAGTTAATGCACTTTTGCATTCGTTCGAACCAATTATTATAGCAGCAATTCCAGTCCGAAGTTGACATGGTCAAAATCGTCGATTTGTATGCTTCCACTGCTTCTTCTGGACCTTGAAACCGCTGACCACGCAATAAATCTTTGATTCTAGGGAATGTAAAGTAATCATTGGGACTCAGATCAGGGCTGTATGGAGGATGATCCATTAATTCAACGTTTTCCTGCTTCAAAAACTCGCTTGTTTTCTGAGCGGTGTGAGAGCTCGCATTATCGTGATGGAGGATTATGCGTCGTTTCGGGTTACCTCTACGGAGTTCGGATATCATCTGTGGCAAACAAACCGTTGTATACCAATCAGCGGTAACCGTTCTCTGTTCCTCTAAGGGAACTGTGACTACATGTCCTGTTTTCGCGACAAACGAAGCGACCATTTTCTTCGATACGCTGCGAGAGCGGACAACTTTTGTTGGCTTGATCTCACCTGCGAAGACCCAGACAGCCGACTGATGCTTTCTTTCTGGCTCATATGAATAGATCCATGATTCATCACCAGAGACAATGTTATAAACTGCTTTTGACTTTCCTCCGTTGAAGCGTTGCAGAGTAGACCGGCACCAATTGACACGAGCCGCCTTTTGCTCTTCGGACAAATTATGGGGCACCCAGCGGGAAACTAGCTTTCTCACTCCCAGTTCACCATGTAAAACAGTTTGTATCGCAGTCATACCTATCCCTAAAGTAGCCCGAATCTGCTCATATGTAATATGTCGGTCATCCTGTATCATTCGGCGCACAACAGCGACATTTTCTGGTGTAACCGCTGTTTTTGGCCGGCCTGTGGAAGGTACGGTGCCAAGAGAAGCACGTCCACGCCGGAATTCAGAATACCAGCGATATATTGTCGTCTGGCTAGGCGCTTCACTCTTGAATATAGATATAAGCTCAGCGAGACATTGTCCCTGAGATAATCCTCGTCGAAAGTTGTAAAAAATTATGGCACGGAAACTTTCTCTTGTAAGCTCCATTTTTTTATCGACCTATTAATTTCAAACTGATATTGTTCTTTAAAAAAAAATTTTTTTTTAATTCTGTCAATTGTATTCGATTTTCAACTAACCAGTGTTTATTCATCAAAAAGAGTTTTTAATCTAATTAAATCGAAAGTACTCGATTACCGATCTTTTCGGTATGCCCCTCGTAATGCATTTATTTGTATATACATTTATAAACTTTTATTGTTGTATTTTTATTGTATGGATGGATGTATATCTGAAATAAAGGATTTATTATTATTATTATAAATAATAATATACGAAAGTAATATCGCACTAACCCAGTGTTTCACAGCACTCACGCATTTTTTGTTTTTATTCAAAGTTATGTATGTAAGCAATAATAAATTTTAGAATATGCATATGTAGGTCCATAAATGCTTCGGCAATTTATTGATCGCATTCTAGTAATCGATGACTATCAATGTTGACTGTGGAAACATTGTCGTTCCCGCTCCACTCGCCGCTACCTTCCAGGACCCAAACCAGCGTAGGAGTGTCATTGGAGTTTATGATAGATCTACAGCGTCTAATCTAAATTACAGTCTGCATTGCAGCCTCGTTCTCCACGAGATTTTCAAGATTATCGTTATCAGAACTAACCAATTATACTTACAATCTGAAACTACGGGTAGCTACAAACTCAGGGTTGAAACGATAAGTGCCATAGGCAATGTGCGAACTTAATTTTACCCAAATCGGTTCAGCCGTCAACTGCCTTTTGTCAACCAACAGACAGAAAGAAAGGGTTACTTCGCATTTAAAAAGTTATTGTCATTTCAAGGGTTTTCCGAGCAACATCGTCCATATATATAGCGTCTTTCAGAGCATTATTTCTAAACTTTTCCACTGAAACACAAATTTTCACTTAAAATCTACATTTAGATGACCTTAAGAAAATTAATCCAAAATATTCTCCAAAAGACTCAGTACACAAAGAAAATTCGTTATAGGGTAAATATATGTATAAACATTTAATTTAATTTGTTGTTGTAATTTCTGTGCCAAATAAAATCTTTTCTTTCTTTCTTCTTATACAGGGTGGTCCAAAATGTGACGTCCAAAAATTTTTTTTAGATTCCTTACACCTGGGTGTATCCGAAAATACCCCATGTATGTTCCGCGATTTTTTGTAGTTTAGAAGTTATGATTTTTTAAATGTATATTTCGAATTTTCTGCCGGAGCGACTTAAAATAATCGTAACTTGTTTAATAGTAAGGTTTTTTTATTTATTTTTTCTCGAAAGTGATCGTCTTGAATCACCCTTTCTACTTTATTATCAACTACACAACGTTATTCATTACAAGTTACCGAAAAAAGGGACGAAAGTAAAAATTTTAGGTTTGAGTTGAACGGAGCAAAATTTTCAAAAATTTCTTAATAATACAAAATTAATGTTTCATTGGTTCAAACTAATTTTAAAAACTCCAGCAGTTTGTCAGCTTACCAAATAATAAAAAAAAAGTTGTTCTTAATAGGCGATTTTACGACGAAATTGGCTTCAGAACTTAGTTAGGTGAGAATTCATAAAGAAAAAATTTTGTCAAAAAAAAATATTAAGCTTATTTTGTTTTCATTTTTATGGCCTACATTAGCAAGGCATCATCAAAAGCATTCAAATAATTTCAAATTGAACGATCAGTGACACATTAGAAAACATTTTATTTTAAAAAAGCTTAGTTTAGTTTTTATTAATACGGTTATTTTGGTTTATTTTTAGCATCAATAAAAGAAAACACAAATTAAGTTCAACTACTTTATTAAAGAAGATTTTCAAAATGACGCCCTTCAACTTCGATACACAATCGGCAACGTCTTAAAAAGTTATCTTTTAGTCTGCGGAAAGCGCTTGAATTTTGTCTGACTTTCGTCGCTGCTTCTCTCAATTTTCGTCTCAGTTCTTCTTCGGAGTTAGTTTGCTGAGCATAGACAACTTCTTTGTAGTAACCCCAAATAAAAAAATCTATTGGGTTCAAGTCCGGTGAACGTGCAGGCCATTCGATTGGGCCGCCACGCCCAATCCATCTGCCCGGGTATGTTTCATTAAGGTGCCCCCTCACTTGGCGTGCGTAATGGCAAGGAGCACCATCATTTTGGAATATCATGTGCCTTCTTGTTTCCAAGTTTACATCTTCCAGCAATTCAAAAAGGTTGTTCTGCAAAAAGTTTAGATATGTGTCTCCATCCAACCTAGACGGCAGCTCGAAAGGCCCAATCAGTTCTCCATTTACAATTCCCGACCACATGTTTACGCTGTATCGATGTTGAAAATTTGATGCTCTTGCAAGGTGTGGGTTTTCAATTTCCCAGCTGTGATAGTTATGGATATTAAATACTCCAGTGTTTTCAAAACGGGATTCATCGGTCCATAAGATCTTATTAAAAAAATCTGGGTCTTCCTGACACCTTTGTATCATTGTTTCGCAGAAAGCAACTCTTCTAGGGTAATCTGAAGCTTGTAGCTCCTGAACGCGCTGAATGTGGTAAGCGTGGTAGCCTTCTGAAAAAAGAAAAGGACTATTACTCACCACCTAGGCAGGAAGAAGTCTAATACCTGGCATTGTATCTGTGATTTATGTTTTGTGTAAATAAAAAACAAAACGACATACCATTTTTCAATATCCTTAGAACTGAGGTCCGTGGTATTCCAGTCCTTCTGGTTATTGCTCTGGAACTCGTAGAAGAGTCTCTTTCTACAGCTGCGATGACTTCATCTCTTCTGTCCGGATCTACTCTGGGTACTCCTTCGTGCCTTTGGCTACGACCGGGGATACGCCCGGCCATCAGCGTATTATGAGTATTAATAAATACCCTATGGTCCGGGTAATGGTCCAGTATTTCTCCTCGCCGGTCCAGTTGTTGACGATATAGCCTTGCGGCTAAATGACCGTTTCCTTTGGCCATACCATAGTAAAAGTGCATTTCTGCGTACTGGCTTAGACTAAAATTACTCATGTTGCCGTCAGTAACACAAGCACAAGTCAGTCGTAAGGCAAATCGGAGTCCAGTAACAAAGCGAAAGTAGGTTCAAAATATCGGTATCGGAAAGAAGCAACGTCAAGTAGTATCACACGCGATGGAAGTGAGTGAACGACTAGCGGACGGACGATACAGTGAGATGCTACGGAGAATGTATGGGGAGAGGGGGGAGAGGGAAGTGCAGGTAAAAAACCCCTAGCGCGCACGGCTGACTTTTGTGGCCAAGACAGTAGGTCTTTCTCTTTCGTACTTCTACGCAACCATAACAGTGCGAAAGAGAAAGACCTTACTGGCCTGGCGCCTTTTGAAACGTGTTATTTATTGCTTTGTGTCATTGTGTGTGATTGGCCTTGAAGTAGATTTTGGTTTAATTCTAGCTTTCATAATTTCATGTCTAAAAACAGAAAATGAAATGTGTCACTGATCGTTCAATTTGAGATTATTTGAATGCTTTTGATGCCTTGCTAATGTAGGCCATAAAAATGAAAAAAAAAATAAGCTTAAACATTTTTTACGACAACATTTTTTTTTTATGCATTCTCACCTAACTAAGTTCTGAAGCCAATTTCGTCGTAAAATCGCCTATTAAGAACAACTTTTTTATTATTATTTGGTAAGCTGACAAACTGCTGGAGTTTTTAAAATTAGTTTGAACCAATGAAACATTAACTTTGTATTATTAAGAAATTTTTGAAAATTTGGCTCCGTTCAACTCAAACCTAAAATTTTTACTTTCATCCCTTTTTTCGGTAACTTGTAATGAATAACGTTGTGTAGTTGATAATAAAGTAGAAAGGGTGATTCAAGACGATCACTTTCGAGAAAAAATAAATAAAAAAACCTTACTATTAAACAAGTTACGATTATTTTAAGTCGCTCCGGCAGAAAATTCGAAATATACATTTAAAAAATCATAACTTCTAAACTACAAAAAATCGCGGAACATACATGGGGTATTTTCGGATACACCCAGGTGTAAGGAATCTAAAAAAATTTTTTGGACGTCACATTTTGGACCACCCTGTATAACTAAAAATGATATTCTGAAATTAGCCCCCTAAGGGGTTGTTGTCACTACATTGCTCTACGAAACCATACAACTAACTACAAGGATAGCAAAGCAACCAAAACAACATGCATGGCCCCAAAATTACTAGAATAGAATAGGAAATAGAAACCACACTTGACCACTTAACAAAGAATGTTCAGACTTGACTATTAATACAATTAGATGTTGCGATGCCGTTTTGACTGTATGTAAGTACAATACATTCGCATCCAAAATGACATCAGTTTTCGACGTAACTAAATTTGAGAATGTATAGAGATAAATAGCTACGGAAACTTCAGTGTCCCAGATAGCTATGACTTTTGGGCAGTAATTGAGATAAAACTTATAGGCAACCCTATAAGTCATTGGCCTTGTACCATATTGATGGATATGATTTACGACAAATAGTCTATGACTGCACTCCTCGAAAATGCACCTCTAAGGGGATAAAAGGAAAGTCTAGGCGTACCAAGCAAAGGAAACTAGTAATGGCGTAATAACGCTTGCCTACAACAATCTAATACCCTACAAATTCCCACTTTCCCTAAAGTTTACAACTTGGGAATATTCAATCGCAGACTAAGAGACCAGCGCGTAATATCGTCGACTACATCACTTACCATCAGATGAGTGGCAAATGACAGGGAAGCGCTGGTAGCTTAGTTTGGTCACAGGGCAGACACTTTAAATGTCATGTCGGTTTCTATTCCCATACATCGAAAGGAAAACAGATCGCTAACGGTGCTCATACTTCTCGACTTCAGCAGCGCTTTTAACTCTGTTGACTTTGATGTTCTCCTCGCTATTCTTCGTTCTCTCAACGTTTCCTCTTCGGTAACCAACTGGTTTAGTTCATATCTCCGTGGTCGCTCGCAACGTGTTCGCACTGAGGAGTCTGTCTCCGATTGGTGTGACCTAACTGCGGGTGTACCCCAAGGTGGTGTTCTCTCTCCTCTTCTATTTTCGATCTTCATAAACACGGTAACTCCGTTGCTTTCCTCTAACTTCCATCTCTATGCTGATGATTTGCAACTTTATCGCCATTTCACTGTTTCTGATTACGTCAACACAATCGCTGAAATAAATGCCGATTTGCTAAGAATTAGTTCCTGGGCCGAATCTCACGGGCTATTAGTTAATCCAAATAAGTCACAAGCCATGATTATCGGGAGTAGATACATGTGCAACTCACTTGACCTATCCCTTGTCCCCCCTGTGCTGTATAACGATACTCCAATTGCTTTCACTCAGACAGCTAAAAATCTAGGTGTCTTCCTTAGCTGCAATCTTTCTTGGGTGGAGCATGTCAATGAGATCAGCAAGAAAATTCACTTTGCTGTTCACTCTCTCAAGCGCTTTCAATGGTTCCTACCATTGAAAACTAAGATTTCTCTAGCCCAAACATTATTGCTCCCTATTCTTGACTATGCTGATTCTTGCTTCTTGGACGTCACCGAAGAGCTATTAAACAAACTTGAGCGACTTCAGAATCTTTGCTTACGCTTCATCTTCGGGTTGCGAAAATATGACCACGTGTCAGTTTTTCGCGCTCAGCTCAAGTGGCTCCCTATCCGCCTTCGTAGAAATGCTCATATCCTTTCCCTTCTGTACAATATCCTAAATAACCCTTCTTATCCTAGCTACCTAAGTGAGCGATTTACATACACGCATCCTGTTGACCAACCTTGTCGAGCTCACATTAGGACAATCCTATCCATCCCTTCCCATCACTCCGATTTCTTTTCCTACTCATTCACGGTTCATGCAGCCAGATTGTGGAACTCGTTGCCTCACACTGTACGCGACAGCAAAACTGTTTCCGCCTTTAAGAAAAACGTCAAGGAACATTTTCTATCACTATAAGATTATATATATTTATAGTATGTAAAGTATGTATGTATTATTATTGATATATATTAGTTTGTTTTGTATATCGTATTTATGTAATCGTTTATTATATTTATCATATCGTACACGCCTAACTGCCCTCCTTTCTTCAATATTTCTCCTTAACCTAGGACTGCTGTAAGAAATTTCTTTTAGAAATAAGCTGTTCCTTTTGTATATATTTTTCTGTTTTGTGTTATGTAAATATTTTCTGTGTACAATAAACTGTTTAAATAAATAAATAAAATAAAATAACCTTTGTATACACGCGCATGCGTGAGTGGATTCGAGCGCGCCATAATAAAGATCTTTGAGCGGGTCACTTTCTTACGGGGAGAGGTGAGGTATCGCGAATCGGTGGGAGGCGGTGAGCGTTCGTTCTGTGTGTAGTACTGTGTTAATTCTGTTTTAGTAGAGCTTCAGCCCTCGAACAATTGAGGTCTGGGTTTTATCCTTGTTGGGCTACTTGTAACTTAAGCACGAATATAACATGGACGATATTATTGTAAGGCTGAGACCACACAGCCTATCCTTAGTGGATATAAAACATACTCATAAATAGTATTGTTTTCGGTTTCGGCTTCCAAGGTCCGTAAATTCATGTTTTGGTGTCTTAGAAGATTTATAAATGAGAAGAGAGCAATGAGAATTTGGAATACACTTCTAAATTACCGCGACTGTCGAATTAATATAAGAAGCGACTCAAGGAGCACTATGTATCCCTCATTTGAATAATAGGCAGTTTATGTATGTACTAGCTTCTTCCCGCAGCGTCGTCCGCGTGGACTTTAGAATTTTATCCATGGGAACTGCTCGTTCGATTCTGATAAAATGTACCCTATGCCCTTTATTGGCCTTTCAACTGTAACCCACCAAAAATCAAGTTATTTAAAACTTTCTGTTACGTCGTGAAAAATTTTTTTTGTGTGTGAATGTATCCCATGTTTAAAGAGTCATTCTGCTATTCGGGACAGAGACAAATACAACAAATCAAAAACCATGAAAATCGGACCAGCCGTTCTCGACTTATAAGTGTTAGAACAAACCCAACTTTGCTTTATATATATATTATAATTATATTATATATTATAAGAATATATGTATCTTTATATTATGTAAGTCTGTTGTTATTGCAACGTTTTTTAAATTTTTCGTATATCTACTTGAAGATTATTTTTAAAGCTCCAGTGTGAATGCCGGCAGAAATAGATCATAAGTTAGTTAGAAATATATTTATAGGACTAGGCATTTCAATTTGTACAATTTCATTTTATTTTTATTTGTCTGCGTATATGTGTGGAGAAAGCATGGTTTCTACCCCCATTGACTATCTACCCAATCCCCCGAGCTCACCGCGAGCTTGCCCCGGCTGCCCTTGCGCTTGTCGCGAGCGTGCTCAAGCTCGCTGTCGCTGTCCCTGTCGTGCTTGGACCGCATCATATAGCTCGCTCTCTTTCTCTCGCGGTCCACGTAGCTCAGGTCGCGGGAGCGAGACAGCTGCGTGCACACCAATACAGTAACGGTTTGGTGGTACCAAGCTTGGAAGCAAATAAGCTTTGTTTAAAAGAAGTTCGTTAAAGATATTTTGACATCTTAAACGCTTCCGAGAAATAAGCTCTGAACTGAGATAAGAGCAGTCGTCCAATACAGTACACTAAAATTACTCTTCATAGATAAGATATTCAATTAACGGACATCCACTCAGAATGCTTCCATACTAAATTTCTGATGCTATAAGCTTTTAAAATATAATAGCTATTTTAAAATATTATTAATAAAATAATGAAAAATAAATTATGTTGTGATTTTAAACATTATTAATCCTTTAATAATCATCTCCCGGTAAACATTCGTCAAGATAAAGATAATCCACATTGCCTTCTGTATGTTCTAGGCTGTACTGCATGTGCTAAATTTCATAAAGATCGGTTAAGTTGTTAAGTCGTGAATAGGCAACAAACGCAGAGACATCATTACATTTGAATTTATAATAATACAATAATAACTGGAAACCGACTTCAATAGTCCTAAAAGTTACTTTTACTAAGGCAAATTTAAAATTTATATCGTTTTCTCATGGATGCCGTTGTCAGAACTGGACCAAATTGAAATAGAGAGAAAAACCAGCTTTCAAATAAAAAAAGAATCATACAAATCGGTTCACCCAGTCAAAGTTCCGAGGTAACAAACATATAAAAAACACATACCCGTCGAATTGATAACCTCCTCCTTTTTTGAAGTCGGTTAAAAATTCACATTTTTTATTTAGTCTCAGCAAGGTATTTCCTATACACTCACACACCTACATCGTCCGTGGAGGAAGCTAATCCCTTTACTTGTAGCGTAGTGGACGACGCCATAACTCATAATTTCTGGTTAAACATAAACCATTTAAATTAAATGCACAATTATTACAACAATTACTCAGAATAGCGAAGCAAAAGCATCTTGTTGTTATATTTTTCATGCATATCTCATATACCTATACAATAAAAGCTAAGTTGAAATAAATGTCTTCAACGATTTAGAAATTTAAATATTCGTTCGTAAGCAAGCGCACGTGACTCCGTAAGTTACTTTTTGATTAAAAATCTTTGTAGACGATTGGAAACATTACGAAACAATTCGGATCCACGAAGTTTATATTCTTTGCGAGACTATGTCAAAACAGATAATTGTCCAAAAGCAATGTCAAATGTTAAAATGGTCCAACTTTAAACATGAAAATTTTCTGTTGGACATTTATACGGTTGGTCATTTTTGCAGTTGGCCAATTTGTAACGACTTTTCGTTTTTCATTTTGGACATAAGTCTCGTAAATGATTTTTATCACACCAGTGCAGTTGTGTAAGCTCGCACAAGAACAACTTTTGCCTCCATTTTGTGTCCGCGAAAGTCTTGTCACCCAAATCAAGCCTGTATGAAACTGATACTAGGTACCCATCATCATCGTCATCAGCCAGAAAACGTCCACTGCTGAACATAGGACTCCGCCACGGTACGCCACACTGACTGGTCCCGAGCCACTTGTATCCAGCAAATAGACACACTACAGACTTGAAAGGATAGACAAGTTTGTGGCAGAAACAAAAACTGGCTGAGTATACTACATTAATATGATTGAACCTACACCCTTCGAGGACAAGGTTTTAGCGCACTCTCTTGAATCGAAACGCTGTAACTTCAATCCGCAAAAGTGTTTATGAATAGTTTTCCTACCATTCCTACTGCAGCTTCTGTGCAGCCATCATCATCAGATGCCCCGGTAGAAGCTGCAGAAGGGCATAAAGACCAACCTTGGTGTAGCTGAGATCTGCCTTGTTGAATGCTAGCTGCCGGTGCGCACGTCGACGCGCGGGCGCACCGTACGTCACCTCGTCCGTCTCCTCCACCGAGCTGAACTCCCCTTCCTCCTCCTCGTCGGAATACCCACGCTCTGGAGACATAACAATAGCCTCATGTCATCCCGTGGGTCATAGTAAAATTCTACTGCGAAATACAGAATACATCTTATATTTCTGTGAATACATCTACATACCCTACAATCCCACAACAAAGAGTGGGAGTCAAGGGGAAATTGCAGACAGGCGAAACAGGACATGCCAACCTGAAACCGTCGCCTCATCAAACAACTGCTACAACTACGTAGATGTCAACTTCGCCTGATTGTAGTACTCTACAACCAGCAGCTGTTCACTCTAGGTATCACTGACAGCCCTCTGTGGATAACATGCATGTAGACCGAGGAGGCAGCTGCTCCCATACTACAACACAAATAAGCTGTTGCTCTTTCTGCTGGAGCTGGGGTGGCATGAGTAAGGCACACCACCCCATCACGCAAAATAGACGCACCTGACGTCGAGTTGCAAAGTTTCCAGATAACAAATACGAATACATTTCTGGGCAGAAGATAGACAGCAGATAGCGGCAAGGCATATATGCATCAGCAGCCTCTTATTGAGATCGCTAGTCCACTAGACACGCATAGTTATTACGGCGAATCGCGTCTTGGTGATCTATTAAGGGATCTTCATGTACATAAATGGATTTATGCAGATGATAATGTTAATAAAGGCTAGTCCAGTGAAGGGGTTCCTATCGGCACTCGGTTTGGTCCGTTAAGATAGCTACCGCCATGTTACCTAAGTCTGCCGCCAAACAGCAGTGTATTATAGCAGAGATATCACCTCATTAGCTTAAAGCTTTTGGGTGCGCACGCCAACCATCCAACGGACTTACCGTTACTTACCACCAGGTGAGATGTCGATAGGGTGTGTATAGGCTCACGTCAGGATGTCGTTGACCCACCTGTGATGAGGAGCGTGTTGTTGTTCTTGGTGTCGTGGTCGACGGGCGTGGACGCCAGCCCCGTGATGGAGAGCCTGGCGACGGGCTGGCCTGCAGCGGCACCACCCTTGCCGCCAACTCCGGTCAGCTCTAGCTCCATGTCCATCGAACGTTGCAGGACCTGCCAATACCAGATTTCATTGTCATAGCAGAACTTCTTGGAACTATTTTTGGAACAAGTCTTGATTTCGAATTCCTAAACTGTTATAATGCAATCGCCTATGATTACATACTTAGGACTACTTGAATTCTAATATTTGCTAGCTTCCATTGAGAAACATTCATCATAATTATCCGCGAAACTTCCACAGCTGAACATATCCTCACGGTACGTCACAATGACCAGTCCCCAGCCACTTGCATCCAGCGACTCCCCGTGACCGTTACCACGTCATGCCCAGTACACGTTTCCCGGTGCGTGGTAGCTCCCCATCGTTCATATGTCCTGCCCATTGCCACTTCAACTCACTGACTCGTCGAGCTATGTCAGTGACCTTAGTTCGTCTACGGATTTCTTCATTCCAAATTATATCACGTGGAAAAATTCCCAGCTATTCCATAGCTCGCTGACTTTCAGATTGTTTATTCGGCCCACAGTAAAGGACCACGTTTCGGTTCCGTATGTCATACTAGCGATACACACTGATTAAATAGTTTTGTCTTTAGCTTTTCATTAAACCATCCAGCAAACACGCTTCAATTAAAGCATCCCAACTATTCTGCGCTAATTAACGTCACCGAATTCAACCTCCCCACGTTCTACATCCGGCACTAATTGGACAGTTCGTTAATTTCGTCCACAATGTCCTGTTGCTCTCTGGACGGGTCCCGCTAGACGCTAGTCTAAAACTGTATAAAACAAATAGCTGAAACAATGGCATTAGCGAGTCGTGTGAATTGATATTATAATGTGTTCTGAGCGCATAGCGGTGAAGATTACCCGGATCAAAGTTTACTCCATTTGTGTTTCGTCGCTTATGTTATTTAACTCCGGGCACTGAAATATACCTCTCCTACTTCCGCATTGATTACGGATGAAGTGCTATCACTGTCTTTGCATAAGTGGCTTACGACTAAGTATTTCTGAGTACTCAACTATGACAAAACCAAAAGGAAGCTTATGATTAAGCAAGTTGTGTACGCATGATGTATATGAATGTGGAGGCAAGTACCTAAATATGATCCCTCATATCGTCTAAAACACTTTTATTATGTAGGTGAGGTGTACGTACTCTTCTGAGGCGTTATGACGTCAGATTAAATACAACATGGGGCGTTTTTTGCGGATGTAAAGTGAGTTAAAAATTATTTTTGTGTATTAAAGGAATTAATAAGAACATGTCGAAATATATCAAGAGAATATATGAACTATGGTGGTACCTGGTCCATCCTGATGACGCCCTCAGCCAACGTCTTGTACCCGAGGATGGTGCGGTTCTTGTACTTCTTTCGCCGCTGCAGCATTATCTGAAGTCTGTAAGAGAAATACAGAGTACAGTGTCAGCGGCTCACTTTAATACTGCCTCCCTACGATGTGTATCAAAGTCCATTTGGAGTTTGTGTTATATTCTTCCAAGATTCCCAGCAGTTAGTCTTTAATTTTAGGGTTCCGTACCCTAAGGGTAACCAACGGGACCCTATTACTAAGACTCCGCTGTCCGTCTGTCAGCGGGCTGTATGTATCTCATGATCCGTAATAGGCAGACAGTTTAATTTTTCGCAGAATGTGTAGGTATTTGAATTGACGCTAAAACAACAAATATATATATTTTTTTTCAATAAATTAAAAATAAAAGAAGGCTACTAGAAACAACTTTTTATGTTTACAAACTTAACTTTGCAGTTGAGAGCCATACATCGGTATGGAATTTGACTGCAAAGTAAAGCTTGTTTTGCTTGAGAGACGGGTCACTTTCGTGATTTATAATACATAGTACTAGTGGCATCATCTAGTGATGCAGAGCGGAGTTATTTATGATTTTCAGTATGTTAATTATACAATATACATATTCTGTAATCCCCTCGGTGTATCACATTGTGATTAAGTTGGTGAATATATTATGTAAATGATAAGGGGCAAGTCTAGATTCTAGACTAGATCATACGTTAGATGTTTGTTTACGACTCGTGAACGTGAACTTTCGGCCTAAAAGCGGTTGAAATATGTAGGTTTACGTCTTAATCCGATGCAGAAATAAAACGCAAATAAATTTCACGACTCGTAAAAAATGTTATTGAGGTGCAAGCGGTACTACGCTTATACACAACACAGACACTGACACACAGAGAGTTCAATTTATGGGTTTTGTTATGTATATTCTTAGTCATCAATACGAGTATGAAGATAGATAACGTTCAAAACATCGTATGAAACAAATATTTTTGAAGTCACCAATTATTTTTTATTTTTTACTGTAGCTATCAAATAAATTATCGTTTACATCACAACATTTTTGTATTACCGTTATGCAGTGCACGGGTCGCGAACTATATTAACTCAAAGTTCACAAAAAAGCAAGCAACGAGTCATTACAGCGTTCTCTCTGTACAGGATCTCTTAACGGAAATCGTTACTTTCATCGTGCTCCGTGGGTCAGAGATATGATAGAGAGCATGCCAAAATATGAGTGTATACCAACCTGTTACCGTCCCGTTTAACGAAATGTGGGTACTGCAGCGAGAAACATAGGTCCAGCTCGACGTCCATCGGCGGTATTGCGATGTCGTTGGACCGGAGCGTGCGCTTGCTGCTGTGCATCCTAGCGGAGAGTATGACGGCGCCTGCGCCCGCGCCGCCCGCCGCCCCGCCGCCCGCTTCCCCTAGCGCCCCGCACACCTTCAGACGGGACACGCGCAGTGTGCACAACCTGACAACAAAACAACAACACATATTAGTTTTGTAATAATCATCATCGGGCACATAAGTCCACTATTGGACATGGGTTTCCCTCAAAGATCGTCTCATTGGACTTGGAGATTTGCCATAAACACTACGCATCGCAGACAGATTGGCGATCACAGAAAGATGTCATTACATAGGTGGTATTTTAAAATATAATTAATATTTTATCTTATAGCAATTTATTTGTGCCGTGAGGTCGTACGCAACAGTTCGGCAGCTAAAGGTTGTTGCTCGATAAGCGCCACCCACGTCAACTCCTGCGCACGTGCGTAACACCATCACCGGGACACTACGGTGCGGTAAATTTTACACACATACTCGTATCTTCACACTTGAATTTCTACTTTTGAATGTGCACGTTTCCTCGCTTTTCTTCATCGGAAAACTTGTGGAAATTGTTTTTACCATTCCTATAAATTAGTTGTAGGTTCCAAGTGAATGAATAGAGGTAGACTCCATTGGTACAGGCCAGGATCGAAAACAGGCCTCAAAGCAAGAGAAATTACTTTTGCTGCCTGTGTTTATTTTAAAAAATTTACGTCACAATTTCAATAAATCCGACATTTCTTTTTAATGGACACAACGCATTCTAATGTGTTTTACAAAATCTCTTGAGTGAACGCCAGACAGTTCATTGTTACTATAAAACGAAGAATCCGGTACGACAAACCAAGTTGCGCTCGTAAATCGACCTCAAACATCCTTTTAAACAACACATAAAGATGAAAGCTATTAAAACAACCACTGCACTGTGAGTCTAAATAAAATTCAAATGTATTTATTTTAATAAAATGTAGCAAGAATGTTGTTGATAACGACACGGGTAAATGCAATTACAGATTTTTAGGGTTCCGTGTCCAAAGATTGAGACACCTTGGCTTCCATATGCCTGGGTACCTACCAGCGGCGAAGGGTGGAATTTTGGCGAAGGGAAGCCGATCCAAAAAAATGCTTACCGCGTGATTCAAATTCGGCTTCAGAAATTCTCAGTATTTCTTCAAATGGGAAGATGATGAGCAAGTAGTCAGTTAGGCAGCATTCCATATGAATTAAAGCCATAATGGCACACAAAACTCACCGTATTGAACGAAATATGCAAGTAAATCACCTTATAAACACACAAAAACAGCACATGAACTTCGAACTAAGTGAAATACTTTCTAATCCGTCACATAAAAAACATCGATACTAACAAGCACTCACGCAAAAAATGGCGGACAAGTAATGTTTATTTATTTCCAAACTTCCAAATCGATATCCAAACGGAACAAATCACACGCAAATACGCCTCAATAAAACAATGTGACTCGCGATGAAACTTACTATCAAAATACTACTTTTTAAATTTTGCATTGTTATAACACTTAACTTGCTAGAAAAAATGTCTAATTGGCGATGTAAATTACTAGCATTATTACTCTCTATCTCGCTCCGCATAAGGCGTTCGAAAGAGAAGAAATCGAGTATGCCGAAGACCGGCCGGCTTATTTCGTGAAATAAAAAGCGACTTTTACTACGAGAGCGTAAGAGACAGAGCATTAGTTGACATGGGAACTGTGGTATAGTTTTGGCGGGCTTTGACTATTTATAGATAATATCTGTAACCCGGTGGGAATCGGCTTGTATGGACCCTTCGCCACTGATAGATATTGTTTTTTAATTGCGCGTAGGCGTTTTTTGTAGTAATGTTTTGAGCGTATAAAAGTTAATAGTACATTACATTAATGATATGTGGAAAGGATTTTTGAAAGGTAAGCCTGTGGGAATCGGCTTGTATGGACCCTTCGCCACTGGTACCTACTACTATTACATCTTTTGAACCGTATTTTTTAAGGTTCCGTACCTAAAAAGAAAAAAAGGAACCCTTATAGGATCACTTTGTTGTCCGTCTGTCTGTCCAGACCCTTTTTCTCAGAAATGCGTGGAGATATTAAATTGAAATTAATATTGAATACTCAAGTCTGCCGTTCCTAAGATATGTGAAAAAATCAAACTTATATATAACTGTATTTTAGACCAAAACCTATACGGTACTTCCCGTTGATTTAGAATCCTGAAATTTGACGATAAGCAAGGTATTACAGCACAACCGTTGAAATAAAACTCAAAACTAGGATCTTTTAATTAAAACTCAGCAAAAATACTATATTATGTTTACAAACTTAACTTTGTAGTTGAAAGCCATCATACATCAGTTATGTAATTTAGTTGAAAAGTTAAGTTGATTTTTCAATCAGAATTAAAATTTCAGTAGAGCATTGTTGGGTGTATATTACCATACCTTCTATTTATGACTTTCAGTACGTAAATTATTCATATTCTGTACGGAACCCTCGGTCCGCGAGTTCGACTTGCACTTGACCGATTTGTTTTAGTTAGGGTTCATTTGGTGTGCCTAAGAAATCGTGTGTAGTAATCACACGGAATCAAGATAGACATAAACGAGAACGCTGAGGAAAAGCCATTACTCTCAGGCAGCGTTCAAGATTGTTAGCTAATGTCACAGACCGTTAGCTCGGAAAATTACACATCCCACACCTCCCGTGATATTTTCCCAAACCTGTAACATTCGTTGAATATCCGATGAGATAGACTTCGGATTTATCAGACTGTACGTGTACACTCGAGCACAAAAATGTGTACTCACTTTTGTACTAAGTGCATAGCATATGAAAAATATGATTTGTGATTCTTAAAAATCAGAAAATATTTTGCCTTCGGGGTTACATCACTTGATGAGACGATTTCAACTGTTCTCACACATTTCCCTCCATCCTTTACATATAAAAAGGTTAGACCCTTATCATCAACAGCCTATATATGTCCCCACTGCAGGGTCTCAGCCTACTCTTCTACAGAGAGTGTATGGGACATAGTCCACCACGCGGGTCCAGTGTGGATTGGTAGACTTCAAACACACCTTTGAATTTCTTCTCAGGAGCGTGCAGGTTTCTTTATAATGTTTTCCTTGCTACACTTATATCAGAGCATAACGAGCAAAAATACTTTTACCTGGACATTCCTAGGCGGCGTTTTCTTGGCCCTATTTTCTTTTCAATTACTCGTACTTTCCAAACACCAGCAGCATTTCTGGGCACTATTTCTTTCTTCCAGTTGCCGCCTTAACGAGTTTAGTTTATTCCAGGCTTTTAAGAGACGGATTTTACACGAACCCTGGATCTTAATCCAGGGAATCTCGAAGTCTAAAATAGGACTAAAGCTTTCAGGCTTAATAGGTTTATTTTGAGAAGGTTGATTGATTCTGTATAGGCTTGTAAGACTATTTTTCATGAGAAGCTAAAATACCAAGACATTTTTGTTTTCTTATGTGAGAGTAAAGCAAGCGATACCAGATCATTACATTTTCAACCGACTTCAAAAAAGGAGGAGGGTTTTAATTCGACTGTATGGTTTTATGTATTTATCTCACGCGATAACTCCGCCAATTATGAATCGATTTTGATTATTCTTTTTTTTGGTAGACCATACTTTAGAGGAGATGAGGAGTGCTTTTCGAGAAAATCAAGAAAATCAAAATATATACCCATATAATTCTACCTCTAAGGGTGAACATTTTAGGGGATGAATGCTGTAGACTTTAAGGGCAGTTGAAGTCGCTTTCTTAGTTCTATTTGAACGCATTAATTAGGTATGTTTATAACTGTCCAACAAGGAATGTAGTCATTTTAGCTGTCATCAAAATACATGAAAACTATAAAATGCAATGTATGTATGTATTTCGTTAACTGGATTTGAGCTCCGCTGTCTGCTTTTTGACTTTCATATATGAAAAGGACAGTGTCACCTTGAATAATAGATAAGCCTGTAATAGTTTGGTAGAGCGAAAAATAAAGCTAAAAAAGCTAAGCTAAAAGATTTGGCCAGTTTTCAACTTTTTTTCTTTACACACAGGCAAGTGCATCTACCATTGTCAATGCCTGTTGAACCTTTGGTACAATGAAAAAAAGACTTCAAGATGACGAACATTTTAAAGCAGAATTAGTTTCATTCGGAACCCTTTTAGTCAATTTCAAAATCATACGCATTATAATTTTCTAAATATTGATCTTTTAAATATAAAACTGAGACATATTGGCAGACTTGTGCTTACTCAAGAACTATACTGACGGATTCCTGCTATCAAATAAATAAACGACCATTCTATTTAAGAGGGCAGCCACGCGACAGAAGCATGCAGAAATCTTGTGCATATATTAACATGTCTTCTAGTTTGGTATCGAATTAACTTGGCACAAAACACAATGCATTCGCTGCCAAAGCACGTAAATCTTACATTTCCCTAGTTAGGTTTTAGTTTATGACGACGGTGCCACCACCACCACCACCAAATTTATAGTGATGATTCTATGATATAGAATTTTCACTTCAACGGCCAGTTCAATTGAACAAACTTAATTGATCCAATTTTGAAAATTTAACAATCGAAGTCGATGAAGTGTTCTAGACATTATCTAACAAGTTAACGCGTTCAAAAAGAACTAGAAACCGACTTCAACTGCCCTAAAAGTCTACTTTTATTAAGGCAAATTTAAGATATATACGAGTATCGTTGTCTCATGGATGCCATTATCATAACTGGACCAAATTGAAACGGGTACACACGGGAAGCACCAGCTTTCAAATAAAAAAAAGAATCATCTAAATCAGTTCACTCAGTTGAAAGTTCTGAAGTAACAAACATTTAACTAATACACACTTAACATTTCCTTTCTCAAAAACTACTGAGCCGATTTTTAGGGCAGCCGAAGTCGGTTTCTAGTTCGTTTTGAACGCGTTTACTTGTTCGTCAATAAATTGTATGCCTTGTTTATACAAAAATCTGAATTTAGTTATTAGCGTCAGAAAATTCATCCAGTCAACATTTACACTGTATTCCCAATAATAGGGTAACGAGCTTTTTTGCATCCAGCTATAACCCCTTCGAAGAGATAGAAAGGCATGCATAGCAGTAAATCTAGCAGTTTTATCTCCCTGTCCATGGCTACATCCAATTATCTTGTCACGAACCCAACCCGCATATATCGTGGGGCATGTAAATCGAGGAGCTGTCTTATCTCTCAACCGATAGTTAATTCAAGTCAACAGCTGACTGCTGAGCCAAAGAAAAAAGGGGACACGTTCAAGTATTTTATGCACTTGCCTTCCATTTGACCTAAGTCAAAAGCTGACAAAAGTTCCAAACTAATTTTCTTTCAGTTATCATCATTTAAAAAATTGTGCAGTAATTATCTAAAAATAGGACATTGGATTATAACACCGAAAAATGAGAATCATACATACAACTACATAGTAAATAAAACTGTTTATGTTATTGTGTCTGATATTAAAGCTACACGACACAGATTTTCATTTCGAGACACTATAATCCAGATATAAACCAGGTATTCTATAGTGAAAGATTATGGTATAAGAAACTTTGTATGGACGCATTCTGAGGCAATCTTACAAAGTCCAAATCTGTGCATTGCTCGAATTTGGAAATAGGAATCAACATATTTTCTTCTGCAATTAAATTTGACATTTACTACACTTGGAAGACAAAACAAATTAAACAAATCGTATTATTTCCAAGTGACGTCACCATCACACAATATGGATGACAATATGTCCGCCATCTTATAATAATGGCGCCCAGTTCTAACTGTTAGACGGGTAAACATTATACAGCAGTAAACCATCAGACGAACTGAATCCATAATCATCATCGTCCAGGAAGTATCAGCTGATAATAGGCGTCCCCATGGCACGCCGCAGTAACGTAGATTGTCCATAGCAAACCCTAATTTAAATTCCCGACCACTATTTTATAATTGCTCTGCTGTCAGAGAATTACCTAGAGTCTAGAGAAAGCCGACCGGACGCGCGCCTTGTACATGTGGACATGCCTGCTACCTCCCTGTACAGTACAGTGCGAATAAAACCAGGTTACCTCATTAATACTAACTGAATACTTTATTAATCTAGCCTCTTTGTAAGATATATGCTTCTATCACGCCGCACGCTATTTCGTCTTACCTTAGATGGAACAAATACGCATCAACGCCGGGCGCAATGTCAATGGGAAGCATTCCATTGGTGGATTTGAATGCAGGGGGATAAGGTAATAAATAAAGGGTTGCCACTTAAATAATTTCGGAAAAATACAATTAAATTATATAATCGAAACGCGGACATTTCAATATTTACAAGGTCGCCACAATTTTGTTTAGGATTCTAGACTAAACAAAGGTTGCAAATTATACAAACTTTAATTGATTGAGTTAATTTACAGATTATTCCACTCAATGCAAACGGACGGTCAAAAGTCAGTTTTTAAAAATAAAAAAGGCCAAGTTAAGATGGCCGCCAGCTCGGCTAGGTGGGGCACATACGAGTATTGATGCGTTTACGAATCGCATCAAGTCGCGTTCCAAATTGCGTTACAGAGTATATAAAATAAAGTATGCCGTGGCGCAGACACATAGCACTCTTGTTTCGTTCTATTTAAGAGGCTTTGTTGGTGAGACCACGTGGCCGCGTTCAAGGTTGCATTGTTTTGTAGCTGTCCCTCTCCGAGCCCTATCCTACCCGAGCGCGTACGGTTAGACAGCATACATTACGCGATATTATCCACCCGTTATTTGGATGTTTCGTAGTCCAGGGATCATTTGAAGGATACAGTATATTATGTAACCATTTTTTAAATACAGTATACTAATGAAATTTCAGATGTCGGTGGTTTTTCCAAATTGTTCTAAATTGATTCATACTCTTGTAAATCAGGTTCAAAGTTGGGTTTTTACTACCGAAAAATACAATACTTTGACGCCCTGTAACTCTGGAAGTATATATTTAAACGAAAATCTGACTCACCACCGACACAGATATTTGTTTCTAGATTGTGTCTTGAACATTTCATAGATTTTCATAGCTTAATACTCAAAATATGACTGGACTACGTTTGTATGGGCGCTTTGACAAAAGCATACCCTCTTAAGTATCTACAGCGCTGTCAAGATACAAATACCCCGAAAACCAAAGGCAATAATTGTTATCAGCACTTATTCGAGTTGTGGGTACATTGAGCATTGGCTTCATACATCAGTTATCCACTTTGACGGTAAATTTATATGTATTTTTTTTTCGGATTGTCACGTCGAACGATATTTCCGTGAAATGATTTTCCATAACCGAACGCTGGCGGGTGCATAATCGCAGGAAGATAATATTGATACTTAGCCAGATAATGATCCCCTGTCCGAAGATTTTCCGCCCAGACGCTGTCGTAATACGACACCCACGGGATGATAAGGAGGATGAGGAGACGCCCATCCATATCCTCTGCCACTGTGATGCTCTTCATCACAGCAGGAACAGACACCTCGGAGGCCACACTGCCACAACGGACAGCATCAGGACCTCCAAACCCAGACCAATCGTACGGTTCATGACCGAGATTGGCCTTGGGGAGGTGATTTGATCCATAGGGGACTGTCACAATAGATCTGCAAAGGTCGCAGTGACACGCAGAACACACGGACTGCACCCCTCATGTCCAAATAATAATAATAACGGGATGATATGGTGTGAACGTATTTTCAAGATAGAACCACACGGGTCGCTCCCGTAGCAGCACGCAAAGTAAATGTAACAAACAGACTACTTGAACACTTGCCAAAAGAAAAGAAATTTTTAAAAGAACTGTTTATGGCTTCAACAAACTCCAACTTCCAACGATACCATAAAGGAAATACCTCGTAAAGTCGTGATTAAGTCATAACCAAGGTATAATATAACTTATAACGAGGGCTTAATAACTGAAGGTCAGGCGGTCGTTCCAATGGCCCGCAGCCCTCCAAACCTAATTTCCTTTGAGCTCTTAATTATGTTATAATTATTGTATCTAAACTGCCGATGTGCGGCTTAATTAATTTGCTCGGTAATGTAAGTCGGATTTTCTTGTAACAAATTGGATTAAGGATGCTATCGGGCAACGTTCCAGACGCTGTCAGTTTGGAGGGAGAAAATACCTTTGTCGTTAGTTCAAATAAGAATTAAATAACTTACTTATGTATTATTCTCATTATTCTTGACATAATATTATATAAATGTTATCAGTACTGATTTGACATTTAAGTTGACGTATTATATTGGCACGGAGCTCGAAAAGTCTAGAGATAAAGAAAAGAGAGGGGCGTATCCATCTATCCCCTTCGTGTCGGATATTGACAAATGACTACCGTAGAAAGCTCTTGAATACTCGCATAAGGATTATCAAGTGCGAAAGGGACACCAATTCATGGTCATGGTCTTGACCATACAATAATTTATTTGGATAAGGATTAATATAAACACATAAATAGCATGGTTTGAATTTGGTTAGCATTTTCATAAATGTTTAAAATGAAAAAAGTAGTTGTAGTGACATAACTACAATAGTTGGACATATGCTACCGCGGAGTTTTTTGTAGACATTATGATGTTCTTCAATATTGTTGTACATTATTTTGTTCTATCGCTAATAGTTTCGGCAGCGCATTCGACGAAAGATATTTTAAGACTCATTTTTCTACACCTTCGGTTACATTGTTCAAATTTTACTAAGGATCCCTAATTTTTTCAAAATGAAATGTAGCCTATGTCAAATTGGAAGAATGTAGCATTCTATTGGTGAAAGAATTTTTTAAATCGGCCCAGTACTTTTTGAGCCTATTCATTACAAACATACAAAAATAGGTACAAATCTTTCCTCTTTATAATATTAGTGTAGATAAAAAAATATGTACCTGAGTAAGTTGTTGAGTGAGTTGGAATAACGCAAAATTCGAATCATTCGAATGAAAAAGCTCCGGATTATGTTTTGGTTGCATTGAAATTGCATTGAAATTGAAAAGGGACACAAGCCTTGTTCGCTGTACAGCTTCTCTGAAATTCCGTCTTGGCCACTACAGTATACACAACATCATGGCTCTCTACTATCAGTCTACAACCATCACGTCCATGAACCAACTTCCATGTTAAATTGCGTCTATAGCTCCATGCAGCCAAGAAGACCTGGCACTGGCTACTCCCCGAGGTATAAAGGTCGCAGGGCACTATGTAGGTAGAATTTGACAAGACCAATTGGGTTGCTGATCACCTTTACACGAAAGAAGAAGAAGTGTATAGCTAAATTCGGACAAAATGAGGTCAAACGAATTCACGAACACCCCTTCGATCGTTGAATGAAATTATTATACTCGTAGACCTGGCACGGTCGCATTATTGGGTCACAGAATTGATATATAGAGACTTCCGAGTCCGAAGCGAACTGGTGTCGGGTCGCGATATATTACGTTGAAATGTTCACCGGGCTCGCATTTATTTTATTACTTTGCCGATGGGGAATTTAGGGACCATATTAGAGCAAGGCTCCACCAGTAAACGGTTGGCATCTCACTCTTCCTTGTGTATTCCTTCCTATGTGTATCTTTTTTATGCACGATAGGTTTGCACTTGGCTTTTACCACCAGCGAATTACTAAGGACGCATGGAACAATTGGTATTACATTCCCGTGACAGCTGAGTGAAGTCACGGTACAAGCATACGTCATCAGCTGCGGTCATCCGGTCATCATCAAAGATGTCAACTATTGGCAGCACTAATCGTGACGTATACTAGTGCCGAGCTTGTCCCACTTTCGTAAAGAACATACCTTGTTCAACTGTACCCAGTAAGCATGTAAATTAGAATGGTCTTCGTGCAGCAGCAGATATAATGAGGAACTAGATATAACCCTTGTTTGCCGGATCACAGTAGTGCTAGTAGCATTCTTGTTTGGCGGTAGATTAGGATAACATTCCAGGGGAACACATACGCTTCTATTAAACAAGCAAACCATATCCGCCCGTACCAAATCCAGCCTGAAACTTTTGGATTGCCGTTCGGCAGATGTATACCGTTTTACGATCGTTTCTATGTTTGAAATGGATTGTTTTTCATCTTTCAACCAGATGTATAATTCAACAACAACAAAATATCACACCGTCTACGTTAATTAAAAAAAAAACATCCCCGGGAACCCTTCATCGGGATAAAAAGTAGCTCATGTCCTTCTCCATGCGCAGGCTACGTACGTCGCAAAATTTCATCAAGATCGGTTCGGATGTTCGATTGTGAAATGGAACAAACAGTCAAACTAATCTCCCTAACACTGTATGCCAACTAAGCAGCTTAAGCTTTAAGAAAAGCTGGATTCAATCCACTGACATGAAAAGAACAAGGTACAAACAATGTTAAAGCAGACGGCGACTAAATGACAATAAGGGGAAATTCCCAAAGAAAGGCAAAGGATTTAAGCACGAAAAGGCAACGGGACTGAAAGAAGGGAACTTTTTAATAAAACGTATATCCCTAGTAAGGAGACGTTGGAACTTTTTCACTTGTCGTGAGTAATGGACGAACGTCGGCCGCGTTCTGAATAGCGATCACTCTGCAAACTTTATAAGAAAACATAATGACAGAATTACGAAGTCTATTAAGAAAATATCTCGAAAGTCGTGACGCAAGATCATTCATAATTAAGATCCGTAAAATATTCTTACAAGAAACATTTGCTTTCCCTTACTTTAGAATAAAATCAGCCAAAGTCTTCGATGGAATGTCTTACATTTATGGGAATTCCTGGGAACGGACAATGCATCAACGGCGTTGCAACTAACATTAAGGCGACTTTCTGAAATACCGCTTTTTAGCAACTTTTTAGTCTTTGTATGTTTATGTGCTCCTAGTATATCGTCGTGTGAATTCGAACGTTAATGAAATGATGATAATGATTTAATTAAATTGTATCATTAACTTAATTTATATAACATATATTTTAATCAAAATTAAGATTATCAGTATAATTTATGCATTTATAAACAAGAATATAATAATTCGGGAATGACAGAGATCTAAACTATATCTATTTTTCTCTCTCTCTGTGAATTTTTGTGATTAGACTCCTCCATAGGCATGAGCTCCTGGTACTTTGAAAGAAGCCGATAGATGGAAGCGTGCTCACCTAGAAACGCCAATTAATTTAGGCTACTGATTATGTTTTCTTTGTTAACCGGAACATAATCATCCTCATCATAATAATGGGTGTTACTATTTGTTATATTTTTTCGCAAATGTATTAAAAATGTCGTTCAAAACGTTTCGTATCGAAATGTACTATTTTCGCGTTTCTAAACGCAGGAGGTGACATTTCCGACCCTATGGTTTTAAAATTAGAGTTCCAGATTCTCACACAAGCCACGCACATTAGGATACAGCGCCTAATACATCATTACATTTACACCAGTATTGCACAATAAAACTTTTTGAAAAACATCAAATCTCTTTAAACCAAATCTCGAATTCGAATCCCTTTCCTAGCTGTCGATTCAACCAATGACAGCTGTCGAATACAGAGATCGTTTGACAGGCGCTTGCAAATACTGTATAGAAATATTCCAACAAAATTTACTTTAAGAGTTTATAAAGCAGCCGAATTGGGACAATGTTGCGTTTTAGTGGCAACGTTGGTAGAGATATTTTGTTGAGGTAATTTAATGGGCCTTTATCAGCCATTATGTAGTTTAGAAGTGTGCATTTCCCGCCCACGGAAACAAAGAAAAATATGTCTTGAATACAACAATTTGATATTTACAATTTATGTACGGATGATACAATAAAAAATCATTACCACTGACTTTTCGGTGCAAGAAAACATCGTGAGGAAACCTGCACACTACTGAGAAGAAATTCAAAGGTGAAGACTCCAATCCGCACTGGGCCGTGCGTGGTAGACTATGTCCCATACACTCTCTGTAGGAGAGTAGGCCTGAGCCTCTGCAGTTGGGACATATATAGGTTGTTGATGATTAAAAGCCGACTAAAGTGACATTCTAAGGGTCGCGCATCACGATACATTTGTTTTTCTTAACATTGGGCTGATCCAACCGTAGCCCATCGGTGTGAAATAGTGACTATGAAGCCTTTTTCCTTTCATATCATAACTAATGCGAATAGATTTGAGAAACAATCATTGATTAATTAATGTAGTCAGTGGTCAAATCCAATGTCAAATCCAAAATTTCGTTATTTATTTGTCCCGTTATTCCTCAAAATAAAAGTAAACACTTACATCCCCACAGATATCAAATAAGAAGCATCAAAAACCTCGCACTACCCTCCATAGATGATGCACACAGAAGTGACATAGCTCTGAAGTCGTCCGCCCTCACTGGAGACAAGCGAAACGCCAGCAGCTGCAGTGGGGATACAAAGAAGACCTACCCCCCAGTATCAGAACATGGAAACAAGTATTATAAAGTAGGGGAAAACAGGAGATATTCCCCTTTCCATTACCCAAAGCAGGTAGTACAATTCGAATTCAACGGTTTTATTTTCCTACTGAACCTTCTCATGTTTTAATTAAACTTTTTTTTTCTGGAACTATTCGGTCTTTCACTGATAAGGTGAATCAAAAATATGATTTAATTCAAAATTAGTTTTACCATGATATTTAAAATACGATATCATAACGAACTAGGTAATTATCTAAATATATAAGACATATTATTATGCTACGTCTTCGTAGTAAATTACAGTAACCGTTACCAATTATATGCCGCTAGATGGCACTGTGTGAAGGGCAGAGAGATTTAAATATGTATAGTAATAGGTTATAGAGCGGGCATTGGTAAACGTTTCATATAAACATTTTGCTCTCAAAAGTCAACGGTATGTCAAATGTCTTGTACGGCCGCGTGACGTGATGTGACATTAGATTGAGTAACTTATTACCAATTGGTAATAAGTTTAGGATCAAAATGTTTGTTTGCTTTGTCCGGTCTATTAATATTAAATGTCTTTGGTGAAGGGTGAATACATTTTTGAATACAAAAACTATTTTAATCTGCGGGACGACAATTCAATGCCCTATTTTTAAATGATTACTTCTATAATAATAAAATGACTTTGTATGAAATAATTCACTTTACTACAAGGGTTCCGCATAAAGGAAGGAGAGGAATTTTTAGTTAAGATTCATTAAAGCGCTGTGTAGTCTAGACAGAGGCTGGAAGTAATTACACTTGATTTCATTAGACGAGTCTGTCTCATTTTGTAATCTTTGACCTTTTGTTGTTTAAGACCTTTAACGCTACCTATTTTGTCGTTTTATTATTGCATTGAAACTAAATGTCTAACGCATAACTGAGTCTGTTCCTGAGGTATGACAGCGGTACGGGAGGGTGTGTTCTACTTGTCACCCCTCCCAGACTCAGTTAAGCGTTAGACCTGTAGTAATGACTAATTTCAAACCTAACGCAATTAATTTTTTTATAGCATAATGGGTTTAGTTTGGTCCTCAGTCACCTGATGTAAATCCATACTAATATTATAAACACGAAAGTGAGTTTGTTTGTCATTCCTTCCCTTCGCACTGAGGGTCAAAATTATGTGATTTTTATATAGATATAATAGGCTAGTTGACTAAATTTGAAAACTTGGCTAATTATATACTTTAATATCTATTTTATCCCAAAAAAAACTATATTTTAAAGAAAAATCAATATTTACATTACGTATTTTGTATTTTAAAAAAGCCATTTAGATTTCCCTCGAAAACGCTGAATAGTGTCATGGCGTCTTGAATGACGTCACAGCTCGCGAAATAACCTGCTCTGTGATATGAAAACGTCAACAACAACAACGATGTTTTGCGAGGCGTGACGTCACACTTTCTTGCGCCGCGTTCTTCGTGTTCGTTGTCACGTGACCTAATGCCTATTTTTTTCGAATTCATTTTCTAAAAATATTAATAATCTTTAACTTTTTTGAGAAATATACTAGTTTTTTCTTATCTTCGTCTCCTCATTTATAATTAGAAACTATAAACCAAGCAATTTGTTATTAGTGGAAACAGGCCTATTAAAGGGAATTGAATTCTTACTTCACTTCAGACTTTTACCAGTCAATAAAAATATAGAGATATATTATTTACTATTATCTATGGAATTAAACAAATAAATACCGAATTCCGTTGTGGTATTACCCTATGCTTCAATTTAATTTTGTTCCCGGATATTATACTTGATATTCAAAATCAATCTGAGCTCTCGCTCCCTGGTGATCTGGGTCGTTGCCATGACAACTATAGCACGATCCCGGTCCATCCAGGGTGCGAGACAATCCATATCTGGCTACCTGACAGAGAAACAGGGCTGGTAGGTTACGATGTCGCAGTAAATTGGAGGTTTAAATACAATTATATTCAGGGTTTTACTCATTAAAAAAATCTAATAATTAACGCGATCAAAAAGAACTAGAAACCGACTACAACTGACATTGTTGTAGAATTAACATGTATGGTGTTTGTTGATTTTCTCAAAAAGCGCTGAATCAATTTCCATAAAATTTATACAGGTCGACGGGTACTCTCCCTTTGAAGTATGCTCTACCAAAAAAAAAGAATCATCAAAATCGATTAATAATTGGCTGAATTATCACGTAACATACATAAAAAAACATACAGTCGATCCTCCTTTTTTGAAGTCGTTTGAAAACAAACCTGGACCCTCTCAAACCAGTGGAGTGCGTGTGGGTTGGAAGTAAGGGTGGAACCCAGTCGTTCTTCGTGGAATTAGGTTGTGTAATTCAATCGCACACTCCGAAATGAAGCCTGTAGAAGACTTAAAAGCCTTATAACAAGCCATATTCTACGCTGATGTTTGCAAGTCTTGCAATATAAATGTCATTTCAATAGCTGCACTAGTTTTTTGGGATTGCACGCTTTCCAAGGGAATTAGTCAAGGATGGAGATTTTGACGAATTCATGGAAACTTCGACTTTATGCAGCAGATGCTGATAATCCGTATAGTCACAGCCGCGAATTTTTTTTAAAAATAATAATAAAATAAATAAAAATGGCACTGACATGATTTATGATAGGAATGAAAATTCTGTCAAAATCTCAATTAGTAAGCTTTTCAGTCGTGACAGCCCTATTACAACACTTGGAGCACAAAATGTAATTACAGACAGGGTGCGACCCTGTTTTCCATTAATCCGTGCCGCAGGCTGGACCTTTATGGATTTAGGGCTTTTCAGGCGTAGTACTATCGAAAGAGCAGATACATAATACCGCAATGCTAAAAATGGCGAATCAAATCAAAAACATAATGAGTTTTTTTTACTCAGACAAGACACGGAAAATTATCGTTGCGTTCGTTCATATGAGTACATAAAAGATGGTGCACATTACCAAGACAAAAACTTGTTCTAAATGTAGTATGCCTAGATTTAGTATCTGGCTCTATGAGCTGTAGACCTCACAAGCACACCTTAAAACATAAAAATCTTTATTTTCCGCCCCCTCACACCCCCCCTGAAATTTATGATACGTTTTGTATCATTTTTAAACATTGTTCAAAATGACTGAAATATGAATTTTTATGTAATCAACCCCCATATCTCCGCCATTTTGAAAATTTTCAAAAAAATGAATCGATTAAAAAAACTATAATATTATTGAACCTGCTGCCAAATTTCACGAGAATCGGTTGAGAATGCGTTATTAGAGGAGAATAGACAGAAATCTATCTAATTGGACACAATAGTAGAGAAGAACAAGCTGATTGGTCCGTTAAAATTCTGTCCATTATGTAATTGGTGGGACTCAAATTCTATAAGACAAATACGTGTGATGTATTGTCTGAGAGCGTTCATTCTGTGTTATTCATATTTAAAACAAACTAATTACTGACTTCATTCATTTGCCGCAATCACAACAATTTGATCAACTTCTTTTACCTTAATTTACTCATGTTGTCTAGACAACAAATATCTATTTTAAGTTCTCGAAGCTATCCGATTCTAGTCTCGAACAGATCCCTAGAATATAGATTAGAGATTACAGCGACTCTGAGAACAGCCACATTATCATTTCCAATATCACAAATACGAGTTCCATCAGAGCATTCCGCCCACTCGCGCTATATACAGCGAATAATTCCAAGAAAATAACCCTCGGCAAAGAGGTTTCTCTCGGAATCCGATACCAATAGCTCCGGGGACGTTATTCTTCGCATCCTCGACACAATGGAACCCATGCTCATGCAAACACATGCTCCGTATATCCAGACGCCTACGTTTTGTTTGCACATTATAAATCTGAATAGGGTTGGAAAGCGATATGCAGAAAGACGAGCTGAGAGAGGAATGAGGTACCTTATAGTTGCTGAAGGAGTTCCTCATGGAAATGCCTCATGCTGTGTAGCTTAGAATAGTATGGTACATGTCATCTCTTATCAACAAAGACGACTGAAGGAAGAAATTAAGAAGAGGGCCAGTAGCGTCTACCTACTCGAATGTATGTATTTATCTTACTTCGATCACCAAACCGCCTGTCACGCGTAGTGAATGCCTATACCAAATATTCTCATGAGTTTGAAGTGGCGACCTATGAGAAAACTCAGGACCAGTCAGAAGGCAGTAAAACCTGTTAGAAATAGTATATTTCGTGGAATGAGTAAAAAGGGAACGGAGACAAATCAAATTGTCACTGACAATTGACTGACAATTAAAAATATGCTTGAAATAGTTAGAGTTAACATATTCAACCACGAAAAGAAACCTTTCAGTTCTGTATCTTTTCCCCATGTCTTGCTCCCACTTGTGCTCAACAAGAACTTACTGTAACTGTTGACAGAACAATTTGACAGGTAATTCATCGATAAATGATTCAGCTCTCTGCTACCTCATTTGCAATCGTCGTCTTATCTCTAGACTGAAACCAATTGCGTCTATCAGTTCTCGTACAGCAGAGAGTTTCATTATTGGTAGATATCGCGTCACGTTAAGGGTCTAAGGGATAGTCTCGATTTGCCAGGTGTACTACTACATCTCAATATACTAATGCAAAAATTGTTTGAGAGTACAGGTTTAATTTGCTCCGAATGTACCTTGGTATTCATCCCATTTTCTATTTTTACAACGAATATCGGATGGAAATATCTTGCACGAGGGAGTTTAGATTTGCCAACTAAATTTCGAAGTTATACGACAATTTATGATTTGTTTTTATGTTTTTTTTTGAGCGCCTTACTCATTGTCATAAATCTACCACTACCATAAATATCATAACATTTCCAACTATATTCAAACTAACATGAGTTAAGCTGACATTTATTTGTCAAGTTTCTATTGGATACACATTTTAAAATTTGATTGTATCTAAACAGTCCACTTTCAAGACCATTTTTCACAAATAGTTAAGAAAAAACACTTTTAGTTCCTTATTCGATAAGTGGTTATTAAAATGGAATAAAAATTGGCCTTTCGTATTTCTGTAAGGGTAAAATGACTGAAGTAACAGGCAGAAGCTAGTCTACTCGTATATAAAAAGAACATTTGTTATGAGTGCAAAATTAAAATCGTGATTTAAACATTATTTATTACAATACAACAATGTTTTTGTCTGTTCTCTCTCTCTGGTATTTTCACGCTTAATTTAGTATGCTCTGTGTTTCATAAATTCTTATAATTAAAATACTTAGCTGGTACTAAGTTGGCCCAGATCCAGCTCAGACTTTGAGATTAAGTTCGTATAATCGGTTAAATTTCCGCTCGCTTGGCGCAATGAGATTACAGTTCATTTCCAACTGGAAGCTTAGACGTAAATATAGCTTAGCTTGCAAGTTAAATAAGTCAGCCGAAACACAAATTGAAAAAATCATACAAAAATAGTATTTCGTATTTGACTATTAAATTTTAAAGAAAATTTGATTTGAATAATGATGATGGAAATGTATTTGTATATTATATGTTATAAATATTATATACCTATTGTATGCCAGGTGGTAGACCACAGCCACATGAAACTACGGTATGGTTGCAGCCTAGAGCGGAATGGGTGATGGCACGAGCTGATGATATCCTCAACTGGGGCCGGAAGGGGTCTCTCTGGCCCCTGACCTTCGGGCTGGCCTGCTGCGCATTGGAAATGATGCACTATGCTGCACCAAGGTAAAGATCTGTGTGAAACCATAGCAAAACATATACTATATATTTTCTTGTCTTTTTTAAATTTCGAACATTTCTTGCATTTTTGTAATGTTAGTCAAACGATGATAAGATTGTAAATAATTGGTAAACTGAAACATGATTTCGTTGCAGTATCGGCTCATAGCCGTTGCTCGGAGAAGGAAAAAAACAATTTCAAACCTAACGATTTACCTATATAGCAAGTCATTACGTGATGCTAGTAACATCTACTCATTGTCATCAGTTTTTATATCATAATTTTTTATCGTCTTTACCATAAAAACAAGACCCAGCCGTTTGTCAAAGTAATATATGCAGGTGTAATGCTTGATATAAGATGTGTAAACCGACTTCTCATTACTTGGCCGCCGCAAGGAATACCCAACTATGTTTACTTAGGTTAACCTTCTTTGCGTACATTTTATGTACTCGTATAATGTGGTTGTATAAACAAAGCAAACTAATCCCTACAGGTTTGGTTTCTTCTATTTACTTGGCAAAGGTCTCTGAAAATGAGTAATTGGTCCGCATCCAACCCTACCGCACTATGACCACATTTTCAAAATTTCTATTTCACTTCACGCCTGTAATATGTGACACGAGAAGACGCGGAATTTAAACCCTGGACCAGGAATTTATAAAGCGCTATCATGGTACAGAATTTCTTTAGTTTAGAACTAATTTCTGTCACTGGCAACAAATTTGATTCTAGTTAACTCCCTATTGACAAACCTCATATATTCCTGAGACATCTATAACAAATGACACGTTCCGTGAATGTATAGCACCAAGGCCTGGTCTTGTACACAAGTGATTTAGTTACCATTTTTGTATATTTTGGTTTAGTTTGTTTCTACAGAAACATATAAAACGCAAGATACCGTTAGGACTTGACGTTGAAGACAAAGATGGCGTCAATAAAATGACATTTGACGCTGTCACTTAGTACAAAAAGAATGATTTTGTACAATTAAAATATATGCAAAAATGAATTTCTAGTATTTTTCTATACACATTTAGATTATTACTTGATTTTTTAAATAGTGTACAAGTGCAGGCCAAATTTGAAACAACTCTATTTAAAACGTTGCAGATTCTTCACATTGATTTCTCGTGTTCATTGATTTCAGTTCTTGCAGTTGATCTGGTATAACACGAGCTAGTTATCCGTTAACCGCATAACCGACACCAGATCGGTATCAGTAACCAGAGCCTGGTAACCGTCACGCACCGCCGCTTCTTATTTGTATACTTGTTGCATAACCGTTTAACATCCATCTCCATAGTCTCGTCGAGTCATCGCAAGATTAACTCTGATAATGTCCTCGTTGAGATAAATTCTTCTTTAATAGACTTGTTTGAACAGAGAGTGTTAATCGGATCGACAGTCTTCCACGGGAAATTGTTTTCTGCTTTTTAGCTTTTGTTCTGTCTTTTGAGTGTTTTCAACGATGTCACTCCTTAAGTCTGAAATGTTATGTTTCAAACATTTGTGTTTTATTCTATTATTTAAGTAGTTGACAGGCGGATTGCTGGTCGCAGCAAATTTTTTGTGATACTGCTCATCTTTAGATGGCACCTTTGTCACTCTATAAAGCGAGACTACATAGCCATCTATGAAATCACATGCAGCAAATCATTTTTGTACATTAAAAGTACACTATATGTGTTTGAAAAAATTCACATCAAGATGAGTGTCAGCCTTACCTTAAAAGCAGTATGGCCGAACGCTACGAATACCATTGTAGTATTGGTAGCAGTCAGGTGTATTATTTGCTGTTAAATAAAGAGCTTGTTGCGGTGAAGAGAAATGTTCGTTCGAAGTACAAGGAATGGAACTGTCGTTACAATATTGTTTCCAATACCCGATTGTCATCTTCACCGTCGCTTTCGACACTGAACTTTGAACGTTCGACACGACATTTTACACGAAATGTCATTGGAATTGGGTTACCAAGTCGACAGGTATTGTTTAGTTACAGCAAGGTTTGGTGCTATAAATACCGAAAGTTGATCAGGGTCCGTTTCATAAAAAAGCTAACAGTGTTTTAAGTTTATGAAGCTTAATATACGAGTAGTTGAAGTCTAATGTAAACTTTGTATTACAGCATCACAAAATATATTGACGATTTCAGAGACGCTGGTAAACTGCCATCATCATCATCATCAACATCCTATATATGTCCCGACTGCAGGGGACACTGAGAGTATGGGACATGAATCCACCACGCGGGCCCTGTGCGGATTGGAAGACTTCATTTTTGAATTTCTTTTCAGGAGTGTGCAGGTTTTCACATGATGTTTTCCTTCACCGAAAAGCCAATGGTAATGATTTTTATCATTCGTACCAAATAACAAATTAAACTGATGGCTCGAGCCAGGATCGAACCCAGACCTCGATTGTTCATGGACTGACACTCTACCAAATTGAGCTACCACGGCTTCTACTTTCGTATATTAAGATCCCCTGAATTCGTTGGTCTCATCGTGTATATTCCAGATACGACATGGACCGTTTCGGTATGGTCTTCCGCGGGACTCCCCGGCAGACCGACGTGATCATCGTAGCTGGCACGCTGACCAACAAGATGGCGCCTGTGTTCAGGAAGACATACGATCTGATGCCGGACCCTAAGTGGGTGGTCTCGATGGGAAGCTGTGCCAATGGTGGCGGATACTACCATTACACGTACTCCACGGTCCGAGGATGTGATAGAGTTGTTCCGGTAAGATGACTTACTCTAGAAGTTCCCTAGTTTTCTCAGTTCTGAATAGCATCTCGGACACATCGTTTGTGTAGAGGTTTTGCATGCTTGAAATATCTCTTCAAATACAGTTATATCGGGACCTAAAGCAGTCGTGGGTTAATTACTCAGGGACGCTTACATACTCGTAGGTGACATTGTTTTCAGTACTACTGCTGATTCTAGAACCATAGAATTGGCAGAATGATTGGTGGAATACAAATGCACTAGATGTTTTAGAACATGTTGAGATTGGGAAGTTATGCAAGTAAGTTTTAACATAGTCAACTTCTTCAGAATCTGCTAGTCATTGTGACCTAGACGCTCAGATACAACAACTTATCAAGTAACATTGAATGATACCTTATTATATTTAGAGCTGAATTTATCAGCTCCCTTGCTCCTTTAAAACTTACTTCGCTTACTGGATAGACAAGTTTTGCTTAAGAATATGACCGCGCTGCACAGCAATCAAATATTGCAAACTTTTCTTGCTTAATTTACCATCCCGTGTCTCTCCACTGTTGAAGTCTGGCCCTCAGTACTCCTCATCGACTCGCTCCCCAATATTACAAACACTTTTCCCTTAATATCACAGCTTAAGATTCATTATTATTGCAGGAACCGCAACAACGTGCTTGTTTCATTCCAAATAAAACATTCCATATGTCGACATTGTCAACACGATAACTTTTCAGCTAAAACTCATCTCCCGGCAGACTTAAATCACAATAATCCTGCATGGTTCCAGACAACAATGCTCCAAAGTTTCGCGGAGAACAATAACAGCATAAAAACATGAAACGAAATCCGACAGATTTAACTTAGACGAAATGTTTCACGACGATAAAGTTGCTAATCTCGATTCCAGAATAAACTATTTTCATTTTAGTTTAAGCCAATGTAGGTATTTTTCCGACGGTATCTGTTGGGTTTTAACCAATGCCTTTTTAGATAATACCATAATTAACACACTTTTGTTTAGATTACATGCTATTTAAATCTCTAAACGTTAACAATAATGGCAAAAAACTGGTACGTTCCAAACGACGAGTAAGTACACCGTGCTTCAACCAGGTGGTGAATTTATGTATATGTAACTTACCATGAGCCCACCCAAACAGACCCTTTAGAATAAATTATGGGGAGCGGAGGAATCGTTCAGCAGTAAGCTAATCAAAATCTTAATCTTTTGTAATCTACGTCCCACATTCTAGCAGGCTGTGAGTGGTTTTCTTGGCGGAACACAGAGGAAGGAACCTGGCCAAATCCACGTAAAGTCCGAGAAGACAAGAATTAACCTGATAAATTTGACATCTTTCAGGTGGACATATATGTTCCTGGCTGCCCACCGACTGCGGAGGCACTTCTCTACGGCATGCTCCAACTCCAGAAGAAGGTCAAACGCATGAAGAGCGTCCTTTGCTGGTATCGCCATTAAATTTTAATTGTCATTAGTCAATAAATTATTTACGTTTCTGGATTACTTTGTTTGTTTCTGGGTAGTGTTGTCAGGAATATGTTGGCCCATTTGAACAATTTGAAACCTAGAAAACACGTGTTTAGTGTCTGAAATCTAAGTTCGTTGGAATCTCAGTGAAAAACATAAATATTTTCAAAGAACGGATCCTGCAATGAATTAACCAATGGAAATCGATGAGTCTTTTGGGACGTTCGTCCCAATTATAATTTTAAAATTAATATTCATTAAACGAATTCCAGCATTTTGGACATCTTCTAGCCCCGTGAGTGTAGCAGAGATGGAATCTTAATAAAAAGCTAAAGATTGTTTTTGTCTATACTACTATCTAGATCGCGATTGTATAAAGTGTAGTGGAAGTGGTAGTGGAAGACAGGTAAACGTCGAGGAAAGAGCGTTGTTGATGAGCTTGATTGTGTTGGTCTGGATCTTTGTAGAATGATGATGATCTGTCAGCTGTTGATTCTCGAAATGCCTTATCTTCACTACACATCCGCACCCGATGTACAGTCCGAGCCACAGCAAAAGACGCTGGTGTCCAGCAACAGAGCACGTTCCATGTTTAATTACTTCCTCTCATGCTTTAATCGGATCTTGGACGGGTTTGAGGGTTTAATCGAACCGGCCCTCGACGCTTACTTCCGGCCACGTTTCCCTTTAGTGCCATGTTGTTCGCAAGTTATTGAAAGCGACTTCCTTTAGGATTTCAGATCAAGTTTATATGCAAACTAAACACGATTTCATTATCAGCCGGTAAACGTTCACAGTTAAACATACGAGTAGCTTCATTCATAGCTAGAAACTTCCTAACATTTATACTCTTTCCATCCGTTCTACTTCAGGCAACTCGCTGGCGTCAATAACGTAGTTTCGGGTCCAGAGGCATAAAGAAAAAGTAACTTTTCTTCGGACATTGTGTAAAGGATAACAAAAATGAAATACAAGTGTCACACCGATCTAAGAGTAACAAGCAATAAGTTGTTACAAAAGAGTTTCAGAAGCGGAATAAGAATTCGACAGTTATTGTTACAAAAAAGGCAGGCGTCCAATTATCACTTGATTCTTTCGTACCTCAAGATTCGGCATTAAAAAGCATTAATCTTACACGTGTGTAATCAACTTGACAACGGAAGTAGTATGATCCCATAAAAATATTACACACCACCTACCCCAGGTTTTTAGGACCACTCAAACTCGCAAAACGGAATTGCTCCCCGTCCCGACAACTTATAAATTCCACATAAACATATTTTACGTTCTCGAGCGGCGGAGCATTTATATATATTTTTTGTTCTCCTTCATCCGTAAACAATGAGGCCGTAACTTTTTATGGGGATCGGGTGTAAGGTGCATGCGCCGGTGATAAAACGCAGACCTGGCTCCCGAAGATGTTTGTTCTGCTCACTCGTCCGTATAAGGAGCGTGGCGGGGAATAAATGCTTGTGAGCCTTTAAGAGCTTTTAGTGCTACTAAAGAGTAGGAAAACGTTGAAATGTATCACAGTTATGATATTTGATATGATATGATATCATTTTTATAGTCGTGGAAAAAGGACGCCGGCGGCACACACAGCCCGCGGGTTTGTAGGGTATGCACATGATGACTGAAGGGAAAACATGATGACATAAAAACCAACAAACCTCTGTGATAAAACCAGACAAATAGCATATGGAGTATGTCTACTGAGAGGAAATAAAAATATACAATTTGTTGCTAGTGTTATAAATTACAGGTTTTACGCGTAACTGAGTCTGTTCCTGAGGTATTTGTATTTATGCATAAATATGTCGTTTGACTTTCCGTACACACCCTCCCGTATCGCTTCCATACCTCAGGAACAGACAGACCTGTAGTTTCAACGAAATTCCTCAACAAGGATCCACCTTATGAATTCCTGAACATGATTTAGCCTAAAGCACTATCCAGATCATGCTAAGCACTTCCTTTCACACATTGTCTTAAAATTGCGCATTCTTGCAAACATTCTAAAAAAGGAACACATAATTTCACTTCAACGTTCTGGCAGCAGGAAAAGACCACTGCTAACCATAAAGCTTTCATTACGAACGGACTACCACGAAATGAAATGGGGTGTTTTTGAACGAAATGAAATTCGAAAACCGAAGCTTAGTTAAAGTAATAACAAAAACCAATTACTTTAGGCAACTGATGATTGACAATTACCTTACGCGAACGACAATATCTCCAAACATAATATCCAATCCCAGCGTGTCACGCACAGTGAGCACATTATCTCGATCCTCGCATCGATTACGGAGATGTTACAGCATCGATTACGAGCCAATTATCGAGTTGCTAAGCGACTGTCAGACAATCGATTCGCACAACGAGTTATAGGCGATTCTCACGGTTGGAATCGTGTCGTCTTCGTGATTAGATGTTAGATTGTGTAACGGCTGCGATGATTTTGAAATATTGGATTTATCGATTTTGGAATGATGTGCGAACGATCGTTCTAAGAAAGGTCCTGAGAAAGAATATTTGTACTAACGTTTATTATGAATCAGCGCAGATACCTTTCCAAACAGAAACGAACTGTGTCGAATTTAGGATATGATGGTCCCATGACACTTGTGGCTGATATAAAATTTGGCCAAGGGTAAAAATTATAACGGCAGGCAGACGGCAGTCGCATTACACGACTTGATTCCAGCATCCCCTTTTTACAACCGGACAACCAGAAGAAAGGCGGAGTGCCACCCCAACTAATGTTTGTTGACATTCCACCATTCCGCACGAAGCGTTTCGCTTCTTCATTTATTATGCGTACAGCTAAGGAGTGGAATTCCCTGCCGAATTCCGTGTTTCTCTAACGATACAAACTGTCATCAAGGCCAGAGTAAATAGGCTATTTCTAGGCAACCGTGAATCATCCTAGACTATATCGTCGCTTAACATCAGACGAGATTGTGGTCAAACAGAAGCCACCAAGCCGCCTGTGAAGCGTGGTCATTACGGCAAATCATCAAAGCCTCAGTTCAGACAGTGGACTTATGCAGCTGCCTAGGATGATGATGAAAGAAATTTCCTTTAGAACCGCATCTTTTTCTGACTTCTTTTCTCTCTTCTTTTTATGATATCCGAAAGAGTCCAGCTGGTAACAACTACGATACCAGAATGAGTCACCGAGACTAAAATGTCACGCAACATCTAACCTCGCTGTATGTCTGATGTGAGTCTCGACAACCCTCGCCTTCACTTCATAGCTCCTCTACACGATGGGCCATCGCAATGGTCCACCGTATGGAGAACATTGTAGTGCTGCCAGATGGAAAATGGCACACGATCGTTTGGTTTGAGACTGGGGTGGTACTCAATGTCGACACTAATAAGTGATGAAACTACGCAGTAAGCAATAATATTTAATGTGTTATTTATTGACGTTCGTTGCCATCATGTAGTCATGCATATCAAGCAGTGACCCGTGGTCGAAACGCGACGACCAACTGATGGGCAGCAAACATGCAGCTGGAGTAACGTTTCTTTGCAGTAGACTAGCAGTCGGCATTATGCTATTATTGATTGGTACATAGGGTGATATCTGAAGGACGATCATGTTTCAGTTTGGACTTTCTGGACTGGAAATGTCACAAGTTAAAAATAGCAACATGTAGCGGCTATAAATAGATGCTTCTTATGTGAAAGTCGCACGCGAACTAAAGACGGTATTTCGCGTACATTTTTATGCTCAGGCCTTCACCTTTGACCGCTACCAAGATTTCTGGCCCTTGGTATTGTAAACCGAATTAGATTTCCGGTGGCTTCAGCTATCTATGTAATTTTAATAATAAAACTAGCCAGAATTTTGGACCCGGTTGATCATTTGAAACGACAGTTGCTTTCAAACGAAGCACAATAGTGCCTGTGATGTGAGACTAGTTGTCATCACATTTCATCGCTGCGGTCTCCGCTGCAGCACATGATGAGTTCGGGTCCCAGTTGTCAAGCGCAATACAACACACTTTTTATTTATTTAGGTGTATGTCATTTTTGTCGTTTTCACTTTAAGTCTATGCTAAGTTGTTTGGCCCATTGTGACGCGTCTCTATAAATTATTATTATTATTTTGTTTTTTTCTTTTTGTTCATGTTTTACTGTATTTGTATTCTTTGTTGTGTTATTATTTCGTTTGTATTTAGTTCTTCTGGTATATATTTCTGTATTGTGTTTGTCATTAAAAATATGTCTATGATAATTAGAATATTTATTTTCAAAAACTAAACATTTCATACAAACTACTTAAAGATGATTCAAATGTTACAAAATGGCGTCCAGCGTCAGCCATATTGTATTTATGGTTGCATTATCCATCCACAGACATTGAGACTAACCTTAAGATTCATCTATTGCTCGAATTACGTTCAATTAGGGAGTCAAAAAATTCACAAATTACATTACTTTCCTGTTTCCGCAAGGGCTATTGAATAGCTTTTCTACCTTGCTATTGATATTGATTAACTAGATGTTGCGGCAACCTGGTAAAAGTCTGTCATACTGTGGAGAGGGGTTTGTCCATAAATGTACAGTTTCCGCTGAGATGATGAAGTAATGAACCAACTCAGAACGTTCTTATTTAAGCTAAATTACCTTAAGTAGGTCACCCTGTAGCACAAAGCTGGCAACATTTACATATTACGTTTGACAGTTTCTATTAAGGCAACGTAATAATTAACCCAACAAAGCTCCTTGTAATTAGCATGTTGCGCTCCGTGCGTCATACTACAATTTATAGTAAAGGGCTTAATTAATTTCTCTTGAGGGAAAATGTTCCGTTATGGAAACTTGTGTAGCGGTCGTGTAGCGCTTTGAGGGCATTTTAACCGACGTAGATCTGTTGATAGAACCTGTGGTGGAATGCTCTAGATGAGGTCTATAAAGTCACAGACAAGCTCGACGAATCAGTAAGCTGAAGTAGCAATGGTCAGACCACATCGCTCGAAGGGGAGTAATAGATCTTGAGTGGCGACAACGGACAGAAAAACTACTACGCCGACCCCGTCTATCTTGATAGTCGGAGAATATAAAACTAGATGGATAGAAAGTAGTGGAAAGACGAAAGGACGCGAGCGACAGGGACCGGCCATTACGGCGTGCACTGGATATTTTTAATTTTGTCCTCCTTTCAAGATAAACAAAGAAATTGTGAAATAAAGATGGCTGCATGTTTGTCGCACGTGCTTCGTGTTTTTTGTTCCTAATTCAAAGTTATAATATTTAACGCGTTCAAAAAAAAAACAACTAAAAACCGACTTCAATTGCCATAAAATTTCCCACCACCAATAGGACCACCTCTGCAATATGCTCTACCAAACAAAAAAAGAATTATCAAAATCGGGTCACTATTGGCGGAGCTATCGTGTAACACACACACAAAAAAACATACGCGTCGAAGTGAGAACCTCCTCCTTTTATGAAATCGGTTGATAAAATTAAAAGATGAGGTGAATTGCGTTCTCTTTCTAACATCAAACAAAAAGCTCCAATCATCACTGTACACGGGGGAGTTCTATACTCAGTTTTTAATGTTTTTCTGGTGATGATATGACGGCCTAAGTCATTGAATTCAGATGTCACAGATTCCATTTGAATATATTCATCAGTCGGAACTCAGTTGGAGTATCTATGAGGCAAATAGGTGAGCCTGGAAAGACACCACTTGACAACTAAAACTGCCGCTAAACTGCAATGCAAATAGAGATTTTTTTGCTGTTTCAATCAATGAGAACTTATCCAAAGTAAGTCATTGGATAACAACAGTAACAGTAACAGTAAATATTATCCAAATATAGACCCTTTCAAACCCATTGAAACAAAGATTAAGGACACATTAGCACACAAGCGAATCCATTTAAATCGTAAGAATTTTAACGTGCTCGTGTCGGGCGAAGTTCCAAGTTCTCCACAGATATTTCTAGATAGTAACAATGCGGATATTAATCAAATTATTATGAGCAGTAGGAGTAGTCGGTGCCCAAAATCGAATGAAAACAAATCTAGGCAATATCCAGTCTAGGATTTCATTTGAACATGCGGCGCGGCTATCATCGTTCCAGGATGCCTCGCTAATAAGGCATCGCATTTTCTTCACCACCAACGCGCAAGCTCTGAGAGAGGCGTGTCTAGTTGGGAGAGTCGAAACAAATTATCAATTTTCAAAAGAGATCTTTTTATGTATGATGGGTTTGTATTTGCCCTTCATCTCACCTGATGGTACGTGGCGATAAAGCCGCGTGCACACCCAGAAGCTAAGGTGCTGGGTCTACTACCTTTTCATATCGGAACACAACAGTGATTAACATTGCTGTTTGGCGGCAGACTTAGGTAACATTGTGGTAGCTATCCAGATAGGCATAGAAAAAGCTCTACCACCAACCAAACCGAGTACCGATAGGTACCCCCAATGGGGATCGAACCCGGGACATCCGGATTCGGAGTTAAACCATTGAGTGTAGCCATTAACTAGGTCACGGAGGCGGTTATAAAAGATTAAAAGAACAGATTCGATAAATGTAAAATCATTTGGAGAAAACAATTAGTGTGAAAATATCAGCCGTGGCGTTGAACAGCATCTACGGCGTAATAGCAATTAAAACTGGAGCACTCGCCTTCCCAATTAACAACTTTTGCATTTCGATTCGAAAGAGCTTTTCGTTCATTTTCGTTGGACTGAATTTTGGCACTGAGTCTATTAGGTATTTTCCTCTCCCGCAGAAAATATAATTTTAACAGAAATTTAAATTTCTGTCTGAAAGCTGGATAGGCTAAAAGCAAAGTTCTTTTAAATACACTTTGGCGCACTTGGCTAATGGAGATGAAAAACCGACACCAATTGGTTGGCAAGCCAACTTTGGACCATAAAGCTAAAACCATGCCAATAGCCATTGTACACGTACATACATGATGGGCCAGCAGTGGCGTAGTTTGTTAAAGGTATACAACCAACCACCGACGACCCAATAGTCGTCGGAGTGGTGGAACTCCACAGATTTTTGAATACTTCGCTAACAATAAGATATTCCGAGACGCACCCTGGAATCTGCAACGCAAATTAATTTCCAGGAACTTGTACAAAGTTTTTACCTAAAATATTACTTGAAATGAAAATTCGATGGAAAATATATTAATACCAAATTTTCTACGTATTATATCAAAGTGTTTTTAACTACTGCTCAATTTAAATATTTTCTCCTTCGCTGTAGGATTTTCGTGAAACCCCGGCACGTGAGTGGCGTGAGAACAGACGCACAATAAAATAGAATAGTAAATGAACTACAATATTTTAAAGCAAGTTTTTTTAATGTTTCTATTTTTAACTTTAAAAAAACCATTTTACAAACAAGAAAGTTTGTCAGTTTGTATGTCTTAGGCGTCCACTTGTTTTATCAATCAAAACTCAGAGTACTAGGGAGTTCTCTGGACGAGGAATCAACTAGTTGAGGAGTCAGCCCCTAGGTTTAATTAGGAGACAGGAATCCTTATAATTTCATTAAGTTCGATCATCATCATCGAAATTGAGCACAGATATTGACAGTGTACGCATAGTAGCTTAAATAAATTAGAATTATTATTACGTATAATAGGATTTTCTTTATAAGATTTCTACAACGATTCATTTGATGTCTTTCATCATAATCTTTGTGACTAATTACTCTTGAATGGATGCACAGCTCAAACTCCCGTAACGCGTAATCATCCATCGACATGAAAACGGTATACATTTCACAGATATAAATAATTCAGAAAACGTTTCTAGTCTTATAAGCACTCCATTGATTAAGACATCTAGAATAGATTGTAAATCTTAATTTACAATTCAAAGGGCAAAGGTTAGGGCAATTAGGAGGCATCACACGCTCGGATGCGCCGACCCCCCGACCTTGCCTGTGTGTAGCGACCTTATCTCAACTTCTACAGGAATATTATGGATTGTCCCTCATATCATATCAATAGATCGCTACGTCAGGCTTTTCGTAAGACATTATTTAAATATGCTGCCCGTGTCGTCAGCGTATAATGTTGTGGAATGCTCTGGAATGTTCTGGACTGTTCTAGAAATTATATACCCCTACCAATAGGTAGCTCCACCCATAAAAAAGGCTACCAATGGTCCACAATGTTCTAGAATACTCTCCAATGTTTTGGACTGTTCTGTAAAATTGTAGGGGGTTGTATTCCAGGCAGGGGGCTGTATTGTATTCCAGCCGTCCGCCAAAAGTACGTCAGGTACATTCATCATTTCTCATTCATTCATCATGGACGGTAGATAGAGGTTTACTACACCATATAACTCCCTAAATCGAACCGGGGTTCATTAGCACTTTTTCTTTTATAATGTACTATATTGATATTGGATCGATGGGTTTAGAGTTTGTGTAGATATTACAAATTGAACCGCCTAAAGTGTTCACTTTTCAACTGTTTCATTGATACCAGCAACGATTACAAAAAGTCCGGTTTGGTTTTTGAAATCATTTCATAATTGCGGAGGAATATAGAAAAGAGCGCATGAGAGAACTCTCATTGAACCTACGAGTATCTGTCACCTCAATCCACTAATTATCCACCATAGAAACAGGACCGTTGCCCCAACAACCGACCTTGCCCCCAGAAGAGCATATCGCTTGACCTAGACCGTGACACCCGAATGCCAGTATGATACCGGATATAAATAGACTAGTGTCGTAGCCGGGCGTTGTCCGACGACGGGTATATTTTTAAACGATTGGAACGCTTAGTTTTGGGAATGTAGTGACGTCATTGGTCCAATCAGCCCGTTGGTCGTAATTTCTTGCAACACGGGGTCATCTAGAAGTTGGACTCTTTAATGAGCTATGAGCAATGAAGCATCAGAATTTTCTAGGGGCTGTGGTATCCTCGATCCCGATAGGGCAGCGGAACGGTGTGGCTCCGATGCGGAGTTATCAGAGTTTTACATCAGTCCAAGAAGTGCGAAATGCATAGCGGTAGGAGAGCACTGAGCGCGTTTCTTTGGAGGACCCAGAGCGGATGGCCACCGGAGGGGTTTAGTAGGTAAAAATCTTACATAGCCCAGCTCTTCCTCTAAGGAGTCGGATATCTTTAGAAGATTCCCCTTCCATAAAAAATGGGGCTTTGGTATTAATTTCACGCTTAGCATATTGAATATCGATGTGAAACTTTGTTGGTACAGATGGCAGAAGAAAACAATAACTTACCTCTCTCATTGATTGCCACGTTCACTTGATCGCGTTAAGATGTTGTTGCTATGTAACGTCTCAGGCATAAGAATACATATACAATAATCTCATTCCCGAGCTTATTTCAAGTCAGAACATCTGCTACTAAATTTAGAATTTCAGAAAGCTACAATCATGCCATGATTACATTGAAGCATCCTCGCCAAATCCATTAGGCAGTACCACGACGAAACAAAATGCGATTTCCACCAAGTCATCCTCACAAAGGAGATAGCTAATAATTTCTCCATTTTCATCAATCAAAATCCTATCCGTCGAAATAAAAGGTACCGAAAGAGATTTTATGATAAATTGGCTTCACTGTCTAGGAAAATAATTCAGAGTAAGAACACATTCAATAGAAAGTTCAAGAAAAAAAATCTTTAGAATGTTTGATCCTCAAGAATCTATGTGTTGTCAAGTAGCTCGGGGCCGGTCAATGTGACATGATAACATGCAGGAGGCCTTAGTCCAGCAGTGGACGTTCCTCGGCTGATGATGATGATAGGTATATGTTGAAGTTCTGATAAAGCAAAAACTTACTAAGCAACAATATCACGGTACAGGCGAGTAAAAACATATTTACCCACTTTCGAACCATATTACATTCGCCCTTTCTTGTTCGTATGTAGTGTGTTGAGAGAAATAAGAATTGAGAGGTGAATATGACATGGTTGTAGGACGAGTGTAAAGAAGAATGTGTACCTAGCGTGCTTGCTTGGATACAATCACGATTCCTACACGAGACTCAAAACGCAGTATCTACCCAAATTTGGACCACATCCAATATTATCGCTAAGTACTGATACACGCACAGTTGGCTCGAGTTCGCCAGTACCGGCCAATGAAGAGCAAGGTTAGCTATGCCGTTGCCAGAATTCAGTTGATGTCTTATTGTTACGGGGTAAATTATGAAAATCGAGCGGCATTTACATTTTAAACGTCTGCTTTGACTTGTCAGCCCTGCCAAGATTGTTGTAATGTGTTCGACGGCTGTTGGATAATACATTTAGTATCAGTAATAGTGTTGGTAATAATAACCAAGAGTGTGTGTGTGTGTGTTGACAAATTTAAAGTGGCTTAAGATTTTACTAATGAGAATTCGCTCAGAATGCTTCCATACAAAATTTTTGTATAATCTTTTAAAATAGAATAGCTAGCTTTGATAAGTAATTAAATAAAAATAGAAGATCATTAACGTACAATTTTGTTGTAAGCTACACTAGCCGCTACGTAGCTAATGGTCTCTAGATGGCGTTTTCAACAATTAATTAGTCATAACATCAACAATAACAACAAAATAAAAAATTAGGATTCACTATAAAGTTATAATAATAGATCCAGAACCAAAGTAAAAGATATAATAAAGAAAGTAAGACAGTTAAAATGGAGATGGACGGGATACATGACGAGAGAGTAAGGTAAAATGGACAAAAATTGTAACAGAGTGGCAACCACGCTACGGCAAAAGGAAAAGGGGAGGACAGGCAAAGAGATGGATAGTTGACATAACAAAAATTGGAGGCGCTACCTGACCTAGAAAAGCTAGAGAAGAAGTGTCAGGACACGCTGGTCATTATACCGGAAAACCCGGTGTGTCCTTTTAATATTATTAGATTGTATTTGTCCTTAGTTCTTCAGCAATAAAGGCTTAAAAGGTACTCGCCAAGACAGTCGGAGCCATAATCTGGTATCACAGGTTCGACTGCAACAAAACACCCATCAGTACTAAATTTGGTTGATTGATTATAAGCCTACGTTCTTACTTAGCTCACAACTTGTATGTATCTAAAGCTTTCGTGTGCATACATCAATTGGGTCAGTATAATCTGAACCACTGCATTATCCAAATAAAACACTTTACCGAAGAGATAACACGCGCTGGCGTCGAGGCGGCAAAAAACAGTACTGCAACATAAAATCATCTACGATGTTAGTTAGGAGCAGTAATTACTAACATCGGGGTAGGAGTACGTCGGAGACTAGCAATTTAGTTTCATCGAGAGCTAAGCTTGTTACTAGGAATTAGCAATTTCGCGTGGGCTGTCTATTAGAGGCTTACGTAATTAGAATCAGAATTTTGGGGGCAAATAGAACAAAAGAGAGCTATTTATACGAACTGTCGATACATATGGAGAGTTTACTACATAATTAGCTGTTTCTTCAGCGATGTAAGAAACAGACCTAAAATATCATAAGCACTTCTTACTGCTCCCACAGAATTGCGAGTTCTAGTTCGACCGGACTTCTATACGAATTTCTTTTTAGAAATAATTTGTTACTTTGAATGTATTTTTTCTCGGTATGCATGTTTAACCGCCTCCGTGTCTTATTGACTACACGCCTAGACTTACAATCCAGAGGTCTTGGGTTCGATCCCCAGTGGGGATACCTATCGGTACTCGGTTTGGTTGATGGTAAGTTTCTATATCTGCCTGACTAGCTACAACCATGATATGTAAGTCTGCCGACAAACAGCAGTGTCACAGCACGATGGGATTACACGGCGTTCATCTCACCTGATGGTAAGTGTCGTTTTATGGTAAGCGTGCGCATCTAGAAGCCTCAAGCTAATACGGAGCTGGCTCTGCTACCTTTCATGCCGAAACAAAACAGCGCTTTTAGATTTGTACAGCTGAAAATGACGATGGGATATACAATAGCAATTCCACACCCACATCCAATAAACGAAAAGGATTCAATTGAACAGGAGTCGCGGATGTTTCAGACATGCCATTACCGGTGATCGCCGCACGCCGCACCGCCCACGGCCCAAACGATTGTTTGCCAAACAATTGAAATCAATTTCCGAAAGGCTCGTCGTTAGAATGGAAATGGTTTTCTCTCGACAATAGCTACGGCTTTGTTCAAAAATCGCATGAAGAAATTAGATTAGGAACGGATTTGAAATGACGTTTTGGTTTCAAGTCGTAATTGCGTCGTAGCGGTTAATACATACATAGAAGTGGCAATAGCTGTATAAGTTAGTAGGTCTCATACTCTACGAAATATCCTAAAGATGGCAGTAGCTTCAGACGTTAAAGGAGATAAGAAAATATTTGTCCCTACTCATATTATAAATACTGTGTTTTATAATTTGTCTTTCTTATACAAAGCAAAATAGCAACGAATTTTAGTTTTGAATTAAGATTTATGAGGCTCCTTTCGAACCATTCCCTGAGATTTGTATCAAGACAAACTAATTTTAGTTATGTGCCTTTTAAACTCTTATATGGACCAAGCTACTTATATTCAAGTAGATATGATAATTAACATCAGACTACAATTAATTAATTTTTGTCAGCATTCCGAAAATGTCTACAGCTGAACATAACCTTGCATTTAGATTTATTCCATCTCCAGCGAACTTATCACACAGTAGTCTAGTCAAACAGCTAAATCCATTGCACACAAAACTCTATCCAGAATTGAGATCCTAAATAAACACATCCGAAATCGCACGCTTCAAGATTTCCTTTAATCCGCGTGTCCGCGATGTCATATTTTACCCGCATCAAGAGGGTAGAAAGATTAATATCCGGAAGAGCTCTTCGGAGCGCTGTCAAAAGGTAACCCGAAGTGTTGACTGAGAGCTGAAACCCGGCTTTATGTCGATATGTCATAAGAAAAATGAGAGTTGATGTGGAGAGGGACCATGAAGTGAAGGGTATATGTTATATCCATCATTATTTGCTGATGGATCCATTATGATATATACAGATAACGTAGGTGCTTTTTGTAATACAAAACACACAAATAAACAAACGAAACGTACACATAAAAAGCGTTCTAGTAATTTATATCAAATGGACTGAACAAATATCATAATAACAACAAAAGGTACAAACTGTATACTATCAGCAAACAACAAATATTAGCGGAAATGTAAGTGGACATTTTGTGTAAACATACATTGCTTAGTATGTCTACTCATGGCAAAATCTTGAACCTAAAAAGCAGCCAATTGGGCGCGTAATTTTAAATGAAATTTGCACGAAATTTTTATTTCGACCACTCAAGTATATTTTGTAATTTGGTCGACTAAAGCCAACTTAGTCGTGATAGTTTTCCTTTCAATTACAGTATATATACTACTACTGAGAATTTTTTCAGAATTTTAAAAGCAATAGTTTAGCAGATAGAGGGGTGGGAAAACGCTCGGTTCCCACAAAATTATATTTTGCAAACGCTTTTTAAAGCTTAATATTTTGCAAACGCATCCCTAAATCGAAAAGTTGTGTTCCTAGACTCTCAATGTTTTTGAAATTCTTATCCAACGATACCCCACACAATGGGGTAGACGCGAAAAAATATTGCATCATCAAATTACGTGTATGGGAGCCACCCTTAAAAAATTGTATTTCAAGATTTTATTCTGCCACTTTGCCGCCGTGATTAATATGTATTTGTATATTCGTATGAAATTACAGTTATCTAGCAGTGACAACAGTTTCTAAGCTAAGCCACGGACGGACAGAGCGAAATATTTGAAATCTAAGTCTTCATGGTTAACAAAGCTCAAAAATGTACTGCAACAATGAGTCAATGAAATAATTTCTATTTTAAAACACCAGCAATTAGTATACTTTCCGCTCGGAACGATCTTACAACTCTGAAAAACGACGTCCTCACAAAACATCACAATAAATACTATACTTCCGCAAGTCGAGCCGCGTGCTATCGTGCAGTAAGCCATATTTCATGATCGAACGGTTTCCAGTCGTTAGACTTAGCCGAGATTACGTGATTCGGAAATATATTTTCTGTTTTTTTACGGGTTCCGATCTGGGCGCGTCCGTTTCTTTCAGATTTATTGGCTTTGCTTCCCTTCCCAGTTATTCTGATTTATTATGTCGAAGTTACGTCGTAAAACAATAAAACTAATAGCTGTTCATGGATATAATCACTACAACTAAGATTTAGCACAATGAAGTCACCTGAATATATTTTAAAAGCAAATAACTACACTGTTCCAAAATCAAATAAAAACGGCAACCAAAGCTTACACGAACAAATCAAACCAATTGGAATTCTCAAAAATCACTTTTCAGGGCATTGTTCGTAATTGTGACAACCGCTAGGGATAAGAGGATCTCGAGAGGCGAACACGAATTGGGGAACGATTTCGCTATAGCATAAGACAGTGTCGGTCTAAATAAAAAAGAAATAACAATATTGGGACAGGTAAATGTGACATTCCATTGAGGCGTTTGTTTAAAAGTACGTAGGAGCTAAAAATATTCATCAAATGCATATAAACACTAGATGCAAATAATTGAAAACTATTATCAATGTGATTGTGAATTCAGGAGTGTACAAGACCCTATACGCACTTACAATTCATCGATTCAATCGAGATAATGATACAAATGATGCTATTACAAATCTGTCTGCTTACATGATAAAGCGCCATAAAACCTCACCGTCTACAATATAAAACACCTCTAATTAAAACGCCTAACACATATACAGAAGCCATAGTAATCGAGACACCCGTAAACGACCACAAGAATGTATGAATCACATTATAACTCATTTAAATTCGATCCACGCGTGCTGTGGTATGCGGCCTTGGGTAGGGCCCAGAAGTCTCGCTGAGACGCTGCTATGGACCAATGTTGGAGCCAACTTCGAACCCAACACTCTGATAAGACAGTTTACAATCGAAACGAAAGTTGCAATTTAGCCAAAAAATAAACGCTAACCGTGAATTAATGTTGAATGCAGTCATCAAATAGGCTCTCAATTAAAAACACACTAGACATTCCAAAACAAACCATCACATATAATTTTGTAAATGTGTGACCTAGGAGTCCTAAGATATAAGCTTTTGCTTGCTTTTTGCTCCCACGATTTTCGTTCTGATATTATAACATTATATTATCACAATCTACGTTGCTGGTTTGGGCCAACGTTGGAGCAGGGCTTGGAACCAATTCGTTTCCAAACACAGGCAATCAAGGGCAAACACAGATATACTTTAATTATGCAAAGTGCCTTTGTTGTGTCTACAGCCTCATAAACGGCTCATATCGCATAAGGAACTACATATAATATCACATTTGTGCAGCATTTACAAAACGATGTAAAGAGTATAATTATTATGTCCAGCTAGGGGTACATGACTCTTTACACATTAACGCTAAATGCTATGCATTTATCGAACGCTACTTCGGTATCTGCCTATAGCATTAACATGTCAATTGTAAACACAGATACATTTATCAATGTGATTCCTTAAGTTCCCTGTAATAAGATTTTATAATTACTAACAACAGTCATGATTATAACTACTAGATAATATGTGTATATTTGAGATCTGAACCTCACAAATAGGTGCTAAAATCACATATAGATATAGGACACTATATCAACGACAAAGACACGTAAAAATTCCAAAATACAACGTCAGTAGTTTCAACTGATGCATCAAAAAGAAACCTGGATAAATGGAATAAAAAACATTTCTAAAATTAATATACTTACTGCAAAGTTCAGGTTAAAGCAGATAAGAATTATCATTAACAGACAGCAGAGGTCCGCTGTTAGACTTAGGTCTCTCTCATGATGTGCCACTGAACTCGGCCCTCTAATCTAGATATAAACAGTCAGTACATGTGTAGATTAAAAACCAAACACCGGAATCTGATAGCCACGGACCAACATTCGAACATACGTTTTAATATCCGCACCGCCTCAAGCGACGCGACGCCTGACTCCCTTTGTCTCCGCCCACGTATCGAACGGTCGCATTCTTTATCTTATTTTATACCATAACGATGCAGGATCAAAAGGCTTAGTGTACGCTCGAGGAATATTATATTTTCTTCAACAAACACACGTGTCCTTTGTCGTCGTCGTCAATATTGATTCAGGAACGGTCTAATTGAATTTTTCTGCGTGTTCTCCGTTTTTTGCGTTGCTTATTTCTGTTTTCCGTTTTGTTTTCTGTTTCGTTTAGTATTTCGTTTCAGTCAGCGACGTGAATGGGCTTTTCAAGACACGCACAGTTCTGAAGACGGCCACAGCTTCGGTCTTTGTTATAAAAAATTTATATTCATAAAAATATCTTCCACTTATTGTTAAGGTCGGAATGAGGAAATCCGTAGACGAACGAAGGTCACCGACATAGCTCGACGAGTCAGTGAGCTGAAATGCCAATGGGCAGGCCACATCGCTCGAAAAACCGATAACCGGTAGGGAGTAAAGGTTCTCGAGTGGCGACCACGTACCGGGAAACGTCTACCAGGCCGTCCCCCTACTAGATGGACCGACGACCTGGTTAGAGTCGCAGGGAGTCGCTGGATGCAGGTGGCTCGGGACCGGTCGATGTGGCGTACCATGAGGGAGGCCTATGTCCAGCAATGGACGTTTCCCGGCTGATGATGTTTGTTAAGATCGAAGGATAGTATACTCGTATTTCTTAGCGCATATACCATGAAAGATTGATTCACCCAATACTCTTTGGGTTTCGTACCCGAAGGATAACCAACGGGCCCCTATTACTACGCCGAAGCTCGCAGAACGCAGCCCAGGATAAGCGCGCGCCGCGGGACAGGTAAACGATCTCGCCGTTTACTACAACGTTAATTTTACGGCGCGGCGGGTGTAGTGTAGACGTCTATGGATAAACAAGACAAGGCCCCAGACGATAGTTCATTGCTCAGGTCCGACAATTATCAGATGACGTGTCGTGACGTGTGATACTACGGTAAAATTGAAAACGGTAACTCATTAGCGATTCCGCTAAGCATTGTTTAGCGCGGCACTTCCGCAAAAGAGCAAAATGATTCATATCGCGTACTTCTATCTACGTACTACTATATCTTCTAAGTGCTTCTATTCAATTAATGTCTCTCGACAATCTTCGGATTCCCGAATGCTACCGACTATTCGTATCCATGTCTAGTAGTTTTTAGATTGGTGATAAATCAAAAAACTTACATAAAAATGCTTTTAATTTTTTAAATTATTATTTTTCCTTCGAAAATCAAAAAATATCTAAAAAAAACATTAAAATGGCTATAGCTCGAAAACTGTACATTTTTGACCCCTAGTTTATTTGACTTTTTTTGTTGCAAATGAGCCATAGTTTATCTCCTTAAAAGGAAATTTTCCGGTCACCCTGTTACATAGTTACAGTTACACAGTTACATAGTATAATCACTCGATCATTACCGAAATACATTAAGAAAATATAAGCAATGTAAAATGCTTTGTAATTCGCTTATTCCGGCGCCGTAGAAGACAGCAAAAAAATTATTCCAAATCTTCTTTATCTCATCCAAGAATATGAACTGATTTGGACCGCGTTTTCGTAAATTTGTTCCATTTCGCATGGAACACTTCTTAATTATTATTCTCTTTTTCTACATTAACGTTGAGTTAGTGATAATAAGTGTATTGCGGTCGCATAACAGAAACAATCGATCTATTGATTAATGACATGAAATGAAAAGAAAAACATAATCATTTCTTAAACAAAATTAACCTTAATCACTCCTGATTGTAAATTTTTACTGTACACAAAAGAATACATGTCCAGTAACAGTGGTATATAATAAAGTTTATGACATCTCAATCTGGATGTAATTAACGTTGTGTATTATTTATTAATTATTTATGTATTGTATCAAATTTCAATGTATTTAACTAATTCAGCGCATGTAGAGTTTAATTTACACAATTTCGTGCAGTACCCTCTTAAGTAAATGCCAGCGAATAATAAATAAATATGAGCTGATGAAAAGACGATACGCAACACTCAGGTAAGAATTAAAAAGATTTAAAAAGAGCAATGTGAAATTCCAGCTTGCAGACGATATCGTATTCTGATAGATAGCGGACAAACGCTCAAACGTTGAAGCGTTAAATGTGAAGGTAATGCGCACTGACGCGTCGAAGTGAGAAGTTCATCGGACAAACGCTCAAACGTTGAAGCGTCAAATGTGAAGGTAATGTGCACTGACGCGTCGAAGTCAGAAGTTCATCGGACAAACGCTCAAACGTTGAAGCGTCAAATGTGAAGGTAATGTGCACTGACGCGTCGAAGTGAGAAGTTCATCGGACAAACGCTCAAACGTTGAAGCGTCAAATGTGAAGGTAATGCGCACTGACGCGTCGAAGTGAGAAGTTCATGGCGATCTTTGCATGAATTAACAATGAAAGGGCTGGGAATAGGCCGGGTAAGGACTTGTGATTAGAACAAGCATAGAAATGTGTCACGAATGAGAAATGTGGCGTAGTTAGGAAATATTTCCGTTAATTACGCCGTAATTTGGTGGAAGTGTAAGTTTTTAATTGTACATAGTGAAATATTATGAATGGTGTATCGGTGTCTGTTATATTAAAGAAATTATTATTAACATTTATAGTTGTTTATTTTTTCCACGTCAACAATCTCAGAGTGTCTCTTAAAAAGTATGGGGATTCGAGAGTGTCTGGCTCACAGCCTATATACGTCCCCTCTGCAGGGGCTCAGGCCTACTATCCTACAGAGAGTGCGGATTGGCGGACTTCACATGCCTGTTCAAGACATGCAGGTTTCCTCACGATGTTTTCCTTCATCGTTAAGCAATCGGATAATGTACTTGAATTGAAAAACAACTCATAGGTACACGGCTGGATTCGAACCCGGTACCCTCAGATTGAGAGTCCCGCGCATTATCCATTGCGACACCGATACGATTGGCAATTCTAAATGATTCCTCAGTCGCAGATATTCAACAGTAATACTGTAAATATTAACTTAACGGATTTGTAAGGAATATACGGAATCCACCTCGCCTGATAATGCGCGAAGTCAACGAAAATACACACACGGTAAGACGGTAACTGACACTGACATGCGCTGCGCTTATTGACGTCCGAGTGTCTGACGTTTGGTGTACTTTTGTTTGTTTGTTACCTTGTGTATAACAAAAGAAATTGTCTGACCTAGTTTACATACATGTGCAGTGGTACAAGGCTTCTATATGTTCTCTGATCAACTTGTCATTTCCTAGGAAGCTGTCGTGACGAGGCAGCCATTGTTCTCAGCATTTGAATGCTTAGCTAGAGGTTTTTCTTACCGCCCGTGTTAGTTACTTCCTTTGGGACACATGATTACCTCTTTTTTGTTTGGACTCCGTAATGGTACGCCATTTTTAGCTGTTTCCTCTATTTCGGTAATTAAGAAAATCTATTTGTTGCAATGAGTTCAGATTAAATATTGCCATGTGTTTGACAGTTTATATATAAAAATCGATGTACGAACGATAAAATCATTATAATTGACTTTTTGATGAAGGGAAACATCGTGAGGAAACCTTTACACTCCTGAGAAGAAATTCAAAGGTGCGTGTGAAGTCTACCAATCCGCACTGGGCCCGCGTGGTGGAGTATGTCCCATACACTCTCTGTACGAGAGTAGACCTGAGCCCATGTAGTGGGGACATATATATGCTGTTGATGATGATATAAAAAATTGAAATAGCTCGACAAATGGCAATAGGCAGGCCACATCGCTAGAAGATCGGATAAGCGATGGGGGAGTTCTCCAGTACCGGGAAACTTGTACCGGGAGGTCGCGGGAAGTAGCTGGATGGAATATGAAAACAGTGCTGGATGTAAGTAGTTATCGTCATCATAATCGACTCATAAGACCATTGCAGGACATAAGTCTCCCACATACATGTCGGACTGTCTATGCGGGGATTTGCCATAATCACCACGCTTGGCAGGCGGATTGATGTCATGGTGTATAGGAAGATGCTGTTGCAGATCTACTGAAGTTTGTTGCACTTAGCGTCGTATCCTAATTGCAGTTACCGCCATTTTAAGGCCAGGACCGATCTGTTCTAGCAAGCAAACATTCTTGATGAGAGATGTTCCAATTACGAACAAAACCATTATTTAGTTTCTAAATGTATAAAAATCAACGGTAGATCCGTAAATCCTAACCAATAATACAAAGTGCTAACAATAAGTCTCGCGTAAATTATTCTTTCGTTTTCGCCCCGCCTTCAATCAAGTAAAAGGAATCCACGATTCGAAATCAATTACCACGACGAGCCGAACGACTTCATGGCTGCGCCAATCCATACCTGAAACAAAATAATGGATACATTAGCGATATTGATATTGGAATTGATCGTGTTAAAACAATAAATTATAGTTTAAAAACCCTATACGCGCTTCTGTCAAAAAATACAAATAAATAAAAACAAAATGAACTCAAACTCGCGTGGTTTTCTTATACCCTTACCTACCTGGATTCTTACACCGGCTGATAAAGAAAAGGTCTACTAATACTCTAGATCACACACAAAATTTGCAACACATTACTATACAAGACCGTAAGAAGTTGCTTCAAATACGAGCAAAAATATCCTCACATTCCATATTCGGATCGTTCCCAATCGATTCTTGAACGAGGAGCAAAGTTATGTCAAAGCAAACTCATCTAAATTCTCGCAGCGGCATCAGCAAACTTCGCCCATACTAATGGCTTTATGAGTATTTATGTAGCTATAGATACTTACGCTTATTTCCTTTGACGCACAAATAGAGTACATCATTACCGTTTTTTCCTTTCATAATGAGGAAACAATGGAGGACTAGCCGGTATATCTTTATCTTCAGTTATGAGACTGATGGTAAGTGGCGTGGAACAAGTTCCAACGTCATCTTCTTATATCGAAGGTCAAGATTACCGTCTTTTAGCCTGCCTTCCAGCTTATGACACAATAGTCCAGTAGCTTCCTCGATGCACAAAGCATCAACAGATTTGCTGAATCTAAAAGCCTACTTCCTGTTTGAGTCCCTGAGCCAACAAAGTAAGTTGCCTACTGAAGAGTAGACAGCCCAGTAGCTTCCTGTGTACCAAAGCAACCCAAAACTCGCAAGCCGAAGGCCAATATCCTGTTCGACTCCCAAAGCTAGCGAAGTAAATTACTTACTGATGATTCGACAGGCTCGACCTTCCCCGGTGCCAAAACAACCTCATGACCCGACAGGTCAGTAATTACTCCAGTGCCAAAGGATCTACAAACCCATGCGCTTAAAGATCCTATTAGCCCGGGGCAACGAAGTCAGATATCAGCAAATCTCGTCAGGCGAGCAGCTTACCCAATGCCAAAGCAACCACGAATTCGCTCCAGCTACTCGCTCGGTGTAAACACATACCCGGTCCTCAGTACAAATGGCACAAAGGCGTCAGTCGTAAACATTTTCAGCGGCCGCGTAAACAATTGTACAAGAGCGTAGCGGCGATGGCGCGGGGTGAATTGTTTAAAACGAATGTGCGCGTTTAGATTTAATTACCGGAATTGTGTTTACGTTCCTGTGCTAAGGGATTTTTGTTTAGATTAATGGCGCATGCGGTGCCCCGAGGTTTAGGGCCGGCCTTTTGTTCAACAATGGACGGAACGGTTACGGACAAAGTTTAAATACAACGAGAACATATGTTTGACCTGTTTAAGTTATGTTATACTACAGTTTAGGGTAGTAGGAGATGAGTTCATCCCTCGTAAGTCACCGACGTAGCTCGACGAGTCAATGAGCTGTAGTGGCAATGGGCAGGTCACATCGCTCGAAGAACCATTACGCGATGGGGAGAAAGAGTTCTCGAGTAGCGATCACGTATCGAGAAACGTCTAACGGGTCAATGTGGCCGCACCATGCTATAGGGCTATGTCCAGCAGTGGACGTTTCCTGCTTGATGATGATGAAGTCATAATGTTTGTAGGCTGTCCATGCAAGTATTAACCATAGCAAAAACGTTTGGCGTGCGTGTTGCTATTTTAAAGTGTGAACCACTTCATACACCATGTAGTTTTCATAAAATCACGGTTAAACTCACTCGGCACGTTCTGTTACTCCACGTGAAATTAATAATTTGCAAATATAAATATAAATACAACAGTGTGTCTATACTCAAGTTCCGTGTTTATTTATATAGCACGATAGCTTGTTGCTCAATTGGGATAAACCTGCGACCTTTTTCGGCCCTTCAACTGTCCCTATGCAACAAGACAAGTCATTTTCACTCTCCGCTACGACGTGCAGGAAAGACAAAGAAACAAACTCACTTTCGCATTTATTTATTGAAATTCGTGTAGATTGCAACACAAGTTCAAGTCGTCTATTGAACATGAACTTCAAAGCTTTACAGGTTGATTGGTTATCACGGTAAAATGTTGTTTGTCGCATAGGTAAAAAATGTTTTGTGCATATGTTTTCCATACTAAGAAGTCAGGTCAAATGACATGGCTATATGTGGTGTGGCAGTAATATTCCTAGTCTCCACAACCTAACACGGAACCACGGCCTCGCGTTAGTAGCAATAGGTCCATGTACATATTGAACTGCTGGGAATAAATACTATAAGTTTGGTATACTCCCAATAGTTCCATATATGGAACTACTGGGAATAAATACTATAGGTTTGGTAATACTCCCAATAGTTCCATACATGGAACTACTGGGAATAAATACTATAGGTTTGGTAATACTTCCACTAGTTCCATACATCGAACTAGCTACATGGAAATACTGGGAATAAATACTATAGGTTTGGTAATACTCCCAATAGTTCCATACATGGACGTTGCTACATGGAACTACTGGGAATAAATAATATAGGTTTGGTAATACTCCCACTAGTTCCATACATGGAACTACAGGTAATAAATACTATAGGTTTTGGTAATACTTCCACTCGTTCCATACATGGAACCAGCTGCATGGAAATACTGGGAATAAATTGTTTCAGGTAGTTCGCTGTCACGTCGGTCTTTAAAATCGATGTCCTTGAACATATTTAAAACTTCCGCACAAAATACGAACAACAATAATCGTCTATTTTGAATTCAAATAGAGATCTATATTTAACTTCGTAGATTGTCCTATGGATCGATACCCTTACCTAGTTTGTAGTCGATAATGTGTGGCGTACACTACGCGGCGGTGTTGTTAATGGAAGAAACTGTCTTGGTACAATCAGAAGCGGAACAGCAAACTTTTGGAGGCCGGGTTTATATTACGCAGAAGGGGCTTACACTTGACGATAACGAAGTTAAGGCGGTAGAATGGAAACGTGCGCACGCAGGAGCGTCATTTTATTTCATTTTTGTCAGTTTTAAACAGAGAGATTTAAATATAGTAATAAGTTATAGAGCGGTCATTGGGAAACGTTTCATATAAACATTTTGATCTCAAAAGTCAACGGTATGTCAAATGTCTTGTACGGCCGCGTGACGTGATGTGACACTAGATTGAGTAAATTTTTACCAATTGGTAATAAGTTTAGGATCAAAAATTTTGTTTGCTTTGTTCGGTCTATTACTATTAATGTTGGTCTATTACTATAAATGTCTTTGGTTTCAAATGTGCTATAAACGGCGGACAAAAATATCTTCGTAAAACTTGCAGTTTGGATAAGACATTACAATTTGCAGTCTGAATCACCTGATATAGGGATATACCGACAGGGAATAAACTTGCTCACAAAAACCACGGAAGCACAAACATTTAAATTCAATAGCTAGAAATGCTATTAAAGCTGCTGATTACAACAAATTCTTAATTACCCTTTCTAATACTGCCGGGACATTTTCTCTTACAAGAGAAATCTCTTGTGATACGCGTTGATATCTAGTCTATCTAAAACTATCACAAAACCTAGTGCATTTAAAGTTTCTCCGCGAAGTGAAATCTAGATTACGAACAGGTTCCTTTTCATTTCATGTTTACTACATTTCGTAATTTCTAGATAAAATACAACTAGGTAGACTTGATACAAGTCAATATGAACCATATTGCTACTGCACTTTGATAGCAATATCATATCAGATAGTCATCATCGTCATCATCAGCAGGGAAACGTCCACAGCTGGACATGGTTATCCTCTATGGTATGCCACATTGACTGGCCCCGAGACGCTTGCATCTACCGACTCCCCGCGACATTTCCTAGGTCAACGCGTCGGTCCATCTAGTAGGGGGACAGCCCGGTACACGTTTCCCGGTATGTGGACGCCACCCGAAAACTCTTATTCCCTATTGGTTATCCGTTCTTCGCGCGATTTCACGAATTGTATTTTAGTGCCTCTTGTCACCTCAACTGTATAACTAATCGTAATGAAATTTGGCAAGTACGTAGCCTATAGTATGCAGAGCAATGTGTTACTTTTATCTCGAATGTTCCAATAGGATAATATTTGAAATCTAAGCAGACGAAAGTTAGTAAAAAGACTTAATTCGCGCATGGAATACTACAAAACCCTTTTTGGGACGAGTAAACTAATTATAACGGAATTCATTTTGAAATTATCCAGTTTCGGCCTTCCATCCAATGCACGTAAATCGAATCCCTCATAACGTTGTTGCACCTCGTTTAGCCCTTGACGTCTTATATAAACAGGGTGCTTTACAATTTTCAAAGGGCTAAGTGCTGCTTTGTACGGCCGACCATCTCAATGAGGCACAAGGGCCCTTTAAATAAGGGTCGCGGCTACTTCATCGACGAAATACGTTGATTTTAGTCTAAGATGGCGCTTTAGATTATTTGTAATAATACTAGTATTTTTCCTGCATTTTCGTCTGCGTGGACTTCAGAAAGATATAAAGGGGGATAAAAAGTACCCCTATACAAAAACCTAGTCAATTTGCCTTTAAAAAAACGAACTTTCGCATTTATAATATATAGTAACAGCTACTTTTCGCCGGCGACATCGTGCGCGTGGACTTTAGGGAGTATTTCACTGGAACACATGCTCGATCGGGGTTAAAAGTAGCCATTTATGTCCTTTTTCGGCCCTACACAAAAAATTAAGTGATCCTGACCTTCCGTCACGACGGGAAGAATTTATGGATGCAGCTGGCTCAGGACCAGTCGATGTGGCGTACCATGAAGGAGGTCTATATAAAACACGTTCAAATCAAACGCTACTTTTTCATATGGACACACATGACGAAAAATATATTAGTTCTAGATATGTCCAGTAGTAGACGTTTCCTGGCTGATGATGGATTCTTTGCTAATCAGCTGCTCAGGCTTATCACTTACCATCAGGCGAGATGAAGGCCAAATGACAAAACCTATCATACCCACGAACAAACGTTAAAAAAATGATCTTAATTTCGTAGATTTTAATATAAGAATGCTCGTGACAACGACACCCTTGATCTGACAATATGTCTAATGCTTTGAATAAGCTTTTAATAATCACATGACCATTATATTAACTCTGAATTAGGTAGCTATTTCCTGATTGCTACGCACGAACTTTTTGTTATGGACTTAATGTCCTTAGTCGACCAAAAAACCAGCTCATTGACAGAAGCGAAGTCATTTGATCAAGCAAACCATTTGGTGGGCAGCATATAGTTGTCTCACTGACTGTGAGGTGAGAGCCTGAGAGTGTCTTTAAACACAGGTCTACCTTATCGTAGCACATGTAATATGGTTGAAATAAATGTATTTCTCTGAATTTAAACAGGTGTTTAAAGTAATAAATAAATTTGATATCGTATCTCTTCTACATAAGCTTCTACGTGAGCTGAAGTGAAAATGGGCAGGCCACATCGCTCGAAGAACCGATTACCGGTGGGGAGTAAAGGTTTTGCGAGTGGCGACCACGTATCGGGAGGCGTCTAAAGGGCCGTCCCCTTACTAGATGGACCGACGACCGGGGAGTCGCTGGACGCAAGCAAGCAAGGAATACTATGAAGGAGGTCTATGTCCAGCAGTGGACGTTCCCCTGCTGCTGCTGATCTATAAGAGAGGCGGATGCTCATGTCCAACAGTGGTCTCATGCAGATGATTATAAATGTAGTTGAGTAAGGAATAGCAAATAAAATTTGTAGGTAATCCAAAATTTGGCCACCCATAGATCGCAGTTCTTTAGGCATAACTAAGACAGTTGAAAACTACGTCACGCAATTGCCTAAAATAGATGAAATGCAATACGTGTATGAGTTTAGGAATTAAAGGACAAACTTTCCATAGTCAGGTGAAGGTCCCTGATTCTTTAAGAGGATTGTCTGTTTAGAGCACGTGGCCGCGTTCAAGGTTGCATTGTTTTGTAGCTGTCCCTATCCGAGCACTATCCTACCCGAGCGCGTACGGTGAGACAGCATACACTACGCGTAGTTATCCACCCGTTATTTGGATGCTTCGTAGTCCAGGGATCATTTGAAGGATACAGTATATTATGTAGCCATTTTTTCAATACAGTATACTAATGAAATTTCAGATGTCGGTGGTTTTTCCAAATTGTTCTAAATTGATTCATACTCTTGTAAAACAGGTTCAAAGTTGGGGCTTTTTACTACCGAAAAATACAATACTTTGACGCCCTGTAACTCTGGAAGTATATATTTAAACGAAAATCTGACTCACCACCGACACAGATATTTGTTTCTAGATTGTGTCTTGAAAATTTCATAGATTTTCATAGCTTAATACTCAAAATATGACTGGACTACGTTTGTATGGGCGCTTTCACACCAGCATACCCTCTTAAATGTCAAAGTAAATAGTAAAATTCACAACGTTACATGTACTAGTAGCAGGTCTAGAGTCGTCAATTTAGAGTCAAAATAACTGCGCACTTTAAGGAAATTGTCGCCTCAGTTAATATAATACCAACGACTGCATGTCGCTTTATTGAAATAGCTGCAGTGTTCCGTGTTGTAATAAAGTTATACTCAACTTAATTTACATTCAATTAAATATTTTGATGGCCGATGGCAAAGGTACAGGCCTCAATTAAAATTGATGAAATTATAGGCAGCGCGGCAGATGCAGTTTCTTTCTTTTTCATGTCTGTTGTATAAAGGATTAATAAAAATTATTGAAGTTAAATTAACTTACTTATTAATAAATATATAATAAATAATTAATAAACATTTTATTATTATATAGGTAACGAAGAAGGAGAAATGTGAAGGCATTTGTACTAAAAATAGGTTGTATGAGGCAGATGCACAATTACATGACTATGTTGATATGTTTTATTTTACAGCAGTCGTCATATAAATGATATCTTCCACGTAATGCAAAAGAAAATTTCTATGTGCACTTAAAATTTACGATACGTACCTACAGAAATCGTAATAAATAAAGCAGTAAAAAGTTTGTTTGCAATTGATTTGAAGTAGCTAAAACTATTTCCAACCGGTAGCACCAACATCGATGACGTCAGAAAACCATCTATTAAAACAAGAACACTCGAAAGTCTGCGTCTATAAAGAGAAGGTCGAAGCACACTCGCTCTTGAACTTGAAAGGTCGTAATGTGCCAGTGGCACGACACGAGCTCATAATATTATCCAATCCGTGGTACCACCGCTGATGTATCTGAAGGTGGGAACAGAACCGAATGACTGCCAGTCTGATCGTAGTACGATGCAATGTGTTACAAGTAATGACGTCAACAAACCTTCAAATTATTTAGCCTTAAAAAATAATTAAATCGACCAAAAATGACGGAGCATACAAATAAATACAAAAAATTTTCTATACACGCAGCATTCACCACAAAGTCACAAATATACTCGTATATCCCAAATTCACCGGCGAGGGTACACCTTAGCGGCATCTAATCAGGCGGCGTATTCCAAAGGCGACACCATTGAAACGAATGAACTGTAGATGTAAATTGTACATGCGCAAACATGTGAAGATCTAATTCACACTACATATCTACACTAACTATGAGATAGTTTCGCTGATAGGGTTTAACAAAATGGAACGGCAGTGGGTCCAGGTGTTCGAAGGTCTCTTCATATCTGTCTGGATCGCGGCCAAAGTCATTACAGTCATCGTCGTTATCATAACATTACATCCTATTATGTTTCGGTTGCCGCTTGGCCACCATTATCTCGCAGCCGCTGTATAACTTGTCAAATTGGCCAGGGGCCTCATGAAAGTCAAATTGAAGATTTGAATTCAATTTGCTCCCCAATTTCCTGTTTAATCTTGAGGCTATAAAACATCTAGCGGGACTGTAAACCAGGCTGCTTCCTTTTGTTGTATTGTGATCATTAAAAAGCCAAAAAAGATAAACTCTGAGCAAGAATACAGTAGGAAGTAAATTTTCTATCGAAAAAGACGGTGCGAATGTATTGTGATCGTAAACTGTAAAATCAACATGCCAAAGTAAGTTTGCAAGTTTTTAATTGATGTCGCCCTCAATGCGTTAAGGAATTTGGCAGACACGTACACATAGCATGGAAAAGGACAGTCAATTTTTTATCCTGAAAAGATGTCCCGCAGTATACTTTTTGAAGTCCATACAGACAAAGCCACGAGCAAAAGTACTTGTGAATTATAAAACGGATCAAGGTTGTTTTTATTCTTTGAGATTTTCATTGAACTGTCAGAGCATACAACAATACGAGGAAGGACTGTCTGTCATAACGTTTTCTGTTAATAGCAACTCTGCTGCTGGCACATTACTATTCGGTGGCAAACTAAGAAAAACAAACAAAATGTTATTTTACACCGAAATACCAATTCATTACACTTAACAAAACAAATAAGATTTTACCCAAAACCTTTACGACAAAGCTCAACATAAAAACCTAATTCAGTTAACAGCGTTAGTCACGACAACTGTAGTCTCTGTTCCATGGCAACCTTCAATTACAGTAAGTCTATCCTCGACACTGAACCTGAAAACGATTTCAATATAATCTAGGTTACTGAGAAAACTGCGACTTTTTTTCGCGATGATGTCATGACCAAAGCTTTACTCATTGCAGCATTTTTCAGACATACCGAAAGAAAATGACCAAAATCAGAACACTTTACACATCACATCAACAGCCTATATGTCCCACTGCAGGAGCTCAGGCCTACTCTCCTACAGAGAGTGTATTGGGCCATAGAGCACCACGCGAGCCCAGTGTGGATTGGTAGACTTCACACACACCGTTGAATTTCTTCTCAGGAGTGAGCAGGTTTCCTCACGATGTTTTCCTTCACTAAGTCAATAGTAATGATTTTTATCATTTGTACATAAATAACAAATTAGAACTCACTGGTACAAGCCAGTATCTAACACTTGATAACATAACATTTCCGTGTTCCCCGAAAATTACAACTTGGGAATCTTCAAAAGAAGAGTAAATAGGCACCTTCTAGACCAACACGTAACATCGTCGACCTCATCGTCACTTACCATCAGGTGAGATTGAGGTCAAGTGTTAGTCTATCTTTAATAATAATAATAATAAACTTTACATTGAACCCTAATTCAGGGCCAAATTACTCCAGTCTCCATTCCAGGAGAAACTTCAATTACTATGCAATTTTACTTTTGGCACTAAACCTGGAAACTTCTCCATTGTAATGCAAATCACGCATCATAAAGTATCGCGTCTATATCGTGTACAAAACTCCAAGATTACATGCATCATTTTACTGCCACTACAGCCTTCAAGGCAGAACATTCGCAAATGCCTAATTCAATTCGAAATATTGCATAAAAAACCTTATTCAACTTATGGCATAAGTCAAAGTTACTCCAGTCATTATTCCATGAGAAACTTCCATTACTGCAGGTCTATCCTCTCCTGGGTTGCGGGGAACAACTGGATGGAAGTGGCGCGGGACCGGGATAGATGGCGCAATCTGAAGGAGGCCTACACCAAACTGGTAGAGAATGGCTAGGAAGAGAAGAGAAGATCCTCTCCTGAATATGGAAACGACTTCATCATAATGAAGGTTAATTGGAACACCCACGACAAAAGCATTGCGTCCTTGTCATACACAAAGCTCGTCCCTGGATGCAAGCAGCGATTTGTAATCCCTCAAGCCTGCGTCACGTCAATCTCTAGATTTTCCGCGAAGACATCATTCAAATGTTAGAAGCTAGTTTCATAGAAACCTAATTTAACTAACAGCTCAGGTCACGGTAACTGCAGTCTCTGAGAAACTTCCGCGAGTCTATCCTCGACATTGAAATACCGTGTAGGTTACTTGGATGCCCACGATCGCGTCGCGTCCTTGTCATGTACAAAGCTCGTTACTCCTAGGTGCATGCAGCAATTTGTTCGCGGTACCACCCACTGCGCTAGTTAATTGCAATACTGACTCAGTTTCATGAAACAACCCTCGGTTAGGTCTTGTTTACACTAAAGCATAGGACGGTGGAAAGATTGAAATGAGTGGAATATTATTATCATGACACGGCGCAATCATGATGTAAGGAAATCGTCTAAATAATAAAGAAATATGTAGTTTTCCAAACACAAATCTATTCAGCCATGACGTCAGACCTCCACCCATACACAATACCAGTCTTCATGTTGCATCTTCATAATCATCTTACAACTTCATCATCAGCCAGGAAACGTCTACTGCTGAACATAGGCCTCCTCCATGGTTCACCACATTGACCCTTACCGAGCCAATTTGCATCCAGCGACTCGCCGCGACCTTAACTAGGTCGTCTGTCCATCTGGTAGGGGGACGGCCCGGTAGACGTTTCCGAGCACTCGAGAACTCCTACTCCCCACCGGTTATCGGTTCTTCGAGCGATGTGGCCTGTCCATTGCAACTTCACTTCGGCTCGTCGATTTATGTCGGTGAACTTAGTTTGTCTACGGATTTCCGCATTCCGGATACGCAGAGAAATTCCGAGCATCTCTTTCCGTTGTTCGCTGAGTGACTTGGAGCTTGTTTATTCGGCCCACAGTAAAGGACCACGTTCCGGTTATTTACGTCATCACTGGCAACACGTATACAACTTGGGGAGTCTTCAAACTAAGAGTAAATAGGCACCTTTAGTTCAACGCTTTACATCGTCGCGGTTGTAGTGGAGCATTGAACTGTCGTCATTAATAATAATAGTGAAACTTTTTTATAAATCATATTCTGAAAGATTCAGCTAATATTACATTAGGAGTAGCTCAATCTTCAATTTGGACGGATGAGCGTCAATATGTCTCATTGAAACACAGCCTTACCCGTGACCTAGGTACGTAATGGATCAAGTGACCCTGCGCGATGCACTTACTTTTATATACCGGTTTAATTAATGAAATAAACATGGACGCTCTTCAGTGCAGCGAGACCATATCAAGGTTCTCACTCTCAAGGTCTGTCACCCAAACGAAAACTTACATTTTTCATTTATTTTTGTAAATATAGAAGTTCGGGAATGAGTTGAAGAAACCTTTAATAAACTCAAATCTTTACATTGTTTGTTTGTCCTCCTTTCACATCGTAATGGAGAGTCAGAATGTCTAAAAAATTGAACAGGGATAGGTAAATGTCGGAACAGGATATACTAAACTAATCTTTATTCCAATCATACAAGTATCTCCAAAATTAAAATTTATAATAGTTTTGATGGCTGTCTTAAGGAATTTCGTGCTTAGCAATTCTAATTTTAGAAAATATGCTACAAATTGTCTAATCACAAATTTTCAACGTTTCTAAATTTCAAACCTTATATTTGAAGAAAAAAAGTCTTATTTAACTCTCCAAGAAATGTAAAAAACAGTAAACATACACGCTTATAACATTTCTGTCACATGGAATAGCTTTTTCAGTAACAAAACCCATTGCACGACACAAAAGCAAAATATGCGGTCAAGAGTACACTCGAACAAATAGTAGCTGACGAAGATATGTAGGGCACAGACGCGGGTACTGTACTGGGTACAACTAGCGCAGCTCTAAGAAAAAATATTTCCACTATTCCTGCTCCAGAGTGTTCCAGTGGCTCTCTCCACAAGGCACGATTACCGGGTCAAGTGTACTCTCCAGCAACATTACGGTTGCTACAAACATCTATGACAAAATGGCGCTAAGGTTTTGCAGTATAACCAAGAAGTCGTGGGTGACTCCGTTCATACATAAACCTATGTGACTCAAGATCTATCTCTTCTTTTGAAAGATGCTTGGATTCCTTTGGCATTTTCTTCTCTATACAACACACTGCGGAAAGTGAGGGTACAATTATTGACATCAGAAAGACATGGCAGTAATTTCCGAGTCCAGCATCACAAAGCCATACAAAGTCCTAAGTCTTTGACATGTAGAATCTTAGAGAATGAGAGTGGATCGGTCGGTAAAGAAAGGATATTTAAAACGCCCGATGAAGAAATTAACCGCCTCTGTAGACTACACGCTCCGGAAGTCCCGGGTTCGATTGTTGTTGGTGGTAGGACAATTTCTATGTCCACCTGGAGACACCACCATGTTAATTGAGGCTACGGCCAAACATCAGTGAATAGCTACCGTCACTTTCCATCAGATGAGATGAGGACCAAGTGCAAACCCACCCATTACAAAAATTCCAGTATTATTAAAAGGTTCTACATAGACATTCATAATATAAAATATATTTTTCTCTTTTTGCTTTCCTTTGATGTGATTCACTCAGCAGCCCTAAGCCATTCGCTATGCATAATCTGAATGAACTCAAATTCAGGTCACCGCACCGTTAGTTTCACTGTTGTTATGTTTTCAATATATGTTTAAATTATTTATATAAACAACACAATATACTATTGACCTTGAAACAATATACTATTGACCTTGAAACAAAATACTATACAAGCGATCCATCTCCATCAAAAGTTTGCTCCATTTGCTGCATAACTCAGGCACCAGTTTCACACACTGCTTGATGGTTCATATATACTTTAAGTATGAATTTGTATTATATAAATTGTAAACCGTAACCATGCGTATGGAATAATAAACATTTATCTCGTCTTATATTATTTACTCCCGTTCAGCAAAATATTGATATTAAATATACGGTTTGAAAAGTACTTTCTCGTGGTCAAACACCCATTAGAACATTCAACAACAGCATTGCTTGAATTATTCTGACACATGACACTGACATTTCTAATATTATTTTTCTTGGCGTCAGTATTTATGTATAATTAATATTAATACATACAAATAAACCAAATGTTGATGATATTTTAGTTTTTATCGATCGTATCGTATCTCGGAAACCCGTGACATAAATCGCCTGAAATCATAGCAAACGAATTCATATCCGAAAACTAGTTATTATATGTTTACGCACGATGGGTTTGGCCTCCATCGACCACGATAAAAGGAATTAGTTTTAAAACTACAAAACCAATATAGAAAGAAGAGACACTTTCAGAGTTGTATTTTAACGCCACCACAGAGACAGACTCGAATCAAATTATAACATCAAACAAGGGTGTTCATTTGGGACCGACTTCATTACCATTCGACCTTATGTAAATAACTTGTAATTATTTCAAAGGCGAAATTATAACAGCGGCCAGGTCAAATATTGTTGAATTTTAACATCGTGTAAGTACATTTAGTGATAATTTTTAAACGGTTACTCTGAAATCATGATAGCACAAACTTTAAGGTTTCACAGTATTTGATTTCATACGGAACACTTTCAGCTTTTGGCATCACGTCAAATACGACTTTAAAAAAATCTGTAGATCTGATTTTACTTACTAATGTTTCCATATTGTAGAATTGCAACCGCAGCGGGTAAAGGGCGCGCTCTTTAGACGTCTAATAAGTTACTATTGGCATAGATTAGATATCTATAGGTTCTCAAGCATTCTAGTTGACGAATATTTTATTATATTACTAGCGTCCCGGCTTCGCACGGGTGGACATTTATTTTGGCATACGTAGAGTAAATGTTATCTTTGTAGATCATTCCAGAAATTTTCAGAACTTTCCCGAAGTTCTCATGTGAACTTCTTCATTCATGTAAAGTTCAAATGAGTTGGACAAGGACAGATTTTTTTCTTCACATTTTTGTCACCCACAACCACCCACTTCCACCCATCGCGACCAAACTCCCTTACTTTCAGCAGGAGACAAAGGGATATTCACTACTCCAACGGAGTTGTACGGAAGTTGATCGGAGTTGGTGGTGATAGAGAAAACCCTGCGACGAAGCTATGTCACACGAGCAAATCAAAAATAGAGCCCCTGTGCTATTTGTCTAAGAGCAAATATATCCAGAACTCTCATTGTGTGACGCCACGCGCACTTGACGTGCTTTTTCTAGAGTCATACACATCATGCATTATCAGGTATTTATTCGTGCCCAATGCTCTGCTATCCATTAGGCGGCCGATCGTTTGTCCTCATCAATATCAATGTGTTGGAAATAATCTAGCTACGTTCCTATTGGACACTTTATCCAGATGATCAATGCCGAACGTCCCGCTTTATTCATTTCACTATTATCGTAACGGTTTTGATATATTAATGAGGTCGTTCGTATGGCGCATCAAGGGCGTTACCGAGGCGGAATCAGTAAATATAAACGCTGTGGCTTTTGAAGGAAACTTCTTTATTAAAGCTAAGCTACTGCCGCAGTAAAGATGTTTGTGTTGCAAATGTTTTATTTTTATTTTTTTATAATTTATTCCATCAACTTCCGATGCGGCGCTATCGTGCTAATAACTGGTAACTATAATTTGTGACCACGCAAAGTCAACCGCCTCCGTGGCATAATGGTTAAATGTTGTACTGACAATCGGAGGTCCCGGGTTTTATTCACAGTGATCACCTATCGGTATTAGGTTTGGTTGGTGGTAGGGCATTTAAGTATATGTCCACCTGGTTAGCTCGCCGATCAGCAGTGTTAGTAGCCCTTTTTTGTTCTGTTATATAATGGTAGCTAAGTCATCGCCTCATTAGATTGAGGTTACTTACCATCAGGTAATATGATGGCAAAGTATAAAGCCATCAAACATTTTAAGATATCCTACTGTATATCCTGATCGAACTATAGTTCCAGTGCGATCGCTTCTTTATCATCTGTGAGTTGAGTAATCATATCCTTAGGTTATTTTCAGATACATATGTACTTCATTCTCTTTAAAGTGTTGTACGTAACGTCAACGAGGTAGAAGCAATTTACGTTGAGAACATAGTGCCGGAATTAGAGCCTGCGCGCACTACGACTGCAACCGGTGCGGTTTGTTCCCGCAAAAATCTGTGATGTATGAATCACAGTGGAGATGCGCGCACTGCGGTTGTTCAACCGCAAACAACCGCATGCGGCTAAAAAATCTGTGATTTGATACAGATTTGTTGCGGTGCGCCGCCGCACGGTTTGTTTGCATCATAGGCTCTTGTATCAAACCCCGCGCACAGCGGCAGAAAAACCGCACCGGTTTGAAAACCGCAACCGCAACTCGCCACACCGCAGTGCGCGCTAGCACTAAGAACAGATGTATGTTAGGTCGGATCATTGGTTACCCCAATGGGGAAGATGCATGTAAGAATATTTTTGTCTAAATCGATAGTCCATGTAAAAAGGTAAATACCTCAACCATTTTTTTCCCGATACCACTAATACTTTTTTTACTACAACCCGTCGAAAAGTAATTCTAGTCGCGCGGTGCTAAAACGCTCCATATAAATCTGGTGACATTTGTGACGTCACACGTGTTTTAGAGCGTTAAAATGTATGGAGCTTGTTTGATATTTTGAGTTATCTCGTAAAATGTCTCGTTTATGTGTTATATACCCCTATAATAAAGTTTTCAAAATGCAATGAGAAAACTAAATCTAATAAGCATTTTACTATTCGAGGAACTAAATTTTTGAGACATTTAGTCCTTGCGAAATCGAAATAAAAAAGCAAAATTTTTACGTGTGTTTATTTTGGTGGGATTTATTTTAATGTCCGTTAAGCTATAAAATACAATTCAACCCAATCTAATCTGGTTGCATCTTCCTATTATCCCGCGGCTCACGAGAGCAAAACAACAAAATAAATCTTCGTTTATATTGCTACTGGTAACACCAGACTCTACTTACCAACTCGTCACTACCTACCGTTCCCGGCGTCTAACTCTCGCGCCCTCACTACACAACTGCACTACTACGAGGGGCATACCGAAAAGATCGGTAATCGAGTACTTTCGATTTAATTAGATTAAAAACTCTTTTTGATGAATAAACACTGGTTAGTTGAAAATCGAATACAATTGACAGAATTAAAAAAAAATTTTTTTTTAAAGAACAATATCAGTTTGAAATTGATAGGTCGATAAAAAAATGGAGCTTACAAGAGAAAGTTTCCGTGCCATAATTTTTTACAACTTTCGACGAGGATTATCTCAGGGACAATGTCTCGCTGAGCTTATATCTATATTCAAGAGTGAAGCGCCTAGCCAGACGACAATATATCGCTGGTATTCTGAATTCCGGCGTGGACGTGCTTCTCTTGGCACCGTACCTTCCACAGGCCGGCCAAAAACAGCGGTTACACCAGAAAATGTCGCTGTTGTGCGCCGAATGATACAGGATGACCGACATATTACATATGAGCAGATTCGGGCTACTTTAGGGATAGGTATGACTGCGATACAAACTGTTTTACATGGTGAACTGGGAGTGAGAAAGCTAGTTTCCCGCTGGGTGCCCCATAATTTGTCCGAAGAGCAAAAGGCGGCTCGTGTCAATTGGTGCCGGTCTACTCTGCAACGCTTCAACGGAGGAAAGTCAAAAGCAGTTTATAACATTGTCTCTGGTGATGAATCATGGATCTATTCATATGAGCCAGAAAGAAAGCATCAGTCGGCTGTCTGGGTCTTCGCAGGTGAGATCAAGCCAACAAAAGTTGTCCGCTCTCGCAGCGTATCGAAGAAAATGGTCGCTTCGTTTGTCGCGAAAACAGGACATGTAGTCACAGTTCCCTTAGAGGAACGGAGAACGGTTACCGCTGATTGGTATACAACGGTTTGTTTGCCACAGATGATATCCGAACTCCGTAGAGGTAACCCGAAACGACGCATAATCCTCCATCACGATAATGCGAGCTCTCACACCGCTCAGAAAACAAGCGAGTTTTTGAAGCAGGAAAACGTTGAATTAATGGATCATCCTCCATACAGCCCTGATCTGAGTCCCAATGATTACTTTACATTCCCTAGAATCAAAGATTTATTGCGTGGTCAGCGGTTTCAAGGTCCAGAAGAAGCAGTGGAAGCATACAAATCGACGATTTTGACCATGTCAACTTCGGACTGGAATTGCTGCTATAATAATTGGTTCGAACGAATGCAAAAGTGCATTAACTGCAACGGAGAATACTTCGAAAAGCAATAAAAATAAATTTAGTTATTTCCTGTATGTATTGTTTTATATTCCCGATCATTTCGGTATGCCCCTCGTATAACTCACTATATCTTGAGTTTTGACTCACATCTGTAGAAATAACAATATGTCGGGTTTGTTACACCATTGAAAACTCCAAACAAAGCAGCCAATTGGGTGTCGGCCCACGCGCAGTGTAGGGTTCCGTAGTTGCCCTTCACAATAAGTTTATATTAGCTATTATTGTTTATATACCTTAAATAATAATAAACAAATAACTCGCCCATGAATTAATTTATCACAAGCCAAGGCGTTATGTTCAGGGACACTTCTTCTGTATAGTCATGATAATAAACTAATGTTATTCTATATTCTTGGGGGGGGGGGGGGGGGGGGGGGGGGGGTTTTGGACATACGCTAATGCAAGCTTATATGGCGACGGCTATTGTGTCTGTTTAAGATCCATTGATTACATTTAGCGTCGTCGTAGCTTTAATTTTGTCATCTAGTGTCACTTAGGGAGGGGGAAAGGGGGAGGGAGGTTCTGAACAAATGTCACGTGACATTCGCACGTCATTTTTCAACCGACAGCGGAGTGATTTTTTGTATGTATGTTACGCGATAACTCCGCCAATTATGAATCGATTTTGATGATTCTTATTTATTTGGAAGAGCATATTTCAGATGTGGTGTCATATAATTTTTTACGAAATTGATTCCGTGTTTTTTGAGAGAATCAACAAATGTACCTAGGTAATTCTACATCTAAGGGTGAACATTTTAGGGCATAAATGCTGTAGACTTTTAGGGCAGTTGAAGTCGGATTTTAGTTCTTTTTGATCGCGTTAGTTATTCTACACTAGCTTCTGCCCGCGGCTTCGCCCGCGTGGACTTTATTTCTCGCATTAAAAAGTAGCCTATGTCCTTTCTCAGGGTCTACAGATTGTCTGTGCCAAATTTCATCAAAACCGGTTGAGAGGTTTAAGCGGGAAAGCGTAAAAGACAGACAGAGTTTCTTTCGTATTTATAATATTAGTAGGGAGTAGGGATTTAGCAGTTCACAAATCGATGTCGGTCAGGCTCTGTCATCGAATTATTTCATTACGAAATCATAATAACTGATAAAAAAATAGCCGATTGTCAGAAACCGTGATAAATTCCACAACATACATTTTCGAGGGATTAACAAAGCTAATCTACAGGAATGTATGATAACTTATAAGTACAGTAACACTACTGATTGGCGGCAGACTTAGGTCACCTGGTGGTAGCTAGCCAGACGTAAATAGAAAACGCCCTACCACCAACCAAACCGAGTACGATAGGTACCATCACTGGGAATCGAACCCGGGACCTCCGGATTGTAAGTCCGAGGGTTAAAGCTAAGGGAACATACCCATACTACGTGACCCTTTCAGGGGGGTAGGTGGTCTTCAAAATACCACGCTTGGTCTAGGGAGCAGCCGTGGGGGCATAAGTCTTGGTCACTTAGTCAACGTCGTCTAGTAAAATCTCGCGCTTTTTCGAGCTGTATTCAAATGAAGGCGCGCAAAGTTGACGCACATTTGTAGTAAAAATGTCGGTCGGGCGTTTTTTATTACTGTGATAGTTCGAATTTGTCTGCTTCAAAACTTTGTTATAGCACAAAAACACGTAATTGTTAGCAAAATTACCTGAGTCCGCATCTCTTCATAAAGACGCAGAGCACGCGTGGTGCGCCGCCATTCGACGTGCAATCGTACGTGAGAGAGACGGCGCGCTGAGACGATATATTGTTTAATAAAATTGTACACGTAATTGTATGTCAATAAACATTTTAATTTGTAAATTCAAGAAAAACTATTATTTGTTTACATAATTGTAACTTTCTGTTTGCAAAAAATGATTTACGAACATATTTTTAAATTACCACGTGAAAACTTGATTGTGTCTTGGCATATACTACAGGTTGTCACTGGGGGGAGGGAGGGGGTTCAAAATTCACGAAAAATGGGTCACGTAGTATGGGTATGTACCCTAAGGTGGTTAAAGAAAGACTTCATCCTCTTTGAAAGTAAACTGAAGCAAAAATGCTTTGGTCCCATCGAAAATGACACACTGTGGGGCGTATGTAGGCACCCCCCAGCCACCATTACCGCGATTGATACAGTTTGAGAGAGCACAATGCATTAACGATAAAGTTGCGATAGTATATATACTATCGCAACTTTATCGCAATAGGTTCAGAACGCTATCGTTCGTTTACCTACTTACGTTATCGCCGGCCGGTGATATATGTTCTATTTATCGAATTCGTTACATTTATGACCCGCTGCGATGCGAAACCATCGAGGGACGGTTGTTGTTGCATTTGTTAATTGTACGAGTGAGCGAAGCGAACAAAGGGAATTGAAAACTTCTCATTTTTTGAAGTCGGTAGAAAAAGAATGATTATGCCAAATAAATCATTCATATCACCAAATAAATCATTAATCATTTTAAATATACCTGTAATTATAGTTTGACATAAATTAATGAATGAAGTGAATTATTTAATGACAAAATTATTAACATTGTACTAATTGACATGCGATGTAAACTAATTTTTTAACAATGAAATTCCTTATTAGATTTGTTTATAATATTTGCACACCTGTGGACAGGTTAAGTACATCGAACTAATTGAAATTACTATCTTAACACCGTTTAAAAAACTATGTATTTGTCAAAAAAAAATCTTTCTTAAAATATTTCCAAAACTGCTATTCTAGTACTTTTCTAACAATCCTTAGATGATTCTGAGAAGCCGTGGAATCATGTGGAATCAGTAAATTCTTTGTTCAAAAGCTATTTAATCGGTTCCTGGCAAGCATAGAAATTCATAGTTAATAATTATCGTGGGAAGCGACACGTGTGCTGCCCTACCATTCGATCATACCCCACACGGGCCTGCTGGCCCCCATATCCCCACATCTATTACCAATTGACACCAATTGGAAGCGGAGTAGAGTTCACTGACACCCTGACACTCGACGTACCACTACATCATTCATATCGAATTAGTTACGAGCCTTTGTAGTGAGATACTGCGACCATTATGAGTCCATTCAATAATCAAAGAGCTTCATAAGTGTCGAATGAATAAAGAGAATTTATTATCTGTGCTTCTACCATGAGTTTACGCAGGCGTATATCGAATACTATCGGAAATGCTGCTCAGTCGAGATGCGCGTGACAGGGACAGAGCGATAGTTAACGATACACGTTATCGCCTGCGTAAACTCATGGTAGATGCACTGGACGAGTTCTCCATAAGCGAATTGACAGGAAGTTAAGACTAAATGAGGCCTTAGTTTATTACTGACGGTCAGTAGTGACGGTCGTCTGTACCGTTTAGTATTACCATGGATCCAATTGTATCATTATGTCGAAAGTTAACTGCCTGACGTCAGTATATGACTGAAAGCGACAGTATTGTCCAGCGGCTGTGAGCACTGTCTTTTTTGTAGACCTATAAAAGAGAAACAATCCCACCATTGCTTTGTTATATCTCAAACGGATTAGGCCGCGTTTTCGATTGATTGATTTTTCCGACACCTTCAACAATTATCGACATATTTCAACAAATTTACACAAAATTTTAACTTGTATTAACCTAAACTTTTCTCAAGAATCACTCCGTTGATATATGAAAACCGCATGAAAATCCGTTCAGTAGTTTTTGAGTTTATCGCGAACAGACAGACAGAAGCGGCGGGGGACTTTGTTTTAAAATATGTTATGATGATGACACCACTCCAAGTCATCTATCATAAACTTCGGATCACATGTCATCTAATATACATTATTTATTATTTACAAGCTATAATTTTATTCATACTAATATCTAGCTACGGTTACATATCGGGCTTGTGTTATCTCCCCTATTTACACGTGGTACTGACAGGCCCCCACTTGCGCTATCGTTCGACGTAAGTGATGCGCGCGAGTGCCTGGATGTTTCAATGTGTGGCCAGCGCCGTGGGAAGTAGAGCAGGGATGGACGGACAGGGACGGGATCAGCAATAGACGAGCACTAAACCTCAACCGACAGCTGACTGAGGGTATACGCTGGACCAAGATTGAAGAAAATAGTGGAATACTTAACACTAAAGTTTTAATTAAAGCAAACACGGATCTGTAAGGCATATACGGATTCCACCTGATGGGTGAGGTCAACAAAAATACACACACACGTGTAACTGACAATGACATGCGCTGCATATTGACAGCCCAATGTCTGACCTTGTTTGGTTTACGTTTGTGTGTGCCTAACGAAATTGTTTGACTTAGTTTAGTAGACTCTGGATATTCTGATCTATGTGAAAGCAAAATATGATTTAGAAAAAAAAATCCGTCACGACAATTACTTCGAAGTAGCAAGTCGATTAAAATACAAAAACTTCTTGTTGCTTCTAGTTGTGGGAAGTGGCCGTAAAAGGCTCATAATATAATTTGCAACTGTTGTTTTGCCTATTTCGCAGTGGAACACTGAACGGTAGACTTTCATTAAGCAAACAAAGCGACCACTTGTAGCAGCTTCAGCATTATAGTTCTAATTCATTTCACTCAACTTCCACACAATGCTACGTAACTTCAAAACTAGAATGCGAGTTTAATTGTTTAACTAGACTCGACAATAGCGAAGCTTTCCTCTCGGCGCGGTGATGATTTTGCCATGGTCAATACATGATCTTTATGGGTCATGATCATGAATCATCTCATTAGAATTTAGATGACCATTACCTACAAGAATGGCACGTTGACAAAGGAAGATAATGAAAAGTGGGCACTTTTTAGGAGACAAATTTTCAATTTGAAAAATTTTGAAAGATAGACAATCCTGTTACACACATGATTACAGTAAGCAATATCATTAATTTATCGAATAAATGACTCTAAAATGTGTACTTTATTGGCACTTGACATTTTCTAATTTTCCAAGTAAATTAGATGAACGTGATAGAAGATACGACTCCACAATCATATTACAATCAAAAAGATTTATGGATACCATTACCTGGCCACAAAAACATTACCGTACCGCATTAGAAGTATAGTTCATCTGTCTTCTGACGCGATTCTATTACAAATCTAATCGAAGCTTTCACCGTAATACAATTTGTCTCTAATGGAATCACATAGATAGACAGTTCGAATCCAATGTCACAGTGTAAGTGTATAGCTGCGGTAGTAAAAACTATGGGACATAATATGTTTGTTTATCTACTGTGTCTTTCTCTGGCGTCTCATATTTAGTGTTCCTCCTCATATGTCAAATTACAATTTGTCTCTCGAGGAATCTCAAAGACGGACATAAAGTTTTCTCTCCCTCGTCTCTTTCGCTATCTTGAACCTATCACGGATCTCTCACATACCTGTTTTAGTCATAAACTACTCTTCACTCACTTTCGCTACGTTGCCTTTACCCTGGACATCACACACACCTGTTTGGGCCATAGACTTCTCTTCGCTCACTTTTGCTATTTTACACCAACCCCGGATCCCACGCACTACTGTTTCGATCGTTTGAGGACTGACTCGTGCCAACAATCAGCGAAGTGCGAATATATAAACAGATCCCTGTTCCAGTCGATTTCATTTGATACGAATTGTTTCATTTCGTATTCCTACAAAACGCCATTCACGTTCATTTGACGTTCTATATGAATATATTTTAAAGATCAGAAATCATATTTTGTTTTTATGATTGTTAAGAGCATTAGATAAAATATTAAATCTACTTCTGTTATTACTGTTTCGTTATTCAATTTTGTTTCAACATTTATCTTAAACTAAATTATTCAGAACTTCAGTGTCCTATCTTATGATTGCTGGTTGTTGCAGAGATCATTTTAACAAAAACTACGCCTGTCTGTACCATATTCTACAGAGTAAGTACGAGTATATTATTATAGTGCATATCATTTAATTTTTCTGCTCTGTGGTTGGAATCTAATGTACAGCTTGAGTCATTAGTCCTCATCAATCAAGCTGACACTAGATGCTTCTGCGATCACGTTCTCACCGCTCTCGTGTATAGTTCAAACTAACATAAAGTTTGTTCGCTTAGATAGTGTCGCCTCCGTTATATGTCGCCCGGCACACCTGGTGTCCTGAAACACGAGGCAACCTTCTCAGGCACCAGTTTCACACACTGCTCCATGGCCTTTGTTTGAATGTGCATTAAATAAATTGTCAATTATAAACAAGTGTATGGAAAAATAAATATTTATCTTATCTTACACACCGCCTCTAATCAAAGGATACGGTCTGCACCGTACACCCGCTGGTAAATTTGTCATTTTATGTTGCGGCATCGAAGTGAGGTGCAGGAAACTTCGAGTGATAATAAATGTTTAGTTTGATGCTTCATCATGTCTGCGGTCATATGGATGAGTCAAAGTTATTTAATACAAGTTTTTTTACAACAATTATATTTTCCGTTATACTGTACGGACACTATCTAAGGGAACGGACTATACTACATACACACTGACTGTTATTTACGGAGTTATGTTTGAAGATTACAATTGTACGTAAAGATATATCTGATCTCGAAAAGACGGTTTGATCATTGCGATGAATGTCCGTCAGCTTGGAACAGTTCTAGGTAGCTACTGCGTCACTAAAACATCAACGATAAACACTGTGTGTATGCCATGCCATTTTTTAAGAGTTACCTAAACATCAAATCAATCATCATTGGTCGGATCAACCGCCAAGGAGTTAATAGCACTGTTGTGTTCCGTGAATTAAATATAACATAATGCCCCATTAACTTAAAGGTGCTTGAGGATTGTTGGACATACTGCTTTCTCATGTTTTATAAGACCCGCTCGAAGACTAGCGATTCTGAATTTAAACGGGAATTCTAGATAGCAATACAAAATGAGCCGGAACGCCCAGTCATTCCAGGAATCAGCCCGGACCGTTCTAGGTAGACCAGAACAAACTCGGAGTGTATGTGATGAGACTAATACCCCAGCTCTATCAAGCGACTTGTATCTAGCACCTCCCGCCAACTCTTATCCGATTGTTTCATCGACTGGAGAACCGAGCTCACCCCAGAATTTAAAACATTTGAACAACCACGCAAAGTTTATTGACCTAGACCGATCATGAGATCGCATACCTCTCACGCATGCTGTACTGTAACTAGAGGTACATAGAAGTTCAATCGGATCTTGTTTGCATGCTAACGTGATCGTTTGTAGCGCAGCATGCCCTTGCGGCGTTGATTGTGAACATTACTTGGGTTAACAGAGCGCGACGTTGGACGGTGCTGACTTGCGGTGCGGTAATGTGCTATAATTTATTGCTCCAAATGTACATTTCCATTGTGACATAACGCTTGTTGCTTCCGGTAGCTTCAGCTAATTTTCTCCTGATAATACCATGGCGGAAATAGTTGTAGTACTTACGAGTATTAGCTTGATATTGAAAGTCGAACCTTGCGTAAAGAACTAAGCGTTCTGGTCCATCAGGTCAAGTGTGATAGCTTGAATGCTGGTTTTCGAATGATCATTAACAAATGTTCTCATATTATGTTTAACATGGTATCTAATTCGGAAGTCCACAGTCGAGCGCGTGCCTCATTCTGGCGTTACTTTTTGGACCTAATCTTCAACGACACGCAAAAGATTTGAGAATCATATTTCGGCTCGATAATAGGTCGATAGAGTAATTTATTTATTATTTACCAGAAGTTCACTCGCGACTTTGTTTTTCTTTTGCTTTGCTTTGAGTGTAAATTCTTTCATTTGTTTCTGTACATCATCAAAGGGATCGATGTTTCATATTTCTAACTAATCCAAGCTGTCTATATAAAACAGAATACTACCATTACTATGCGTACAAAAAACATTCTGTCGAATATTCATTATTTACTGATGACATATTGAACGATTCCAAAAATAGTTGCGATAAATCATAATAATACACATCACACGAAAGCCTAGTAATACACTTTGATATGCCTTCCATAATATATACATTTTTTATCGCCGGCTAGATAACAGCTGGTGACAATCCCAAGTTCTAAATAAGTGCCGGGGTAAGCGTTTGGTCCTTGGTCCGGTGACACAGTTTGAGGTCGCCGACTCTCCTGACCTTATTGCCTGGAGTAATGCCTCCGGAACTCGAAGGCATTAGTCGATACCGTCTGGGGTTAGATACCGCTGAGTTCTGTCTGCGGCGGCAGCTAATACGAATTGGGCCGTCTGCCAAGATTATATATCGTCGCTTCCGCATTACAATGGACAACATCGAGAAACCTATCAAAAAGGATTATTCAACAAGAAACTAGAGGTAAAGACAAAAAGTCAACCAAGAATCGTCACATATCAAAAAACTAGTATAAGGTAGTAGGAGTATAATATAACTACAGTATCTTTCAACTGCTTTTCCCTATACACACCTTTGCGGAAAGTAGCAATAGATTTCATAGCGTCAAAAACTGTAAACAAGATTTATCAACAACCAGTACAAGACAGCGTCATATGATTTGATATCATCACGCGTATCATAGGAAATGTCATTTAAAAGTCAATAGACATGGTTAAAGTTTACATTTGTATGTTTCGAGAAGTCACTGATACAAACGGCTCGACGCGACGGGGCAATGACGTATCATGGAGCCATTGATCTATTTGCCGACGTTTCCTGACTAGCAAAGACAAAAAATAGGATCGTAAAAACACATATCAATATTCAACAAAAAGAAGAAAAGTAAGAACAGTGTAACCGCTGACGAGTTCAAGGTTCAAATGATGTGTTGACGAATAAGCATTGAACGTTTTGGCAAACTGGTTTTGCGGGAAACGACCTCTTCTACTCCGATACTAACGGTCTTAATGTGATCATAAAGTAGAGTTCTAGCTCCAATAGGCTACTTAAAAAAGAAACGAAAAAGTACACGTCGAGGTAGATATGCTGCAAATAAGAGTAGGTTTCTGAAGTCAATTCAAATACAACCTCAAACTACTAGGCCTTATCAGAGATGCTATTATGTAAAACATATCTGGCAAAGTATAAATTACTTCAAATCATGTCTATAAAATCAATAAGCGAAGTCTATAGTTTGAAACAAGAGTTCTTAAATATTTCTAGATTTTAGGAGCTACTTAGTTTCTAAAATTATGAAAAGTGACGACTTCTGGAGGGCGTGTTTACCTGGTTAGCGGAACTACCATCATGACATTTAAAATATATTAAACAAATTCTTAAGAACACTAATATTGAGGCAAACGAAAATAACATAGCAAAAGTTGAGACATTTCTGGAATCCTAAACGTCAAAATTGGAAGACTTAAAGTCAATTACACTCACGTGAAGTTAAAGACAAATTGAGTAGGCACATTACGCAAAGAAAAAATATTGAAATGCTGCTTTTTGAGATTCCTCCAGAAACTTTACAGGGGTGACTTTGGCTGCCGAAAAATAATGCTACGGAGTAAACAATTCTCTAGTCTTCGCAAAGGTAATCGATATCCAGTAGTCGGAGTTGTTTTCATGTAGGCAAATTAAGTTATTCACTCTACTCGTCTGCCTGATAGGTAATTAGTCTGTCAAATACAATCGCAATGAGTGAGTACCTTTGTTAGTCTCGCTTAATTAATGAGTCTGGAAGCCAATTTTACCCGACGGCTACAGACGGAGTAATTGTTCGGTTATACGTCAGTATAGTGTGTCATAGTAATTTATTGGTAGAAAAAGGATACATGTATCGTAAAATTGATACGTGTGTGCGTTGTGTCTTACTTGAAAGCATACAAAACAATATTTTAACTCCAAAGTGGTTCCACAAACTTAACATTTCAAATACGACAAATTACCCCTTACATTGGTTTGGTTAGAGAACCACTATTCGCATTCGTTATCTGGCAGGTTTCCGCAACTCGACGTCAGGTGCGACTATTTTGAGTGCTGGGGTGGTGTAAGCCTTACTCATGCCAGTCCAGCTCCAGCAGAAAGCCCAACAGCTTATTTGTGTTGCTGAAATCTTCTGGGAACGACATCAGTGTTCCGAGGTATTTTGCCCGTACTGTTGCTACTCGTACTACCTCGCAGACCATTAGAAATTTAACAGCTGTCTCCGCGGCCTCCATGCATGCTCCACAGAGGGCTGTCAGTGATACGTACCTAGAGCGAACAGGTGCTTGTTGTAGTACCACTAACTAATGAAACAATTCCAGGAGACGTATTACAAATAATACACAACACTAAATATTATTTGCTAAAACAAGTTTTTAAAACAGGTTTTAGGCGTCATTGATTGAAATATTTTTAGATATGCACGTTGCGATAAAAGAAATCGAGCATAGTAAACAAAATAATGCCAAAAAAAATCATCAGGACGTAAATATAGATTTCAGTATATGTGCTAAATTAAATTTAGAAATGGTGATCCCTTTCCGGACTTGCAAATAATGAAAGGACAGTTCAATTTTTCTTTCACCAATGTTTTGATAGAATGACGCCTTTATCGCGTGGTATCGGTGTCGTTCTAGCTCACAATCCGCCGTTATTACTATTGTTGACGGCCGTTGATTTGAAAAAATTATAAATGTTTTGTTCGGCGTCGCATGCATGTCGATGTGGCGATAAGATCGAACAAAAGCGGAAAAAAAGTAATGGTATTCTTGTTGTGTTGATGTTGGACAGTGTAGGCTTAGGAATAACAACCGAAACGGACCGTAAGGCAAGCCGAACCAGAATTGCTTGGTTTTACTTGTCATGCGTTAACTCGCCTTCTAGACTATATTAAACTATTATCTTTTATAGCCAAACCAGACATTATAAGGACTTTTCTAAACCACTCCTTATCCTATATACCCTTGAAAAGTCTTTCTACATAGATGTCAGGGGTATTTCGGATTCTAATGATCTAATTTTCAGTTGTAAGTAATATTCATGATATCCGGTTGCTTTTCGACAGTTGGACATGAGCCTCTCTTCATAGCTACGTCTGGGCTATCCATGAGTGGATTGGTGATCGCAGAAAGATCAAACATAGGTAGATTAAAGATAAAAAAGGTTAAACATCTTGAGATAATACTGGCATCTTCTGAAAATTTTCCGTCACCTTTTCCTCTACACGGCAGTTTTATAGCAGTCAATATATTTGATCTGTAACTTTTCCTAAGTTTTTTTAAATGTATGATTTACACTTGGCCGTCATCTCACCTGATGGTAAGTGACGACAAGGCCGTTGGATGGTAAGCGTGCGCAACCAGAAGCCACAAGCTAATAAAGGGCTAATAAAGGGAATTGGGAATCGAACCCGGTACCTCCAGATAGTTAGTCCAATATTTAGCCATTAGGCCACAGAGGCGGTTAATAGTTTTCTAGGACACATATTATACAAGTTGCATTGGGACACTACTGAAGCCGAAATACAAAAACATGTTGCTTTTTAACAGTATTGATCTTTACAGTACGGGGCCGTAAATACTGCACATCGTCCTTTGTAAATATATAGTCGGCTATTTCGTAGAGCGTTATATACACACAACCCACAACGTTTGTCAGTCTTGGTTCAAATGCGATAGAATGTAGTCGCATCTAGATCAAAATATATAGAGAGAGTGGTTAAAACCCCACACTTTAAATATTTTAAAGTTGTACGATGGCATCTATAGGGAAAAAAAGATAAATCTTTACATGGCCAGTCACGCGAAATTATCCACAATAAGTAATAATCACATACTATAAACAGTCTAAAAGGGTTTAAACAACAACCATAAATACAAGTTGATAAAGAAAATAGTTTAACAGCTCTATATAAGCACACGCAGGAATCAAACAAAACAACAATAAAGTACTCAGGTCTGAATTCAGATTTAGATAAACAATAAATCTAATAATACGTGGGAATGTAAATTATTATTCGGTTGTATTCGGAAATGCGATGATTCCCGATGTGCAATATTTATACGGCCCCGTTCTGTGCCTAACTGAGTAGATTGTTTTATCATAAAGTAGTCTATTAATTTTTACTGCACTTCATATCGTTCCTGTAAACAAACTCACTAATGAATAATATTTGTCTCATTCACGCAGGGTATTAATTCAAAGTCATTGAGTTTCACGGCCCCTGAGCCCTGCACTAAGTGGAAGGATTAATTTTACGTCTCCGAGGAGAATTTGTGGCATCGTAAATTTGAATATGTAATTGCTTCTCGAGAGTTGTTAATCCTATGAAATATAGTAATAGTTGGTTGAACAGATCAATCACAGCGACCTCGAACGGTAAAGGGCAAACGTCAACGTGCTGAGTTGAAGATGGCTTTATTTACTCTCAGATTTATGATATACATAAATATGTAATGTCAAAACATATATCACAGGAGAAGAGCTTTGAATATTTCCTTGCTAATTGTATATAACTTATGATGAGTGCTATATTCTATTCAGATGCCGTGACACTGTATGCAAAATGTATACAATAAAACCAGAAATTAATAAAACAGTACTGCAGTGACGTGGCACAGAATGTTGTGGTTGTTACAAGTAGTTTCAAAATATTGACTTAATTCTTTGGTACAATCAACAGACTATTGCTACGCGATACCTCACCTCTCCCCGCAAGAAAGTGACCCGATCACGGATCGTTACGATAGCGCGCGCGTACTCACACATGACCGTGTACATACATTCATCATCCATTCCATGTATGGGAATAGGAACCGATATCACGACATTTGACTGAAGTGTCCAGCCTGTGCCGCGGGTCATGCTGTCGTTAAAAACAAGATAACAAGGCTAAAAACAAAAGTAACCTAAATACATATTTACTATCTGCATATTGGTTCCTCATCCGAGTCACCTTGACCCGTTGAATTCGAAACACGACCGCTCTCGTTATCGTATCTTCAATACCTACCTACGCGTTCTTTCCTGCGATATCGCTGAGGCCATTAATGTCACTAATGGAAAAGAAAGTAAAATATTGCAGTGTATTGAAAGAATACGTCGGATTATTCCTGGTAGTTAATATTTTGGGAAGAACGTCGTACGAAAGACTGATAGCTTGGTCAGCAGGAAGATCCAGAACATAGCGAGCGGACCTAGTCAAGAGCCCTATGAAATATACCAACGAGAAGCTATTAAACTTTGATATAAATCAATTGACTTATACAAACTTTGGTAACTAATCAAAAGCAACAACAAACTGGCCATTATCCAAGCAGCTGAAGCCTTTCAGCAAAGTTATTATTAGCCCAAATGCCTCGTTTTCAATGTTATTCAATACGAAATTTCACAAGTCCGACCGTCTTCATAAAAACTTCGCTTTGTTACAATAAAAGATTAGGTAGAACTTCTGAGAAGTCTGCGACTATTTTATTGTGTTTCCATTGTGACTTGTGTCCAGAAAAAATGGATTCATGAAAAAATTTGCTTTGTGCGTAATATATGTTGAATCTTTGGTTTTGATATAGAAAAGAAACTGTCATTAACTGTACACAAGGAATAGTTTCTTAGTTTCAGTTCTTCTTTGTCAGCTGGTGCACTGCTAAACATGCATCCATCACTAGGATAACTCCTTGAGGATTCTTGTGATCATCTAGCTGGACAAGAGTTTAGTCTGTTTCAATAACATTTTACATTCACAGTGCGACAACCAACTCACCTACCAAGCTTCATTAAAACAACAGTAGACTTTGCATCTGATAACGATGAAACGCGTATATGCCCAACTTAATACAAGCAAAGGCATAAACTGTGAATCTCAATGAAGCTTGTCAAAGCCTCAATCCAAACACCGACGCATACAGTCCAGTCCAGCTATTAGTGTTAAAAGCTTTATTGATTCGCGTCGCACCCACGGGGAGAAAAGAGGGACAGGGGGAGGGGTGAAACGAGACAGAAGTCCGTGTTAGCACTGGAAAAACTCTAGGGTTGGGTAAAAGTTTTAATAAGAAAAAAGGTTGTAAAGAGAAACTGTGAAAAATGACGCAACTTGTGAATCATGATTGCAGGCAGAAAGAAGTCTATAATGAAACTCTTGAACAGAATAGCTGCTGTTTTACCTTTCAATATAGCTTCAACTTTTTTCGTGAGCAGTTTTACTGCGTGAAAATCTTGAATTATTAAAAGTTTGAAAGCGATTACAAATGCTAAAAGTACAACAACAATAAAACACCAATTTTATACACACTACTCTATAAAATTACGTTTGACTGGCATATCCTGTTTGTAAAATAGTTTCCCAAAAATCTTTAAACAATGATCAATTAACACCATGAGGATAAACAGATCTCAGTTCCAGTTAAGATCAAAGTCCAACATTGTCTAGTGTATACTCAGTGCGTCACAATTGTCCGCGTTAACTACCCATTCAAACACACGGCGTGACGTCACAGCCCATTCAAAGAATACCACGACTTCTGAACCAGATACTGTTCAAAGGAAATGGTTACATTGTACTAAAATTAGTAGTGCTAGGTCAGAGCACCCCGCGCGAGGTGATTTGATTTAATTACAGTTTAGTACGGACGATCAATAAATGAATTGACATAATCATAGAGGACTATTTCGCTTATGCAAAATCTCTAACAAACGAATACTACGTAGAACTTACAACGCAAAATGTAGTAAGATCGATCGAAATCCGAAATACAAAAACGAAACGTAGCATTCCTCGGATCATGGTCACAAATTGTAAATCTAATGAATATGAGTTACACTTACTTCGTTTATTTCAAATCCTAAAAGAATCTGTTGTTACTTAATGAAAAAGCTGTTCTTTATTGCCACCATTTTCGTTAGTAGCGCAAGATTTACCATCTCCATTCTCCACGCGGCGGCGGCGCTTAGAAAAATTGCTCCTTTACTATTATAAAATAGAGCTCAGACAACGAATAATGTAATTGAAGAGGAAAATAAATGTACCCTACTCATTGCTATTTACTGTTGAAATTTGCTAGCCCTGTAACCCTATCAGATACGGGTATCAGTCCAACGCGATTAGGTAAATCATCGAGCGGCCGAGGCCCTTCGGACCATATTAGATACGCTCTTTAGTTGACAAGCTCTAGTATTATATACCTTAACAGAACAGGAATAGAGTCCGTTGCGATGGTTGGCAAATTCCACAGCAGTTTGCTTTCGCAGCAGTTAGGGCAAATATACATAGTAAGGTTCAAAGACCCCTGTAAACGCGAAAGTGAAATCCGTCACTTGTTGCTACGATACGAATTGAACGAAAACGTGTTAGGAATTATTAAGGTGTCGAGGGGGACGGTGCTGTAGTTTGTATGCCAACCAAGGCTCGATGAGGATTTAATAAATTCCATTAGCCATGCTAATGCGAATTCCGATTTGATTCGATTGGTAGTGGTAATCGGTGGATATGTTTTGAATGTTTTGCAAGTAGTTTCACAAGAAGTTTCCATACAATACCTTTTGTGAATCATACTTACTCAACCAAGATCTAAAAGGATTTTGAATTTTTGATCCAACTGTATTAATTTACCTGCAACAAACAAAAACATACAAATTAAAACAAACACAATCTAAACACGACGAAAGATAAGATATAATAAATTCAAAAACAACAGTAATCCGTGATGTACGGTGAACCAATGTACTTTAAGATAAGGTATCCCTCAGCAATGTCATCGTGTTTAAAATTAGAGCAGTCTAAAAATAACACAATGGCGCTTGGTGCTAGCTGATATATCTCAGAACGAGGTCAACGTAACCCCATAATAATAACATGATATCAACACATCATCCACATATATGCGTAACAAGTTGGTACCAAGGATGAGTTAAGAACGGCAATGCCACTAATTCGCAACGTTAATTGTTTCACATCAAAACGTAATTAAGTCTGCAGCTGAGCCAACGTACTGCGGCATTAATTAAAACAGATACCTCACGTGCGGATGAAATATGATTGTGAGTTGGAGCTGGTTGGAGCTTCAACCTGGAGCTAGATCATTCTAGTATATTGCATTAAGAAGGATGAGAATGAAATCTATTTCGCCTAAAATAATCAACATACACATTCAATTTATAATTTGTTAAAGTTGTACTTTGTATAACTATAAATATCATTTCATGTTTTTATCTGTTTTGAAGTAGACTGTGTTGCAATGAACAATAAATTGCAAACTAATTACTAAAATACTATAATAGATTCCACCATAAAAGTCGTTGACAAAAGCTTGCTCCGGATACAAATTACCAGCAAGCTTCTATAGCTTTAAAGCCCCAAGTTTGGAATTTAAAAATCCAAAGTATATAACTTCTAAACATTTCACTGTGCCAACATTTAATCAACTCCGCAAACTTCTATTGCCACTTACATATTTCGCAGAGAGAGCACATCTGTACATTTAAGATATTTGCTGAAGTTTAAATGCGCTGGCGCTCGGCAGACTGGTACAATTACTATCAAGTAAATCTACTCAGTACCATATGGCGACTGAACAAATGATGCCTGTTTCGAATAAAAACAGACGCGTTTCGCGATAAATGGGACCGATGATAAAATGTGTTCTCATTTACTGTATTTATCAAAGCTGTAAAACATCTGCTTGGCATATGTACCACTAGAAATATTATCACTATGGATGGATTAAAATACATACATACATAGGAAACACCAGTTTAGTGAGTTTTAAACTGATCTACCTTCCAATGACGGCGAATTGAAAGTATTAAGAGAGACCGATTCAAAGAATTTCGTGTGTTAGTAAATTGTTAGTTCTACCAGGAAACCAAACTTAAAATAGGATCTATGATTAAAAGAAAACCATAACATTTAAAACCGGCTAATTTTTACTAACATAATAATAAGTCTCTTCCTTAAATAATACTCTGTAAATCCTTCTGGAAAACGCGGTGCACTTCCAACACAAGTGTCGAAAGACTACTTTCGAGAAGGCCCCTGCAAAACTCTATAAAAGTTATTTAAGAAATAAACACTTTTTACTTTTACTTTACTTTACCAGGAGCTGACGAAGAATTACAATTCTAAAATATTGCTATTCTAAATATTCTAATTCAATCCGCATCAGAATTATACAAACAAAATTAACCTAAAAGATTTACATTTACATAAAATTATCAAATGAATAATGAGTTCAATTTATATATAGCACAAGATTATAACATATTTCAACTCGTTCAATATAACACAGTTCTTGCATAAACGATATACTGCTCCAGCGAAATAGCACATTCTTTCATAAGTAGGGCATCCTATTAATCATCCTACAGGATAGTCCCATGTACTAACATTTATGTTAACACATAACCTCAATGGTCCACATAGGCCCTTATAATATTGCGGTAAATCAGCGGGCCGCGGCGCGTCGTACCCTACTTGGAGACGCAATATTTGGGTGGCGATAAGAGAGGTCGGCTGCCATTGACAGATAACGACGACCGTTTTGGAGGCTAGCTACTGTCAGTATAATGTGTTTGATGTCTGCGAGGATATACCTATATTTAGGACTACCTTTATGCTGCGGCTTCCATTCAAATCTGCATTTGTATTCAATAGAACTACATTGAGACAAAAATCTGAGCAAAATTAGAGAAGCTTCTTCGATGGAAAGTGCTAAATTTGTTTTTTATGTAATACAGCAAGAAAGCAATTAAATTGTGTCCTTCTCATATGATTTATAGTTACGTTTTAGTGAAGAGTCACTATATAGCCACTTAGGTGCCCTAGAAAATTTAAGCAAAAATTCCACGGAATGTGTAGAAGCTTTCACCACATGTCATTGCAAATGATGTTAATAAAGTTGAATCGGCATATGGAAACATCGTTCGTCTTGGAGGTACAACATACATATATGCGGAGTATTATGTTTGGCAGTGGAAATTCGAAACAGTTCGTAAAGTAAAAGAAGAATTGAAAACAATGAGACGATGAATCTTCCGTGTCGCAAAAGAAAGTTTCTATATAAAAACCAAAGACTTTAGGCACCGAAGGGAACCTACGATTTACGAAGCACATTCTTTTAGAAAAGCCGAGACTTTTCTGAATGACAATAATAACACCTAATCAACTCAAATGTTTATTGGTTAGAAAACGGTTTCCCGCGTCTAGGAGTGCCTACTTTTACACCAATTACGGTTACAGTTTTATCACTTTGACATTGCCACACATTAACGTTAATTTTATTAGTGACACGTGACACTAGAATTCCACGCTAAAAGTGCCTAGCAATCCAAGGGCGTTAACGCAAATGATAAACATACCGTGTCAAATATAAAATGATTGACACCCTTCGAAGGTAAGACCTTGTCACCTACAAATTGAGCCTCAATGTACTAAATAAGATATACTTTTAAAGTATGTGCTTGTTTTTCAACAGAATTTCACCACTATCTTTTATCTTTTAGCTTACGGGAACTACTTGCTCGATCGCAAGGAATGCGAAAGTATCTATAATATGGTATGCATGAATTTTATTTATTTATTAAGCCTACCTATAGTTTTTGTCATCAATTTAAATTATAATTCAATCATATTATACATGTCAATTCATTAAAATATCTAATACATTAGTCAAAAATCATTGTCACTTGTCCATTTTGTTGCATGAATTACTAATTATTATAAATGTCCATAACTTTGAATATTTTGATGTTTGTTTATGATTCAATCACGGATCAGCTGAACGGATTTGCATAAAAATTGGCACGCAGAATTTTATGGATAAAACAAAAAGCTACTTTTTAAACCGGTATCATAACAAACAATAAACAAAACAAAAGGGTTTTGAACAAATATTCAAATAATTTGTTTTATGATTGTCGCAGGCGAGCGATCACAGCTGTGGGGCCTCCACACAAAATTAAATGTTGCTGTTGCTTTATTGCTTTGTAAATCATCGAAAGAAAAGAAACATTTCTAGATATGATATAGGAACAGATACCTGTGTATGTGGTTTGTAGGATCTTATAACATCGGACATATCTATTTAAATTAAAATCTGTCGAATTAAAATCAAACTACTCTACGTTTATACATATATATCAAATGCGCTAACTGAGGCTTCGGGCGGGGGTGCCCGGGGTGTGCTAGATGCAAAGCAGTACAAAGTATCGTGTCTGGTAGTAGTCCATATACGCAGTAGCGTCACAGGTAGTGTTTAGATTTATAGATTTAATCTTGTTATCTACTTAGTTGTGCAGTCACGCAACGCACGGAGAATAGCCAGGGTGTTAGGTTCATGTGGCTGAGAATATGTACGAGGATAGATAGCAATTCATCACAATTTTTTAATGTATAAAAGACGATAAGGCTATTGGATGGTAAGCGTAGAAAATGCCCTACCACCAATCAAACCTAGTACCTAATTTAGAATAGAATAGAAATTCTTTATTCGGCATACATACAGTTATTACATATACTCGTATTTGCGATTAGCTCTGCTGCACTGTAACACCGAAATGCGTTGCGTTGACCCGTCTCAGCATATGCGGCAGCGCAGATTTTCAGATTTCTTTACATCAAAAGTAAAGAAGTGAATAATATTGTACCTGTTAGTATGTAAATGATATACTCCGTATTCTTTACGTTTATCGTACATTTTATACTTTCAACGTCCGCCATTTTGCGTGGAATTCAGAAATATTCCCTTGGGACCATTTCTTCGGAATAAACCTGACGGAATGTATTTAAAGTTGGATATATTTAATATCCTCTCATTGCTTTGATCTTAGCCATCAAACAGAAGACCTTCTGTAAGATTCCAGTTCAACGGATCTTTTACTTTGTAAACATTGGTTCTACAGTGTTTTACTTCCACGAAGCCGAAGGCGATTATTTAAAGATATCCAACTGATAAATACGTAGAAATATCTTCAATTGAGGAGATCTCTTATTACTTTGAAACAACTGGTCAGGTTTATATACACTGGTTACGTCGCCACCCCAATTTTTTAAATGGATGATGGTTTTGCACTTGGCCTTCATTTCATCTGATGGTAAGTGACTGTTGTGATGTAAACTATGTGACTTGGATGGTAATCGTGCGCACCCAGTAGCCTCAATCTTACCTTTAATACCGGAACACAATAGTGTTATTACTACTGCTGTTTGGCGACAGACTTAGGTAACGATAGCAGTTAGCCAGGCGGACATAGAAAATGTATCACCAACCAAACCGAGTACCGACAAGTACCTACTGGGAATCGAACCCGGGACCTCCGGATTTTTAGTACAAGCCTGTAGCCATAAAGGAGGCGGATATACTACGAACATTCATACGACGGTATGAAAGGGAAAGAAAGGTAACAGATCTAGCGCCTTATTGGCTTGATGCTCCTGAAGGTGAGATGAAGGCCAAGTGCAAACCCATCATACATTTACAAAAAGATACATCGCGATAAGTTCAAGTAAGTAAGTAAAATAATTTCTGAACATATTGAATAGCAAAGAATATCAACAGAAGTATGTAATGAAATTGAAATTTAATTATCGCGGATAGCCATCTTCAGCCACAGTCCTCGCTAATTATTACGTCACGCCCACACCTCCATAACCCATGTCATCAACACTACAGAGTATAAAACAAAGTCGCTTCGCGTCTGTCTGTCCCTAAGTATGCTTAGGAGCTCTATTTTTCATTCGCTCATGTGACAAAAACCGGTAATTCACGCAAGGAAAACGGAACGCAAAGTTCATAGAACAGTTCCTACTGGCAATGTCAATCAATGGTAATGTCAGTGAGTGGTCCCGACCACTCGTTGCAGAAGAGCGATTCAAAAATATATCAAATTTCGTAAGTCGAACGAAAATCAGTAGAAAACGAGCGCTAGCGGCGCGTAGAGCGAATCAAAAATACCAGTAGAGCCCATGATCTTTAAAACTACGCAACGGATTTTGATGCGTTTTTTTAAATAGATAGAGTGATTAAAGAGGAAGGTTTAAATATATAATACATGCATAATATAGTAGAGATACGGACAATTTGAGAGGTTTCCTTTGTGATGTCGTAAATAAACACATTTTTTGCGCTTACATTGCAAACGCTGGATGTACCCTACGAGATAGACCAAAATAATATACTACAGTATTGTACACCTTAAAAAGGTCTACAAAAAAGTCCGCGATGGTATATGTCTATCTCTTAAGGATAACCCATTAAAACCATTTTTAATCCTTTACTTTTTACGAGAAATAATTGCTTATTTACGAAGCGATCGGGCGAAGCCGCGGGCCGAAGCTAGTTAGTACATAATTGTACAATTCACCGAGACATTTACACGAATTAGTCACTTTATACAATGCTTAAATAAATGGATGGCTTCTAAAAATAACTGACAAGAATGCTGGAGCATTAATTATATTTTTCACCTATTTATTTTGTGTTTCGACTGACCACATCTCACTTCTGAATGACGATTTGGTCGAAGATGGTACTACACACATACTTTCCCGAAAGCCTAATTTTGTAGAGACTTTACTTGATTAGTGCGTTTTTATGCCAACTTGTAAATAGGCTGAGACATCATAGAAATAAAGAATCAATGTTCTGAAATTCTTACGTTTTTACTTATAACTGATTCGGTTGGGAAAATGAACCTTATCTCAAGGTAGACCTGCAAGTTTCTTTTCACGGTTCGTAACCCATGGTGCGCGAGTCCGTCTCGCACTTGGCCGGTTTTTTAAATCATCATTGACAGCCTATACATGTCCCCACTGTAAGGGCTCAGGCCTACTCTCCTACAGAGAGTGTATGTGACCAGTGCGGATTGGTAGACTTCACACACACCTTTGAATTTCTTCTTAGTAGTGTGCAGGTTCCCTCGCGATGGTTTTCTTGACCAGTGTTTGTAATCGTGTAGTACAGAGTGCAGGTCGCATTTGAGACGTCCTATTTTTGATGCAAAGTAAAAAAGCAAAACAAATTACATGCCGAAGTTTAGATACTAAGTGAAGAATGCGTGTTTATTTTGAGCTGTATAAGCACTGCGCTAAGGTACAGTGCGCACAGTAAACTGTTTCAATTTCCCACGATACCCGATAAGGAGAACTGGTAATAATGGTCAAGTTATGTACGTCGGAATACTATTGTGATACCATGATTGAAATTATCTTAGAGTAATAATGTTTGTCTTTCTTTCTTTCCCTTTCCCTTTCTTGTCTTTCAATCTGTGGGCCGCGACCTCCCTCGCAAAGCCCTGATGAAGGGATCGCGGACAAAAAACAAGGTTCTACACTACAATAAATACACAATGATAGTGAGAAGGATGGGCTTGTTTATTTTTCAAAAGTTTGGCAAATCGTGGTGATATTTTTGAAATGTTACTAATAAAATCATTTTCTAACTGAAGTATATTTCTCTTCTTGACCAACTTACCCCGTACTTACTTTCAAAACTCGCGGCTGCTTGCAGAGTGTAAGGTCCTAATAGTGAATAAATGTATCAAAATATGTAAAATCTGTAACTGATATAGTCTTCTAATTTAATAACTTTTTTGTACATTGTAAGGGGGTCGCCAGAATTTCTCAACCTGTAAAGGGGTCGCGAAATCAAAAAGATTGAAAAACACTGGCTTAGACCATAGCTTCCTAACGGCGGCGGTACCTCCGCATAGTGGGCGCGCATTGCAAATAGGTATCATAAGAATCCGTTGTTTGGCATCTCCAACGATTTCACTGCGTTGTTGTATAAACAACTGTCATAATATTTGCAATTCTAAATCAGCGAGCGGATCCAGTTCGCGGGTTTACATCTTAAACAAATTAACGATACAAATAAATATACCACGAACGGACGGACGGACGGTAATGAGAAGAAATGGGCAAAAAAGTACCTGGAAAGTTTCTAACGCAGCGGAGGCAAATTGGAAAATGCTGTTCGTTCCGTCCAAATAATACGTCACTCTTTGTTCGTGCGGCGAAAATAGGCATTCCTAAATAAGAATTTAGGCATAGGAACAGGGCAACTCAACGTGTACCCTATTGAATTTTTGAATTTGAATTGCATTGAATAGGGTACACGTTGAGATGCCCTGTTCCTGTCCCTAAATTCTTCCGTAAAGTATTACGAAATATTTTTTGTACGAAAAATGTCCGTGCGTTTAGAAAGTATCGCGTTTGTAAACTACCGCCCGGCACACGCCGCCTCTAATCAAAGTAAATCAAAGCAAGCCGACTGTTGCGTACAGACCTTGTGTTAGTGACTTTGTGGTAGCTTTTGCTTGTATAGAAAATGTTTTGTGTTTAATTTTATACTCCGTCATGTGTACCTATTTTTGGTCAATTAGATTATTTTTGCAGCCGACATTCAATTATATACAATATTTAATACGCGCTTTATTGCTTGGATCATCGGAAATAAAAGAATGAATAAAGGAGTTGATTTCCTTTCTATTACCTATTTAAATATTATTTTTAAGCAAAAAAATCAGTTTATGTATATAACCCACTCATACGAACAAGCTTTCCATCAGCGGATTTCACAGCTATCACAGAACACCGATGTCACAGTAAGATTTCAATGATACACAGACGAAAGCTGAGTCTCTGACCATCCTCTGAATTTTTCATAAATCGCCCACGTGAAAACATGGCGTGGTTCTATTTTCAAGACAAAAACTATCACAATTCTACTGACAGAAAGGGACGTGACTGTGCTACCCTGACCCCACCGACGGTACACCTGTGGATCCATTTACACCACTTTGAAAAACCCTAGAGTAAAGGCAAAGGCCTTGAATATTTCATACCTTTCTAAATAAGTGGCCATCTCAAAAATGTAGTCGTACCAGCGTTAAATTTACGCCCAACTTTTGTTTGTTTGGTATTCCACGACCTTTTTGTTACAACACATTGTTTAAAAACATTCTTAGAATATAATAATATCATGCTAACAATAGGAACAATACAGAGAAGTAAGTAAGACCCGTCTGTTTATACGTAACTAATTAACAAGTATATGTAGTACATGCAATTACAATACAAGACAAACAATAAACTAAGAAAACAGTTTCTTTAGAAAAACCTATACCAGAGGCCGGACACTTCAAACAAATGTCGTGACATCGGTTCATATTTCTATACATCTAACCAGAAGTACAAAATATACACTTGAATTTACTTCCTATTTCGTTGGGGCGCGTTGATTTTTACGATTTCTTTTCTAAAGAAAATCACGTTTTACTTCAGCTGACTCATGTACTCAAACTTATAAGGTTAAGAGGGAAATAAATTATAAGAAAATGTAATACCTTGCCATATTTCGTGTTCCCTGAATAATAAGATTTTATATAAAGAGAGAAAAGAGAGAAAGAGATTCTATCCAAACGCTTCGTCGATCATCAAGAGCAGATTGTTGTCAAGTGAATATAAAATAAGATGGCAGTGCTAATAGCTTGTATAGGCCTGTTTCCACTAATAACAAATTGCTTGGTTTATAGTTTCTAATTATAAATGAGGAGACGAAGATAAGAAAAAACTAGTATATTTCTCAAAAAAGTTAAAGATTATTAATATTTTTAGAAAATGAATTCGAAAAAAATAGGCATTAGGTCACGTGACAACGAACACGAAGAACGCGGCGCAAGAAAGTGTGACGTCACGCCTCGCAAAACATCATTGTTGTTGTTGACGTTTTCATATCACAGAGCAGGTTATTTCGCGAGCTGTGACGTCATTCAAGACGCCATGACACTATTCAGCGTTTTCGAGGGAAATCTAAATGGCTTTTTTAAAATACAAAATACGTAATGTAAATATTGATTTTTCTTTAAAATATAGTTTTTTTGGGATAAAATAGATATTAAAGTATATAATTAGCCAAGTTTTCAAATTTAGTCAACTATAGCCTATTCTTGCATGAAAGGTAGCAAGCAGAGCCGCCGCCCCATTAGCTTGAGGGTTATGGATCGAGTTATCTCTTTCCATCTAAAAGCCTTTTTATCAGATGAGATGAAGACCAAGTGCAAACCAATACATATAATTACAAATAATTTGTGACAAACAGATGCCAAAATGACCGTGGCGATACCATCATTCAAGATTTAAGGGTCCATTACACTCTCAGTTTGACATCACTTTAGTTCGTGAGTGTTGCTAGATTATCATCGTGTCATTCTTCACTAATCCTACTAATATTATAAGTGTGAAAGTTTGGATGTTTAGATGTTTGTGACGCTTTCACGGAAAAACTACTGAATGGATTTGAATGAAACTTTACAATAATATAGTTTATACATCAGAATAACATATATGCTATAATTTCTAAAGACATAGTGTGTAAATTGTCCAAAATCACACTTATAATATTAGTGGGATTACATGGGCAATTTTGGCATAACAAAAAAGCGTTGCCTAGCAACCGACCATAGAATATGTAAATTCGTATATACAAACTTACGCGTTTATAATATTGGTGTAAAGACTATTTGATTGTACTACGTCAGATATTGAAATTTATTTTGTTTCTTTAAACTATTAGACTACGTAACAGAATAAACACTATTTTGTACCTAATTTGTATAATAATTTGTCATATACGTCACCTGTGCCTATCGAACAAGTAGAATACATCCTGAAGTACACGCGGACAAAGTCGCGGGCGGAAGCTGGTGGATATATAAATGCTAGAATTATGGAACATCTGTCAAATAATAAATTTTACGCAAAGGACTCGAAAAAAAAGATAATCATTGACTAGATAGAAATCTGCTAAACGCTACAAAATGATGCAAAAATGAGGTCATATTTCATTTATGGATCGGTTGAGCTTCCGCGCTCGCCATTGTCCGGGTGAAGCTGTAAAGGTCGCAGGACCAACACCATCAAGTCCATGCCAATAGCACTCAAAACATTGAGATGAAGGCAATGACATCTCTTACCGAAATATTTCCAGTGTATTGGTAGAAACCTCGATGCGTACAGAATAATGCATTAAAATAGTCAATAGATGTATTTTTAGACCGAAACGACTCAGGACCCGTCATTATGGAGCACTATGGTGATTTTGATCAGCAATATACGTTTCGCGGCTGATGATTGATAACGAAAATTCATAGCGCTCGTATGAACATTTTAGTTCCGATGTGTTTTGTCAGATCTAACATCGATGAGCAATCAAACAGTACAGATAACAATTTGATGCTCAACTGATGGTGTCACACCTGCTTTAGTTCGTTGCCTTTACTGGAAACTTGCTCGCATACTTGCTTATACACTTGCATGTCGACTTGCTCGTTCGCCTTGCGTCGCGGGCTATCATTATTTGCATCGCCACATGGCGCGTCGTGAGCGAAATTGCAATGCAAAATTCAATTTCACTTGAATAACACTTAATCTCACTTTGTGCGGTTACGACTGCTTATGTTAGTAGAAGCTCAGTTCAATTTGCGATTAAAATCTCAGTTAAATTCGAGATATAATTTTCAGTTCCAGAGCCCCTGCAGCACCAGACTTTATAACAGAAACGCTTGAATGTGAGGTTTGTTTCTCCGATCATCTCACCTACAAGCAACAGAACTTATGCAGGCGCCCTTAGGCTAGTTACAAGTAAAATCTTATCGTCTGAGCGCCTTCAGCGATCGGCAAACTTTTTGAATGAAGCCGTAATAGTCGCAGCACAAACAGAATTAAGAAATATAAAATTTGTCTAAATTTAACAGCCACTCACGCAATTTAAGCTAGAAAAAGATTCTCGGCAGTTCTCTAATATACCACGGAGTCTTATTGCAAATCTTAGACATAATATAACAGATGATTTTATACAGCGCAGTTCTACATTTAATGGTTTACGGCAAATATATTCATTGAAAGTCCGAGGCGGTGATCCAGTGAAGGAGGCTCATGCTCACCGGTGGACTTATATAGCAGCATCCACTTCCATGAGCGTCATTTAGAAACTAAGTGACCGGGTAATTAATTACAATAAGAAGTCGTGACGCAACTAGTTATGTTGTAGTCATAAAGAATGATCTATAAAATATTACGCATTTATATGTGTGTTTAAATAAGTTCATAATCACAGCAAACACGATGAAATAAAAGAAACCGAAAAAATTGCAATAGAAGACTAATAATCATCAAAGCAGCAAATTTCGGATTCAATACATCCTGCTGATACAGGTAAATCCCCAATGAACCGTAAAATAGTAAAAACAAACAACTCTGAAACTAAAAACATTGCTACTAAAAGCAAAGAAACAACAGCGCTAAAGAAAAGTAAATAGAATAAAACAACGAAACGTTCGAACCAAACGATGTAATAGAAAACACATCAACATCCTAAAAACATTAAACAGTAAAAGCAAACAACTAAATAATTAAAAAGGCACCGCTTAAAAGGGGAAGTGGACAACAGAATTAAGGTTCGACAAATGTTCCGAGGAATTAACGCCGACGGCATTCGAGACAACACGAGACGACTCATCGTAAATTTAATTGACAAGCGATTAACAAGCAGTGTTATCGACGGCTTCGTAATTGGAGACATGCACCGTTGACAAAGGTGAAAGTGTTGTGCTCATTCCTTGAATAAACGATGCAAAGTGCTCATTATCATTGGCTAACGAATTTGTCTAGGAGGAACAGTATTTACTGTTGCTTCTACGATGTTCTTTCTTGCTTCTTACTGTGTTTTATATGTGTCGTAAGAGAGAATTTCAGAAGCAAAGCAGTATTTTATGAAGCATCTAAAGCCATCATCAACACCATCACATAAGTGATTATGTTAAAGAACCCGCTTATGTTAAGGTCGAAGTGACAATCAATGATGCACATGATAACAGACATATTCAGCGTATAACGGATATTTAACAATGCAAAGATACAATTAGCCAGTAGGTTATTATATTGAAGGTTATTAGGTTGAAGCATACTTCCATCAAAAAGCCATGGTAGCTCAGTTAGGTAGAGCGTCAGTCCTTAAACAATCGAGGTCTGGGTTCGATCCTGGCCTATGAGTTCCAATTTGATATTTGGAATTTATGTACGAATAATAAAAATCATTACCATTGGCTTTTCGGTGAAGTAAAACACCGCAAGGAAACCTGCATACTCCTGAGAAGAAATAAAGTGTGTGTGAGGTCTACCAATCCGCACTGGGCCCGCCCATACACTCTCTGTAGGAGAGTAGTCCTGATCCCTCTGCAGCGGGGACATATAAAGGCTGTTGATGATTATACTTCATGATGTTAAATAAAGATCTGTAGACACACTCACTACAGCGTAGACGAAGAAAGCACAGGTGAAGCAATTTGTTTTAGGGAGATTTTGATTCAGATCTTTCCAGCAATATTTGCTTGGTAAGTATCAACACGCTAAGATATAAAAAAGACAGTGCTTAATTAAATATTGAAGTTTCAGGACATCCTTCCTCCCTACGCTGTTGGGCCTTCTGGTCTTGAAGATGCAAGTTTTAACGTCGGGGAAACAGAGAATCTACCAGACAAGAGATATTGCAGACGCATTGTGCAATAAAAACAATATACTCAACAGTTGGCGATAGACGGTCGTTCGATCGATCGAACACCCAGGCAGGGATCCGAGCTAGCGTGGCGACGGCGGAGAAAGTGTCGCGCTCAGTGCTCGATTTTATTGCAACGTCTCGTATCGCCTGTTCCGAGAGAAACTCAGGATGTTAATTGTTCCGAAAACTGGGCGTCATTGCCATTTGTTGTGTTGGAGTATTCTGAGTTTCATCTACTGCGACGCTATTTTGGTATAAGCTAGACTCATCTACCTTTAGAAAATATCATCATTTATTTAGAAGCATCATCAAGACTGTAGACTGTAGCGCAATTGCAGAATGAAGTAAAAATGTAGACATATACATAAGGTATGTACTTGTTTTGAAATAAAAAATCATTCATTTTTGGTATCTTTGGGGAACTTTGAAAAATACCTTTAAATTATGCTACTTGTTAACCAGATTCACAATGCTAGTATAAATAGAAACTTCACGTCAAAGTACTTATCTACTATCAACGCAATAAAAGAGCACAACAATATTTACGTAATTCCTGATTCGTAACCAGTTACGCGAAAGGGCTGTTTTTTCTCGTTTCGAAGCCATTGATCCAATCTCAGTCTCTTGTTTCTTTTTAAGAGATCATCATGCTTGGTCGGTGCATATGCGATCGTTATAAGTTGTTAATACACTGCTGCTACTACATCTGTACTGTACATCCCCTGAAAAAACTTATAGTCGTCCGTCACATTTTGTATAAAATTAGCTTTGACGTTACGAGGAATCGAGACAGCGATACTCCTACTATGATACTATTGTAAAACTGTCCTCGCGACTACTATTAAGGTATTCAAATACATTTCTCGTTCAAAGCACTAGGCCATCAGTACTCATTGTGAAAATCCCTACTAATATTATAAATGCGAAAGTAACTCTGTCTGTCGGTTACGCTTTCCATCGGTTTAGACATATTCTATACTAGCTTCTGCCCGCGGCTTCGCCCGCGTGGACTTTATTTTTCAGGTTTAAGCGAAACCTCTCAACCGATTTTGATGAAATTTGGCACAGACAATATTAAGACCCTGTGAAAGGACATAGGCTACTTTTTAATGCGAAAAATAAAGTCCACGCGGGCGAAGCCGCGGGCAGAAGCTAGTATAGAATATGTCTAAACTGATGTTTAACTAAACAAAACGTATTCGTCACGTTTTACGTAAACGTTTACGTAAGGTGAACTCATGGCCGTTGACCGTGTACATGGTAAAGTCAATTCGCTTAAATAGTGTCGCCTTGGTAATATATTCTGCCTCGGCACACGCAGCCTCTAATCAAAGCCGACCAGCTGCAACGTGCACCCACTGTTGAATTTGGAATTTTATATCGAGCCATCGCAGTGAGGTGTAGGACACTTCGAGTATGCTCAGTCATACCGTCCTTTGTACCCACATTTAGTCTGTTAAATTATTTTTGCTGCCTAAATAAAATTAAGTTTTTATTGATTCCGCATTCGTTATTCAAATACCGGTCAAACAGAAAGTCAGACCTCCACCCGTACAGTGTGGATATTCCTACAGCTCGCACCAAGCGTGCTTCCACATTCATCATGTGTACAGCTAAAATATGGAATGCACTACCGATTTCCGTATTCCCGGAAAACTACAACTTGGGAATCGTTAAACGAAGAGTAAATAGGCACTTTCTAGACGACGCGTTTTACTGTGGGCCGAATAAACAAGCTCAAAGTCACTCAGCGAGCAATGGAACGAGCTATGCTCGGAATTTCTCTACGCTATAAGGTCCGGAATGAGGAAATCCGTAGACGAACGAAGGTCACCGACATAGCTCGACGAGTCAGTGAGCTGAAGTGGCAATGGGCAGGCCACATCGCTCGAAGAACCGATAACCAGTGGGGAGTAAAGGTTCTCGAGTGGCGACCACGTACCGGGAAACGTCTACCAGGCCGTCCCCCCACTAGATGGACCGACGACCTGGTTAGAGTCGCAGGGAGTCGCTGGATGCAGGTGGCTCGGGACCGGTCGATGTGGCGTACCATGAGGGAATCCTATGTCCAGCAGTGGACGTTTCCCGGCTGATGATGATGATGATGAGACGACGCGTAACATCATCACTTAACATCAGGTGTGATTGAGGTCAAGCGTTTATCTATCCTCTATTAAAAAAGTGCATAATTTAATACTTTTTTGTACAGCTTCAACATATTCCATTCGGCTGTACTGACACTATTTAAGCGAACGGACTGTAATGGAAGGTTACGATGTATGGACAATACCGGCTTTGTAAAAATGGTAAGATGCCAAGGGTGGATTGAGATGAGGGTCAGAGGAGGAACTCTATCAAAGCTTGGTACAATAGTAGTATAGTGCAGTTCTCGTAGTTTTTATGTAACGAGGCTGACAAATGAGATGATCAGAAGGACAAAAGTCCCATAAATAACAAGGAAGCTAGATAGATGAGATGACTTGTGAATTATTTAATGACAAAATTATTAACATTGTACTAATTGACATGCGTCTAAAGACCAAAGTCTGTAATCAGTGCGTGTTGCCAGTGATGACATACGGAACCGAAACGAGGTCCTTTACTGTGGGCCGAATAAACAAGCTCAAAGTCACTCAGCGAGCAATGGAACGAGCTATGCTCGAAATTTCTCTACGTGATAAAATCCGTAATGAGGAAATCCGTAGACGAACGAAGGTCACCGACATAGCTCGACGAGTCAGTGAACTGAAGTGGCAATGCGCAGGCCACATCGCTCAAAGAACCGATAACCGGTGGAGAGTAAAGGTTCTCGAGTGGCGACCACGTACCGGGAAACGTCTACCAGGCCGTCCCCTACTAGATGGACCAAAGACCTGGTTAGAGTCGCAGGGAGTCGCTGGATGCGGGTGGCTCGGGACCGGTCGATGTGGCGTACCATGAAGGAGGCCTATGTCCAGCAGTGGACGTTTCCCAGCTGCTGATGAATTAACATGTAATGTAAAAAAAAATTGCACCTGTGGACATCGAACTAATTGAAATTACTGTCTTAACAACGTGTAAAAAACTATGTACTTGGCAAATATATTTTTTCTATCTATCTTTCTTTCTTTCAATTAGCCTCTGATGCGGTTTTGTGTTTGTATATTTTTATCAGCTGGAAACATCGATCTGGAGCGATCGGGGGCCGGCACGAGTGAGAGAGTTAACATAATTTTTGTCATTTTTATTATTATTATTTTCATCGACTTATTTTTGACTACTATTTTATTTAGTGATTAGATAATGTTTATTTCGTATATAATAACCTATAAGAGTCTAGCAATTTACTGACAAATAATGGACATTTTCTTAAATTGAATGGAATTACTTATAGAAATTATACGCTGCTGTTTGGCGGGAGACTTAGATAACATGTTGGTAGCTAGCTAGGCGGACGTAAAAATACCCTACCACCAACGGAATATAAATATCCGGGATAGCGGAATGTAGCAGCAGGTGCATTGCCGAACTCGGATCCGGATTAATCAAATGAAAAACCACATGACTTCCGACAATATACTACAATTCCCTTCCGCGTTCTAGTTTCCATTGAGGCAATTTATACCCCACACTTTATATATATTTTCTTTAGAAAGCCGTGATGGATACGTGACAGAAGTCAAATAAACATTTCTTTATCCCGGAATGTAGATCCAACAAAACCAAGAAAAAACCGTTAGAGCTGGTTCCGAGCGAAATTAATTTGCGAAATGTAATTTGGGCCAAAGTTTGCGGAAGACGGAAATTTAATATGGCTCAAGAATAAGCAATCAGAGCTGGGTAATGAAATTCGAGCAGGAAAACTCATTTCTCCCTTATCGACGCTTTATTTCCAGCTATCGATTTTATGAGATAATTTTTCATACATAATTGATATATTGTTGATAATCTATGACAAAGCAAAGATGATAGCATTTTATTTCGAAGTAAAAATGATGACGTTTTATCTGATAAACCGTTCTCAACGACTCTCGCACTAGAATACACAAAATATGAATGAAAATAACGTAGTTGTTTCGTTTAAGTTTTTGCGTGTATTGTGTGTACTGCCTGCTCTGAAATAACCTCCTTATTTTTTTGCAAACGAGGTAGAATGTACGTCATTACTGTCGGTCGAACATGCGGGCGGAAAAAGTGTATGAAAATCTAATGTTAACGCGCTGAGCGGGAAGAAAACTACATGAAATTTTATTGTTAACATGCATTTTCTATAAATTGTTTGATAAGCCAATAAATGCCCGAAAAATATATGTTAAAATTCTCAAAATGATGCATTAAATTTTCCGACACCCAAAATAGCAGTGCAAACTCGAGTGATATAATCCACACGCTCGCAATCGGATTCGAAGATTACATACGGACGCACGGACGGACAGAGCAACAGGTGAAATGTTTATAAATGTATATTTCGAGGTGTAAACATAACAGGGAAACAGCTTTCCGGACTCAAACAAAAACACATCTACTACAGGCTGCCTTGTATGAATAGCGTTCGAAATTCAAATCAATGTTAAAACCAAAGATATCTGTGGTACAATATCTTGAGATAGATTATTTCAAGTTTATGCTGGATAGTTCGTACTACTTACATTCCGTTTATTAAAAAGAGATGACAATAGCTACATTTGCATGTCTTTTTCACTGAAGCCTTGGCTACACCTTCCGAAACTAGAATAAATTAAAACCACAAACTCACTCGCTCACACACACTCTCCGTCCCTCACAAATACACACACTAATGCAGAACTAAATCCTTTTTTTTTTCTCCAAAAAGTTTTAGCCCAAGTCCATTAATTTGCGACAGAGAATGTATACCTATCACATTTTGTACTGTGTCACTTCAATCATGTTAGGAAGGCTAGAATGTTGATGGTTAAAACAAATGTATTGTTTGCTATTCCAATCAAGCGAACAGGTAACAAACGTGTGAATATCATGGAATTTGGTACAAATCAGATAGAACAGGCCGTAGGCTTTTAGGAAGGAAGGTATCAACTTGAACGTAAACATATACAAGTAAGTTAATCAATGCCACCCGTATCCGATCGGATATTATACAACGTTTATTTAACATTCGTTCCACTTTGAACCGTCTCATTTGCATATTATATAATTTGATTACTCGAGAGATTACAATATTTGATTTTTAAACGGTTGCGATTATGGGCCAAGAGACCGGTTGTATGTATTCTTAGCAACAGCTTGCGACTTCGCTCCTCGAGTTTCTGTTGCCCTTGTACATTTCTTATAGGTTTTGGTAGTTTTCTCTTCAAACCGAAATTTATTATTTATGTTTGGTTTGGACTCGTTTTTGTATTACAATGTTTTAAACTATTCTTCGAGCCATGGTAGCTCTGTTGGGTAGAGCGTCAGTCATTGAACAATCGAGGTCTCGGTTCGATCCTGCTCGTACCAATGAGTTCCAATTTGGAATTTATGTACGAATGATAAAAATAATTACCATTGGCTTGTCGGTGAAGGATAACCATCGTGAAGAAACCTGCACACTCGTGATAAGATATTCAAAGGTGTGTGTGAAGTCTACTAATCTATAGCTCGCACTAAGCGCTTTGCTTCTAATTTTATCATGCGTACAGCCAGGGAGTGGAACGCGCTGCCGGCGTCTGTATTCCCTGAAAACTATAACTTGTGTCTCTTCAAGTCGAGGGTGAATAGGCACCTTCTAGACCTGATCCTGAGAACCTGAAAATCCGCATTGGGTCCGCATGGTGGACTATGTCCCATACACTCTCTATAGGAGAGAAGGCCTTAGCCCCTGCAGTGAGGACATATATAGATAGATAGATCACCCGTACACTGTAGATATTCCTACAGCTCGCACGAAGCGTTTCGCTTCCACGTTTATTGTGCGTACAGCAAAAATATGGAATACACTACCGGTTTCCGTGTTCCCCGAAAATTACAACTTGGGAATCTTCAAAAGAAGAGTAAATAGGCACCTTCTAGACCAACACGTAACATCTTCGACCTCATCGTCACTTACCATCAGGTGAGATTGAGGTCAAGTGTTGGTCTATCTTCAATATAAAAAAAAGATAGCTTGTTAATAATGATGAAACTATACTTAGGTAAGCTGTCATCTTTTGAGAATGAAGTAAGTTATTGTTGTATAAGGAATTGTACCCATTTGATTCAGCACACAGCCAATTAAATAATTGAAAGTGTGAAATTCGCCAAAAGTTTATTTGAATGTGGGACAATTGACGTAACAATAATTGATCAAATCGTTTTTTATGGCTGTATTATATAAAAGACAACCATTTTGAGGTTCTAAAATTCAACAACACGATGATTTTCAGACTCCAAAAGAGAAAACATTTGAAACAAAACAATTACAAAGCCAAACATTACCAACTCAAGTTGAAAGTAGTTTTTTGCTGGACGTGATTGATGTACTTTAGGGGCTCACGTGAAATATTTAGTTTGTAGGAGCAACAACAAAAACAATGAAGGAACGAGACCCAAGCTGATCCTAAAATGTTTTCCACATCTATATACAACAAAACAGAGAACAGTAAAGAAAGAGACGGATCAAAGAAGAGTCCGTGTGGCAGAGTGTGGTGTGACTAAAATGGACAAGACCCAGAAGCTTAAAGAAACGAGACGCTATCTCTGCTACCTTTCATACTGGTACACAACAGTGCTATTAACACTGCTGTTTGGCGGCAGACAGAGGTACATGATGGTATCTAGCCAAGCGAGCGTAGAAAATGCCCTACCACCAACCAAACTGAGTACCGATAGGTACCCCGATTGGGAAGGATGGGAATCAAACCAGGCACCTCCAGAATTGTCCAAGCATGTAGACAATAGGCCACGGAGGCGGTTAACTAGCTTCAGTATGATGAAATATGATCAAACTTTAAAACGATTTCTCAACTTTTAGTTGTATTTCTCCACAATGCCTACGGATTACATTTATGCGACGAATGTCAATTTTCAGTAGCGAAAGTAATTTTTATATACCCGTAAATAAAGTCGTAATTGGAGTCACTCCCACACACGAGAACGAGGTGAAAACGAGCCCTGATCCTGACAAATTGTAAATGGGCAATATATTATACCATTTACTTCACGAGCAAAGCCCATCCAATCTCGACTTTATTGATTTATCAGTATACATCGATGGCTATACTTGACTTCGCTTAGGGATTGGCCTACACGAGTTGGAAATTTGACGCATATGCTTGTGATGAAAATCGAGTCATAATAAAACTAAACACGTTTGTCAGGAATGTACTGAAAAGTACAAGTATAAACAAACGAAATGAGCCCAAACTCGACGGCTATAGTACCCATTGAAGAGTTCCAGGGTCAGGTCAGCTCTATGGTGCCAAATTATTGTATTGTCATCGGAATCACATACATTCGCCTAGTTTCAAGTCGATATGACCATTAGAGTATGTTAAACTTGACTTGGTAGATTTGCTTACATATATAGCTATAGCTAAGAAGCGTCGGTGGCGCAGTGGATAAGGCGCGGACTCTCAATCTGAGGGTACCGGGTTCGAATCCAGCCGTGTACCTATGAGTTGTTTTTCAATTCAAGTACATTATCCGATTGCTTAACGGTGAAGGAAAACATCGTGAGGAAACCTGCATGTCTTGAACAGGCATGTGAAGTCCGCCGATCCGCACTGGGCCCGCGTGGTGGACTATGGCCCATACACTCTCTGTAGGAGAGTAGGCCTGAGCCCCTCCAGTGGGGACATACATATATAGGCTGTTGATGATGATGATGATATAGCTACATACAAGTAGACCTAATATTAATCGTGAGTACATCAGAGAACCCGATGAGAACTCGCCTTTAAACCATGCTTATAAGCGCACTTGTTCATAAAATATAGAAAATTTATGGAGGAAATTATATTTTACCAACAATTTTACGCCGCCTGCATAAACAAATTATGATTCAGGTATTTCACTGTTAGGAGACACTTCTTATATCATCATACAGACTATATATATCCCAGCTGCAGGGGCTCAAACCTACACTCCTACAGAGAGTGTATGGGATATAGTCCACCACGCAGTACCAGTGCGGATTGGTAGACTTCACTCACACCTTTGTATTTCTTCTCAGGAGTGTGCAGGTTTCCTCGAAATGTTTTCCTTCACCGAAAAGCCAATGGTAATGATTTTCATCATTCGTACATATATTCCAAATAACAAATTGGAACTCATTGGTACGAGCCAGGATCGAACCTTGATCTCGATTGTTCAATGACTGACGCTCTATCCAACTGAGCTACGACGGCCACTTCTTATATATACGTATTTGTAAAATAGGAAACATTACAAATCCACCTAATTGTTACAACGGGTAAACCAGTAACCTAAATAGTAAAGCAGCTTACAATGAAAACAACCAGCTCGATTCACCTTTATACAAAGTTAACCTACAAACATTAAGTAGGTCAATAACATAATCAGTCACCATGACAACAGATTGTATTGACTGAACAACTCCAACTGTACAAAAGCAATCAATGGAAAACAAAACTGGAAAATCGGATGGATCTCGAAGAAGCTTTTAAGAAATCAAAAGTTTTACTAGAGCCAATGGAATCAAAGGGCGAAATTAATAAAGGATTACATTTAAGAGATAAAGGTTATTTTAAACAAAACATTCAGGAAATAAAGGTGAAAATCGGTAGAAAGTTTTAAACGTACAAGCCTGTCCAATGTATGATTTAATCAAACACTAACAAAGATGTTATAACTGATGGTCGCTCAGTCATCGCTGTTGACAGTAAAGCTGAGTCAAACTTTCGGCTAATGTTTATGTAATGACTCGCGTAATATTTCAAACATGGCGATAACTTCCTTCCCGATTTTTATTGTTCGGTCTAATTTGTATTCAATTGATATTTAACACGATACAACTTAATCGTAATAAAAATTGAGGGACAAAATATTTAAATAACGAAACTGGTGGATGATGTATGGATGTGGATGGACGAGGGCGAAGTTGTAAATCGTATAATAAAGCGGTGAGATGGTTAGTAACAGATTAATGATAAGGTAAAACAGAGATACTCGTAAGTGTAGGACAAACTTTAGAACGAAACGAGAACAAGTCATCAAAAATAATGATGACCACGGTACGATTGTTTTAATTAAAGACACCAGTCAAGTCTCCCGAACGAAAACACAATAAAGTTGCTGGCGGGACCTAGAACTTTACCTACACTCCAAATTTATTTGATAAAGCCTTCTCAAAATTAAATGCTTCAAGTTCTTCGCACCTAGCGCGTATGTCAATTAATTGAAATTCCTCGTTCCTACAAGGAAGAACTTCCTTATTTGAACCTTTGATTATATTTGAACGTCTACTTGTGTGAATTGGCGAACTTATAAGCTACAAAGATAAACAATAAAGTTTAAGAGTCCTCGGAGTGTAGTCCGTGAAACTTTGGTACGTAATAAATTGCAACAATATACTACTAAAAGTTTTAACAATAATACTGTTAGTTAGGTGTACACGAGAGAAACATTATTGAGGAAGTTTTGCGAGAAGCTCCTGCAGTAAAAGCTTTTGTTTTAACAGTAAAACAGAAATACTACATACTAGGGATTTTAATAAGGCGGTGTGTGAGAGGCGTAATCAGCACAGCCAAGCCTGAAGCAAATAAAGCACTGAATATTTCGTCTTTCATAACCAGTGTTATCGACAACATTGACATCGTGGTAAAAATACTGGTTAAGTCCGGTAAAGTCTCAAATGTTGCCTCGGAACACACTACTTCTAGTCGATATCAAAGCAGATCGACTGTGGCGTAGGGTGAGTGTACCTATTTTTTTCTGCCTAAATTAAGTATATCTATTATAATAACCACATATTCCATTCGAGTGTACCGACATTATTTAAACGTACGTACTTTAATACCTAATATAACTTTCAGATGTACGCTAATACGAACCAAACAATAGACATACCCCGTGGTTTGAAACAACAGAATGTTCAGCTAGGAGCCGGAGAGCAATAAATCGAAACGCAAATTGGAAAGTGACTTTGTCGAAAGTAAATGAACAGTCACGTCTGCCGAGCGATCCGCAACAATGGAAACAAGCGGCAATCCTTCACTTTGATGTTAAGGCGAGTCCTTTCTTCTCATTTTCCATACAAGTTACTGTTCCCATAATCTTTTTAAATACGATAAATTTTTAAATGAATTTGATATGGAAAAATAAACCAAAAAATTAGGTATCCGCGAAATGAGTTTCAAAATTTTTGGACTTCAATAAGTACTTTATTTTTAAATCTGAAATTAAATTAAATTTCGCCAGTGCTACGCATGTGTGAGTGCACACATGCGTGGCACCGAGTTTTGAGCTCCGCCCCTACCCTGTACACATACAGACTTGATGAGAGAGACCGCTTTATACATAAGAAAAGACCAAAAAAATATTTGAAAGCTAACACCACGCTAACACACGTTGCCGCTCCGTGCGTGGACGCGTGGTGCTCGCTCTCTCCTTTTAATTTGCTTTAAAAAGGGACAGAAGAAATAATCGATAATTCCTGAACAAGACCTGTCAGTTTTATTACTATGTACTAAGGAGTCGTATAATATATCAAAAAAAGCCTATAGAAAATTCCGCAATGATATACGAGTATGTCTATCTCCTAACAATAATATTACAACAAGGACATAACCGCGTTTGCGAACGCACCCACTCTTGACACCTTTCATCAACAGCCTATATATGTCCCCACTGGAGGGGCTCAGGCCTACTCTCCTACAGAGAGTGTATGGGCCATAGTCCACCACGCGGGCCCAGTGCGGATCGGCGGACTTCACATGCCTGTTCAAGACATGCAGGTTTCCTCGCGATGTTTTCCTTCACCGTTAAGCAATCGGATAATGTACTTGAATTGAAAAACAACTCATAGGTACACGGCTGGATTCGAACCCGGTACCCTCAGATTGAGAGGCCGCGCCTTATCCACTGCGCCACCGTCGCGGAGTGTGTTCTCTGATTTTCAGCATCAAAATGGCTATATCCAACGTGCAAATTGAAAAGATGCAAGGACGTGAGAACTATATAACACCTGAAAGTTTGTTGTGCAAACGTATTTAGAGCACAAAGATCTATGTGACTGCGTGCAGCCTTCCAATGGCGTGGAAACAATTGATGCCGCCGATTACATTAAAATTAAGCTCTTACAAGCTTCAGTTTTTCATTACAAAACAGCATCGTAAAACTACCCCGAGAAGACGTTGTTACAACTGTAATGAGTTTGGTTATTTTAGCAAAAACTGCAATTATAAAAAGAAAACAAATGAAGGTAAAGTTTTTGCAGCAGCCTCTGAAAATGTGAATAGTAAGGAATGTATGTGGATTCTGGAGCATCTTCACATATGACTAACTCCTCCGACTTGATGTACCTCTGATTAGACAAATAATGGTTGCCAATAATTCATCAGTCGCCGTGCTGAAGATGGGTAATGTAGACCTGGATTTTTATGGAAAAAATAATAAAATAAATCACATTGAGGTGAGAAATATTTTATACATTACTGAACTGAGTACCAACTTGTTATCAGTTAGTTAGTCAGTTGGTAAAGAATGTCTGTCAAGAAATTTATTAATACTCGGGATGTGAGATTTTTGAATACAAACAAACAGTTAGTTGCAACGGCAAGACTAACTAATTGAATACAATTCAAAGAAATGCACTTGTTACTTCATCCGAGAGTGAAAGTTTGGATACATGGCATTGAAGAATGGGCCATTTAAATTACAAAGAATTATTGAATTTAAATGAAGGTAACAATAAGTGTGCTGTGCTGAAGATAAGCATCAGTTACATAGAAATAAGTGTAATGGTAGCTGATGTACTAACCAAGGGGACTCCTCAACTGAGGCTGGAGAGCTGCTTGCATCAGATGGGTTTATGTCCTAGAGGGGATGTTGTGAGGACAACCGCATTCATAAGTTAATATATACTTATTGTATGTAAAGTATGTATTATTATTATTGATACATATTAGTTTGTTTTATGTATCTCTTATGTAATTGTTTATTATATTTATTATATCGTTCACACCTAACTGCCCTCCTCTCTTCACTATTTCTCCTTGACCTAGGACTGCAGTAAGAAATTTCTTTTGGAAATAAGCTGTTCCTTTTGTATATATTTTTATGTTTTTGTGTTATGTAAATATTATCTGTGTAAAAAAAACTGTTTAAATAAAAATAAATTAATCAACTGAATATTTCATTCCATCAAATAACCCACCGCTATAATTTTTAGGATTCCATAGTCAAACATGGAACCCTTATAGTTTCCCTGTCTGTTTGTCCGTGGCTCAACTTACAGACTTACTACTAGTACTACTGTATTTTATATGTTTGTTACCTCAGAACTTTGGACTGTGTGAACTGATTTTAATGATTCTTTTTTATTTGAAAGCCAGTGCTTTTGATGACAACTGATGCTTATCGATATCGATTCAGCAGTTTTAAAAGAAAATATGAAAAACAAATATGTACCCAGATCTACATCTAAGGGTGAACATTTTAGGGGATGAATGCTGCGGACATTTAGGGCAATTGAAGTTAGTTTGATCAATAAAGTTGTAGTGATTCACGCATCATCAGCCAGGACACGTCCACTGCTGGACATAGGCCTCCTCCATGGCATGCTACAATGGCCGGTCCCTGTAGACCAACAACATCAAGTACTTTCGAAAAGAAAAGAAAAAAATTCCCGAGCCACTTGCATCTAGTGACTCCCTACGACCTTTCCTAGTACATCCCATCTGTCATCCATTCTTCAAGCGATGTGACCTGCCCATTGCCACTTCGGCTCACTGACTTGGCGAGCTATGTCAGTGACATTAGTTCGTTTATGGATTTACTCATTCTGGATTTTATTTTATTCATCCTTCTCAAAGCTTTTAGTTTCTGTTTTGCCATACAATATTTGAACTTATTTTTCAATCTAACCGCCTCCATGGCCTATTTGCTGAATGTTGGACAAACAACCCAGAGGCCCCGGGTTCAATTCCTAGTGGGAGTTACCTATCAGTGCTCAGTTTATTTGGTAATTATTGTAGGGCATTTTTTATGTCCACCTAGCTAACTACCACCATGTTACCAAAGTCAGCCGCTAAACAGCAGTGTCAATAGCACTGTTGTGTTCCGGTATTAAAGGTAGCAGAGCTATCGCCTCATTAGTATAATAATTATTATTATTTTTAAATTGTTTTTCTTTTTGGTTTTTTTATCACTTTGCAATAAATGATTATTATTATACTATTATTAGCTGTAGTCTTTATAGCTTGTTTTGTCATACAATCTTCAAAATCATTTTTAACGCCGTAGGGGTTTAATTTGATTTAGTTTTAGTAGTAAGTTATGTGTTAGGAAGCTACTTGCAAAATTTCAGGTTTGTAGCGTTTATGGGTTCGAAGATATTGTGATGAGTCAGTCAGTCTGTGAGTGAGTGGTATTTGACTTATTCTTATTGTATTCTTAGTGATTTTATAAATTGATTGATATTTCAAATGATAAGGATATTGCCCATGAAAACCGTTCTCACTTCAAATTCTATACATATTGTTACATGTTCTCTTTGCGGATCGAGTTTCTTACTGAAGTGGTTTGTGCTGGAATCAGTCAGTCATTGAAGTCTTTCACATCTACGGATTATACACTTATACAGGTAGATTGTCAACAAGTCCACTGTTGGACATGACAATGTCAATCAATCACCGTACTTTACAAACGGACCGGTGATCGCAGTAAAATGTTTTTACATAGTACTACCCATTTTCTAGTTTTTAATGTTCCGAAGATTTGATGAAAAAATGGAAACTTTGCGAAATTTCATTATGGTATCCTTAAACAAGGTCTTTATTTGTAAATTCTAAATTATATTACATTTTATACCGGATTTTGTGTAAATATTACAGAAAACCCTAGTCAAGGTTGTTGAGTATATTTTTTGAGAAATCATCAAAAAACTTGATAAACTTAGTTATGCGGTCCGGAAAATGAACCTTATTTCAAGGTAGGTAATAATAATAACAATGTGCGCGATTCCAACGCGCACTTTGCCCGTTCTTTACCTTTAGACGCCATTTACGACCCCCACGAGGCTACATAGGTAGTATTTTAATTTGAAATATACATATACGCAATAAATATATTTCATTATTTGTCTACGTGAGAAAGCACAGATAACATTGGCATGAATCATATTGTACTGTGTAGGGCGCTAAGAAGCTAAGTATATGAATAAATGTATCACCATATGTTACTTTGAAACAGAATTTCACAATTTTGAGCTTTACTGAAAGAGATTAGCTTTACTAATTAAAATATTTGCAAGGTTGCCAGATCTATTTGCCGAGGCAAGCCCGACGCATCATAACAAATACAAGTGTATTCAATAATGACCCTTAACTACACTGATTAGGTCGTATTTACGACCACAATCAAACAGGTATGAGGTTTTCCGTTTTCAAACTTTTTCAGGCGACGTTGCCATACCGTGCGTATCGTCTCTATTCAATTCAATTCTTGACATTTATGGCAACTACCAACTTCATGGTAATTCTGCCAAAATCTGGTGACCAAAGAGGCAACGTGTAATAGGAAATAATCGGTTAGCCAGACACGCGATACACTTTGAGAGGACTAAAACAAAAAGGAGAAAACACACGACACGAAACGTAGTTCAGTTACTGGAGGGATTACAACTTTATATTGTTGGAATGAATAAAATTAGAAAGAGTATAAACAAAACGAGAGAAGACTAAAGAAAGAAGAGATTTGAGATTAGAAGGACGGGTATCGTCTCTAGTCGAAGTTTGTTATTTGTATGCGATTTGTATGTTTTGTTTGTTTGAAACCTTAACAAATTTTTATGTTGACAAATACATATCATATTTATTAAATAAGGTGTAGATATAAATAAAAAACACATACTTATTCACTAGTTTTATTAACATATTTACATAGTTAACTATAATCATAATAATATTTACTCCTGATCAATAACATTTTAAAAAACTTCCACTTCTTTAATTAGGGGATATTGAAAGTTAGTCAATGCACATGAAACTTGAAAATTTTTATTCGAAAGTGTGCGGAGGTAACATGGGATATGATCTAATATGGAATAGCCTTTTACTCTTTGAATTGCTCGCTCAACATGAATCCTTGCTCATGCTATTGAAGTAGTTTGAAATACTCGATTGGGAGTAAACTGAGGGTAAATTGAGGTCAAAAAGGGTGGTATATTTACAGAAACTCCAGGTGGTAAAAGGTCATTAATGAGGAATCCTTTGTCAGCTAACAAGTCCCCAGGTGCTTTTTCTAGCAGTTGGGAGTGTTTGACTATAGCTTTATCTGATGTTGAGCCTGGGTATAATGCACTACAATAGGTTATTACTCCATTAGGGGCTACACCAACAAGAGCTTTAAAGGTGTTTCTGTGTTTATAGTGACTGTAAGTCAATTTTTGTTGAGTCATGGATTTTCTTGAAACAGCACAATATACTTCAGTGCAGTCGATCACCATTCGACAGTTTGTAAATTTAGCAAAGCAATTTGGTAAACATGTTTTATTTTTTGATTGTGTAGGTATCTAACTTATCAACCCTTTGTATAAATATTGATGGAATATATGAATTCAAGTAATGGTAACATAGTCACAGTTTGTTTACTGCACGCAAAATGCACACTTAAGTCTGTGTGTGCCAAATTTAATCTGAGCTTAATCAATGTCATAAATATTTGGCTTATCTTCTTGGCTTATTCGGGTAAATTTCCAACCGCAATAATAGTTAATGTCGATACCTTCAAATAATTCCATTAATGTAGTTAGTATCTCCTGGCTCGGAATGACAGTATAATATCTAATCAATTTTTCGTTGTTTTCAATTCTTTTTAAACACTATGGCACTGTTTTGATGTTTTTTTTATTTTTTATTATTAAAGATAGACCAACACTTGACCTCAATCTCACCTGATGGTAAGTGACGATGAGGTCGAAGATGTTACGTGTTGGTCTAGAAGGTGCCTATTTACTCTTCTTTTGAAGATTCCCAAGTTGTAGTTTTCGGGGAACACGGAAACCGGTAGTGCATTCCAGTTTTGTTTTTTATGTCCAATTTTAGATTGTCATTTTCAGACCTTAGCAAAGTATTTTCTGCTGCTATAATTACATCATTCTTAACTTCAACTATTTCTTCTGATGAAAAATTTTCTATGGGTATGTCTTCGTCAGGTTTCCTTTGGTTCTTTGGATGTGAGAGAAACTCAAATATTTTCCCCTTATTATGGCTAAATAGCACAGGAAAGTTTCTTCTATCACCATCTTGAAAATGACAACTGCATATACGCGAGTGTTTGGAAGGCACCCTATCAGCCGTCCTGTAACAAACATGAAATAAATTTTAAGTAAATTCAGCACACATATAAACAAAAACCACAGTAAAACATAAAAATTCTTAGTAATAAAAATGGTATGTACTGACCTTATGTATTTGATCCATTTCTTTAAAATCTTTTGATTCTTGGGAAACGTAAAAACTTGCATTTATGCTTATCGTTATAGTGTTTACATCCGGGCGCAAAACACATCATTTTGAAGGTATTTAACTATAAAATTTCCTTTTAAAACAGCAGCCAATTTTTACTCTATTTAGTATGAGAATGTCAATTGTCACTGTCAATAAGTTTGTTGGACCGCGCCATATTGAAAATGGAAATGCGACGTTGCCAAATTTATAGATAGATAGCGTGGGCGGGACTACAAATGAAAGTATAGTCAACAATGAACATTAAGTACTCTACTTATGACCTATAATCGAATGGATTTACTAATGGATTGTTGATCTGGGTACGAGTCTAGGTTACAGGAATTCACCATAGCCGCTGTTTTTCCCATAATATTTTTAAATAATGGTTGTGGGTTACATTTAATATATTTAATATAAGTCTAGTGAAGTAAAGCGCCCGCGAAATGAATAATCATAACATATAATTCACGCATTGTCCCGATATTAGCGATTTGTCAAACAGCGCCGCCTTTTGGCAGGTTTGCGCGTAAAAAAGAGCACCGTGGCCGTTAAGGCGAGTCCTTTCTTCTCATTTTCCATACAAGTTACTGTTCCCATAATCTTTTTAAATACGATAAATTTTTAAATGAATTTGATATGGAAAAATAAACCAAAAAATTAGGTATCCGCGAAATGAGTTTCAAAATTTTTGGACTTCAATAAGTACTTTATTTTTAAATCTGAAATTAAATTAAATTTCGCCAGTGCTACGCATGTGTGAGTGCATACATGCGTGGCACAGAGTTTTGAGCTCCGCCCCTACCCTGTACACATACAGACTTGATGAGAGAGACCGCTTTATACATAAGAAAAGACCAAAAAAATATTTGAAAGCTAACACCACGCTAACACACGTTGCCGCTCCGTGCGTGGACGCGTGGTGCTCGCTCTCTCCTTTTAATTTGCTTTAAAAAGGGACAGAAGAAATAATCGATAATTCCTGAACAAGGCCTGTCAGTTTTATTACTATGTACTAAGGAGTCGTATAATATATCAAAAAAAGCCTATAGAAAATTCCGCAATGATATACGAGTATGTCTATCTCCTAACAATAATATTACAACAAGGACATAACCGCGTTTGCGAACGCACCCACTCTTGACACCTCATCATCAACATCATCAGCCGGGTAACGTCCACTGCTGGACATAGGCCTCCCTCATGGTACGCCACATCGACCGGTCCCGAGCCACCTGCATCCAGCGACTCCCCGCGACTCTAACCAGGTCGTCGGTCCATCTAGTGGGGGGACGGCCTGGTAGACGTTTCCCGGTACGTGGTCGCCACTCGAGAACCTTTACTCCCCACCGGTTATCGGTTCTTCGAGCGATGTGGCCTGCCCATTGCCACTTCAGCTCACTAACTCGTCGAGCTATGTCGGTGACCTTCGTTCGTCTACGGATTTCCTCATTCCGGACCTTATCACGTAGAGAAATTCCGAGCATAGCTCGTTCCATTGCTCGCTGAGTGACTTTGAGCTTGTTTATTCGGCCCACCTGCTGGCTGTCAATTGTCATCCGTGGCTGACGTCGAGATCGAGTCGTCTTTGTTACTTGTGAATAAACCTAAACTAATTCAATTTAACTCAGTATTTCATTCCATCAGGTTATGGGCCTATTTGGAATCCGTAAAAATAATTAGTTAAACAGTGAGTCGCGGAGTGTGTTCTCTGATTTTCAGCATCAAAATGGCTATATCCAACGTGTAAATTGAAAAGATGCAAGGACGTGAGAACTATATAACACCTGAAAGTTTGTTGTGCAAACGTATTTAGAGCACAAAGATCTATGTGACTGCGTGCAGCCTTCCAATGGCGTGGAAACAATTGATGCCGCCGATTACATTAAAATTAAGCTCTTACAAGCTTCAGTTTTTCATTACAAAACAGCATCGTAAAACTACCCCGAGAAGACGTTGATACAACTGTAATGAGTTTGGTTATTTTAGCAAAAACTGCAATTATAAAAAGAAAACAAATGAAGGTAAAGTTTTTGCAGCAGCCTCTGAAAATGTGAATAGTAAGGAATAGAATAGTATGTGGATTCTGGAGCATCTTCACATATGACTAACTCCTCCGACTTGATGTACCTCTGATTAGACAAATAATGGTTGCCAATAATTCATCAGTCGCCGTGCTGAAGATGGGTAATGTAGACCTGGATTTTTATGGAAAAAATAATAAAATAAATCACATAGAGGTGAGAAATATTTTATACATTACTGAACTGAGTACCAACTTGTTATCAGTTAGTTAGTCAGTTGGTAAAGAATGTCTGTCAAGAAATTTATTAATACTCGGGATGTGAGATTTTTGAATACAAACAAACAGTTAGTTGCAACGGCAAGACTAACTAATTGAATACAATTCAAAGAAATGCACTTGTTACTTCATCCGAGAGTGAAAGTTTGGATACATGGCATTGAAGAATGGGCCATTTAAATTACAAAGAATTATTGAATTTAAATGAAGGTAACAATAAGTGTGCTGTGCTGAAGATAAGCATCAGTTACATAGAAATAAGTGTAATGGTAGCTGATGTACTAACCAAGGGGACTCCTCAACTGAGGCTGGAGAGCTGCTTGCATCAGATGGGTTTATGTCCTAGAGGGGATGTTGTGAGGACAACCGCATTCATAAGTTAATATATACTTATTGTATGTAAAGTATGTATTATTATTATTGATACATATTAGTTTGTTTTATGTATCTCTTATGTAATTGTTTATTATATTTATTATATCGTTCACACCTAACTGCCCTCCTCTCTTCACTATTTCTCCTTGACCTAGGACTGCAGTAAGAAATTTCTTTTGGAAATAAGCTGTTCCTTTTGTATATATTTTTATGTTTTTGTGTTATGTAAATATTATCTGTGTAAAAAAACTGTTTAAATAAAAATAAATTAATCAACTGAGTATTTCATTCCATCAAATAACCCACAGCTATAATTTTTAGGATTCCATAGTCAAACATGGAACCCTTATAGTTTCCCTGTCTGTTTGTCCGTGGCTCAACTTACAGACTTACTACTAGTACTACTGTATTTTATATATTTGTTACCTCAGAACTTTGGACTGTGTGAACTGATTTTAATGATTCTTTTTTATTTGAAAGCCAGTGCTTTTGATGACAACTGATGCTTATCGATATCGATTCAGCAGTTTTAAAAGAAAATATGAAAAACAAATATGTACCCAGATCTACATCTAAGGGTGGACATTTTAGGGGATGAATGCTGCGGACATTTAGGGCAATTGAAGTTAGTTTGATCAATAAAGTTGTAGTGATTCACGCATCATCAGCCAGGACACGTCCACTGCTGGACATAGGCCTCCTCCATGGCATACTACAATGGCCGGTCCCTGTAGACCAACAACATCAAGTACTTTCGAAAAGAAAAGAAAAAAATTCCCGAGCCACTTGCATCTAGTGACTCCCTGCGACCTTTCCTAGTACATCCCATCTGTCATCCATTCTTCAAGCGATGTGACCTGCCCATTGCCACTTCGGCTCACTGACTTGGCGAGCTATGTCAGTGACATTAGTTCGTTTATGGATTTACTCATTCTGGATTTTATTTTATTCATCATTCTCAAAGCTTTTAGTTTCTGTTTTGCCATACAATATTTGAACTTATTTTTCAATCTAACCGCCTCCATGGCCTATTTGCTGAATGTTGGACAAACGTTGGGGCCTCTGGGTGCCCCGGGTTCAATTCCTAGTGGGAGTTACCTATCAGTGCTCAGTTTATTTGGTAATTATAGTAGGGCATTTTTCTATGTCCACCTAGCTAACTACCACCATGTTACCAAAGTCAGCCGCTAAATAGCAGTGTCAATAGCACTGTTGTGTTCCGATATTAAAGGTAGCAGAGCTATCGCCTCATTAGTATAATAATTATTATTATTTTTAAATTGTTTTTCTTTTTGGGTTTTTTATCACTTTGCAATAAATGATTATTATTATACTATTATTAGCTGTAGTCTTTATAGCTTGTTTTGTCATACAATCTTCAAAATCATTTTTAACGCCTTAGGGGTTTAATTTGATTTAGTTTTAGTTGTAAGTTATGTGTTAGGAAGCTACTTGCAAAATTTCAGGTTTGTAGCGTTTATGGGTTCGAAGATATTGTGATGAGTCAGTCAGTCTGTGAGTGGTATTTGACTTATTCTTATTGTATTCTTAGTGATTTTATAAATTGATTGATATTTCAAATGATAAGGATATTGCCCATGAAAACCGTTCTCACTTCAAATTCTATACATATTGTTACATGTTCTCTTTGCGGATCGAGTTTCTTACTGAAGTGGTTTGTGCTGGAATCAGTCAGTCATTGAAGTCTTTCACATCTACGGATTATACACTTATACAGGTAGATTGTCAACAAGTCCACTGTTGGACATGACAATGTCAATCAATCACCGTACTTTACAAACGGACCGGTGATCGCAGTAAAATGTTTTTACATAGTACTACCCATTTTCTAGTTTTTAATGTTCCGAAGATTTTATGAAAAAATGGAAACTTTGCGAAATTTCATTATGGTATGGTCTTTATTTGTAAATTCTAAATTATATTACATTTTATACCGGATTTTGTGTAAATATTACAGAAAACCCTAGTCAAGGTTGTTGAGTATATTTTTTGAGAAATCATCAAAAAACTTGATAAACTTAGTTATGCGGTCCGGAAAATGAACCTTATTTCAAGGTAGGTAATAATAATAACAATGTGCGCGATTCCAACGCGCACTTTGCCCGTTCTTTACCTTTAGACGCCATTTACGACCCCCAGGCCACGAGGCTACATAGGTAGTATTTTAATTTGAAATATACATATACGCAATAAATATATTTCATTATTTGTCTACGTGAGAAAGCACAGATAACATTGGCATGAATCATATTGTACTGTGTAGGGCGCTAAGAAGCTAAGTATATGAATAAATGTATCACCATATGTTACTTTGAAACAGAATTTCACAATTTTGAGCTTTACTGAAAGAGATTAGCTTTACTAATTAAAATATTTGCAAGGTTGCCAGATCTATTTGCCGAGGCAAGCCCGACGCATCATAACAAATACAAGTGTATTCAATAATGACCCTTAACTACACTGATTAGGTCGTATTTACGACCACAATCAAACAGGTATGAGGTTTTCCGTTTTCAAACTTTTTCAGGCGACGTTGCCATACCGTGCGTATCGTCTCTAGTCGAAGTTTGTTATTTGTATGCGATTTGTATCTTTTGGTTGTTTGGAACCTTAACAAATTTTTATGTTGACAAATACATATCATCATCATCAGCCGGGAAACGTCCACTGCTGGACATAGGCCTCCCTCATGGTACGCCACATCGACCGGTCCCGAGCCACCTGCATCCAGCGACTCCCCGCGACTCTAACCAGGTCGTCGGTCCATCTAGTAGGGGGACGGCCTGGTAGACGTTTCCCGGTACGTGGTCGCCACTCGAGAACCTTTACTCCCCACCGGTTATCGGTTCTTCGAGCGATGTGGCCTGCCCATTGCCACTTCAGCTCACTAACTCGTCGTATACATATCATATTTATTAAATAAGGTGTAGATGTAAATAAAAAACACATACTTATTCACTAGTTTTATTAACATATTTACATGGTTAACTATAATCATAATAATATTTACTCCTGATCAATAACATTTAAAAAACTTCCACTTCTTTAATTAGGGGATATTGAAAGTTAGTCAGTGCACATGAAACTTGAAAATTTTTATTCGAAAGTGTGCGGAGGTAACATGGGATATGATCTAATATGGAATAGCCTTTTACTCTTTGAATTGCTCGCTCAACATGAATCCTTGCTCATGCTATTGAAGTAGTTTGAAATACTTGATTGGGAGTAAACTGAGGGTAAATTGAGGTCAAAAAGGGTGGTATATTTACAGAAACTCCAGGTGGTAAAAGGTCATTAATGAGGAATCCTTTGGCAGCTAACAAGTCCCCAGGTGCTAATTTTTCTAGCAGTTGGGAGTGTTTGACTATAGCTTTATCTGATGTTGAGCCTGGGTATAATGCACTACAATAGGTTATTACTCCATTAGGGGCTACACCAACAAGAGCTTTAAAGGTGTTTCTGTGTTTATAGTGACTGTAAGTCAATTTTTGTTGAGTCATGGATTTTCTTGAAACAGCACAATATACTTCAGTGCAGTCGATCACCATTCGACAGTTTGTAAATTTAGCAAAGCAATTTGGTAAACATGTTTTATTTTTTGATTGTGTAGGTATCTAACTCATCTACCCTTTGTATCAATATTGATGGAATATATGAATCCAAGTAAAGGTAACATAGTCACAGTTTGTTTACTGCACGCAAAATGCACACTTAAGTCTGTGTGTGCCAAATTTAATCTGAGCTTAATCAATGTCATAAATATTTGATCTTCTTGGCTTATTCGGGTAAATTTCCAACCGCAATAATAGTTAATGTCGATACCTTCAAATAATTCCATTAATGTTGTTAGAATCTCCTGGCTCGGAATGACAGTATAATATCTAATCAATTTTTCGTTGTTTTCAATTCTTTTTAAACACTATGGCACTGTTTTGATGTTTTTTTTATTTTTTATTATTAAAGATAGACCAACACTTGACCTCAATCTCACCTGATGGTAAGTGACGATGAGGTCGAAGATGTTACGTGTTGGTCTAGAAGGTGCCTATTTACTCTTCTTTTGAAGATTCCCAAGTTGTAGTTTTCGGGGAACACGGAAACCGGTAGTGCATTCCATAGTTTTGTTTTTTATGTCCAATTTTAGATTGTCATTTTCAGACCTTAGCAAAGTATTTTCTGCTGCTATAATTACATCATTCTTAACTTCAACTATTTCTTCTGATGAAAAATTTTCTATGGGTATGTCGTCGTCAGGTTTCCTTTGGTTCTTTGGATGTGAGAGAAACTCAAATATTTTCCGCTTATTATGGCTAAATAGCACAGGAAAGTTTCTTCTATCACCATCTTGAAAATGACAACTGCATATACGCGAGTGTTTGGAAGGCACCCTATCAGCCGTCCTGTAACAAACATGAAATAAATTTTAAGTAAATTCAGCACACATATAAACAAAAACCACAGTAAAACATAAAAATTCTTAGTAATAAAAATGGTATGTACTGACCTTATGTATTTGATTCATTTCTTTAAAATCTTTTGATTCTTGGGAAACGTAAAAACTTGCATTTATGCTTATCGTTATAGTGTTTACATCCGGGCGCAAAACACATCATTTTGAAGCTTTTTAACTATAAAATTTCCTTTTAAAACAGCAGCCAATTTTTACTCTATTTAGTATGAGAATGTCAATTGTCACTGTCAATAAGTTTGTTGGACCGCGCCATATTGAAAATGGAAATGCGACGTTGCCAAATTTATAGATAGACAGCGTGGGCGGGACTACAAATGAAAGTATAGTCAACAATGAACATTAAGTACTCTACTTATGACCTATAATCGAATGGATTTACTAATGGATTGTTGATCTGGGTACGAGTCTAGGTTACAGGAATTCACCATAGCCGCTGTTTTTCCCATAATATTTTTAAATAATGGTTGTGGGTTACATTTAATATATTTAATATAAGTCTAGTGAAGTAAAGCGCCCGCGAAATGAATAATCATAACATATAATTCACGCATTGTCCCGATATGAGCGATTTGTCAAACAGCGCCGCCTTTTGGCAGGTTTGCGCGTAAAAAAGAGCACCGTGGCCGTTAAAGACCCAATTAATCAACAACTAAATAGAACGGAACACCGACTGCTTCCTACTGGCAAGTCAACAATACCACAGTCTTAGACTAAAACTAAACTTTTAAAAGCAGATCAACAATCAGTCACTCACCGGATTTGGTCAGAGTGAAGTAGTTCGGATTTGACCAGAGTGAAGTAGTTCGGATTTGGCCAGAGTGAAGTAGTTCGGATTTGGTCAGAGTGAAGTAGTTCGGATTTGGCCAGAGTGAAGTAGTTCGGATTTGGCTTTCTAAAAGTACATTCATATGTTATATCAATTTTCTTTATAATACTTTCTACATTTAAAGAAAGTTTTTTTTCTTCAGTTGTGCACCAGTTATAGGTGGCATGATCATATTTTACAACGAAAGCAAACAAAAATACCGACCAGAGACTACTTTAAAATTCTGAGTGCACTCGAGTAAGTGAGCTCCTGTAACCCCTTTATAACTTGGCTTAGCTTATAGGATACTGTAAAGTTTTTCAAATACAGTAAAAACAACAGGACTACAAAATATATCTTTTCTATTTCCTTCTCTATCTCCCTCTCTACTTTTGTCTTTATTATAAAAAGGCCCTCTGTTATTCACAGTCTTTATCAATGACATCGGATCTTGCTTCAAGAATTCCCAATTCCTCCTGTTTGCTGACGACATGAAAGTATTTAAGCAAATAACTGACATCAGTGACTGTAACTCCTTACAGGATGACCTACTAAGACTTGAAAATTATTGTAAATATAACAAGCTCAACCTTAATGTTTCTAAATGTTTTTCGATGTCCTTCACTAGAAAGAAAAACGTTGTAACTTTTCCTTACAATATACAAAACAAAAACCTAGAAAAAGTTAGCCACATGAAAGACCTGGGAGTTCTGCAAGATGAAAAGTTGATGTATGATAAGCATATTGACAAAATGGTTAAAAAAGCATCTAAATCTCTTGGCTTCGTAATAAGATCAACCTCGAAATTTACCCAACTTAAGCCCATAAAAATACTATACTGTGCGTACGTGCGTAGTACTCTCGAATACGCCTCTCAAGTTTGGAACCCTTACTATGCTATTTACATCACCAGGATAGAATCAATTCAAAAGAGATTTCTAAGATACCTACAGTACAAAGCAAAGCAATTTCTCAATAACTACGATGCGAGATGTAAAAAGTATCACTTTCTACGGCTATGTGAACTTGGCACCCGACCTTGAAAAAATTTAATTTTTTTTGCGCTATTCGATAGATTTACGTTTGTAGTTGTTTGTAGTGAAACTATTTTCGTTTGTAGTTAAACCAAAAAAAAGTTATGACGAGTCAAAAAAAAGCTGGCACCCGACTTTGAAAAAATTAACTTTTTTTTGTGGTTATCGGTAGATATAGGTTTGTAGAGGTTTGTAGTGAAACTATTTTCGTTTGTAGTTAAACCAAAAAAAAGTTATGACGAGTTAAAAAAAATTCTCTCAAACTTTAAAAAATTAACTTTTTTTCGTGATTTTCGATAGATATAGGGCAGTAGAGGTTTGTAGTGAAACTATTTTCGTTTGTAGTTAAACCAAAAAAAAGTTATGACGAGTTAAAAAAATTCTCTCAAACTTTAAAAAATTAACTTTTTTTTGTGATTTTCGATAGATATAGGGTAGTAGAGGTTGGTAGTGAAACTTTTGCGCTACTACAAACGAATACGAGTAACTACAAACGAAATCCAATCTACTACAAACGATTTTTAGCTACTACAAACGAATACGAGTTACTACAAACGAAATCCAATCTACTACAAACGATTTTTAGCTACTACAAACGAATACGAGTTACTACAAACGAAATCCAATCTACTACAAACGATTTTGAGATACTACAAACGAATACGAGTTACTACAAACGAAATCCAATCTACTACAAACGATTTTTAGCTACTACAAACGAATACGAGTTACTACAAACGAAATCCAATCTACTACAAACGATTTTAACCTACTACAAACGAATTCGAGTAACTACAAACGAAATCCCATCTACTACAAACGATTTTGACCTACTACAAACGAATTCGAGTAACTACAAACGAAATCCAATCTACTACAAACGATTTTGACCTATTACAAACGAATTGGAGTAACTACAAACGAAATCCAATCTACTACAAACGATTTTTAGCTACTACAAACGAATACGAGATACTACAAACGAAATCCAATGTACTACAAACGATTTTTAGCTACTACAAACGAATACGAGTTACTACAAACGAAATCCAATCTACTACAAACGATTTTTAGCTACTACAAACGAATTCGAGTTACTACAAACGAAATCCAATCTACTACAAACGATTTTTAGCTACTACAAACGAATACGAGTTACTACAAACGAAATCCAATCTACTACAAACGATTTTTAGCTACTACAAACGAATTCGAGTAACTACAAACGAAATCCAACCTACTACAAACGATTTTTAGCTACTACAAACGAATCTAGTAGAGAGTTTTAGTAAAGAGAATTTTTTTTAACTCGTCATAACTTTTTTTTGGTTTAACTACAAACGAAAATAGTTTCACTACAAACCTCTACAAACCTATATCTACCGATAACCACAAAAAAAGTTAATTTTTTCAGAAAAAAATAATTATAACCAAAAAATTAATTATTTTTTTTCTGAAAAAATTAACTTTTTTTTGTGGTTATCGGTAGATATAGGTTTGTAGAGGTTTGTAGTGAAACTATTTTCGTTTGTAGTTAAACCAAAAAAAAGTTATGACGAGTAAAAAAAATTCTCTCAAACTTTAAAAAATTAACTTTTTTTTGTGATTTTCGATAGATATAGGGTAGTAGAGGTTGGTAGTGAAACTTTTGCGCTACTACAAACGAATACGAGTAACTACAAACGAAATCCAATCTACTACAAACGATTTTTAGCTACTACAAACGAATACGAGATACTACAAACGAAATCCAATGTACTACAAACGATTTTTAGCTACTGCAAACGAATTCGAGTAACTACAAACGAAATCCAATCTACTACAAACGATTTTTAGCTACTACAAACGAATTGGAGTAACTACAAACGAAATCCAATCTACTACAAACGATTTTGACCGACTACAAACGAATTCGAGTTACTACAAACGAAATCCAATCTACTACAAACGATTTTTAGCTACTACATACGAATACGAGTTACTACAAACGAAATCCAATCTACTACAAACGATTTTTAGCTACTACAAACGAATTCGAGTTACTACAAACGAAATCCAATCTACTACAAACGATTTTTAGCTACTACAAACGAATACGAGATACTACAAACAAAATCCAATGTACTACAAACGATTTTTAGCTACTACAAACGAATACGAGTTACTACAAACGAAATCCAATCTACTACAAACGATTTTTAGCTACTACAAACGAATTCGAGTAACTACAAACGAAATCCAACCTACTACAAACGATTTTTAGCTACTACAAACGAATCTAGTAGAGAGTTTTAGTAGAGAGAATTTTTTTTAACTCGTCATAACTTTTTTTTGGTTTAACTACAAACGAAAATAGTTTCACTACAAACCTCTACAAACCTATATCTACCGATAACCACAAAAAAAGTTAATTTTTTCAGAAAAAAAATAATTAATTTTTTTGTTATAATTATTTTTTTCTGAAAAAATTAACTTTTTTTGTGGTTATCGGTAGATATAGGTTTGTAGAGGTTTGTAGTGAAACTATTTTCGTTTGTAGTTAAACCAAAAAAAAGTTATGACGAGTTAAAAAAATTCTCTCAAACTTTAAAAAATTAACTTTTTTTGTGATTTTCGATAGATATAGGGTAGTAGAGGTTGGTAGTGAAACTTTTGCGCTACTACAAACGAATACGAGTAACTACAAACGAAATCCAATCTACTACAAACGATTTTTAGCTACTACAAACGAATACGAGATACTACAAACGAAATCCAATGTACTACAAACGATTTTTAGCTACTGCAAACGAATTCGAGTAACTACAAACGAAATCTAATCTACTACAAACGATTTTTAGCTACTACAAACGAATTGGAGTAACTACAAACGAAATCCAATCTACTACAAACGATTTTGACCGACTACAAACGAATTCGAGTTACTACAAACGAAATCCAATCTACTACAAACGATTTTTAGCTACTACATACGAATACGAGTTACTACAAACGAAATCCAATCTACTACAAACGATTTTTAGCTACTACAAACGAATTCGAGTTACTACAAACGAAATCCAATCTACTACAAACGATTTTTAGCTACTACAAACGAATACGAGATACTACAAACAAAATCCAATGTACTACAAACGATTTTTAGCTACTACAAACGAATACGAGTTACTACAAACGAAATCCAATCTACTACAAACGATTTTTAGCTACTACAAACGAATTCGAGTAACTACAAACGAAATCCAACCTACTACAAACGATTTTTAGCTACTACAAACGAATCTAGTAGAGAGTTTTAGTAGAGAGAATTTTTTTTAACTCGTCATTACTTTTTTTTGGTTTAACTACAAACGAAAATAGTTTCACTACAAACCTCTACAAACCTATATCTACCGATAACCACAAAAAAAAGTTAATTTTTTCAGAAAAAAAATAATTAATTTTTTTGTTTTAATTATTTTTTTCTGAAAAAATTAACTTTTTTTGTGGTTATCGGTAGATATAGGTTTGTAGAGGTTTGTAGTGAAACTATTTTCGTTTGTAGTTAAACCAAAAAAAAGTTATGACGAGTTAAAAAAATTCTCTCAAACTTTAAAAAATTAACTTTTTTTTTTGATTTTCGATAGATATAGGGTAGTAGAGGTTGGTAGTGAAACTTTTGCGCTACTACAAACGAATACGAGTAACTACAAACGAAATCCAATCTACTACAAACGATTTTTAGCTACTACAAACGAATACGAGTTACTACAAACGAAATCCAATCTACTACAAACGATTTTTAGCTACTACAAACGAATACGAGTTACTACAAACGAAATCCAATCTACTACAAACGATTTTAACCTACTACAAACGAATTCGAGTAACTACAAACGAAATCCCATCTACTACAAACGATTTTGACCTACTACAAACGAATTCGAGTAACTACAAACGAAATCCAATCTACTACAAACGATTTTGACCTATTACAAACGAATTGGAGTAACTACAAACGAAATCCAATCTACTACAAACGATTTTTAGCTACTACAAACGAATACGAGATACTACAAACGAAATCCAATGTACTACAAACGATTTTTAGCTACTACAAACGAATACGAGTTACTACAAACGAAATCCAATCTACTACAAACGATTTTTAGCTACTACAAACGAATTCGAGTTACTACAAACGAAATCCAATCTACTACAAACGATTTTTAGCTACTACAAACGAATACGAGTTACTACAAACGAAATCCAATCTACTACAAACGATTTTAACCTACTACAAACGAATTCGAGTAACTACAAACGAAATCCTATCTACTACAAACGATTTTGACCTACTACAAACGAATTCGAGTAACTATAAATACTCGTATTCGTTTGTAGTAGCGCAAAAGTTTCACTACCAACCTCTACTACCCTATATCTATCGAAAATCACAAAAAAAAGTTAATTTTTTAAAGTTTGAGACAATTTTTTTTAACTCGTCATAACTTTTTTTTGGTTTATCTACAAACGAAAATAGTTTCACTACAAACCTATATCTACCGATAACCACAAAAAAAGTTAATTTTTTCAGAAAAAAATAATTAAAACAAAAAAATTAATTATTTTTTTTCTGAAAAAATTAACTTTTTTTGTGGTTATCGGTAGATATAGGTTTGTAGAGGTTTGTAGTGAAACTATTTTCGTTTGTAGTTAAACCAAAAAAAAGTTATGACGAGTTAAAAAAAATTCTCTCTACTAAAACTCTCTACTAGATTCGTTTGTAGTAGCTAAAAATCGTTTGTAGTAGGTTGGATTTCGTTTGTAGTTACTCGAATTCGTTTGTAGTAGCTAAAAATCGTTTGTAGTAGATTGGATTTCGTTTGTAGTAACTCGTATTCGTTTGTAGTAGCTAAAAATCGTTTGTAGTACATTGGATTTTGTTTGTAGTATCTCGTATTCGTTTGTAGTAGCTAAAAATCGTTTGTAGTAGATTGGATTTCGTTTGTAGTAACTCGAATTCGTTTGTAGTAGCTAAAAATCGTTTGTAGTAGATTGGATTTCGTTTGTAGTAACTCGTATTCGTATGTAGTAGCTAAAAATCGTTTGTAGTAGATTGGATTTCGTTTGTAGTAACTCGAATTCGTTTGTAGTCGGTCAAAATCGTTTGTAGTAGATTGGATTTCGTTTGTAGTTACTCCAATTCGTTTGTAGTAGCTAAAAATCGTTTGTAGTAGATTGGATTTCGTTTGTAGTTACTCGAATTCGTTTGCAGTAGCTAAAAATCGTTTGTAGTACATTGGATTTCGTTTGTAGTATCTCGTATTCGTTTGTAGTAGCTAAAAATCGTTTGTAGTAGATTGGATTTCTTTTGTAGTTACTCGTATTCGTTTGTAGTAGCGCAAAAGTTTCACTACAAACCTCTACAAACCTATATCTACCGATAACCACAAAAAAAAGTTAATTTTTTCAGAAAAAAAATAATTAAAACGAAAAAATTAATAATTTTTTTTCTGAAAAAATTAACTTTTTTTGTGGTTATCGGTAGATATAGGTTTGTAGAGGTTTGTAGTGAAACTATTTTCGTTTGTAGTTAAACCAAAAAAAAGTTATGACGAGTTAAAAAAAATTCTCTCAAACTTTAAAAAATTAACTTTTTTTCGTGATTTTCGATAGATATAGGGCAGTAGAGGTTTGTAGTGAAACTATTTTCGTTTGTAGTTAAACCAAAAAAAAGTTATGACGAGTTAAAAAAATTCTCTCAAACTTTAAAAAATTAACTTTTTTCGTGATTTTCGATAGATATAGGGCAGTAGAGGTTGGCAGTGAAACTTTTGCGTTACTACAAACGAATACGAGTATTTATAGTTACTCGAATTCGTTTGTAGTAGGTCAAAATCGTTTGTAGTAGATGGGATTTCGTTTGTAGTTACTCGAATTCGTTTGTAGTAGGTTAAAATCGTTTGTAGTAGATTGGATTTCGTTTGTAGTAACTCGTATTCGTTTGTAGTAGCTAAAAATCGTTTGTAGTAGATTGGATTTCGTTTGTAGTAACTCGTATTCGTTTGTAGTATCTCAAAATCGTTTGTAGTAGATTGGATTTCGTTTGTAGTTACTCGAATTCGTTTGTAGTAGGTCAAAATCGTTTGTAGTAGATTGGATTTCGTTTGTAGTTACTCGAATTCGTTTGTAGTAGCTAAAAATCGTTTGTAGTAGATTGGATTTCGTTTGTAGTTACTCGAATTCGTTTGTAGCAGGTCAAAATTGGTTGTAGTAGATTGGATTTCGTTTGTAGTAACTCGAATTCGTTTGTAGTAGGTCAAAATCGTTTGTAGTAGATTGGATTTCGTTTGTAGTGTCATGATTTCAAAAATATTTCAATGAGACTTTGAACAAAATTGGGACTTTAGTTTTTTTACTGGTATCACCGTGGGGAGGCGAACGAGTTGACAACAAGCAGAGGGTATAAAACAGGCTACGCCTGGTCGGCCCGGGGCATTCAGGCTTCGGATAAGGTTGAAAACAGTTGGTCAGGGCGAAGCCCTGCCCGTTTTAAAACTCAAGTAATTAAAAATGTACTAGACTTAGAAAATCAACTTATAGAATGTATATCTGTGAAGTTTCATCGAAGTTGAATAAACAATATGAAGACTAAATGGACGTTTTACTTCAAGTCAGAAGCGGAATCTGGACCCTCAAGACACAAGGTGCGTGTTTGCTTTTGCAAATAATTATTTTTTGGAAATATTCGTATCATATTCTGTAAAAGGGTGTACAGAAGTTAAACACATTCTCAGCGCACGTATTCAGTTACAGACAGTCCCAATATTTATTATTACATACGTAATTATACTTCACGCAGCACTCGGTCAGGGCAACTCTCTGACAGTGCTGTACTATACAAACACTAGCATTTCTTCCAATATATTTTTACAATATTAAACAATTCGGTGCTACTTTCTGACCGTCCTATACGACACATTTATAGGTATTTATCCTATTACCTATCTACTTCTGAAGAATTTAGTGATCAATTACACAGCGGTAACTATTTTCTACGTGTTGTGCACAAGGTACAGGCTATCAATAGTGGTATTCATTGTTGGATTTTTCGAATGCTTTGATAATTATTATTTCTGAAAATGAATCCACCCATGTTACAAGAATGAGATGTATACGAAACATATTAAGCACAACTTATTTATATATACCCTCAATTATTATTTTTATTATAAATCGTACACACTGTGTCACTATTGGACTACCCTACGTTTAATATATATTTAAGTTTTATGTTTTTCATATAAGTCATCTTTATGAAAAATAAATGTTTTAAACCGTATATGATAAATTGATTTTCTAAACAAGATAAAACTGATTGGGTTCCTAAAGGGGGTTAAAGTTTAATTGTTTGCTGTAAAGTGTACCGTTTCCGATTTATATGAGTCTTTGTTACTATATCTTAATTTTTTTTCGCTATTTCTTTGTCCTGGCAAATTTTTATGAATACCGACCTACTTACGAATAATTTAAAGGTGTCATCCACAGTCGTATGGTGATAAACTTTTTACTGTACAAAAACTTTCGAAGGCCCACGATAGGGCAAAACTTAATTGATATATGTCCTCGTCATTAACAGCTATACCTGTTCATAACATTCACAAGTTGAACAAATTGATTTGATATTGACTTTTATTTTGATTTGATTTTTGGAATTCCGGAAATAAGTGAACGAACGCTTTAACGAAGCATTTTAATTTCTGTGCTGGATTTAAACATATATTAACATATACCGAGTAGAACGAAGCCCCGTGGGTCCCAAAGGCGGAATTCTCTAATAGTGAATAAAGGTTATAATAAAAATGCAAGGTTTCATACGTTGGTTTTATCTAGATAACAGACAAATAATATTTTACAATATACATATGACATTCCTGATACAGAAACATTATGTATGCATCATCATTAATAGAATCGCTAAGGACAATTATAAGTTAGCTCCTTGCTAAAGATAAATGTAGCTAAGTTTGTAGAAAAATTCAAATGTGTCTCTTCCTAAATATGTCGCATGAGTGTGGCTAAGTATGTCACATCTTGAAGGTGGCTAAGTATGTCACATCTTGAAGGTGGCTAAGTATGTCACATCTTGAAGGTGGCTAAGTATGTCACTTCTTGAAGGTGGCTAAGTGTGTCACATGCTGAAGGTGGCTAAGTGTGTCACATGCTGAAGGTAGCCAAGTGTGTCAACTTGAACGTGGCTAAGTGAGTCACATCCATAATGCAGCCAAGCAAGTGTGTCGCATTAAGTAGAACTCCTAACGGGTGGCTAAGCAAGTTGCTTATGTAATTATACTCATGTATTCAATAAATAACAACTTCGAGTTTTCAAGCACGAAGTCCATCCAATTCAAAGTCCAATAGTCCCTAGACATTTCTTAGCTAATTGATGAAACATGATAATAATGACAGTAATTCTACTTCAAATATAGTTAATATCTATTTGTCATAAATTCAGTAACGATTAGATATATATTACCATGTTGATGATGCCAAAGCAAAGCCTGTCTCCTGGCTGATAAATCAATAGACATGACCAATTATACATTTAGATATATATAACATAAATAATGTGTGTAAGAAGTGAAGTTATACAGGAGATAGATCAGAATCAAAGAATCAGGATCTAAATATTTAGATTTTAGCTTTTCTAACGTCTTTAATTAACATGAGTTAGAATGAGATGAATATACATTCTTCATTGTGTCAAAATGAAGCCACTAGTGCCATTGGTTACTTTTCAAGAAAATAAAAAGCGGTTCTTTAATACTAATGTAATATAAAAAGCGACGGAGCTGTTGTAGTTTTAGTTGCTGTTAAAATGGGGAGAATTTATCAATTCGTCGGAATCTTTTATATACTTTTGGTTTATGTTCCTTACAACATGATTTCGATAAATCGAGTCTTGACGCACTTGCAGTCAGAGCTTGTAAACTCCAAAATTACAAGAGGTACGACTGGTATAAACGAGAAACTTGGTATTGTGTTTTTCTTTTCTTTTCAATTTTCCATGGAAGTTACATGTATGAAATTTGGGACGAAAACGCAAGATTTTATCAAGTAAACTGTAGAATGAAAACCGCAGTGGTGTCAATTTTTTTTCAATAGCATAAATGTTTCAAATCACATTTTCTAAACACTTGTTATCACAACAACATACTGTAAAGATATTTACGCATACATTTTATATTATTTTTGTAGGAAAACTCAGTATCTAGTAAAGATCTGAATGATTTTCTCCTACACAAAACCGATTTTTAATAAATTCGCTATTTCTGTTCTGTCGCTTGCGTTATTTTACTCCAGGCAGCTATTTATTACAACTTTCCTACTTCTGCAGTCAGAACGGATGAAGTGCTATCATTGTCTTGCATATGTAGCTTATGGTTAGATATTGAGGAGTCGTACCTCGTCTTAGGAAATTGCCATTTCAATTTCATCGGACTCAATCTAATTTGTCTAATAGTAGTGGAAATTTGTGATGCCGTCTAGTAAGGAAAGGGAGCTCAAAAAACCTTCACAGATTAAATGTATCCACAGATTACGTTCTAGTTACTGTATCCCTTGGGTGTAAATAGCAAACGATGATAAATCAGTTCCTTCGTTTAGCTGTATTTTATGTTAAAACAAATTATTTCATAAATTAATACAGTTTATATAAGGTAGTTAACAAATTGATATGGAAAGTATTCTACTTGCACACGAAATATTCAATGTTAAAAACAAATTATGCCAAATTCAAATAGATTCGGCTAAATATTAATTAAGATAACAGAAACAGTGTCCCTTTAGTAAATCCTATCATTTGGATATAAAAAGCTTATCCTTTAGTAATTTAAGGTTAGTCGTCAGTCTATCAAATATAACAATATTCAAATGGAACACATTATTTTCATATAAGTATGACTTCGAGGCTTGTGAAGAAAGTTTACTTATACCTCTCTCTACTTATGCTTACCACGTGATTCCCTATTTATTATGATTACCTATTATGCTGTTACGAATGGAATGTTGTCGTTTGAATTTTATTGTCCGCAGCGAACATTGTGTCTATAGACAATTCAGGAAGTAGACACAAGCATCTTCCTCCAGCTATTAAAATACAACAGAATTCAGCAAGGTGTCTACACTCTGACCATCAAAACAACTATCCACTGATGACGAGCTGATTGATGATGAGAAGTAGAGATGACATCATCTGTGAGTGGGTAAATATGTTATGGGGTACCCTCATTCAGTGCCCCAGTATTGGAAAGTCAATTAAAGTGATAATGTGAAGTGAAGTAAAAATATGATGGTGTATCCTCATTCAATGCCCCAGTATTGGGCAGTCAATTAAAGTGATATTGTGAAGTGAAAAATATAATGGTGTATCCTCATTTAATGCCCCAATATTGGGCAGTCAATTAAAATTATATTGTAAAGTAAGGTTAAAAATAGGTGAACGTATTTAAGCTCATAGTACCCGCCAGTATTTTTAGTTACTGTTATGTTACCAATTTGAATTGGGTTTCAATTTAAATTAAGTTTTCACGTGAGCAGACATTTTTTTTATATAAAATTGCTGACAGAAGAGCTTCACTATATATGTTGATATTCAAATTGGTACTTAAATCATTTTTGTTTGATTGTTATATGAACTATTACAATAACCATGTTGTGTACATTTTTATATACGTATACAATGATCTTGTATGTGCTCTTTAGGTATAATTTAGCTCACCTGTATCCAGTTTTACGAAGTAAATACATTTATAGTGCAAAAATGTTTTATGTTAAGAGATACGTCAGCGATCAAGGTGAAACTGGCTATTGATACAATCTTGGATTTATTACCTGTTAAACTATAGTTTTCGCATTTTTAAGAATTATCAGAAGATCACTTTAAAGTTTTTGTTACAGAGTCCTCTTAAACTATATTTCGCAGCATTGAAAATTATCAAAAGATGCTTTTAACCTTTATGACATCAATTAAAGTGAATTTTGGATTTCATTAACTTTCGTTGAACAGATCGGTATATATGAGGTTAATAAACATGTTGCATTTAAGATTCTGTAATGAAAAGTTTTTGTGTGCTAAATAAGGGAGTTAAATCTGCAACTGAATTTAATTCAGTGTATTTTGTTTATGTCCGGTTACAAAAATATTCATAAACTCAGTAATTTGTAACATAATTTACTTAGAGCAGATGACTTTGAATTTCGAATACCTAATTGACATAAGGTTCAGAATCTCTAAAGAAGAGTTTGAAGAGGTACTTTCACTGACTTTGTGTACAAAGGGAATTCGTTTCTCATCATTCACATTGCTCGCGCGTAGCGTCAATTTTGGTGATTTAAAATGTGTATAATATATAGTATAAAATAGTATAGAAGAAAAAAATATTAAATTGAGTCCTATCATTTATGGAAACTAAAATTTATAAGCAATTTATTAATAAGTGATTATAATGTATTTTCAGTAATATCAAATACCATATAGATCTCGTCAAAGTTAATGAATTTACTATGTTTGTTTGCACTAATGTAGAGTCAATTATGCATTCTTTGTTGGGTCAAGGTTAATATCTGATGAAATATTAATGAACATGACAAACTCTGTTTTTGGATACGATTACTTTCTAGCCAACTGATCAAATTCGAACAATCACTTTGGATTTAATCTAAATAATCGACATTTTTGTGTGGTTTCAGTTTCTCTGGATAAATATCCATACTTGAGATGGTTTGTCAATATACAGGTTGTAGTTGAATATATTTACTTTTATCCAATTATTAATAATAAAATTGCCGTGTTTACAACAAATAAATGAGGAAGAGCTGTTCCTTTTATTTTGTCAAAAATTTTAAGAGCATCTAGGAACCACACAAATAAAAGTTAGTTTGTCACATTGTCTGTGAGGCGAGAACCTGGTGCCCTGAAACATTGACTAACCACATCAGGCGTCAGTTTCTTGTATATCCACTAGAGAGAAAACTATTACGTATGAAGATTCTGAATTACGTCTGTCCAATTACATCATATTAATAATATACTTTTACTTGTCAATTCAAACATTACAAATGTCACAAAATAATTAGTTAAAATCTTATTAGGTACTCTTATAGGATACGCCAATAGCAATGATTAAAATGAAGTCAGTACTAGTAGATCTGGTGTACTTGGATATTAGTTACAAATGTGTCGGATATAATGAAAAGTTTTCCAAACATTTTACCTATGCCTATGTAAAGTAATTATTCTAAGATGAAATTGGATTTTCAAATAAATAAACGAAATAACGAATTTTGCTAATATAAAAACTTTTTATAATAATGTATAAAGCAATTTTCTTTTAAAACATATGGTTATATAATGTACTATGCTATTTAATAGTGATTAAAGATGGTTTTTATTGTTAGTATTTAGTTAGCTATAATATATTGTATAATTGTAACAAGATGTCAACTGATGAGACCTGATCCGAATGTCATGATTTTAAGAGACGTGCGCCAGGAGGCTGCACTTTGTCGGATGGCCGAATGTCATGATTTCAAAAATATTTCAATGAGACTTTGAACAAAATTGGGACTTTAGTTTTTTTACTGGTATCACCGTGGGGAGGCGAACGAGTTGACAACAAGCAGAGGGTATAAAACAGGCTACGCCTGGTCGGCCCGGGGCATTCAGGCTTCGGATAAGGTTGAAAACAGTTGGTCAGGGCGAAGCCCTGCCCGTTTTAAAACTCAAGTAATTAAAAATGTACTAGACTTAGAAAATCAACTTATAGAATGTATATCTGTGAAGTTTCATCGAAGTTGAATAAACAATATGAAGACTAAATGGACGTTTTACTTCAGTAGTAACTCGTATTCGTTTTTAGTATCTCAAAATCGTTTGTAGTAGATTGGATTTCGTTTGTAGTAACTCGAATTCGTTTGTAGTACCTAAAAATCGTTTGTAGTAGATTGGATTTCGTTTGTAGTTACTCGAATTCGTTTGTAGCAGGTCAAAATTGTTTGTAGTAGATTGGATTTCGTTTGTAGTAACTCGAATTCGTTTGTAGTAGGTCAAAATCGTTTGTAGTAGATTGGATTTCGTTTGTAGTAACTCGTATTCGTTTGTAGTATCTCAAAATCGTTTGTAGTAGATTGGATTTCGTTTGTAGTTACTCGAATTCGTTTGTAGTAGGTCAAAATTGTTTGTAGTAGATTGGATTTCGTTTGTAGTAACTCGAATTCGTTTGTAGTAGCTAAAAATCGTTTGTAGTAGATTGGATTTCGTTTGTAGTAACTCGTATTCGTTTGTAGTAGCTAAAAATCGTTTGTAGTAGATTGGATTTCGTTTGTAGTAACTCGTATTCGTATGTAGTAGCTAAAAATCGTTTGTAGTAGATTGGATTTCGTTTGTAGTAACTCGAATTCGTTTGTAGTCGGTCAAAATCGTTTTTAGTAGATTGGATTTCGTTTGTAGTTACTCCAATTCGTTTGTAGTAGCTAAAAATCGTTTGTAGTAGATTGGATTTCGTTTGTAGTTACTCGAATTCGTTTGCAGTAGCTAAAAATCGTTTGTAGTACATTGGATTTCGTTTGTAGTATCTCGTATTCGTTTGTAGTAGCTAAAAATCGTTTGTAGTAGATTGGATTTCGTTTGTAGTTACTCGTATTCGTTTGTAGTAGCGCAAAAGTTTCACTACCAACCTCTACTACCCTATATCTATCGAAAATCACAAAAAAAGTTAATTTTTTAAAGTTTGAGAGAATTTTTTTAACTCGTCATAACTTTTTTTTGGTTTAACTACAAACGAAAATAGTTTCACTACAAACCTCTACAAACCTATATCTACCGATAACCACAAAAAAAGTTAATTTTTACAGAAAAAAATAATTATAACAAAAAAATTAATTATTTTTTTTCTGAAAAAATTAACTTTTTTTGTGGTTATCGGTAGATATAGGTTTGTAGAGGTTTGTAGTGAAACTATTTTCGTTTGTAGTTAAACCAAAAAAAAGTTATGACGAGTTAAAAAAAATTCTCTCAAACTTTAAAAAATTAACTTTTTTCGTGATTTTCGATAGATATAGGGCAGTAGAGGTTGGTAGTGAAACTTTTGCGTTACTACAAACGAATACGAGATACTACAAACGAAATCCAATGTACTACAAATAATTAATTTTTTTGTTATAATTATTTTTTTCTGAAAAAATTAACTTTTTTTGTGGTTATCGGTAGATATAGGTTTGTAGAGGTTTGTAGTGAAACTATTTTCGTTTGTAGTTAAACCAAAAAAAAGTTATGACGAGTTAAAAAAAATTATCTCTACTAAAACTCTCTACTAGATTCGTTTGTAGTAGGTCAAAATCGTTTGTAGTAGATGGGATTTCGTTTGTAGTTACTCGAATTCGTTTGTAGTAGCTAAAAATCGTTTGTAGTAGATTGGATTTCGTTTGTAGTAACTCGTATTCGTTTGTAGTAGCTAAAAATCGTTTGTAGTAGATTGGATTTCGTTTGTAGTAACTCGAATTCGTTTGTAGTAGCTAAAAATCGTTTGTAGTAGATTGGATTTCGTTTGTAGTAACTCGTATTCGTTTGTAGTAGCTAAAAATCGTTTGTAGTACATTGGATTTCGTTTGTAGTATCTCGTATTCGTTTGTAGTAGCTAAAAATCGTTTGTAGTAGATTGGATTTCGTTTGTAGTTACTCCAATTCGTTTGTAATAGGTCAAAATCGTTTGTAGTAGATTGGATTTCGTTTGTAGTTACTCGAATTCGTTTGTAGTAGGTCAAAATCGTTTGTAGTAGATGGGATTTCGTTTGTAGTTACTCGAATTCGTTTGTAGTAGGTTAAAATCGTTTGTAGTAGATTGGATTTCGTTTGTAGTAACTCGTATTCGTTTGTAGTAGCTAAAAATCGTTTGTAGTAGATTGGATTTCGTTTGTAGTAACTCGTATTCGTTTGTAGTAGCTAAAAATCGTTTGTAGTAGATTGGATTTCGTTTGTAGTTACTCGTATTCGTTTGTAGTAGCGCAAAAGTTTCACTACCAACCTCTACTACCCTATATCTATCGAAAATCACAAAAAAAAGTTAATTTTTTAAAGTTTGAGAGAATTTTTTTAACTCGTCATAACTTTTTTTTGGTTTAACTACAAACGAAAATAGTTTCACTACAAACCTCTACAAACCTATATCTACCGATAACCACAAAAAAAGTTAATTTTTTCAGAAAAAAATAATTAAAACAAAAAAATTAATTATTTTTTTTCTAAAAAAAATTAACTTTTTTTTGTGGTTATCGGTAGATATAGGTTTGTAGAGGTTTGTAGTGAAACTATTTTCGTTTGTAGTTAAACCAAAAAAAAGTTATGACGAGTTAAAAAAAATTCTCTCTACTAAAACTCTCTACTAGATTCGTTTGTAGTAGCTAAAAATCGTTTGTAGTAGGTTGGATTTCGTTTGTAGTTACTCGAATTCGTTTGTAGTAGCTAAAAATCGTTTGTAGTAGATTGGATTTCGTTTGTAGTAACTCGTATTCGTTTGTAGTAGCTAAAAATCGTTTGTAGTACATTGGATTTTGTTTGTAGTATCTCGTATTCGTTTGTAGTAGCTAAAAATCGTTTGTAGTAGATTGGATTTCGTTTGTAGTAACTCGAATTCGTTTGTAGTAGCTAAAAATCGTTTGTAGTAGATTGGATTTCGTTTGTAGTAACTCGTATTCGTATGTAGTAGCTAAAAATCGTTTGTAGTAGATTGGATTTCGTTTGTAGTAACTCGAATTCGTTTGTAGTCGGTCAAAATCGTTTGTAGTAGATTGGATTTCGTTTGTAGTTACTCCAATTCGTTTGTAGTAGCTAAAAATCGTTTGTAGTAGATTGGATTTCGTTTGTAGTTACTCGAATTCGTTTGCAGTAGCTAAAAATCGTTTGTAGTACATTGGATTTCGTTTGTAGTATCTCGTATTCGTTTGTAGTAGCTAAAAATCGTTTGTAGTACATTGGATTTTGTTTGTAGTATCTCGTATTCGTTTGTAGTAGCTAAAAATCGTTTGTAGTAGATTGGATTTCGTTTGTAGTAACTCGAATTCGTTTGTAGTAGCTAAAAATCGTTTGTAGTAGATTGGATTTCGTTTGTAGTAACTCGTATTCGTATGTAGTAGCTAAAAATCGTTTGTAGTAGATTGGATTTCGTTTGTAGTAACTCGAATTCGTTTGTAGTCGGTCAAAATCGTTTGTAGTAGATTGGATTTCGTTTGTAGTTACTCCAATTCGTTTGTAGTAGCTAAAAATCGTTTGTAGTAGATTGGATTTCGTTTGTAGTTACTCGAATTCGTTTGCAGTAGCTAAAAATCGTTTGTAGTACATTGGATTTCGTTTGTAGTATCTCGTATTCGTTTGTAGTAGCTAAAAATCGTTTGTAGTAGATTGGATTTCGTTTGTAGTTACTCGTATTCGTTTGTAGTAGCGCAAAAGTTTCACTACCAACCTCTACTACCCTATATCTATCGAAAATCACAAAAAAAGTTAATTTTTTAAAGTTTGAGAGAATTTTTTAAACTCGTCATAACTTTTTTTTGGTTTAACTACAAACGAAAATAGTTTCACTACAAACCTCTACAAACCTATATCTACCGATAACCACAAAAAAAGTTAATTTTTTCAGAAAAAAATAATTATAACAAAAAAATTAATTATTTTTTTTCTGAAAAAATTAACTTTTTTTGTGGTTATCGGTAGATATAGGTTTGTAGAGGTTTGTAGTGAAACTATTTTCGTTTGTAGTTAAACCAAAAAAAAGTTATGACGAGTTAAAAAAAATTCTCTCTACTAAAACTCTCTACTAGATTCGTTTGTAGTAGCTAAAAATCGTTTGTAGTAGGTTGGATTTCGTTTGTAGTTACTCGAATTCGTTTGTAGTAGCTAAAAATCGTTTGTAGTAGATTGGATTTCGTTTGTAGTAACTCGTATTCGTTTGTAGTAGCTAAAAATCGTTTGTAGTACATTGGATTTTGTTTGTAGTATCTCGTATTCGTTTGTAGTAGCTAAAAATCGTTTGTAGTAGATTGGATTTCGTTTGTAGTAACTCGAATTCGTTTGTAGTAGCTAAAAATCGTTTGTAGTAGATTGGATTTCGTTTGTAGTAACTCGTATTCGTATGTAGTAGCTAAAAATCGTTTGTAGTAGATTGGATTTCGTTTGTAGTAACTCGAATTCGTTTGTAGTCGGTCAAAATCGTTTGTAGTAGATTGGATTTCGTTTGTAGTTACTCCAATTCGTTTGTAGTAGCTAAAAATCGTTTGTAGTAGATTGGATTTCGTTTGTAGTTACTCGAATTCGTTTGCAGTAGCTAAAAATCGTTTGTAGTACATTGGATTTCGTTTGTAGTATCTCGTATTCGTTTGTAGTAGCTAAAAATCGTTTGTATTAGATTGGATTTCGTTTGTAGTTACTCGTATTCGTTTGTAGTAGCGCAAAAGTTTCACTACCAACCTCTACTACCCTATATCTATCGAAAATCACAAAAAAAGTTAATTTTTTAAAGTTTGAGAGTTTTAATTTTTGAAAGTTTGAAAGTTTTAATTTTTAATTAATTATTTTTTTTCTGAAAAAATTAACTTTTTTTTGTGGTTATCGGTAGATATAGGTTTGTAGAGGTTTGTAGTGAAACTATTTTCGTTTGTAGTTAAAGGGATATTATAAATTGCATATCAAATAAATAATCGCCTATCAATACATACTCATCATTTATATTCTTTTTTACATCAAATAACTTACTTCACTACAAATAAACTAAATGTTTAACAAAACTGCAGATAATTCGAAATTTTACATCAATATGACATTACTTTTTTCCTCATAATGCAATACAGTTAAATTTATTTTTGTACAAAAATACTACATACATAGCATAAATACTGACTGCACAGCAAATTTTTCATATTTCATAGCAAAATAACTATCCCAGTCGCATATTAACCAATAAGTACAACAAAACCTGTTCATCATATTTGTCTTAATTTTCAAGTAGCCATGCTCGGCAAATTTAATGATTATTATTCCAAAAAAAATCCTTTTGCATTGCATTATTTCTAAAAGCAGAACAAATTAACTGAAAAAGGCGCTTTTTCGTCACTGGAGTGCAGAGTGGCGCGATTGAGTAAGATAGAGATAGCACTAGGTCGTGTCGTCGGGAGTTAACCGTATATCTCGCGCGTAAGAGCGAAATAGAAATATTTCGTCAGTGTAGGTGTCGTTTTACACAATCCGCGTGTATTTGTTTGTTTATATTCATTCGGTGTTACGTTGCGCCGGCGACCCGGAAAGATAATCTTATAAAAACAATAATTGCAATATTTGTGTGTAATTAGTGTGCATTTGACTTTTGAGTTTATCTAATGTTAATTTACTGATGATATATACCATGGAATCATCAAGTAATATACAACAACAAAGTGATGTTCCTGTGTATTGTTCGGACAGTGAACCTGAGTCACAAGAGGAGCCATGTACCAAACGAACGAGAAAAGGTGGCCTAGACTGGATATTTGTCAAAAAGTTCGTAACTTTTGACGAAGCACAACAATTTCTTCGAGATGAAAAGATTTGGACTGCTAAATTTACTCACACGACAGAAGAAGGTAAAAAACAGTATTACCGTTGCAACAAAGTTAAATACCGAGGCCCTCAGTGTGCAGCACAAATTTATTTGCTTTTTGAGTCAAACTCCGATGCTGTCTTACTGTACCGTACAAGCAGCGATCATGATCATGAGATTATTGGGACCAAAAATGATTATGGCATAACCCAAGAAACAAAGGACGAAATTAATAAGCTATACGCATTGCATTTAAAGCCAAAAGCTATTTTAGCACGACTGAGTGAAATAAATGGTATTAAAGTTCCCTCAAAAAAGCAACTAAATAATTATCTTTTTGACCGTCGCAGAGTTGTTTATGGCCCTTCTACAATCAGTCTGGGAGAGTTAGAGCAATGGTTAATAAATAAATCCGAAATACCTGAGGACGATAATGAACCATATGTAATTTATTACTACGTGTACGAGGATGATGATAATACAACCTTTCGTTTTGCGATCGGAACAAAATCTTTGTTAAAATTAGCAACTTTAGCTACCAACTTGCATGCAGACGCCACGTACAAACTTACATGGCAGGGGTTTCCAGTATTAGTGGTTGGCACAACTGATAAAGCAAAGCGATTCCATCCTCTTTGTATGGCGATTTCAAGTTCAGAGCGTAAAGAAGATTTTGTAGTGCTGTTCGATGCACTCAAAAGGGGCGCTTTAACTCTTTATGATTTTAATATAGAACCAAAAGCACTTATTTGCGACGCAGCAAAAAGCATTCAAAACGCTTTTCAAGAAGTGTTTGGCACAGAGGCTACTATTAAAATGTGTTGGGCACACGCAAAAAAAAACATACAAAAAAAAGTAGAAAAATTGGTTGAGAAGAAAAAACAGAAGGAATTGTTGGATGATATAGATTTGTTGCATTCAGCTACCTCTTCTACATTATTTCAACGAGCGTTAACTGCGTTTTTACATAAACACGCAAAAGAAGAGCAATTCATATCATATTTCAAACAGGAGTGGGTTTCGCTCAATCCAAATTGGTATCTTGGATCAGCCGAAGGTTCTCCAGTGACAAACAATGCACTAGAGTCATTCAATAGAAGTATAAAAGACAGCCACACATTACGAGAACGACTTCCTTTGTCTAGATTCATCTCAGTCGCAACAAATATGGTCAAGGAATGGTCGAAAGATCACAAACCAGAGACATTTAAAACTTTACCTCCGATAGAACTGAAAGACTGGACTCTTGCATATCAATGGGCGAAACTTGACAAGAATGTAAAATTTTTAGAATCTGATTCCGGACTAAATACTTATATAGTTAGAAGCTCAACAGCAAGTGACATGACATTTACTCAAGATTGGGACACTTTTGATGGTTACAAAAAAACGCTTTCGCATATTGGAGAGTTGCTTTGCCCACCCAACAAACCGCCTGGGTCAACGGAAAATGCACCTGCCCCATTTTTTTTAAGAACTACATGTGCAAGCATATCATCGGACTTGCGATCCGACTCAAGTACGTGGCGCCACCTGCAGAAGCTAAAAATGTGCCTATTGGCCAAAAAAGGAAGCGTGGACGCCCCGCGAAAGCAAGACCTGCTTTAATAATTCAATAAATTACAATTTTGTATCTAATTTTATATATTTTTTGCTGATCTCATTATGTGGTAATTAATAAATAATAAGACGACTGTGATTAATAAAACGCTGTTTTATTTAGAAAAACTGCTGTAAATAATATAAAAATAGAAGCTATATTTAAAAGAAAAAGAGTTAACAGGTATAATGTGCATTAAGATTATTAGCTGTGCATTGATGAAAAAGCTTTTGCTTTAGGAAAAATCGCTGTTCGCTGCGAAAATAAATTGTAGTGTGTTTAGTGATATTTTGAGTTGAATATTATGCTGTGCAATCAGTAATTTTGATGGGAATTTGGAATCTTATTGCATAGAAAAAGGATATTTTTTGATTTGCGTTTAAATACTACCCGTAGTTAAACCAAAAAAAAGTTATGACGAGTTAAAAAAAATTCTCTCTACTAAAACTCTCTACTAGATTCGTTTGTAGTAGCTAAAAATCGTTTGTAGTAGGTTGGATTTCGTTTGTAGTTACTCGAATTCGTTTGTAGTAGCTAAAAATCGTTTGTAGTAGATTGGATTTCGTTTGTAGTAACTCGTATTCGTTTGTAGTAGCTAAAAATCGTTTGTAGTAGATTGGATTTCGTTTGTAGTAACTCGAATTCGTTTGTAGTAGCTAAAAATCGTTTGTAGTAGATTGGATTTCGTTTGTAGTAACTCGTATTCGTTTGTAGTAGCTAAAAATCGTTTGTAGTACATTGGATTTCGTTTGTAGTATCTCGTATTCGTTTGTAGTAGCTAAAAATCGTTTGTAGTAGATTGGATTTCGTTTGTAGTTACTCCAATTCGTTTGTAATAGGTCAAAATCGTTTGTAGTAGATTGGATTTCGTTTGTAGTTACTCGAATTCGTTTGTAGTAGGTCAAAATCGTTTGTAGTAGATGGGATTTCGTTTGTAGTTACTCGAATTCGTTTGCAGTAGCTAAAAATCGTTTGTAGTACATTGGATTTCGTTTGTAGTATCTCGTATTCGTTTGTAGTAGCGCAAAAGTTTCACTACCAACCTCTACTACCCTATATCTATCGAAAATCACAAAAAAAAGTTAATTTTTTAAAGTTTGAGAGAATTTTTTTAACTCGTCATAACTTTTTTTTGGTTTAACTACAAACGAAAATAGTTTCACTACAAACCTCTACAAACCTATATCTACCGATAACCACAAAAAAAAGTTAATTTTTTCAGAAAAAAAATAATTAATTTTTTTGTTATAATTATTTTTTTCTGAAAAAATTAACTTTTTTTGTGGTTATCGGTAGATATAGGTTTGTAGAGGTTTGTAGTGAAACTATTTTCGTTTGTAGTTAAACCAAAAAAAAGTTATGACGAGTTAAAAAAAATTCTCTTTACTAAAACTCTCTACTAGATTCGTTTGTAGTAGCTAAAAATCGTTTGTAGTAGGTTGGATTTCGTTTGTAGTTACTCGAATTCGTTTGTAGTAGCTAAAAATCGTTTGTAGTAGATTGGATTTCGTTTGTAGTAACTCGTATTCGTTTGTAGTAGCTAAAAATCGTTTGTAGTAGATTGGATTTCGTTTGTAGTAACTCGAATTCGTTTGTAGTAGCTAAAAATCGTTTGTAGTAGATTGGATTTCGTTTGTAGTAACTCGTATTCGTTTGTAGTAGCTAAAAATCGTTTGTAGTACATTGGATTTCGTTTGTAGTATCTCGTATTCGTTTGTAGTAGCTAAAAATCGTTTGTAGTAGATTGGATTTCGTTTGTAGTTACTCCAATTCGTTTGTAATAGGTCAAAATCGTTTTTAGTAGATTGGATTTCGTTTGTAGTTACTCGAATTCGTTTGTAGTAGGTCAAAATCGTTTGTAGTAGATGGGATTTCGTTTGTAGTTACTCGAATTCGTTTGTAGTAGGTTAAAATCGTTTGTAGTAGATTGGATTTCGTTTGTAGTAACTCGTATTCGTTTGTAGTAGCTAAAAATCGTTTGTAGTAGATTGGATTTCGTTTGTAGTAACTCGTATTCGTTTGTAGTATCTCAAAATCGTTTGTAGTAGATTGGATTTCGTTTGTAGTAACTCGTATTCGTTTGTAGTAGCTAAAAATCGTTTGTAGTAGATTGGATTTCGTTTGTAGTAACTCGTATTCGTTTGTAGTAGCTAAAAATCGTTTGTAGTAGATTGGATTTCGTTTGTAGTTACTCGTATTCGTTTGTAGTAGCGCAAAAGTTTCACTACCAACCTCTACTACCCTATATCTATCGAAAATCACAAAAAAAAGTTAATTTTTTAAAGTTTGAGAGAATTTTTTTAACTCGTCATAACTTTTTTTTGGTTTAACTACAAACGAAAATAGTTTCACTACAAACCTCTACTGCCCTATATCTATCGAAAATCACGAAAAAAAGTTAATTTTTTAAAGTTTGAGAGAATTTTTTTTAACTCGTCATAACTTTTTTTTGGTTTAACTACAAACGAAAATAGTTTCACTACAAACCTCTACAAACCTATATCTACCGATAACCACAAAAAAAAGTTAATTTTTTCAAAGTCGGGTGCCAGCTTTTTTTGGACTCGTCATAACTTTTTTTTGGTTTAACTACAAACGAAAATAGTTTCACTACAAACAACTACAAACGTAAATCTATCGAATAGCGCAAAAAAAATTAAATTTTTTCAAGGTCGGGTGCCAAGTTCACATAGCCACTTTCTACCCCTCTCTACGCGCCGCAATATAGCAGACGTTACTTACTTAACAAAAATTGCACAAGGCCAAATAGATTCCCCACAGCTATTATCTGAAATCTCGATCAACGTGCCATCTAGACAACTCAGGCAGCATGCGACACTCAGTCTCCCACTAACTACCACCAACTACCACCAAAATTCATTTTTTATTCGAGCATGTTCCAAATTTAATAAATTAGTTACCGCTCACCCCGAAGTTGACCTTTTCAACTCTACGCCACAATATATAAGGAAACTTATGGCAGGCGACTTCTTCGACTCTCATCCGGTCACCTAATATTATTTGTAATTTTGTATAAAGTTATTAGTGCATAAATATATATATATATAGCTATATTATATATATCTTCTCTTTCCTCATATTTTTGGGGATTTTTTTTTATGTATAAATTCATTTCCGTGTGCTTTAGTGACGCTGTTTTATGTAGAAGCAAATATGTGAAAACATTTAAATGTTGTATAGTTATGCATTTTTTTTTTGTAAATTTATAAAAACAAACTGTTTGTTTTCCGAATAAACTAAAATAAAATAAAATAAAATTTTAATAAACATTTACTTGTAACGGTTTAGCATCGTTTATCAGATCAGACGAAGGCCAAAGCCAAGACTGCAGTAGATAAACATATACTTTAAGATCTGTTCCACATTTTTGCGTTAGTCTCCGAGCACAATGCGGTTTTGCAACAATTTCACCACAATTTCGGATGTCACGTGCAAGTCGAGCTACCCTGAATAATGTCCGACGTCCCATTGTGACATCTCGACAATTATACACGACAATGGAATACGTGACTCAGCAACACGACATCGTTGTGTAAAGCCATGGAAACGAGATGCGGCTTCAGTGATTATTTGTATACCATGCGGCATCAGCACGAAATACACATGACAAAAGTCATTGTTTATTGATCAACTATTTTAAACCATCGAATCACACATATTTTTGACACTATATTTTATACTAGAATATGATATATATACGAGAATATATCGCTTCATCTGTCACTTTAATACTATCGTGCCAACCATATGTCGTATCGACGACGTACCTGGGCGACCGAGCTTTGTTCGGAATTTCTGGCCAAAAGTACAATTTTATTTTTAATTTGGCTTAAAAACCAATCTTGAAGAAATATAAAAAATTAAAGCTTTGTATCCGACCGGGATACGAACCCGGACATCTGTGATATTGCGCCTTGGCCGCTTGACTACGGTGCTTATGTCCAAGCGTGTGAAATTAGCGACCATAATTTGCGTCGAATGATGCAAAATAAAACAGCTCGAAAACAAACAGCGAAATTGTTAAAGCCGTTTCCGAGATCGCCGTTATATATAAATAAATAAACATACAATAATTGCTCGTTTAAAGTTATTAGATAGATTAAGGCAAACACATGAAATCTGTAATTAATTTGCTAATGACGGTTTTCACGAGAATTTATGTCTTTATATGGCGCCACTTTGTAAAGTGGTCACCCATCCCAGAAATATGTCTCTTTTTCCTTATGTTATACAATTTATATGGTACTCTATCCTTTAGCTGTAATTCGCGCTGTCAAAACATACTACTACACTACACACTATTGTTATTGAACAAAGAGTACCTAATAAATAACAAAGAAAAATACATACAGATATTTGTGGGATGGGCGATGCCACAGTGGCGCCCCAAGTAATGGCGAAAATTTTCGTAAAAACCTTCATAGAAGAGCAAACTAATTAATGTTTTGTATGAGCACAAAAAAGAAACACCTCAATGGAGAAAGAAATAAGAAAAAAATAAGAACGCCAATGTCTCCAAGAGTACTCAGAGTACGTACTTGAACATAGTTCTAGCGAAAGCAGTAAGATGTGAGCGAACTGCGAAAAGGGATATACTGAGCGAGCTCCAGTGGATGACAACATATTTCAGCTAACGCTTACTTTTATGTTATGTCTGGTGAGAGTTTGCAAAGCTAAATCTCGAGGGTATTACAATAACACTGATCAAGACAAACCAGTAAATAAACGATCCAATTTTAATTCATATGTTACTGACACGAGGGAAACACATTATTGAGCTAAAGCTTACAACAATAACATATAATTTAAATTATTGGGTTGCCAATGAGAGGTGTTCACATGAAACTATACAATAATGGCAGCGTCTATAAAATATATTATTAAACAGAACAATAAAACAGTTTGTAATTAAAATAAAAGCGTTCGTTTTATTCTGGAATTAAAAAGGAAATCAAACACATCGTTAATGAACTCTTGCACCTGAACATGATCTCGTATTCCATTTAAAAAGCAAGAGATCAAGACAAATAACATTTTGGCGTCAAATATCAAGATAAACTTGACGACGAAGCCACAGCTTAGTTTGAAGAAAGTAAAAGCGACGCAGAGGAAATAGTAAATTCTAAACACGGCAAACAAGTAATACATAACAACTACAAACTTCCATCGCCGCAAAACGGTTTGAGATTCGTTTCTAAACAATCACCACAGAATGTCAGTTAAAACACATATAGCAACACCTATTGCCGTGTCAGGAATTCATAGACTTGAATGAGTAGGCTGCATACATTGTTAGTTCTGTATTAACTCGTATACACGCGTAGCATCGGTCATGCGAGCGAATCATTAACGCAGTAACATGTAAAACGGAACACGCGATAAAACAACTCAACACAACCGTTCATTGTTCCTCGATTCGATAATAGAGTGCATGTGTGTGTACTCGATACCAAACATAAACAACTGCACGATAAATAGTGTATTTTAGTAATTGCTAAAAGTACGCAAATGTCAGGAGTCCAGTTACATGCAACTCACATGTTTCCAAAGTTAATTATCGAAAACATTCAGCTTTATGCAAATAACAGATAGAAAAAAGCAACAGGCATAACTTAGGTACAACTATTACGACCTATAAATTTATTGGTTACACACACCACAAACACATTTGTACGTTTCTCTTAGAAAAATGTTCCCCTGCCATAGAAGTCGAATTGACATAACTACGTATATTCAAACATCACGCAAGGAAAGAAGCAACTGTACTTGTCAGATAACACCCATATATTGCAAGTACAGCGCTGTACAGCATAGACGATTTACAACCATGTCTCTATTTAATCTGACGCTAGATAATTGTCATACAAATATTTGTATTATCCAAAGATATACGATAAGTCGACGATACAATAAATGTAAGAAATTTAACACACCTAAAAAAACTACTATGTTGGGATTTATCACATTTTCTTAATCACCAGTAATCCAAAAACACATAGAAAGGTCCCAAGAGTGAGGATAAAAGTTGTTAGGCAAATAGTATCTCGTACAGAGTTCAAATTGACACCCATTCACAAATGATTCATAGTGTCAGAATTCAATATTGAGGTCAGGAAACGTTGAGTCATTGACTCAATGAATCAAGACGCCTATTTCACCTCCAGGAAATGATTTACTCGAGTAAATCGTAAAACGATAGTTTACGATAGCATGCCTCATCAATCTAAACTGTTTAAGCAAATATTGATGATCTTCATTTTTTAATTGGGAAAATATTCTTAATTCTAGAATATAGACGCTCGTTCGCTTAGCTTGCACCAGCTATCCAATTATATTTATTCAGAGTAGAAACAACGGTAGATAAATAGACGTCGACAATGCACTTGATTGTTCACAAATATTTGATATTTATTTATTTCGCATAAAGTTGTTTCCGGCTTACATTTAGAAACTACTAGCGATTCCCTTCTGTAAGTGGTGTCCTCCGCAAACTATCTATCTACGGGGTATCTGAATTATTTTGTGGTGGTAGATATTTTGTTCTATCTCTCCGCAGCAGCAACCAGGCGAGTCTTGGCTCCACTTGTGTAGATTAAAGTTTGTTATGCAATTAACAAAGAGCGAGGATTCTTTAATCTCTGTCGTGTATATGCGTATGTCTTTCTTATTACTAGAATAAGTTTCGGTCTATAAAAGCAAATCTTTTTGATGTTATTTTGTATTTCAAGCATTTTTCAAGTGTCTCTAAGCTAGGGCAATTTTTCTTTGATGCTTGTCTCTGAACTTATCTTCCAAGTAAAATGAGATTCTCTCCAGTAACGTAACGTGTCGACGAAATTGCATTTCTCACAAACTCTGCTAGAGTTCGTACCGTTTCGCAAATTGGATCCCGCCAAGTTTCCAACGGATTGCAGAGAAGCTTCTTTTAAAACAACATTGTCGAGTTTCCTTACCTTCTGAAGTTAGATGATTTCTTAAAGCATTTGTGGCGAGAGTGTATTTATCTTGGACAATGTGGATACGAAATTCTTGTAATACAGAATGGATACAAAATGCGCTAGCATTTTCATTAAATTGCACCAAAAATTTAAAAAAAGATAAATATTGCAAATCGTCTGTATCCACCTCCAGGGCCCTGTTCCATAAATCTTGATAAGTGAACAATTTGACAGATATGACGAAATTTGTCGAATTGTCACGACATTCCCGTTTAATAAAAGGCAGGTATTCTCAGTTGATTTTATGTTTTATGGATTATTTGAAACGCTAAAGCAGACAACTACAACATTACCATGAACAACACGGTCTTGACTGACGATAGTTAAAGGATAGTAATCTGATAGTTATTAGGAATTATAGTAATCATATTATAGTACTCTGTGCAATCATATTTGAATCCTGCAGTTTCATTAAAAAGCCTCAGCGGATGAGTAGCAAAAAGAAGCAAACATAGCAATACGATCGTTCATTGAGACAGCTCATTCAAGCGAGAGAACAGGAGGCATAGAAAAGAAGCCAATTTACGATGTTTACTTTCAACGTAACGTGTAATTCATTAATGCGGAAGTTGGCGGTACAGCAACTGGAATCGATTCGCATATCCGGAAATGTGGAAAAACGGTGGACCCTCGAACATGAATACGATGTCCAATCATGCGCATCGTAAACAACTCCAACCATTTATCTATACTTCTGCAATAAAACTGTTCGAGGTCAAAGTATTTTCATTAAAATCTTTAAAAATGCGACGTCATAGATAACAAAGGCTTTTAGAATGTATAAAAATATCTAAGTAGCGAGTGAAGGTAATAATACAGCAGACTAAAAGGGCTTAGGTAATTTAGGACATAGAAAACCGAGTACCAATAGGTGCCTCCACTGGTAATCGAGCCCAGGACTTTACTCTTTCAGTATATTTCCAGTCTATGTCTACTGTTGTGTAAAGAGTGCAAGGATTACAGAGATACTGTCAAAATAATGATATAAATAGCGGACATAAAAGTAGGCAGTGAAGATAAATTGGAATAGATGTTTAGCCCCATTTTGAATATTGACAAAAACAGATGGAAAAACGAAAGACCCTTTAGAGATGAACACACTGTTTAATCAAGCACCAAATTTTCGATGGATCCAATCACGCGTTGTAAATTGGCACGAAATCTCCTGCAGAGCAGAATGTTAAACTCGTAATCTTTGAGGAAATTGGTTTAAGATACGAGTTTTGGCACGTGGATGGCGACCGAAGTAGACAGGATTTGATTTTCGATTGAAATGAATTTATATCGGCGCATGAACACAATGGTTTTCCGTGATTCAGAATTATCATATCTATTCGCAGTCAGTCTAACCTTCCCTCTATCAGAGGATCTAAGAATTCCCAGGAGAGAGGAATCTTGGTAAATTTATCCACACTTTTTGTTACTGTGCTTCAGTTAACCCAAAAAATATTGGACTCATACTCGTATTCAACAACAATTTAATGCATTGCAAATTGTGCTACAGTATCAGCACACAAGTGTTAATTTAACTTTGAGCATACGATACCGATGGCGCGCCGGCCATCATTGAATGCGCAGGAGCATAGATGATCTGAAACTGTCAGGTCATCGACCAGTCACAAAGTGATTGGATCTGTTCACAGTCATTGCAGCTAGCTAACGGTGCCGCGATGCGATGCGGGCGACGCGAAATTGCTTTTTTGATGGCACTCACAGTAAACTGATGTGGGAGAGTGAGAATTAGGATATTAGGAACTGTTGGAAGATTTTTATTTGCCTTTTGAAATTTACTAGGTCTAATAGATTTTGGAAAAAATTTATGATATCTTAAATAACCTTTCAACTACAAAGGTAAGTTTGCAAATATAAAAATTACGTTTGTTGTATGGGAGCCCCCTTAAATAATGATTTAATTCGTGTTTTTTTTTTATATTTGTTGTTATAGCAGCAACAGAAATACATCATCTGTGAAACTTTCGACTGTCTAGTTATTACCGTTCATGAGATACAGCCTGGTGACAGACGGACAGCGGAGTCTTAGTAATAGGGTCCCGTTGGTTACCCTTTGGGTACTGAACCCCAAAAACGACAATGGCACCTTTAATAAAACTTTCATTCAAAACCTATTTCGAAAATTGTAAAGGCCTAAAATTTCCCAGTATCTTCAATTGCCGCAGAAAATACTGGGGTACAAAATTACTGAGAAAATGTTGCGGCAGTGTCATTCGCCCGATCTGTGGTAAGAAAAGCGTCCCATTTCCACCCACTTTAGTGAAAATAACAGAGGTTTCTTTGGTGAAAACACAACCTGCTTAGCTGGCAGTGGCAGTTCACAAACAGTAGCCCATTATTTCTCAGTAACTACCAGTGTATCACAGTGATATATTATACGATCTATCCGGTAACATGACGTACATCCAGTGGCTCATGGTTACATATGTATGGCATCGCTTCAATTCTACGAAAGCTGCATTAGAAATTCTAGAGGTGTCGACTTCGAGCCTTCAAAGCGAATAATTCTAGGAGTTCACAACTTGTTAAGAGAGCGGATAACGTGAGGAAGCGGAAGTAATGTTTACTTTTGTGCTTTGCCTCGTATGAACTCTTCCAACTAAATTAAAAATATTTTATTGACAAGACGAACGTTAAAAAACTGAAGCTCGACTCGACCCCTAAATGCCGCCATTTTGAATTTGATGTGACGTCACATAGCCTAAAGACCGCGGACAAACACGACGCTTCCAATAATATGATGTCAAAATGCGATGAGTAGTTTATGAGGCATGAGGGAACAGATGAACAGGCATTAACATACAAAGGTTGCTAAAGTCATAGCCCTTGTTTTGGCTTTGCCGTAGTCGGTCAATAAGCGTCGGTGGTACAGTGGATAAGGCGCGGACTCTCAACCTGAGGGTTCCGGGTTCGAATCCAGCCGTGTACCTATGAGTTGTTTTTCAATTCATGTACATTATTCGATTTCTTGGCGGTGAACGAAAACATCGTGAGGAAACCCTAGACCAGTCCCTAGTCTAGATCAGGTATGTGAAGTCCGCCAATCCGCACTGGGCCCGCGTGGTAGACATACCTTTTCTGTAAGAGAGTAGGCCTGAGCCCCTGCAGGGGGGACTTATATAAGCTGTTGATGTAGTCGCTCAAAATCAGAGGCGATGAATTCCTAGGCTCTGTTCTATGCCCCGCTGACTAGCTATCACCACGTTACTTAAGTCGGAAGTCAAAAAGTAGTTTTAATAGCTTTGTTATGTCGTTAATGTAAGGTAGCAGAGCCGGCGCCTCATTCGGCTGAGGCTTCCGGGGGAGCACTCTTAAAACCCAATGGAATCAGTTGGCAGAAGGCATCAGTTGTGATGAAGACAATGAGCAAACCCATTGTGCATTTAAAAAAATCCTACTGGATTTCATCTCAAAACAGCTCAAACTCTAAGCAAGACATCTCAAAACAGCCTGAAATACCAGGAGAAACTGCCACACGCTCTGAGTGGAGAAGGCGCTCTTCAGCATACCCGGCTAAAAAGAAGTTACATCCCGACCCTACATAAAAGATTTACCACTTGACATAAAGAGAGTCGTGTGAAAAGAACTTTCATACAAGTATGGCTCTTGAGGAAAACATATACCGAGGAATCAAACAAAGAAGTGGCTTATTGTTGGAAAACAGATTGCCATGAAGCAGAAACATTAAAAAAAACTGGCTTTCCTAAGAATTGCCTTCCACCGCGACGTTGGTCGTCCTAAATGGGACTTCACAAAAATATGTACAACAACTGTCAGAACAATAAAATGGAAACACAGGCACATAACAAGCGTTTATTAAAAACACAGCCGCTCGTAAAATTAATGTAAATTGCCCGACCCGTCACAACATCGTATAAAGGCTATGTTTGTCTGTGCATATCTGTGTGTGTGCTAGGATCGAATTCACAAACTACAATTGTATCATTATAAAATATACAGTGTCCTTTTTTTAAATTCTAGATTATTACTTATTAAGGCCGTTCAGTGACCGACGGGAAGTTCAATGTGTTGCCTCGCTTCCCCACTTATAATAAACACGTAAGGGTAAAAGGGTACGAAACAGCGCGCCACTTCGACTGTTGCCTCGATTTCGATAGCTATTTGTCTCAATTAATTTATTAAACAATATTGGTATAAGATTAAACAATATTGGTATAAGATATAGAAATTGTAAAGATGTCAAAATATTATTAAACTTATGATTGATTTTTCAACTTAGTTTCATAAAGTTTAATTAAGTGAAAACATAGTAAATAGCCATGGTAGCTCAGTCATAATTTCCTCAACATTCATATGCATCTTTCCCACATCGACAAATCTCAAATCTCTTAAAAGTATTATCATTCGGGGTGTCTTGGTCATGGAACCGCCTTAAACCAAATATCAAAGAAACATGCGCAAAATGCGTAATTACTCGTTAATTACGCATTTTGCTTTTGTTCTTATTTTCAGTGATTTGATTAAGCACAGTATAAGATTGAATACAGTGTAATGATATTTTATTTCGTATAAAATACCTATGAAATTGGGAATTCTAAAATCCCGTTTTTGTGTAGTTTTCTTTCCTTTCCTATTGACATTATAATGCTATCGTTAATCAAAAAGATTGACTATAAAAAAGATTTCCATAAAATTCATGTAAGCACTGGGGATTATAGGATTACAATTAAAACGAACATAAACACAATGCTCTTCATTTATCAGTTCATTAACGTGGGAAGGTTTTTTGTTCATAATACATCGAAATACAATGTAGAGCCCGAATAGCGACCATTTGAAATTGGAATGGAGTAAAAAACAAACAAAGCACCAACACAATACACAGCATATTTTGATTGTTGGCTGACTTGTGTTAGTGCTTTATTTGAAATCGTGAAACAATAGGGGCTTCAACAAACTGTTTACTCAGAAGTGAAGCGGGCATGTGGTCGCATTCTGAGTCTGGCTGGAGCGTCGCGGCATCTCGGTATGTTTATTATACAAAAGATGTCAGATGAGAAATGAATTTTGTTTGTATATTTATTTATATACAGTGGACCCCCGGTAGTCCGACAATCATTTTGCAGGGCAGTGTCGAACTATCGAATTTGTCGGATTGTAGAGTACTGCCTAAGACCCCTTATAGTTCGATTTTTTTTACAAAAGAATCTAAAATATCACATTTTTCTTAATTGTCAATGTTTTGTGCTTTCGCTTTTGAGCTTGTGACGACATTACTAGGTACGTATATGTACGTAATACACCATGAATAAACAGTAAACAATAAACACACGCTAGGCGCACGCACCACTCCTCATCGGCTGTAGTCAAATTCAAACTAAGCAATCGGAATCAAAACAATACCCTACGCGTCGAGCAAGTTGTAACTTGTTCAATCATGCATTAGCGACAATAAATATTGTAATAGACCATGTCGGATTACAGGGGGTGCCGGACTAGACAGGGGCCGGATTACCGGGGGTCCACTGTAGTCGCCTTCTTTTAACGTATCTTCACAAGACACCCGACTTCTTAGGGGAATAGCCGGGTTATGTGGGATTCTTACCCACTAACCCCCTCCGGTGGCCCGCCAAAGGCAGGCCTCCAGTGCTCTCCTCGCGCCATGCATGTCGCACTTCCCGGGCTGAAGTGCCAGCCTTTCCACTCTCACAGCGGATACTCCACACGGAGACGGTTAACTACTGCGGATGAACTAGCACCCACCATCTCTGTATCAGTTCTAAGTGTTAGTCTTCACTCACCTTCCTTCTGAGGAGTTTGTGAGTTTCGTCATAGTCTTCAATGCTATAATATTACTAGATCCATAGCACAGCAACGAACTGAATCGATCTATTTACACGAGTCTCATTTGTACAACAATCCGTTGACAGATAGTCGCGTGCGCTGACGCATAGCTGTGGTCCGATGACTGAAGGAATTCAGAGCGGGTGACTAGCTGCAGAGTGACGGAACCAGTAGATTATATCGACGTCTGGACGCGTATTTTTAGAGGACTCATTGTTATACAACATACTATTTAAATATTGTTGCTGAATGGATTGAATTTACTTAAACCTGAGCATTTTTATGTGAAAACACCTGATGGTAAGCGACGAAGGCCGTAAGTTGGAAGCAATCTTATCCAAAATGTTGGCTTGGCTAAATTATGTTTGCTAGCGTTACTGGCGCTGATTTAGATAACAAGGCGATGACATGTGGTAAACCGAGAAATGCTTAGCAACAATTTAATATACAAATCGTGTCGGTTGATATTTATTCCCTCGTTCCAAATTTGATCAGCCGGCCTCGATCCAGTGCTAATTTTTTCCCTATCCGACCCACCACTGTGCGTGTTAGTAGAGATTCCAGAGTGACATGTAATACACATGTTTTCTAAAGGATTATAGAGGTAGAAAACATTTGAATCATAATTGAACTACAAATAATCCCTAGATTTTCAGAATAACTTGTTTTAGATGTGTGTTTTGACAATTGACAATTTATTTATTTATTTACAATATTAACATTACAGTTACACCAAGTCGTTAATATTTATACTAAAAAGTACACGTGTACTTATATGTCAAAGGCATTCTCACAGAAAAATATACACATTCTCTCCAATCCCTTCCATTCATCCACAAACACGTCTACGTCTGGACACTTGTCGGTGAGCGTGTTGAGCGCTGCGAGAGCACGGAACATGGAAGAGTATCGGCACGCCTGCGTACGCGCACGACGCGCGGCGAACAGACTGGAACAATCTGGAATCCTGCGTGGATTGCAAGATATACATATTCTGAATTAAGTAAAATAAAATATTCTTTTAAAATACTTGTGGTAGAAATTTGTAACGCTTGTTCTTAAATACATTATGTAACCGTGAATGTATTGATTCTAACCCTGCTAAAGATATTGACAGATGTGCGCAGCTCTTCAGTCTGCTTCCGAATTAAAAATGTAGCAACAACAGCATTGTTTGACAATAAATCATCAAACCAACAGACGTCGTGTCGTATTCAAACAATGTCGGTTTCCCACAATGTTCGAAGCAATACACGCGTAAAACATAATACAAACAAATAGCGTACAAATATTATATGAAACCCAGCAAGCGGAGTTGGTGTTAAAAAGGCAATGCACTTGATGTGAAAACAAGAGGCGGCCTTGCCGAGCTCACGTAGATTAGGCGAGCAGCCGTGGCCTCGATAACAAATTGCAGTTCGAACAGAGTGCCTCTGTTCTTTTGTTTGAAGGGCTTCAAGGTACTCCAAAACACAGCCAGGTCAGTTTAGCACGACATGCTGAAGGGTGTTAACCACATCAACACAACCGATATCGTTGATTGACGTGGCTCAATTGGTGTGGCTTTGGCTGATCAATCGGATTCCTATGTGTCTAGACTATCCTACAGAGAGTGCATGGGCGATAGTCCACCACAATTGCCCAGTGCAGATTAGTAGATTTCGCAAACACCTTAGGCTTTAGCCTAATAAATAACAAATTGGAACTTATTGGTACGAGCCAGGATCGAACCCAGACCTCGATTGTTCAAGGACTGACGCTCTACCCAATTTATCATCACCCAATCGAGCAGAACGCTGCGTGAAACGTAGAGCAGCTAGTAGACGAGGTCTGGTGCTTGATGGAGAATAACAGGGAAGTGGCGTGGTGCAGTATCGGAGGCTGAGGCCTATTTTGAGTCGCTGAACCAATGGAGCAAGTCTAGCAGGTCGATTTGATGTAGAACTGTCAAACGATGTTGACAGACTGCTACATTGTGGTAATACCTCAACACCGAGTTCAATAGTTCTTCACATGCAATACCTTAGTCAAAAGAACTTCTTGTATCCGTCTTATCAGAAAAAGACATCGTAAAAAGACTCTTGAAACGAGCCCGTTATCTCATGTAAATAGCATTGGTATTCATCGTGTTTCAATATACAATGAGGTCACTGATAGTTGCCCGCCTTGCGCCTCTCGATCTCCTTCAAAGATTCGAATGGAAATCAACGAAGGTGGTCTCTATCCAGTTTATTTTTCAGAGCCATGGCAAATTCAACAAAAGTTTTCTGTATTTCTTTATCTAGCCTAGTAGGCCTTTGAACTATTATCTTTATTAAACGATTTGGGAGGTAGCAAGCGGCTTGGAACCCGTTATTTTGAACTACCATAGGGAAGACACAGCACAGGACACAAAATTCACTTGCCTTGGGCGCTTAAGATACCCGACGAGTCATGCTTTTGTAACGCGCTTACTTTAGATTCGTTTTGAATGGAAGACAGTGAGAGGAGTTTGGAGTTAGCGAATCCAGATCTAGTCAAAGCCTCAGCAGAATTTTTTGAGTACCTTCGGGAAAACTGTAGTATAACGACATCTCCGACAAGGCTGCAGCAGATTAGATGATATTTTTTGGGATATGACGACTAGGTGGCTTGTGCTATTCCGTTCCGGCTTTAAAGTAGCGTCACCCGACCCGACCGACCCCATGTCTTTCCATGGACCCGACGGGAAGCATAATGCAACAGGGAAAGTTCAGAGAATCAATCTTGTAAAGTAGCTGCACTTGGCATTAAGAACATTTACTCCTATTCAGATACACGGAGGGCCCCTAGCACGGCTGCCACGCTTGGGGATGATGGCAAATCCCCTATCAGCCTTCGTTATGGCGACAATATAGGGCATTCTGTAAGCTCTTTTGTGAATATTTTTTCATGTTTAATGGGTTTACACTTGGCCTTCATCTCAACTGATGGTCAATGACGACAAGGCCGTTGCTTAGTAAGCGTGTGCACCCAGAAGCCTCAACCAAATAAGGCGCTGGCTCTGCTACCTTTCATACCGGAACACAACAGTGCAGATTGGCGGTAGACATCGAAAAGTCTACCGCAAACCAGACCGAGTAATTCCTTTGGGAATCTCACCCGGTGACTCCAGATTGTCAGTCGAATATCAGGCCACGGAGGCGTAAAGCGTAAAAGGCAATTAGACTTAAGAGAAAGGATAAAACCGTATCAGAATTGATAAGTTCGTATTGAATAAATACAAACGGAAGATCTTAATATTTTCTCGTGTATATTCGTATTTCCTAGGTGAGTTACAACCGCGGTGATTCAATCAGCGGACGCAATGTGTCACCCCTCACGACGACGCTCTCAGTCGCTGCTGAGACAAAGTTGACCTTGCGGTCACCCTTCCGTGGTTCAATTACTGCAACACTTCCAAGTTACACGCTTTAAGCGAATAAGATACAACACGCACCAGCAATCCCAGCGACCCAAAACTCAACAATAAAGCTTGAATATTTCAACAGTATTGCAATTATTACCTTTAATCGAAACTATTAGTGAAAGCTGCTGGATTATCAACTTTGTGCAGCTATTGTGTGGCAATGGCAATGGCGGTATCATCAAAAATAATTTCAGCAGATACTGTCCAAAATATATCCTATCCAATAGCCACGCACGGTTCGGGTTCGGCACGGCAATGTCGAATCGCCTTTGAATTCGCATCTTCCTTGGCTTGTCTCGTACGCGTACGTACAGCCGAAACTCGGCACGCATTTCCGATGCATTTGCATAACCGGTGTTCCACTCATGAGTCATATTAACCGCGTACTGCACAACACACACACGTGTGCCGTGAACCCGTGTAGCGGACTTCAATGATCGTCATACACAACTTAACATATGACGGGTGAATACATTTAGCTAGCTTACAAATAGAAAGTGAGAACAAACAAGGCGTCTTTGATGCCTGAATGGATTTAAAATTGAAATTTTTTGATACATTTATAAAATACTAATTTTTGAAGAAAACTTCTTCTTCACAAACTTGAGCAGTAAGCTGGTGGCGTGACGAGAGCGTTACGAAAATTGTGATCGGCCAAGGCGAACGGAGGTTGAGACTTGAGAGGGAGATATAAGTTAGTGAAGATAGAAAGAGAGAGAAAGTTATGTTTCGTATATTACTGTAGGGGAAAGAGAGAGGTGCGAGCAAACATTTTCTTTTTCTCTCATAGGCAGCTTCATAAGAAGTTTTACTTCAGTCCTGTTTAGCTAGTTTAGAGTGTAGCGCACTCGTTTCTTTTGACTGCGACTTCGTCTGCGTGGATTTGAGAATTTTATCCCACGGCATACCTTATCCCACCATATAGGCTACGTGCATGCCAAATTTCATCACGATTGGTTGTGGCATTTTAGGGCTAAGTTACATAAAATATGAAGAAAAAACACGGCTGATGTAATCGTGTAATCGAAAAAGGATTACATACTTTTTAGAAGACCCTAGACTAAACGGAAGTAACGAGATAAAACTAAAAAGTGTATGAAAATATATTAATTGGTGTTGAGATGTGTCCAATGTTCCTGATGTTCCAATTTTTATATACTTAAATATATATCAAAATATCAAGTATAGGTACTACTATTCACCCAACTATTATTATATGCCCAAGAAAATCTAATGCCATTTATAAACAATAAGAAAACACACAGTAACTATGGCAGTAGAAGGAAAAACAGAAAATTGATTGACCTGTGAAGTCTAGCTTGATAAATGAACTTATTCTAGCGATGATGTACATTGTACCTCCCTTAGCAGTGTCGTAGGAATGTTATCAGGGACTGACAATTTGTCATGAATCAACTACATCCTGATGCCACCCACGGCCAATAAACAATTTATTTGTAACTGTAGGCACTTCCTACTAGTAGTTTTACTGTTGTACAAAAATATGTACCCATTGTTTGTACCATGTCGTTAGGCATTCAGATAATCGAAAATCTGAATAATCGAATGTATGAAGAAAAGTGGTTTTTGTACATACATATTATTGTATAATACATAATGCTAGATAATTATTAAAAACAACAAAAATTAATTAAACTTATTAACACGCTATTAAATAAAAATTATTAATGTTTCAATAACATTTTGATGCATTGGTTAGAGCAAAGATGTCACATTAGGGAGCAAAAATGTTACTTTGAACTTCATGTTTTCTCTCTCTAACAGTTCAGCAGAAGAATGGGTTGAAGCGTTACCCAGTAAAAATAGGACATTTCCTTGTTTCCCAAATTCATTTTTATATTTTTTTACTTCAGGGATGAAAGTGTTGTCATAATAGTGAATAAATATTTTGGAGTTCATCCATGCACTTTTTTTTTGTTTTTGTAAATTATAGGTACTATTATATTTTTAAAGCATCTGGGGTTTTGATTTTCTGATGAGGAGCAAAGGTATTTTATGGACCCCATTAGCATTAACGCAAACTAATATTGATATTCGCTCTTTAATAGTTTTATAACCTCATCTGGTTGTTGGTCCAGATAATCGTGAATCCATATAACTGAGGGCCTGATAATCGAGTTTCCACTGTATATAACCTATATGTACATTGTATATGCCTAACTAAAGATAAGAGGAAGTTTGTAAAAGACTTATTCTTTACAAATCATTGCTTCTTTGGTAGATAAAAATCAAAACAGTAGACAATGTAGTTAGTTAATAACAGTAATTAATACCAGCAACAAATCACTAATAAAGCTAATGAGTTGACACTACAATAAGGTGTTTTCTGAGACAGATGCAATAACGATGGTAAACCTTTTACATTATCTGTAATCATACATTAACTATCAGAAAACTAACAGACTGAGGCATGTAAACAAATGACATAAGGCTGTTTAACTTCACAAGTTTATAGGTTTGTTTTGTTGCATTGTCTTTTGTAATTATCTAATAGAACATTAGTAGGATGCAGCTGTATGTTGATGTTTCTTTAAATGTTTTGTGGACAAAGTTTTAAATATGTATAAATTCAGTATTTTTCCTTTACAGGTAGCTTTTGAAAACCCATAATGCCAAAACTAAATAGGATTGGCTATATAACCAATTTTGTATTGAAGTTTTAAAAAACAAACAATAAGCCAACTTAAATAATTTTCTAAAATTATTATAATAACAGAAAATGGTTTCTATTTAAATGGGGGTGTCTGGGTTTTAACATAAGAAATTTAAATTGAAAATTTATTTTAACAACTTATATACATTGTGAATATTGAATTTTATCAGATTATATGCCTCATAAAAATTACACATTTTACATATAAAGTAAAACATTTTATATGTGATATCCGTTTGATTTTTCTATGGTGGTGGTGTCTCTAACCATAAAATAAGAACTGTTACATACAATACAAGTTTGTAAATTAAGTCTTTTTAAATTGCCATTGGCCTTCATTTTACTATGGCAAGTGTCGATAAGGCCATTACTTGGAAAACTTGCTCAGCCAGATGAGACAGTCAAAACAAAGGTACTCAAAAATAGATAATAGATAATGTTGAGAATGTGTTATGGAAAACTAACGAAAAAGTGTTCAAAATATAATTAAATTTAGCATATTAGAAGGATCAAAGAATAAAAGTACTGCAAATTTGTGCTTCTCTTACATTAAAAATTCATTTTTAGGACTTTTAAATCAAAGTACAATTAATAAACTTAAGTCAAACTGATTAGTCAAATCTGACAACAATAACATTTCCAATTCATAATTAAGCACTACATTTCAATCAATTTTAATGTTTCAAGACAGTTACGATATTCAAATAAAAAGTTAAATGAAATCCTAACACTGATTAGTTTGTTTTTGTTGAAATTTTTTGTTTTAGCACAAGTACTAGCAACTTGACTATCAGACAAGCCGGCAAAACAGTAAATTTCAACATTAAACAGTCTAAGACTCCTCTCAGACCTGTAATAATAGCGAAATAAAGGCGCTGTCCACTCAATTCACAGCCAACAACCCGATGAGATGTTCAAAACGTCAAATTTAAACTCTACATTACATCAAATTCCTAACATAAACATACCATTTTAGTTTATTATACACAATATAACCTACCTTGGGATACAGTTGGAAGGAGTCCTGTCCACTTCCCAGGCTGCAAAAAGTTTCATAGGAACAGGTTTCGATGAATTAGTCATCTTTTCGGATTTGTTTTTCTCGGTCATCTTTAACGAGCACACAACACGAGTTATCACGGCACTACACTTAACTGGTGGCTTGATGCATCGTTATTTGATCACTAAACACTGCACTAGAATCATTTCTGTGACAAATATTGCTATTAAGCGGCCGGTGCCAACGCAAACACAACAATATTCAGTAAAACTTCGGAGCGATGCGAACGGGAACCGAAACAAGGCGTTCGATACATTTGACATATAAATGGTTGGTGTTACCATACTCCCTGTTGCTGCCGCGCTGATACCTATCGCAAAATTTTACTTGCAATTTACCCAATATATGGACTGCATTTGTGGAATTGTGGATAATCTTTTCTCGAATGTTGCATGATTAATGTACTTGACCACCATTAGGGTCATTTTCACATACAGTCGTGGCTCGGGTTACTCCGCATTGCAAATTTTTTGGGATAGATCATAAAACTATAAAAAACAAGAAAGCATTGTTGTATTTGTAAAAGTCCAACCAGTTGGATACCACAATGATGCATTATGAAATGACCCTAAACTATAACTAACTACTACAACGAACGCTATAAAGTCATAAAAACTCTCAAACAAAAGCGTTTTCGTCTCTCCTTATGGAACAAAAGAAAAGGCAGGTCTAGCTAAGATCCTAACATGCAAGCAACTTGATTTTAAAACTGATCAGATGGGAGCTTTGTCGATTTTAAAGGCGGTTTAGGCGGTGGCTTTGATCAAAGTAAGTCAAAGACGATAAGGCTGCTCCATAGAAAGCGTGCTCACCCAAGAAAGCTAAAGTTTATGTAGCGCTGGTTATTTATCTTTCATTATCTAGAGCTATTAAAATAGCTGTTTCCTGGTAGACTTATTAGTAGCCAGGACATAGTACAAGAAAAAGTTAAAAACTAAACAGTAAACAAGAACCGACAATTTGCCACAATATTGAAGAAAAAAATTTTTTTTGGGGGTTTATGTATGCATTCTTATATTTGAACTGCATATTTTTATGTATTAACACATATAACCTTTCCGTTAATAATGATTATTTCCGCTTGAATTAAAAATATTTTAGTTGATATTAGTATCACCGCTCGAGCAATTTTGAGGTGAGCTGATGGAAATGATGCTTGTTAACAGGGGGAAATAAAAACGTGGCAACATTTTATTACGTTGCAAACACTTTACAATGTCATCACTAGATGGGATCTGATAATGCGTTCAGAATATTGAATAACCGATGCGTTCGAATTGGTTGTTTTAAATGCTAAACAGTTTTTAGCGAAGCGGAGCTGCGAAGACACAGAGAAAGGAATTAAGCTAAGAACTTCTATATCGGTATCGGGCAAGCAACTATGATACAGATTACGTACTTGATTCCAAATATTTTTCGAAATCTAAGTAGTTGACGTAAAGTTTGGGTATTATAAAGTTTTTTTTTATTGAAGATAGACCAACACTTGGCCTTCATCTCTCCTAATGGTATGTGACGATAAAGCCATTGCACGGAAAGCGTACTTACTCAGCATGTTGCCTAGCTAATGAATCGCTGGCTCGCTGCTACCTTTCACACCGGATCACTGCTGGTTGGTGGCAGATTTGATGGTACGAGTAGCTAATAGATAAGGTAGATAAGAAAAATCGACGGACACCTTCCGTAGGGAAGGTAAATAAAACACGGTACTTTCTATTTATTACAACCGGTAATGTTTTAGACAAGGGCGCATATCGTTTTTCACATTCTCCTATAATCGGTAACACATAACTTTTGACTCGCAGGGGTAGAGTGGCAAATGAAAGGACATCGCTCGTTTAACAAGGAGAGAGTTAGCTTTTCCTAAAATACACCAAAATTATTGACATCATATTTAAAATGGACCTCCAGCACAATGGACACAAATGTAACAGAAAAATAAAATTGTCAAAATTGAAACATATTTTTTATTTGGATCGAAATAAAAACAACGCCCTACGATCTACTTACAATATCACTTAATTATGAACAAAAATTCGAACTAGAATGGCACATACGTGAAATAATCTCAATAAACATAACACTTAACTACAAATTCACTAATAAAAGTCCCCCAAACCACAATATACAAAATATAAACAACACCAAATATATTAAACTAGAACTATATAATTAGATTTAAGTACTTACATCAATTTATTACTAAGGAATGGGTAATAAAACTTGTATAAAAATGTAAAAATTCTTAAAACGAAATTGTATTTTATAGTCCACGAGTTGGCTACTTTAAATGTTTGTGTAGCTTTGTCAACTACTTTTTTTGTTGATACAAATGTAGCAAATTTTAAAAAAACTTATTGGCTGTCTTTTATCCGTTGGATCTTTTTTTTTAAATAATGATCAGTTTTAGATATTTTTAAGTAATAATAAGCATGCTTGTAATGAAGTTATTATGGAATGTTCCTGTGTTTAAAAATATAAACAAAATTGTTAAGTACGAACGAAACATTGTACATACGAGTATTATTTTATATTATAAATCTTTGATCTTAGTAATCATCAATCTGTGGGTTTATTTGACGTGTCACATGTATGTACACTCATACTGGATAAAGTGAGATGGAGAGAATAGAAGATGCAAGATTGATATATGGTACGAAAAATGTAGCGCGTTGATTGGTCGGTCAGCCCCCCTTCACCTGCGCTGCGCCTCGATGCTCATAAAGATGAATGCAGGTGTCTCGAGGTTGTCGACTGTTGCGTACCATGTGGGAGGCCTATTTCCAGCAGAACTTTCCCGGCTGATGTTGATATGTCAACTTGCGTAGTCTATTCTCTGTGTTCTAGTTGAGGCACCAGCTCGTGGACTGTTGGGCCGGACTTCATTTGGCGATCTCCGGGGGACAGTCGGGCTGGGAGGAGGGGTGCGCGGCGCGGAACGCGGGGTGATTCTCCAGCTCTCGGTCTATGCGAAGGATTATAGGGAACGGACGCAGGTCCACGTGGAATCTGAAATTAAAAGAATATGTGTAAAAAAATCAATCACAGTGCACTTCTGGCGCAGCATAAATAAAAAATAATTTGATACGGGAGGCGGTAAAAGGAAGGCGGCCTTATCGGTAAAATACGTCTCTTCCAGGGAACCTTGAGTCAGAAGAATTGTTTAATAAGAGGCAAATGATTCTCCATTAAAATTGAGTGAGATAAGAGTTGTTCGTCATCTCGGCTACAAAAACACCAGATAAAGTAGACTAAACTAAACTACATAGAAGCGTCGGTGGCGCAATGGATAAGGCGCGGGACTCTCAATCTGACGGTTCTGGGTTCGAATCCAGCCGTGTACCTATGAGTTGTTTTTCAATTCAAGTACATTATCCGATTGCTTAACGGTGAAGGAAAACATCGTGAGGAAACCTGCATGTCTTGAACAGGCATGTGAAGTCCGCCAATCCGTACTGGTCCCGCGTGGTGGACTATGGCCCATACACTCTCTGTAGGAGAGTAGGCCTGAGCCCCTGCAGTGGGGACGTTGGCGTTGACGTATGGCTGTTGATGATGATGAGACATAGTGGCTCAATGTTTCTCAAACATATCGCCATGCAAAATGAAAATGACACAGGAGAAGAAAAAATGCCATCTCTGTGTCTCCAGCCGTATGGTTTCTAATGTTTTTCAAAATCGGAACAATCGTTTCATAATCATCTGTAGGTCTTCTGTTTTCTAATTTCCCATAATCACCACCATTGGCAGGCGTATTGGTGATCGCAGTAAGATGCTGTAGTTACGTAGGTAGATACCGCGTCCAATCTCCTGATTTCTCCCTTTAGTCGTCTTTAACGACACCAGCTGGTTGAAATAGGGAGGTCCTATTCTAAAGTCATGAATATACATCACATGATAATTCTATAATCATCAGCTCAGTCCCGAGCCACTTGCATCCAGCGACTCACCACGACCTTAACTAGGTCATTGGTCCATCTAGTAGGGGAAGAACCCGGTATGTGGTTGCTACTTGAGAACTTTTACTCTCCATTGGTTAACCGTTCTTCGAGCGAGGTGGCCTGCCCAGTGCCACTTCAGCTCACTGATTCGTCAAGCTATGTAGGTGACTTTAGTTCATCTATGGATTTCCTTATTATCATATGGAGAAAATCCAAGCGTAGCTCGTTCTATAGCTCGCTGAGTGACTTTGAGCTTGTTTATTCAGTCAAAAGTTAAGTACTATGATCATGTACCTCCTAGCATTAAACACTTGCGGCACCAAACAACAATCAGCTAGAGTGATCTCGTCCCCCACACAGTACTTTCCGGCTGAAGCTGACAGCAACTTCTCAACGGCACGGAACCCTCGCGTGATCCAGTGCTGGGCCCACTCCTTCTTCTTCTCCTCTCCAACGTAGATCAGCACTATAAGGTTCTGCAGTGGTTGGATGCCAGAGGAGATCACCTGGAATATGGTAGTTGAATTTAGAAATATATCACCTGATGGTAAGAGATGATAAGGCGGTTGGATGATAAGCGTGCGCAACTGCAGCCCAGAGTGTTGAAACCCCAGCTTAACATGGTTTGGACTCGCGCATTTTGGGCATAACAAAAACGCGTTGCCTAGCAACCGACCATAGAATATGTAATTCGTATATACAAACTTTCGCGTTTATAATATTAGTGTGAAGACTATTTGAATGTCAGATGTTGAAATTTCTTTTGTTTCTTTAAACTATTAGCCTACGTAACAGAATAAACACTATTTTGTACCTTATGCTAGAAATGGAGATAGATGCCTTCTATGCCTATCGAACAAGTAGAATAAATCCTAAATTACACGCGGACAAAGTCGCGGGCGGAAGCTAGTATAGCTATAATTAAAAATTATACATAGTTTATGCATATTGTTTTAAGTATTTTTATCATGAAATTAAGTTCATTTTAACAACCACATAATTAAATTTGCAGTGAATTTTTGGCGATTTAAATACACCGATATTGACATTCCTTTATATTTAGCTAGCTTCTGACACCAACTTCGCCCATATGGATTTTAGGATGTAATCCCTGGGAACTGCTATGCAACTTTCCGTTAAATATAATTTTAAGCTTACCTCACAAATCTCTCGTACTTTGGCCCTTTTGTAACAATCCTGTGGCATCAGCGGCCTTTGAGGTCTTGTCTCATCTAAATAATGCATTATGGTGAGAGATTCTATTAAGTTGTGGCCATCTGTAAACACAATTATTTTTACTGTAAAAGAAGCTGTCCATAAACTATATCTAAACACTATTAAGAACGATTAATCTATATATCACAATCCACTCAGAGATCAGGCAGTAAAATCTAAAACTACTGATCCGATTTCAAATATTCATATCTTAATTTACTAACATATATAATTCATCATCAGGCTGTATAGTAACATGTTAAAATCAAATAGTTTATCTAAGGAGATAAATTTTACCATAAGTTGATATAAACAAAAACTTAGCCTGTGAACACTGCCTCACAATAGAAAGTATACATAATTGCTTTCCATACAAAAATGTGAAGCTTTTATGTGATCTATAAGGAAGTTGGAAAGCTTGTTGCACAATAATTTCATACTGCAATGTTAACCGCAGCAAAGCACAGACAGTGGAGATCCCTCAGTTGCATAGAGTGTTCTTTCTTGAACAATAATTGTCTGGATTTGCTGCCAATGAATTCCATTTACTGATATGGAACTGAAACATGAATGAATTCATTGCCAGTTTTTGTGTGAAATCTACCTCAAGTACAGCTCTGGTACAGCTTACCAGTATGATAAACTATGTTCCAAGGATGGAGTTGTTCACATCCACAGGACTGCTCAGTGCATGCATGGTTGCACATGAAGCTTGTGACCTCACAAAACAAATAAATTGCCATATGCAAATCATCCATACTAATTATTCTAGATATCCATCACTTACCAATGAGAAGTGAAGGTACTTGCTCCATTGGATTGACTTCTCTGTATTCATTGCAGTGTTGTTCACCGCCACCTTTGATGAGGCTCACAGCTTTGATGTCGTATGGGATTTCCTTCAAGTTTAGCGCGATTCGAACGCGCCATGAACATGAGCTTCGCCAGTACGAATATAATACTGGCTGGAATTTTAAAAACGTGCAAAAGATTTCATTAGCATCAATCAAATTTTTAAGCTTTCATATTTAAAACAGATTTAATATCGTACCTTGCTCTCAATAATATCTCCTTTTTCAGACATAGTTTCTAGTTAAAATTGTTATAAATTTAAGGCCTCTACTAGTTTGCTTGTTCGAGAACAGCGTTGAAATAAAACTTGATTTATCAACAGGTTTATTTATATAGACGGCAGGCTAGTATGCAAATCGCGAATAATAAAACGAGAAGATAAAATTGATTACAGGTAAACAGGCGTTGTCAGACTTACCTTAGCCATTGTGCAAATGTCCCCGTTGTATTTGTAGTAAGAATTAATTTTGACGGCGTCTGTTTACTTCCACACGAATAAAAACAACAGTTTTAGTTAGGAAATTGATAAAACAACATAAAAGTTGGTGCAAAATGTTATCAGTAGATTTTTATCAATTAATTGCTACGTTCTAATTCACGCGAATACAGAAGAAAATATTTTTGAGAGATAGAGTATATCTTTTATTTTATTACACTCACTCTTAAAACATTCAAAAAATTCAAACAAAAAAATGATTGGATTTTATTTCAAAATATGTATTTGTAGTAATATAACCAAAAACTTAGGAAAAAGTGTCATTATTCCTTAAATAAAAAATATGCTTGCGAGAAACGGAGAGCAAAACTGTCAAATTGACAATTCATGACATTGACATTTAAATAAAATCGCGTGTTGTGAAAAGCACATGTGCAGTGGAAATTATTTATAAGTCTGCTTATTTCAATTTGTGATAGTCCCAAGGGTCAAAAATGGGTAAAAAAAATAAAAAAGGAGTTAACGCTAACGTTTTCAAAGTAGCTGGTGCTAAGAGTTTGAAGAAATCTAAATCAAAAGCCGTAAATCTTGGTCTAAAAAATGTACGATACAGTTACCATTTTATGATATATTTCTAATTATTATTGAGATTATTCCAAACATAATAATGAACTGATATCTTCTTCTTCTTCTAGATAAAACAAAAAGTCCAAGACATAGACAAGGAATTTGTAGAAATAAGTAAGAAACCCAAGCCTACTCAAACACCTTCAAAAACACCAGTAAAACCAGTTTCTAAGAAGACCGTGAAGAATGTGACGAAGGAAGACGTAAATAAAACAGTTGAGAATATCGACAAAATGGATTTATAACGACCAGGTTTTTTTCAATTTATATCTTTATTCTATGAAGATATGTTAATTTTATTTAGAAAAATAAATTGTTAAGCTAGCAAAAATGGTTCATTTCAATGGTGAAGATACAAGATATAAGTGATTTGTCATCAGAAATGACTGGACTGATTTGGATGAAATTTATTTAATAAACAGAGAAATTTCACTTAACTGTGTCATAACTTTGTTTACATTTTTCCTGTGCGATGAAAATTAAATGTTTAGTTTTTAAAAATCGTAAACCGTACTACAAAGTTATGGGACTGGAATAAAAAATATTATTGTTAATTTGTCTTTTATTGTTAAACTTTAACAAAATATAACATTATTAAACACTTAACTCTAAAACATTTAGATTTTTTTTAGTTTAAGTTTATAACTTGTTAACGGTGGTAGTGAAACATACAACAATAATTTCGAGGGCTTCGTGTAGCCTGCTCTTTCTATATTGCATAATTTGATTATGCAATAGAAAGGGACGGATGTATTAAGGCTTGAGTTAAACCACCTCAGCTATCACGACATTCATTACTTAAAATTAGGGTTATAGTTTTTTTGCTATCGTATTTCATGACAATTTATATTCCAGTTTTTGTAAGAGTTATGCTCGATTTTGGTTGGAATTCAACTTCTTAATACACCTCAAAACCAAACTGGTTCATCTTAATATATTAACAAAGTAAAATAATAATTTGAAAATGATTAAGGAAATGAAAGTAATATTTTATGCAAATAACTGAGGGTAGTTGAAAGATAGCAATTCATTTTAAACCTAATTATGGTTTAGTATCTTGAGCTTGTCAATCACCTCACTATATGGCAATAGTATGGAATGTGCTCACTCAGAAGCTAAGTGAGGCACTGGCTATGTAAGATAACACGGTAGGTAGTCAGGTAGACACAAAACCTGACCACTAACAAAACTGAATACAGCCTGAGATAGTACCCTTTACCTCCTGTCACCATTCCATTCCATGTAATAAAAACTGCCACACAGGTCAAAAAAACATTTACAAAAATTCCTCATCATTTTAACTTTTTTTAACTTCGTTTGTATTAAAACTTGCAGTTTCTTTGATTACACGATCTTCTGCACTTTATTTGAAGGAACAAAAAGGCTCGGTACTCAAAACCTTTCTTTGATCAGTTACTGACAACTTGCCGTGCCTTCTCGCGATCTTAATTACTTCATCACCGCGAACTGCCTAGTTAAATTTACTGTGGGATATAATTGTACATATATTACGACTGCAAAAAGACCAATAAACAAAAGAATGACGCTTAGCTCATTGCTCTACTCCGATAGACCACAAAATACATTAGGAACTAGAAAAAATGTCCCAGCTTGTTCACAATGCTTGCTGTTTTGGTTTTATTCTTCGTCAGTGACGTCAGGCTCGGCCTGATCATCGTCGCTGGCCTCAGCCTCGGCAGCAGCCTCCGGGGTCTCTGGCTCTTCCACCACAGGCTCCGGGTCTGCGGAGTCACCTTCCTCTGCTGGGGCTTCGCTGGAATGTTCATCAATAGGTAACATTAGAAAAGGGTAAAACGTTTTTAGGAATCAAGCTTTTTATTTTGGGATTTATCATGGTCACCATGATTAGCTTGGTGATATATTTTTAATCGCATTCGTGGACTAATGGACATTGGTCTCACAACCCAAAGGTTTAATATCCAGCAGAGGGAGCTATCAGCACTGATTGGTTGGTGCGGTAAGGCATTTTCTTTTGTGCCTACGAGTATCTATAGACCGACCGCTTAAATGAGACCTCGCCCGCGCAGCACAGGGGCGCGAGGGTAGGTCGTCAGTCCATCTAGTGAGGAGTTGCCCGGTATATCCCGCTACTTAGTTTCTACTCTAGAGGTAGAACCCTTACTCCCCATCCATGCCCATTGATACTTCACCTTACTGACTCGTCGAGCTATGTTGGTAACTTTAGTGCGTGTACTTATTTTATTTGTAAGCTTATCCTTGTGTCCATAATCCTCGTAATAGTCGTCGTTACCTGGCTTGAGCCTCAGCGGTGTTGTCAGCAGCGGAATCACTTCGTGACATCTCCTCCAGGCGGGCAGCCGCTAATTCCGATTCTTGTCTCGCGATCTCCGCTAATTCAGCAGCCTGAACACACATATCTCTGATTAACAGAACAGCATGGCAGAAAAGGCGAAATGAATTTTTCAGGGGTTGCGTCTTTAGAAAAAGGGACAGGAACTGAATCCGGTAAGTACCAATAAAGCTTAGCAAAATGTATTCTAAATAGCAGTGTATAATCATTCAAAATATAACCTGTAAATGTAACTAACCTGTCTTGCAAGTTCAGCTTCACGCTCTTCCTGAGCCTGTTTTTCGAACTCTTCCAATCGCGCGAGCTCCTCTTGTCTCATTTGTTCGGCTTTCCTTTCCTCCTCTATCCTGGCCTCTTCGGCTAATCTAGTCTCTTCAGCCAAACGGGCTTCTTCTGCTAGCCTAGCCTCCTCAGCTTTCCTGGCTTCTTCAGCCTTTTTAGCTTCTTCTGCTTTTTTTGCGTCTGCCGCCTTTTTAGCTTCCTCAGCCTGTTTAGCCTCCTCTGCTTTTTTAGCCTCATCGGCCAAACGAGCTTCTTCAGCCAAGCGGGCGTCTTCTTCAGCTTTACGTTTTGCTTCCTCAGCCTTGCGTGCTTCCTCTTCCGCCTTTTTCTTTTCAGAAGCTTCACGTTCAGCCTGGAAATAACATTTTTCTTATTCAGATATGATTTCTGATTCAATTCATCTGTACTACGGGTTGAATTTTGAACTGGTCTTACCTGTGCCTTGCGCTCAGCATCGCGTTTCGCTTCTTCCTTTAGAGCTCTGAAATAATGAAAAAACTTTGTAACGTATATTTTCGACTTTTGCATTTTTGTGTTTTAACTATATTTTCCTAAAGGACCAACAAAATAATAATTTTTGGAACAATATTTTATACGGTACAATTTGTCTAAATCTTACTTTTCCTCAGCAGCGCGCATCTCTTCTTGCCTCTTCCTTTTGACCTCAGCGAGATCAGCAGCGGGACTGACTGCGGAGTCAGTAGCATTGAACCTGGCGGCACGTTCTGCCTTGGCGGCCTTCAGCTCTTCGCTGGGGTCCTCCATGAGCCTCGGTGCCTGGAACTTGCGGCTCGGCCTGTTTGGCGGCAGCAGCGTCACTGCGTCACCACCACGGCCAAATGTTATGGGAGTCCACAAAATAACCATCGGTGAAATGAGCAGCAGGCTCTGACCGAATTAGACTTGGGATTAGTACGCTGTTGTTCTTTATATTACAGTACCTATCGTCCAGTGAATTGTCCAGAGTTTTGTTTGTGGAGTAAAGGCTGTGGAATAAAGTGTGCTTTTCATGTCTTTCATCGAGTAAAGTCTTTTGAAATTTGGTTTTGTTTGGTGTTGTGTTGGCTGTTCTACCAAGTCTAATACGAGGAGCTTTGTCGCGTCTGTATGCATCATAAATTCCTCCGGTATTTCAGCTACTCATTTCGAAACTCTCAGAGCACCGATGGTATTTGGGACGGAAAGCAACAGCCGCACAACGCTTCACCAAGCTGTTAGACGCACATCAGCTTGTGAAGCTCGATCGCAAAGCCTCGCTCTCATAATCAACATGATGTTTGGTCGTGTCGTGACGCTGCATGTGAGCTGCATGCTGTGATGCGATGATGTGCAGGCTCTGACTGCCGCTCGTTATGGACTGTGGACTTTGTTTCACTGGGTGGTAATAAAGCCTCGTTTATATGCTGTGCATGTTTATGTCATTCTCTAACGGTTATGTCTTGTTATTGACGATCGATCCTTTTCATTTTAACAACAGTTTACATCAATTTTTTTAACTTTAAGCATGTATATTTGTATAATTAATATTTTAGTAATATAAAGCGAAGCATTAATATAAGCCTGGATATTCGAAGCGTGATAGGTATTAAGGTGAACTAACATGCACATTAAAACAACTAAAAGTTCAGTATAAATCGTTTATTGTTAAAAATCAGTTCTTGGTTAAGTGAATACGAGACGTCTCGGTCACCGTCAGTTTTCCGACGCAGAGCGCGCTATCACATCAATGACTAGAAAACAATATATCGTTCGTAGGTTCGTGTAACAAAGTAAAATGTAATAAAACAATAGAAAAATAGATGATTTACGTTAGTCGGAGCGTTATACCGAGATCATAGAGCGCGGGGTGCGAGCGCGGCGCGGGTGCGCGGGCTTGGGAGCGAGCGTGCGCCCGCGCCGCGCCGCTGCGGGCGAGGGGCGGGGTGTGTGCGGGGGGCGGAGGGGGGCGGCTACGCGCACAGCGCCGCCGTCGGCTGTTCCTGCTCGCCGCCCGCTGCAAGAAACCACACGGTGTTAGACACTGACTTTATTCTCAAATTTAACACCTCGTTTAACACTCTGACGCCGCCAGAGCTGAAGCGCTGGAATAACTTCCTCAACGTTTATAATATCAATTTTATATAATTAAGCAGTAGTTTTTTCAAGCAAGCGTTCGTCGTTGAGTCGCGAGCCTACCTGCGGCCTTCTCGATGGCCAGCCCGGCGGCCGCGAGTCTGTTCTTCGCGTAGAAGGACAGGAGGTTGACGTCGTCCCTGATGCTGAGCTCCTTGTACAACGGCCGGCGGCTGGAGAACGCTTTGTTACCGGAGTAGTGGATGCATGCGAGGTGTCCGCGTCCTGCGAGAACACCACGGTTACCACGGGGACACTACACACTGGAATCTAGTTAACTGTTAGTCGGTGGCAAACGGACGACGTACAATAGAGGAAGAGTCGGACACTTGTTAGAGCTGTGTACCTACGCTCCGAGATACCCACGGCTCCTGTCAACGTGTGTATTGCTCAGCGATACCTGTCACTAGTGTGCCACTGGCCTTACCGGTGAACCTCTTAGCGGGCTCGTTCCAGAAGGACATACTCTTGATCGTGTCGGCCACGGTGCGCAGGGGCAGCGTGAGCTTGGCGATGTAAGCGTCATTGCTGAAACGGTACGGGATCGGCTCGCCGTACGCATAGCTGTGGACGCACACACAAAAACGTGAGTCCTAAGTGTAACTTGAGAAGGGACCACATTATAGCTCTTTAAGAGTGTGTGGATAGGATGATCTAACCGTTTTTTACGCAAAATACATCAAGTACAGCCCCCCGTATGAAAATAAACCATAAAACATTTTATTGGAGCACTGTACGGCAAACATTAGCTGGCATTTAACCGGTCTATAATTAGACCCGGGCCAGTACCGGAGGGTACGTCACGCAAAACATGCGAATACAAAATTTGGCTGTGTGTAGCGTACAGTTGTACACCCACGCGCGAATAGTTCCACCAGTTCACCGAGGTCCCTCCCTTCCCGTGCAGTAAAATGGTGGAAGCTCATCTTTAGCTGGTCAGAATATGTTTTTAATCAAGAGGATTGGTGTACATCATTGCCAAATGATCCACGACAGCGTGCATCGTCGTCAATGTCAGTGCCAACGGTGATACTCGTAGTATCATCAATGGGCTATTTTTATATTGTTACATCAACGAGAAAAACTTGACCTAGCGTTCAGGTAGATCACTGCGGCCGGTTATATCCGTCATGCTCGGTACAATGTTAGCATGCCATCGAGATGTTTAAATCGAGCTTCTCCTGGCCTCAGACTCAAGAATGCTCAGACAAAAGACATTCAGACCATTATATGGATTACTAAGAAACGCGTCTGTTCCAAGGCGAAGACACGAAAATAGTTCGTGTCCATGAAAACACAAGGCGACCGTCGAAGTTTGTGAAAACTATTTTACTTTTGAAGTTTCCGCTTCGTGTAAATGTGGATGGGGTGTACTTAAAGGAGACCCAGGAAAAAAGTTAAGAGGGTATGCTGTTGTCAAAGCGCCCATACAAACGTAGTCCAGTCATATTTTGAGTATTAAGCTATGAAAATCTATGAAATTTTCAAGACACAATCTAGAAACAAATATCTGTGTCGGTAGTGAGTCAGATTTTCGTTTAAATATATACTTCCAGAGTTACAGGGCGTCAAAGTATTGTATTTTTCGGTAATAAAAAGCCCCAACTTTGAACCTGATTTACAAGAGTATGAATCAATTTAGAACAATTTGGAAAAACCACTGACATCTGAAATTTCATTAGTATACTGTATTAAAAAAATGGTTACATAATATACTGTATCCTTCAAATGATCCCTGGACTACGAAACATCCAAATAACGGGTGGCTAACATCGCGTAATGTATGCTGTCTCACCGTACGCGCTCGGGTAGGATAGGGCTCGGAGAGGGACAGCTACAAAACAATGCAACCTTGAAACCGACCACGTGGTCTTACCAACATAGCCTCTTAAGGAGAACGGCCGCAGCAACTACCCATATATGAATGACACCTAATGGTCAACTATCCGATTACCAAGCGTTTACTGTTTCTGGCAAACCTCTCACATGAGAGGCGACTGACAAGGGGTGGCTCATATCTTACAGTGTGCTAGACTTTTTTGCAGTCCTACACGCAGTATTATTACTGGTTGGCTATGAAAATGCATCCAATCCTGCAACGAGGAATGTACATTGTTCTACTGCCTCCGAGCAAAATGGTTAGCGCGGATGGCGCTCAGACGGAAAAATGATAGCCTGAGGGCGGGCATCCCTACGACCTCGGCTTAGGCCATTGAAGTATAAATTACAGATCCCAAAAACCTAATGCGAAATTCTGCAAGCGCAAGCTTTAGAGGAGTTTCCGAGATTCCGAAAGCAAAATGCTAATTTATTTATTTATTATTACGGTTTGACAATATGACTACAAATTGCACCTATAGAACGAAGCACTTGACAATAGACAAAGACTGGTGCGAGACTATATCCTCACAAATAGGAAAAATACCCGTGCTAGGGTAGGATATTAGTTGTTTCAATTTAATTTATTGCAAACATTGCAATTGAATAATGGTACTCACGAGTAAACAGTATCAAGGGGCAACACAGACTTGGCGCGAGGCACTACCGATCGTGCTCTCTGGAGTAGCGAGGCGGTGTCTGCGCGGATGCGGCGGCTCTCATCCTCGAAAAGCTGGAATTACAGAGACATACACCGTTTAACAACCCTAGGCAACTATCATCGTATTACCATTAATTTAATGTGTGTTATGTAGAGGTGAAATGAATTTCTCTTATATAAACTCCAACATCACTATCGCCCCTGTGGCTTAATGTCTGAATGTGAGACTAAAAATCCGAAGGTCCCAGGTTCGATTTCCAGTGATGTCGGTACTCCGTTTAATTGAAAACACAAGTAACATAAAACAGCAGTGTTGCGTTCAGGTATGAAAGGTAGCCGAGACAGATCAGAACAGATCAGGTGATATGAAGGCCAAGTGCAAACCCATCATACATTAATAATAATAATAGTTAAGTGTTCACCTGTCACACTCAGACCATGAGAGAGAGAATATTCAAGATTCAAGATTCACTTTATTGACCTAGTAATATGAACATTACACTCGGCACGTCAAAATATTACATATTTGCATATTAAAACTATACTTAATTATATTAACCTTAACATTTAAATAGAAATGAACATTTCATTAGTCAGACGCAATTCTATGAATTCGTTAATAGAGTAGAAGGGACTGATTTCGAAAAATGATTTTAGTTTTTTCTTGAATTCGCTATAGGGCAATCGGCAAATGTCAAGTGGGAGTTTATTGTACATTATTATTTTTATGTGGCGACCTTGTTTTAATACTTTATTTAATTTAGTTCTAAGGTGTTGAATTCTTTCTTTATTTCTAAGGTTGTATTGATGGGTGTTCATTTTGATTGTTAATTTGTCCTTTTCTTGGTGTATTTCTAAGAGTGAGTTATAAATATACAAAGCTATCACTGTCATAATTCGGTTTCTCTTAAAGTGTATCTTTGCTGACGTACGTTTATTTAGACCGTATATAATTCGGATAGACCGTTTTTGGCAAATTAGTACCTTCTGTATATCTGCAGCGTTTCCCCATACTGTTATGGCATAGCATATAATAGCTTGTACATAAGCATAGTATACGCTGAGGATTGCTTTTTTGTCAACTAGTGGTTTCAGCTTTAGCAATGCGTAGTTGGCACTCGACAGCTTTTTACACACATTTTCTATATGGGATGAATGACTAATTGTGTAATCTATTGTGTATCCTAAAAATTTTATGTCTTTTGTGTTTGAATTACTTATAATACCTTTTCTAGACTGATAGCGTATAATAGACGTCTTCTCAGTATTTAGGACTATACCGTTGCATTCATTATTATAATACAGATAACTCAGCCAAAGTGACGATGTGTGCAGGAGGGAACCACGCTCGGCCAGTTCTAATTCGCGTATGTATTAGTACCATAGTCTTTAAGACAAATCAATCTGCTATTTCGTTCCCCTGCTTATGCGTCTCATGGCAGGGTGACATGACCTTGAATTAGGCACCTGCTAAGCATTTTTCAAGTTCTGTCGAATCCTTTTTAATTATTATTCTCTTGTCGAGCATCGCATAATACGATAATCAAGTAAAAACTAAATATAATTACTGTCGTGACACAATGTATCATTGCTGGCAGATGTCCCAAACCGAAGCAACTCTCTTAGCTGACGAGTCATGTTAAGGACACTAAGATTTCACGGAACGTTTAAAAGAACACATTAAATTAAAACTTCTGTGTGAACACGCTTTCATCTCACGACATTGTCCTTGACCTTGACCTTCGGGGAAGATAAAAAAACCGGTCAAGTTCGAGTCGGAGTTGCACCAAGGGTGCAGTACGGAATATGAATTAGTGACATACTGAAAATCATAAATAATAGGTACGGTAATATGCACCCAACAATGGAAAAACTAACATAACTTTGTAACTGAATTACATACCCGATGGATGGCTGTCAGCTTCAAAGTTAAGTTTGTAGATATAAAATAGCTATTTTTACTGTGTTATAGTTTTAGATCTAAGACTTTGAATATAATCTATGATTGGCTCTGTTGATACAAAGAAGCCGACAGGGAATTTCACTCCTCAGAAGTGCAAAGCTTCGTCCATATAACAGTGGAGTGTCAACCAATAGTAACCAAAAGGATCAGAGGATCCTGGCAGAGCATTAAATAAATAGGTGCAACATCGTAATCAGTGGATATTATCTCCACGCTTGGCAGGGAAATTGAACGCAATGATACTTGTTCATCTTCTGTAGGTACACCTATTGGGTGACATGAGGGTGGTTCTGTAGCCAATACGTGTCTGTTCTGTGCCGAGACCTCACGGCAATGGGAGTGTTTCCTTTTTTTTAAAATTTAGTTCAAAGTTTTATTATAGATGGCTACACTCCACATTCGCGACTAAACTCTTTAGAGGCTACGTCAAAGACAATCTCTAAAGCGGACCTTCTTTGTGTATTCTACGGAAAAGCTCGTTATTTACCACATTATTTCGTCGACTTTGGACTTTACAGGGAAATATTTATATCCTCTTGGGGAAATCACTGAGAAAATAAATCACTACGGAGGAAATATAAAAGAAAACTCCTGAAGTTTCTGTTAAATCGATAATAGTTTGCGGATATAATATGATAATTATCCCTAAAAAAATGCAATGTGTGATTGTGCAATGCAATGCAAATTGTGAAAATATAAGGGTATATATGTGTAATTCGTTTTCCGAAGGCGGAAACAGTCAAACTTCAGTGGATAAATGTTACAAGACAATGTTTAAAAAAATTGTCCGCCGTTTGGGTAAACGGCTGATTTTACAAAATGACGTCACATTTAGGTAAGTTACTTTACGTAATAATCTTAATTTTTTTTCTTCAATATTAAACTTAAGCAGTACCAGCCTTTCCTCTATTCGTTTGACAGTTAGTCGTCTATCAACTATCAACGCCGTCTAGGTCGTTGACTAATAGCTCTCAGAAACTGGATATTTATCAGATAGGATATGATAATTGAAATAGTATAAAAATCGAACTTACCTTGGTGGACTCAGCGCGATAGAAGTCCTCGACAGCGGAGTATGCGAGGGGAGAGCGGTGCCTGTAGGAGATGCGGTCCAGCTCGCGCAGGATGACGGAGGGCCGCACGCGCACGCGCACGACGTGGTGCGGTGACTCGGGGGAGGTGACGAAACGAGTGACAGTGCGAGCCGTGGGACGGTAGATCAGCTCAGACTGGAACCAGTACCGATTGCTTCAGCATTTAACATACAGTTTCAGAAGCAAACAAATAAGTCTTGTCTCTCTTCTACTTGAGAATTATAACTATAGAAAGAAAGAGAGATACAGAGACAGAGGTTTCTATAACTTACCTTTTGTATCATAATACCTGTCTATTATCATTGGTAGACACAAGTTTGCCAGGTCTATTCAGAACTTACACGATCTTAGCGGGGAAAGATATTTAAAACAAAAACGATTTCACACAAGATTTATTTCACCATGACCTTTTAAAATAGGACAGATGACTGTGAGAAGTAATTACCTGTCAAATCAATTAATTAATTATTGAATTAGTTTTATTTACTTGTCGTACGTACAACGTAAGTTAAAACTGCTACTACGCAATTTAAACATAATAATAGTTCAATGTTCTATTTCCCTTTAAAGTTATTATCTATACCTTCATTCCAGATCACTCATGAAATGAAATTTTATTTGCTATTGCTAAATTTATTTATTTGAAAATATATGCATAGCTTTGCCTTGCTTGCTTTTAAATTACATAGGACGTAAAAGCTAAAATATGGATAGTTGCCATGATTTACTGACTACATCTAGCTATAGTGAACGGAATATTCCTAATAACTAAAAAAACTGGAATAGATAAGGTATTTTGTTAAGTAAAATCAGTCTCCAAATTGAAATTAAATAAGTCACAATAAGTCAATTATTGGTATATATAATACTGAATGCAGTCACTCCACATATCATTTTGAAATAAACAGAACAAAAGATGTAGAACAAGCTTCAAATCTGGAACACATTTTTGTACAATCAAAGCAACAAAAGATAATTCGCTTTAATTTTTAGCTAAAGGAAACGTATCTTTGTGAAGAAAGCAGTTGTCGTTCAAAGATAAAGCCTGATAATATAGTAACACAAAATTTTCTCTATTTACACGATGAACACATACAGAGCTCTTAAATATAAATTACGTCATGCAACAAAATTGGTGCTATGTGCAAGCCTTGAAGCACACCACGTTAGTTTGTTTGTAAACTGAAAGTATATCATGAAATGCTCTGTTTTATCATGATGAATCTGTGTTCAGGTTGAAAATAAACGGTCATGCAAATCAAGTGCTCGAGTAAGCAATGTGTTAACTCATGAAATGTTCTGAAGTTTCATGATGATCGCAGTCTAAAGCTCATCCGAATCCCAGAAATGTAGTCAGAAAGAAAATACCTGATATAATTATAGTTTTCGCTGTAGCCTTTTCAAAGTGTTTGTCTAAAAACTTTGTTATTCGGCGTTGTTTATAAAATGTCATAGATCTGAGGGTTATTTCAGTCGGAGACCTTATTGCGTGGATCAATGGCGGTGTGAATCATCAGTTGTGGTAAAATTAGATTAAATCTATGCGCACGCGCCGCGCAGTGAGCTGGAGCAACAAGATGTTGGCGATTATTGGTCTAATGCTATTGTTTTGACAGAAACAACGTAATAATATGAATAGTATTAATTACTGGAAGAAATACAGTTGTAAATTCATACTATATAATTATTATTTATGTTATGCCTATGCCAGTGCATTTAGGCGGGATAATAGATAGACAAAATCGTAATGTTAATCAATGGTCTCTCAATACACCTAGCAATGATTAACGTGGCTTTCTTCTGTTTGGTAATAAATATAATAAGTTGGTAAATTACTAGGAAATTAAATAAAAAAACTATTTCAATCGCCAATTAATTTCCTAGTAGGTACTCCGACTTCACAAAAACATAGTAAATTAGGGAAAATTATTGAAGTGGGTCGCACCAACTCAAATAAATTCTTATAATTTTTCATCCAATATAATTCTCCTCGACGTGCGTGCACGACAAGTCGTTGTTAATATTAATGTTCTTAGTAATGTCTTTATTTAGATCGCAATATCAAATGTCGAGAGCGTTTCTGCCAATTTATTTATTCGTTATACCTTTCTTTTGTTTTGTGTAAGAATTTAACAAGCGTGCCAGTTGTGTTGTATTTGATCTTACAACTGAAAAGCTTCGTTAGTGTGACATGTAGAAGTTCTAACTAGACTGAAGTAGGTTAGCCTATTCTGGGAAATTGGAAATATACATTGCTTGCAATAAACAAGACGTAAGTAGATTCGTTTATTCTTTTAAAAATTTACTGATATTCAAAGCTGATATTGTTTTATAGGCTAGAACGATCAACTTAATCTCGAAGCAATTTGTTTTTCAGATTTACTCCTATAGATGTAACACCTTACTTCTTGTCAAATTTCAGGATTCGGTCAACGGGAAGTACCCTATAGGTTTTGGTTACCTTGCATTTTGTATGGAAATGGTCTAATATACAGCTATATCTTTTTATTGCGTTGACCTATAAGTTTGATTTGTTCACATATCTAAGGGACGGCAGACTTGAGAATACGATATTAATTTCAACTTGATACCATCACGCTTTACTGACAGACAGACAGACGGATAACAAACAAAGTGATCCTATGAGGGTTCCTTTTGAGGTACGGAAACTTAAAAACGCAAATTGTACGACTCCTAAAATGTACAAATCGCAAAATGTACATTATGCTGCGAAGGGCTTTTTCTTATCAATTACATGTCCTATATTAAATGGTTTTCTATTTATAGGTAATTATATTTTAACGTTTAACGATTTTAAAGTGTATCAGAGTATTTATACTACACATGCTCATGAAAATATAACTGTTTCGTGAAGGGCGCGCTTTGAATATGTTTATTGTGAGCTAAACGGAGGAAAAATACTTCAGAAACTCTTATTAGCTATTATTTAGCGTAAAAATAGAGCATTGTTTAGAACAGGCCTGTCAAAGCTACAGTCTGGAAGAAATCATTTACTCGTCGAGCTGCACTAGAAATTTTTGAAAAATAAAGTGGATAGGTTGTACTTCTTATTCGGAAATTATTCTGGGTGGCATTTACTTAGGAATAGCTTGCTCAATAAGTCTACATATTGAATTTCCAAACTCGATGACTGCCTCAGTAGCTGAATTAGGAGTTTAATACGGTTCCCAGGCGGGTGACTCTTTATGTTTGATGGTATTCTGCTATGCTTACTTGGCTAGCTGAGCTACTACCAGTTACCTAAGCTTGCCATCGAGCAGCTGTGCTAAAAGCCCTAGTTGTATTCCGGTATGAAGGGTAGTAGAGCCAGCTACTGGAAGCTTTGGGTAACCAGGCTTACATAGAAAACCACCACCAACCAAGCCAAGTGCCGACAGATGGGAATCAAACCCGAGACCTCCGGATTACGTTACGTTAAGTAGTTAGTTTCAATATTATTAATTACCGAATCAGCGGAAGTCCATTTAAGAGGATTTGCTGATGTCAAAGCGCCCGAACAAACGTACACCGTACATACAAACGTAGTACCGTCATATTTTGAGTAATAAGCGATGAAAGGTAATGAAATTTTCAAGACACAATCTAAAACTAAATATCTGTGTCGGTGGCGAGTCAGATTTTCGTTAAAGTATAAATTTTCAGAGTTACAGGGCAGCAAAAAATTGTATTTTTCGGTAGTAAAAATCCCCAACTTTGAACCTGTTTTACAAGAGTATGAATCAATTTAGAACAATTTGGAAAAAACACCGATATCTGAAATTTCATTAGGATACTGTATTAAAAATGGTTACATAATATACTGTATCCTTCAAATGATCACGGGACTACAAAACATCCAAATAACGGGTGGATAACTTCGCGTAGTGTATGCTGTCTCACCGTACGCGCTCGGGTAGGATAGGGCTCGGATAGGGACAGCTACAAAACAATGCAAACATGAACGCGGCCACGTGCTCTAATCAGACAATTATCATAAGCTTTATTCTCAAAACATTGCAGACTTTCCACTAGTCCCTCGGGCCGCAGTTGGCGACCCCTGATAGAGAAGTAGTCGCCGACCTTGCACTACTGCCAAATCCCAACCTATACCTACTGCTTGATCCGGTGCGGTCTTTGTTTTCGTTCAGGGCTGCGCCGATATCCGGTGCGTACTGTTTTTTGTAGATTCTGTTTAGACCTTACATCAAAGAGAAGTGAAGTTGTTTAAACTGATGAATAAAAAATATCCTGTCACCTAATCTCGGTTATATACAAATAAACAAAGGGTTTTTCTGATTTGAATTTTACAATAACAGTATTGATATCTACCTAGATAGTACCTCTGTTTGTATATTTTACTTACTAATGTGAGTTTTGATATTTTTTCTTTTCGTTCTCTACTGGAAAATATGCCTATACATATTTCGGCACTCGGCGTGACTTGGGCCTTCGGTGGCATTATTTACAGTCTCGAAACCTGTGCATTGTTGAAAAGTCTACGAACTTCTCGTTTCCATCGATACTTTAGTACGTAAGATCTTGTATCTTTCAAATACCTTACCGGGATCCCCCTCCGAATGTTTCCATACTAAATTTATGTTGCCATTATCTTTTAAAATAATAATAAATTTGTTTACAGAGAATGTTCCCAAAAGTATTATTACATTTTTTACTTGTTATGGTGCTAATACTGTCCGTGAGAGACTGGTGCCTGAAATAGTGTGTGACCCTAGTAAAGAATAAAGGGTGAAAGCTAGTATTTTAATATTTTCATAGATTTTCATGTAAAACAACATTTTATTGCGTAGAGAACGTTCTTGAATTCACAAGTTCTAATTGCGAATGCTTTGGCTTCACGCCATGTTGTGAGAATGTAAATTTCTTAGTGTATTTAGTTTGTAATTACTGTTTGTAACAATTAGAAAATAACGTTCTTAACGTTTGTATTTTCTCACAAAAATACTTACTTGTTTCCATGTTAGAAAATGTTTCCCAAATCTTTCAAACATGGAACAGAGTTTAGTTTTCGTCTTTCTAAAATTCAATATGTTTGTACTAAAGAGACGAAGAAGGAAAGCGACCTCTTCTCGACATACAATAACGAGTTTTTAGTAGATATTTTTAAGGGGCTTTCGAAACAGCGGAATCAATTTAACCTTCTCATTAGCTTAGTTATTAATGACATTATTTAGTTGGACCTTGATTAACTGATAAGTGGATACATTATTTAGAGGGTTTTCATTTCTTCAAAGATATCGCTAATACAACACACTCAACGCATGACGAAAATTACTTGACCGTAGAGTTAGAGGATTTGAGCGATTTCTCGTGTTAATACTCTAGCTACCTACAGTATTTGTAAATTGAAATTGCTGTGTGATTCTTAGTAGACATAAGTCGTAACAGTTGTAGACGAAATTGTGATTTCAAACGACATCGTCGCTGTCTTTTGCCAAAATGAAAACGGACTCCAATCATCTCCATTCCGTTCTCATTTTAAAAATACATTATATTATAACGGATCGGGGGCAATAACCTTTATATATTATTTTTATTGAAACATGCGCAATTTTTGTTGAAAAGTCAGTTTTTAAGTTTAAATGCGTCAACGCATCATCAACATTTCCGCCATGTTTTTAATTTATTTACTGAAACCTTTTTGCGAGGAAACACGAAAGCTGGTGAAATTCAGATATAATAATTTCTCACACGAACTGCGTTAGCGAACGGGTTATTTCTGACGTTTGTTTACTCGAGAGTTTTGGCTGAAATCAAGAATTGCGCGCAAAGCACGTACGAAGTGTTCTTTTGCGTTGTTTTTCAGGGTTTTAAGTAAATTTTCCATAATATTGGAGTTTGTTTGCATTTTTGGTCGTATTTTCTGTCCTGCTTTGAAAACGATTACTTCATATTATTTTTATAAATACGAATTTGTTAGTTGATGTTTGTCCTTCTTTCATGTAGCAACCAACTAACGGATCGACATGAAATTTTTCTTGCGAGTATAAGGAATATTTATTGCTTTTCAACCAACTGAAAAAATGTATGTTTGGAACCATTCCATGTATAAACTATTACACAAATTTTCACTCAGTTACTATAGCAGCCATAACAAATAATAATAAAAAATTAAAATTACAGAGATCCCCCCAAAATTTTATATGTTTTTGCTAGTATTTTACTAAACTTTTTATAAAAAAATGTTGTGTTAAACATTGTATGTACTGTGGCGTGCACACATTTCATCGAGCCCGACTCGCACTTGACCGTAAACGGGCTATATCACAAGAACGAACAAATTTAAATTTGTTTTGAAAAATGAATTCACTTGTAAATAATCTTTTTAAAAGTGAGTTCCTAAATTTTGTAAAACGCTATTTTTTAAATGTACTTCGACAAAAAGCTACCGTGGGATAGATTATATTTTTAAAATGTAACAGCCGATAAAATGATCCTATAGGATTTAATAGATTCTGAAATCCACTCGTACGAAGCCGCGGTCAAATGCTATATAATATTTTACACTGCCAATGTACTTCATAATATTTCCAGAAGACGGGGACAAGCGAAATATTGAATCGTCAATAGCGTGGCAAGATTACGAATTCACATTCGAACCGTGGTGATTATGCTAAATCTCCACGTGGAACATCTATTCATTTACACGATTTATAAGAGCCTCATACTCTGCAATGTATTTATGCAGCTGCTGATTGAGATTATCCCAAGGGATACAACAGTGCCCTAACTTTACAAAATACAAGGTGCCAAAAATATGACCTACCTGTCAGAATAACTAAATAATTACAGTTAACTAAATACAGTTTTGGCACCTTTGAAGACATTTATTAGTCGTGTAATATAGGCCTGAATGACAATATTATAGTGCCAACATTACGAGAGCGCAATTTGAATGGATGATGTACTTACAAACAATGCAGTTCATGCCTAGAATAAAAGTGTTGGGCAGATTCTGCATTCGACAGATTCTCGATTAGGCAAATTTTAAAGGGAAAATATATATTTCAAATCACATCAACACACATCTACAGCCTATATATATCCCCACTGCAGGGGCTCAGGTCAGTGCGGATTGGTAGACTTTTAATTAACACACACACACACCTTTTAATTTCTTCTCAGGAGTGTGCAGGTTTCCTCACGATGATTTCCTTCACCGAAAAGCCAGTGGTAATTATTTTTATCATTCGTACATTTTCAAATAACAAATTGGAACTTATTTGTACGAGCCAGGATCGAACCCAGACCTCGATTGTTCAAGGACTGACGCTCTACCTTACTGAGCTACAGTGGATTCACGGCATATTTCAAATAAAGAAACTTAAGTTCCGTTTATAGTAAACTTTTATTCATGTAATTTAGATTTTTAGGGTTCCAAACATCTGATGAAGATACGGAACTCTTATAATCTCTATTGTTTGTCCGTCCATTTGTCACAGTTCACTATCTCAGGAACTACTAATGCTATCTTATTGAAATTTGGAATAGTTATGGGAAGTGGCGTCCCACAGGACAGAGTTTGAGTTAATATTATATATAATATTAACTCTATTACTATACTCTATATACTATATTATAATAAACTTGGGTAAGCGTCGGTGGCGCAATGGATAAGGCGCGGACTCTCAATCTGAGGGTACCGGGTTCGAATCCAGCCGTGTACCTATGAGTTGTTTTTCAATTCAAGTACATTATCCGATTGCTTAACGGTGAAGGAAAACATCGTGAGGAAACCTGCATGTCTTGAACAGGCATGTGAAGTCCGCCGATCCGCACTGGGCCCGCGTGGTGGACTAAGGCCCATACACTCTCTGTAGGAGAGTAGGCCTGAGCCCCTCTAGTGGGGACGTGTATAGGCTGTTGATGATGATGATGATAGCAAGAGAAAATTTATTCAAAATAATTTTTATATTAATTTTTTATTATTAAATATTATATATTTTGACTTATTTTTTAGGTCATCATAAGCTGAGAAACATCAACTTCTAGACAATTAGACATATGCTTCCCTCATGGTATTTCACAATGACCGGGCTCGAGCCCAGTAGGAGGACGGCCCGGTACACGATTCCCGGAATATCGTAGTTATATCCATGATGAAAATGTAGTTTAATAAACCTTATATAATTTAATAAATCGCATATTTTGTATTATGAGTATTGGTGCGAGTTTTGTAATCTTAAAAGTTAGATATTTGCCGAGCGCCGAGTAAACAAGAATCATACGCAAGGATGGAACCTGAGTTTGGGGAAAAGTGTCAGAATATTCTTGCCGACATGGAACTTAGCTATTCTTATCGTTTCTCTATGTCTTATGCTAAAGTTGAGACTACGGCCAGGAAGAGCTTGTAATTAGTCAAATAATTTCAAATCATATTTCAAAGAGAAATCAAAACTCTGGATTTAAAAATCTGATTTAGCCAAACAATAACACGTACGTATAACAACTTACCTAAATTTAAAAAAAACTTTAAGGGAATGTGAAGTACCTCATTAAACTTGGCAAATGCAATAAAGTGAAATTCTCCGACATCGCCATTGAAAAATATTTCATTTTACGAGCTGCTGTACACGGCCCACGACGAATTAGGTCGAGGTAGCTGGATTATAAACAATTTTGTCGTTTCAGATTGACTCGTAGGCACTGAATTTCGGCAAAAGAAAGAAGAGTAGGTACCCAAAGAAAGTAAGTTGAATTCTGATTAGCTGTTTCAGAAACAGTTAACGTAATAAAAACCTCGAAGTTATTTTATTTCCATATGAAATAGACGTAGAATTAGGTCAAAAGTTTAATCTTGTTTGTCTAGCTTTATTATAAACAAGCTTTATGAACTACACATTGTCGGCATCGACCAAAAATCATACGACGATCTTTTGTCGGGAATAAATTAATAAAATTTGTATAGGCCACGTGCGTAAAATCAAGATCTGTCCAGTCATTTAGTCGTGATAAGGCACCAAACAACGTTGTCCTATATTATTGTCCTTTTCATGTGTCTGTTATTGAAAAAGGATGACAATACTCTAAAAAATATTAAGATTGACCATGTGGTATTACATCTATTATGAAACGATTTTCATGCGAAGCTGTGTGCAGTTTATTGCCTAAATACACAGGTGCGACGCAAAATTATTTTTTAAATGTATCAGCCGTTGTGAATGAGGTGTACAATTATATTTTATTAGTGCAGTTGTATGCAGGTGCAGCCACTTCAGCCATTACCTGTCTGTACAATAGCTTAGCAATGACAATAAAAATGGTTGCGACGGAAAGTCGGATGGATTTATGATGAGACCCCAAGGACTTGTTGCATACTGGCTGAATAAGTTGTTTCATTTACTCCCTCTATATAGTTATCATTAACAATTGTAACCTCTTTTTATCCAGCTTCAAACACTGCATATTCAAGATTGTCATCCTACTCTACAAAAGTAACCAATAACCTCGAATATAAAACTTTATACATCTTGGAATAATTCAAAACATCTAAAAGTGAGTTCGAAAATGTTCGTCAATTAAAAAACAGATTTTTCGAACATTAGAATATCAAATGTTTCTTTTCGTTAATATTTACACGTAAAACTAGCTAATTTTATAGACAACCTTAGTACCCTTTCCGTCGCATAAACACCAGGAAAATCTACAATGCACATGGTGGATATTACCAGGGCCGTCTTTAGCCAAGTAGCCCCTTGGACACATTGAGTTTTGTGACCCTTTATTATGCTTTATTGGGATATGCAGTAGGTTGTTGGTTTTATAGGTCGGGCTTTTGTGCTGGGAGCCCTGAACTTTCCTTAGGATAAAGACGGAACTGGATATTTACAGATGAATGCTGTTTGCAGCTGCTGCGTTGTTGCTTGGACTCACCTGTGACAGCCTGGGTATGTAGGTCACGTACGGGATGTTGTAGTGATAGTAGTAGGGGATGTAGGGCGCTAGGGACGAGAGGTAGTAGACTGACGTCAGCGGCTGCGCGGGCGCACATGAAACAGGTTCACGCTTAGCTACTGCTCTATACTGCTTAGGAATAAGTTTGTGTGTGGGTATTGACAGACAGACAGTTGCAACCGAATACCTCCAAGTGTAGCTTTGTAATCCACAAATGTTGTAATCTTTATACTAAGTAGGTACTTAAAAACTTGCATTTATGTAGGTTTGAAAAAATTCTACTATAAGTATATGCGCCATAGCATACTAACACTGTCTCATGTGTCTATGGGTTGGTTTGCTAAACGTTAATATCAAAGACTGACATTTTCACCAGGTGGGCGAGTGTGGTTTAGTGTCGTAGACGTAGGTATTGCCAAGCCAGTGGTGATGACAACGTCTTCGAAACATCAACTCCTACAGACGGGTTTGGTTTGTTCTATATTGGAAATTAATGTTTGATGCAAAAGTCCTAAATATTCGAAAAATGTTTTTTGCCATGTCAACACTATTGTAGTATTCGGTTTCACAACTATCTAAATACTGTTGGTTGTTGATAGTCATTCTATGACGCAATTAAACCTAAACTGTAATTCAAAATATGTTGTGAGAGTTTTAGAGCTCCCAAAGATGTACAGAACACGTCCTACAATCAAACACTCTAAGTGTTTCTAGAAAATATAGGGTAAGACTCCTCCCAGTGTTTGAAATGGTTTCACTATTGATTCTGTATCAAATATCTCCACGTTATGGGGTTGAGGTCAGTGTTTGTTGCAGCTATTTTAAGATCTTTATTTTCATTAATGCGTAACATCCAGATTGGATGAGCGTGGTAGGAATCGATCGATTGCAGACATTTACCATAATATCTGTGAGTTATTGTGTAGTTTTCCACAAAGTTTATAGATATAATATAAATTCGGACTAATTTCAAAGAACCAAAGTACGAATTTGAGAGAGTAGGTAGATGTAGATCAAACAGACATGTAACACGTTGTTAGTAAACAAATATCGAGTCCATCATCGATGTGGGCAGGAAGTGATACACAAAAGAAAGGAGAATTATTACAAATGCAAGCTTTATTATATTAAAAAATTCAGTCTAAACATAGTTTGAATAAATATAAAATTTGTACACTGAAATAACATCAAAAAGCTGTATTAAGGATACACCTCTACTTCTAAACGCTAGAGTAGAGCGATCACATTGCGATAGCGAATACTGATTAGGTAGTGAGTGAAGGGGGCGACAAGCTGGAGGCGGACGTTAGAGGGGAGCATGAGGACGATGTGAACGATGGGGGCGCTGAGGGTGAGGTCTAGGACGGGAGCCGGGGCGCTACACGCGGTACGAGTAGTGTCGGTACGTGGAGCCGTGCGGGAGCCGTCCGCTCGCCGTCGACGAGTACGAGTACCCGCCGGGCCCGCCGAGGTTGCTGGTGCGCTCGCTGCTGTACGAGTACCCGCCGGGGCCGTCGCCCGAGCGGCGCTCCACCGTGCTGCTGTAGGTGCTGCGCTGCGGCAGCCTCGCGCCCGCGCCCGCGCCCGCCCTCTCCGTCGTGCTCGAGTACGAATACGAGTACTGCTGCTCGGCGCGGCGCGGCAGCGGGTCCCGGTCCACCACCACGTAGTGTCGCGGCGTCTGCAACAACCGCGTCCTTAGCGCCCGCCCTCTGCCTCCCACCCGCACCAGCCCGACCGACTAGCTAACTAGCGAAAGCGACACACGACATAAACGATGCACGACCGACGCTCAGTACGAGGCGTAGTTGCTGTAGAAGACGTGACGCGGGGGCGAGTGCGCGGGGCGGCCGTGCGCGTGCGCCAGCAGCACGTCCATGTGGTCGCGCGGCGTGCCCAGCGGGTCCGCCTCGTAGGCGCGCTCGCGCTGCCCCACCGTCGCCAGCACGCGCGCGCGCGTCTGGTCGCGCGGGGACACGTAGGGCGCGAGCGGACGCAGCTTGTACTCCGGCGCCGGCTGGATGTTCTGCACCACGACCGGGTCGAGCACGGAGCCGCGCACGCCGGGCCTCGCGCGCCGGCCGAACGCGGTCACCGGGTCCGGCACGAGGCTCGGACGCGGCACGAACGGCACCTTCTCCCAATCGCCAATGGTCCGACGCTGCAAGCGGAGAAGTCGCCGTTAGTAGCGCGGGCGCGCTCTCCAGCCGCGGCTATATTTGGCGCGCTCGTCGGCTCCGCTTTCCGGCTCGAATTCTCGATGCGAACTGACTTACAACCCGATTGTGGAATTCTGCTGCGACTCGAGACCCTACTCTAAAGACGAAGCCCCGAGACTCGCCACTTAACAAAGCAATGATGTTTACAAGCGCTATCGCACGAACGAGTTGTTAGCACTCGGGAATACACGACAGTCTAACATCGGGTTAGAACGATGCTGAGGGTGTGTGGGGTGGCTGGTGCGAGGTCCGGCTCCCGGGGGTGTGCGGGCAGGGTGCGGGGTCGACGGGGGCACGAGGGATACTCACCGAGACGCTGTAGTTGGTAGCGGGCCTGTACGGGCGGCGCGTTGTGTAGAAGTCGCTCTCGTACACCATGTTTGCTGCTGATCGGTTCGACTGTCACTCGCGACGGTAGCTGCTCGACTGAAGAGAGCGCGCGCGACGCGACGCCGGCTCGGTATATTTAGATCACTGTCATTGCAATTTTTACGTCACTCGAACTCGACTTTACACAGAACTTTATAAAACGCCTTCGTGTTGTATGTCACAAATGGGTTAAGGATAATCATTATGTTGGAGAATGCAGCTGGAGTGGGAAGGGCGTCACCAAAATAGCTCATGTTCTAAGCCGTGCAATCATTTGTTGAGTCATGGCACGGTCCTCGGGGTGCTCGTAGTAACGGGCGCGCGCGCTGGTGGGCGAGGAGAGTTACGTTTGTTGTTGTATCACAAGAATAGCCTTGAATCATTACCTTCCTACAGCTAGCGTGAGCTCGTCATCACTTCCTCTCCTGCACGACACGATCCACCCACCATCGACAACGACTAATTCCGAAAAACACGCCTAGTAATACAAAATCATATGTATAATTATTTGAACACGGCTTCATCTCAAAGTGTGCTCACCCTCTGATACCTTTAATACCGGAACACAATACAACAGTGCTATAAACCTGCTATTTGTCAAGACTTAGGTAATTAAACAGATTATCGATAAGTACCCCCGCTCGGAATCGAACCCGGGTTCCTCCGGACTGAGAATGCCAGTGAGTATCCAACTAGACATTATAGGCCACAGACCGGAGGCGGTTAATAAAACAACACATGCTCTGTTCGTCAGTGTGCCTCATCCCTTTCGGTAACTCTCTCCTGAGATGGTAGAACGAAGATACATTGCTGTCCTCGTTCTTCTGAATGAAAAACAAGGCGACGATATGCCGGCAGGGGCATAATCGAAATCCATACATAGATGTTCCTTCGGCTTCTGAATAGGATCATCTTGGCATCGCAAAAAGCAGCTTGCAAAACAAATTCAGATAGCAGCTTTCCTGTCTCAACATTTTAGTACGAACACCAATCCTGACAAGGAGACGCTAATATTCAACAAGTACGCTTTTCAGTTGAATGACATGTAGGTCACATTGCATTGAGGACTACTATTACCCCTAGAGGTACTAAAGGTGCAGAAGCCCCACTTGTACCCCTAGGGGTACTGCGCAAGGACGTCATTGAAAATTAGGACAATTTTCTGGTTACTCCATCTTCTTGCTTGCTTCTGAAACATTTCTTCCAGGGGTAATTCCTACTCGTATATTGCTCCTACTTTATTAAAAACATACTTTATATCTAGAACTAGAGATTTCAGGAGCAATGGATGGACTAACCGTTTTAAACAGATTGTTATAGCATGAAATTGACTTACCGTACCTAAATAGGGAACATCCTGAATAGACACGAGAGCCCATTTCAAAACACCAGACACTATAAAGGCTAATTCTACTGCACTGAACCTCCCATTCTATTTCTCAAGACTTGTTCAAGCTTGATTTCTTGATTTGAAGAAAAGCACAGTTGACACTGTTTTATGCTTGACTTGCTCACTGACCAAAGATATATAATCTGTGGTACTGGTACCTGACGGTAAACGAAGATAAGATACTGCCGTATTATATAAGCATGCTATCCAGAAGCCTCGAGTTAAAAAGCGGCACTGGCTATGTCTCTTATATCCCCACTGCAGGGCCTCAGGCCTACTCTCCTAAATAGTGTATGGGGCGTAGTTCACCACGCGGACCCAGCGCGGATTGGTAGACTTCACACACACCTTTGAATTTCTACAATATTTGGTTATTTTTCAAGATGGCGAACATCTTCGGCCATATTGAATTCATGGTGACATAAGCAGGCCTTTTTTAATATACATACAGCTAAACACTTGTTAGTCTCTTCCTTATTAAAAAACCAGTTGAGTAAAAATAGGGTGGCATTATCCAAGACCACAAATTGTTTCATGGACCAAGAATTCCAAAAAGTTGACAAAGTGTCAGAGGCGACTTTCGTGTAATTTTGCTGAAAGGAGTTTGAAGGGTAAAGTTTTCGTTGCAATAACAACAACAATACAAAATGTAATAGCCAACTTAAACTATTTATTTTCCTTTTACAAAATGACCTCTAATTTTAATGAATTTACAATAATTTTTCTCATTCGAATGTATAGGTTTATATTGCACTTTAGCTTTAGCCGAAGTGCGGTCAATTGTATATAACACTTGGACCCAGAAATAAGGAGAATACAGAGTGTAATGTACCTACGGGGGGTCCACAACGGCAGGATTGCTTGGCAGACTTGAATTAGCTCTATATGCATACAAATATTGATTCGTCGGTCTATTTTCCAACACGACTCATTGCTATAAACTTTTTGGCAACCAACTCATTACCGAGTATGTAAATATGGCTGCCACTGTATAAAAATGAAAACGGATGAATAGGAAAAACCGTGAAGTTTTTTGTTCATACGTGCTAGTTGTTGGGAAATGTCCAATTTTTAGCACCAATACATTTTTTAATCCAAAACAAAAACTAAACATTGATTTTCATTGTTTCATTTGCTAGTCCAATATGTAGATTGCTGATTAAACATTTTTAAAATAATTCTATCAAAATGTAAAATCTGATAAGAATCTCAACTATTTGGACACCGGTTGTTTCGAATGACCGGTACTTTCTTTTTCAAATGCCGTACAAAAATTTAAATTTTAGGTGCGATCTAAGAACTGTACCAAAGGTGGAGCGCCATTAAACTCTGCCAATCAATCCGCCGCGCCGTTCAAACGTAGTAAATCAAACACCCGCTGTCCCAGACCCACTGCTTTATTGACTCACCAGTGTTTCCATACATTAAATCATAACAATTCAAACAAAACAACATGTGGCGAACTTAATAATTATAAATACGTCGTCGTACGGTCTGGCGCAGGGCTTCCTCAGTCGGGGATAATAAATATCAACTTATGTAGGATACTACACCCCTATTTAAACATTTTTTATAGTTTTTTTTATTAAAAATTTATAATTTATTTCGTTATCTCCTATCTATGTAGGGTAGTAACAACATCGGATGTGCCCAAAACTAGATCGGTTTACGCGGCGCTATTCAGTCACAGTCAATGTTATCGCATCCAGGTTTGGAGATGAACACACTATGACGCGCAGTCGATCCGTGGTGGACCACTTTTTTTTTAATTCATTGCATTCAGGTCTCGCCCTTTGACCTTCTCACATCTCACGACGGTCCGCTAGATAGAAGTAAACTCACTTGAAAGCTTCGAATCGAAGCCAGATTCACGGATATCTATCTCTGTTTGAATACATACAATCGATGCGTCACATTTGTCGCTCTCCCTCTAACATTTGGACTACTCTAGTGTGTTCAGTCTGTGGTGTTATTGAATTGCAAAACTTACAATTTCAACTAGCTGTATAGTGCCACGTAGCAACACATATAATTTTGACGGTACGGTTCGACGGCCACGACGAAACTCGTTGATTTTGGCCTCGTCTTTCTCGGAGCCAACAAACAATTTTAAAAGAGAACAAATCAACATTTTTGGTCGGAAATCTTCCACGTCATCCAAAGACATTACATTTTCAAATGAAAAGATTTTAAGGTTATCCACCGATGCTACGAACACAAGTCTTCCGTAAATGTTTCTGTCTTCCACGGGCGGGCGACCAAGTGCGTCGAACGAGTTTCGTCGCGTTTACACCCTTAGCATGAGTTGTAAATCACTAATTTTTGTCATCTCTAACTTACAGCAGTTGTGTAAGGCATGTAAGGCAACGTTGCACCACATGCACCATCAAAGTTTAAATAAACATACAAAATACCATAATGACATGTATGAAGTTTGCAAGAAAAGACGATCCTCTTCAGGACTTTTATCCACAAAAAAACATACCAGAGTTGAGTTGAGTTGATACATATTCCACAGTGTATAATGACGTCAGAATCATTTACTAGCGTCTACGAACTATTTATATAAGTTTATAGATTATGACGTCATCCTTTCAAATATCTAAATTAACCAACACAATGGGACAGAAAAATTCTACTTTATGGAACGATGGGGGTAGTAGAAGAAACCGTATTGACATTTAAACAAGTTTCTATATATCAGAGGAGATATGGCATTATGGATATGATTAACATATAAATTTTGCTAAATCCCAAGCACGAAAGTCTATTTTTGTATGTACATAAAGCGTCGATGCTTAACTCTGCTGAGTCCTACATTCTCCGTAAATGCATTATGGACTCTATTAACACGATAATAAGATTTCTTCCTTCGTTCCTTGATGATTGCAAGGGGTAAGTTGATTGGTGCAGTGGCAGGGCTGAAGGCAAAGTCCTGAGTTATTCTAACGTAGTTCGATACGAGAACAGATGTTTCAAATGAAGTGTGACCGTGAGAAGTTTTGTCAAGGATAAAATATTACAACCTAAATTTTGTATGGGACACCTCACACAAATCACATACGTTTTGTATTAGCCACGTCATGTTTTAAAGCCATAATAGACGGATATGTTCATACGTAACTCTAAAATAATAAATATTGAGTCAGCCATTTAATATTTCGTACCTTTTCATTAGCAATACTCCATCCATAATTTTATCCATCACTCAAATAATTGAAATTGACTTTCGAGACACTCCCATATTGATTGTATAACTCCATGTTTAACAAAAAAACTCAAGCTTGTCAAACGACAATTTTGGATTGAAATTTAATATATTCCGGCTAGTCTAAAGCAAGTTCTACTACAGTGTTTAAGCATCACCTACTATGATACTATTACACAATATATTCCCAATTGTTCAACTGAAGTTGTCCCATGACTGTACTGCTGGGAATTTTATTCCCAAAAGTTCCATCACTCATACGATTGCATTGAGAACCATTGTATGGATGGAACGTTTGGGAATAAAATTCATTCAAAAAGTCCACTGACGTCCCATGGCTGTACTGCTGGGAATTTTATTCCCAAAAGTTCCATTACTCATACTACTGCATTCAGAGCCATTGTATTGATGGAACTTTTGGGAATAAAATACCCAGCAGTACAGTCATGTACCAACTTCAGTAGAGCTACTGGGAATACACATATAAGACAAGTAAGGCGAATATGGAAGCACCAACGGTAAACATACAACCAAGTGAATGGTTCTACTTCATCAAATTCGAAATACACACAATACATTGATAGTCGTTTTACAGTGGATTTTAGTCAGATATTAAAACAGAATGGTATTCTACGAAATTTTATGATTTATCAAAACTATTTAGATTCAGCTTTTATTAAGTTGATTTCGTCATTAAACGTTTCAAACTTTCATTATAATCTTTTAAAATTTAATAGCTGTCTTTGTGCAGTAATTATCTAAAAATAGCACAGCGGATTGTGATGTCGCGAAATGAGTATCATTAACATACAACTTCATAGTGAATCACAATTTACATTACACACTTCCTTTGATTATCGTTCAAAACGCCACCTATGGACCATTTGCTGCGTAACGGCTATTGAAGCTAACAACAAAGTTGTACGTTAATGAAATCTCCTATTTTTAGGTAATTACTTATCAATGTCAAACAATTTATATGGAAGCAGTTTAGAAATGATTCAAATTTTAACAATATGTGAGGCGGGTCAATACCATGGAGGAAGTATATGTCCAGCATTGGACGTTTCCTGGCTTATGATGGGCAAGCGGAGACCCGTAAGTTTAGACATGTTTAGATAGTAATATGTGATGTGTTCATGTCCAGCAGTGGTCTTATACAGATGATGGTAAAGACAATAAACCTATATTAATCTGGTCGCGTATCAACTCTAGGACGATGCCAACAGCTGAGAGTACAGTAATACCTGTAATACATACGGTATATGTATATATGTATATTAGTCAACTCATGCTGTGGGGTGCGGGGGGAGTGGTTACTGCGAGGGGTACTGCGCTGAGGGCATCGCGGTCGCAGAGTACATGAGGGGCTGAGGCGCCGCGCCCCACGCCGCCGTGCCCGCCGCCCCTCCCGGCACGCTCATACGATACCCCGCTGAAACAAAAACACACGTTTACTATAGACCGAACGCTTAAATAAGTCTTCGCCTGCGCGGTACAGGGGCGCGGGGGTATGCAGAAAAAGTGTATCGAGAAAGGAGCGGGCGGCAGGACAGTGTCCCCACGCCCCTGTACCCAATATCGTCGTACCCCCGCGCCCCTGTACCGCGCGGGCGAAAACTCATTTAAGCGGTTTAGTTAGTTAGTTTAGCACACATAGTTTATATTATTATTATTTATTTATATCAGACAAAATCAATATTTTTGTAAGTAATTAAAATAAAGTCAATTTTAACCTAGTGTTAGTAATAAGCTCTAATTTACACAAATGTCAATTGGGCAGATCAAGACCATACCCTCTGCCAGGACACTAGTCATTATACCTCTATAGAGGAGCCCACTAGTCATTATATAGAAGAGCGCAGAATGTTTTTTTTTTAATTTTTAAATTATGGTAGAATATCGAACACTGGCCGACCACTAGTATCTGTGTGTAATGTTTATAAATGTGTGTCTCTCACCTGCGGCTGCAGCCTGTGGGTTGCTATACGCGGCCGCGTACTGCTGATAGTACCCGGGCGCCATGTACCCCTGTATCGCGGGGTAGCCCTGAAATACAACAGCATACATATAATACTACATACTTATTTTTATTTAACAAGGTCACTTACAGGGTATACATTAACATAATTAAGACACAAATTCAACAGTACAGCCAAATGCTAACCCACTTACAGGCAACAACGACATGCTAATAAGAACGTTATTAAATTAAAAGAACGATAACAAAATGATAGTAAAAATAGAATATTTACAGTTTACAAGAAATTAAGTTTTTGAATTTAAATTTACTGTTATGGAAAATATCAATATCCATAGTTTTAGTTAATTGTTTATACAGACGCACAAGTCTATTTAGTGGTGAGTGATCATACTGATGGTAAATGAGGATTAGTACTGGCTAGCATCGGTATTGTTGCTTCAAGCGATGTACGTCGCAAGGGGTGAGAAATGCGTGGAGGGAGGTGGGGACCTGATGGCAAGAACGATAAAGACGTTGGATGGTAAGCGTGCGCGTGCGCACCCAGAAGCCTCAACCTAATAAGGATCTGATACTTTTCATAAAGCCGTGGTAGCTCAGTTGGGTAGTGCGTCAGTCCTTGAGTCTGGGTTCGATCCTGGCTCGTACAATGAGTTCAAATTTGTTATTAAGCTTTTTTGTTTTGTTATTTGGATTATTTATTGGCTTTTCGATGAAGGAAAACATCGTGAGGAAACCTGAACACTCCTGAGAAGAAATTCAAAGGAAATTCAAAGGTGTGTGTGAAGTTTACCAATCCGCACTGGGTCCGCGTGGTGGACTATGACCCATACACTCTCTGTAGGAGAGTAGGCCTGAGCTGCAGTGGGCACATATATATGCTGTTGATGCCTTTCAAATCGGAACACAACAGTGTTGCTAACACTGCTGTTTGGCGGCAGAGTTCAGTAACATGGTGGCGGCTAGCCCAGCGGATATAGGGAAAGAAATGACCTATCACCAAACAACCCGACGGTAGTCGGTAGACGGTAGGTACCCCTACTGGGAACCGAACCCGGAATCCTGGAGGAGGACAAACAAACACACTGCTCCATTCATAATATTAGTATAGATATCGATGGAAGATATACAATAACTCTCGGATAGCAACAATATAATATTAAAAAACTGTAGAAACATTCGTTCAGTAATGGATACAAGCCGCTTATCTATAAGGGCAAAGGCCAAAACAACTTAAAAAACACAATAGAAAACTAGAAATCTTATCTAATTGGCGGAACCAAAGCCGAAAAAAAACAATGACTGTTTGTATGTCCACTGTTCTTTGTCTGTGGAATACCAAGAAGCAAAATATATGTACACGTGTTCATTACTTAAGAAGTTGTACATGTCTAGAAAATTCGTTTCATGTGAAACAATGTACAACTAACTCGAAACTCGACATACAAACGAGAACTTTTGTTGGCCAAATTAGACAAAAAATATAAAAGTAGAGATTTAGAAAGAAAGAGAAGAGATGATTTTGTATTTATTATAAGGTTTTTATTTACCATTTGAATTGAGTATAATTAAATCAATGGACAACCTTTCAAAAATTGTTGCAGATGATGGTCTTTGGATAGAAACTGACAAATGAAATGAAATCTTTATTTGCACAAAATATGGTTTAGTACAGGATGTTAAAATTACATATAATGTAATGAATGGACTCGCATTTTTCGACCGAAATGACGTAGCTTGTGTGGCTCAAAAAGTATTTATTACACTAAAAACTTCGAAAATAATTTATAATAATAAATAATAATTAGGGTGGCCCCATACAAGTAAATTGGGATGAATTTATTTCATCTAGCTAGTCTATTCCAAGTATCACAGCGTGACGTCATCTGCGATTTTTTTATAACGGTTTTCTCTGCAATCACTATCGAGAAAATCCGGATTCCTTGGAGCTCTGGAAATGGTTTTAGTTTTTTCAATGTTGTAGAATTTTCAGTGTTGTGAAAATGGAATTTTAAAATTAGAAGTGTTCAAAGTCGTTAAAAATCTCTTCAAGATTACAACTTCATATTATATAAGCTAATACAAATTGTATATATGTGTTCCTATAACAAATTGAACGAATGAATCACCGGTGGGTACAAAACGTTCTGCCAATCATCGTGAATCCCATCGAATAATAGGTCGACATGTCTCAATATCTTAGCAGGTCAGCAATTGATTCCTATCTGTTACTGTGCTGTCAAGGCCAATGCCTGGCTAGGGGTTGACTATTTTAATCTTTATGTGGTATGGCTGGAGACATTAGGTAAACGGTAGCTTTCAACGTAAATTTTAGTTTATCACGCACAGAATGGCAGGTAATATTACGACCAGCAAAATATTGCATAAACCATAGACACAAGCATAGAGCAGAATATAGTTATGATTAACAATTACATTCACATATACGCTTCACTGTCGAAAAAAATTATAATGGATTTGCACTTAAATTTCATAGTCTTAGCTGATCCTAAGTGACGATAAGGCCATTGGATAGAAAGCAAGCTCACCGGAAGCTAATGAGTGCTAATAGCTCATTGCTGTTTGTCGGCAGACTTCGGTAAAATGGTGGTAGCTATAGGTAAACCACGAAATAGTCTTCGCCCCCGCGGTACAGGGGTGCGGGGGGGGGGGGGGGGGGTACGGCAACAAAGGGGATCGGGAGTCCAGATCTAGACTCATTTAAGCGGTTGGTCTATAGCCAGGCGGATATCTGAGTATACGAAATGGAATCGAACCCGGTACCTCCAGATTGTGAGTTCAAATGTGAAGTCACTATTTCCACTTAAAAACCGGTCAAGCGTGAGTTGGAATCGCGCACCGAGGGTTCCGTACAGAATATAAATAATTAACGTACTTAAAATCATGCTCTACCGACAATATAAGTCCGATTGAAAAACCAACTTTACTTTGCGGTTACATTACATACCCGATGTATAGCTTGCAACTACAAAGTTAAGTTTGTAAACATAAAAAAGCTACTTTTCATGTGTTGTAATGTAAAAATACTGGTTTTCAAATTTATTTCTATGGTTGTGCTTTAAGACCTTGCTTTTTGCCAAATTTCAGGATTCCAGGTCAACCGGTTTTGGTTCTGTTGCATTTTGTATGGAAATGGTCTAAAATACAGCTATATATTTTAGAAATAAGGGACAGCACACTGGAGTATTCGATATTAATTTCAACTTAATACCTCCACGCGTTTCTGAGAAAAAGGGTCTTGACAGACAGACAACAAAGTGATCCTATAAGGGTTCCTTTTTTCCTTTTGAAGTAAGGAACCCTAAAAAGGCTAGTGAGGCAGTTACAAAGAGTAATGCTTTCTTCTATTCAATTTTGAATCACATTACTTGTTTTACAAGTCCATACCAGTCTGAAATTGACAAACCATCTCGTCTTGTTTACAATGCCGGCATTTACACTGAGTCACAGGTCATTGCTACAGCATGACTAGTATATATGTATATCTACTCAATGGTGCCTTTATGGAGACTGCTGATATGATAAAAAACCAGGTGGTCGTCTATATTTTTCTATCGCTCGCTTAATTAGACTGTAAAGCTGTCATATTTAATTTGATTCAATTCTTTATTCCTTCCATAACTGTCTTGGACTAAACATAGAATAGGGTAGATGACAATAAATCAGATTGGGGTTAAATTTTATTTTAATACTATAAAGGTCATTATAAAAGACCCATAAAATCTAAAGTATCTAATATTATTTAATTCTTTTTGGATTTTTACAGCATATTCAAGTCTGCCAAAATTAAAAACTATAGATACAAAATAAAATATACTTTGTACGCAATGATAATTATTGATGCCGGAATTATATTTAAAAATTTAAATTAACCCTTAATCCAAAAAAATTAGTAGCCTAGCCAAAATTCATTAATCAATGCGTGTTGCCAGTGACATACAGAAACGAAACATGATCCTTTGCTGTTGGCTGAATATACAAGCTCAATAAGTCACTCAGGGAGCAGTGGAACGGGATACTTGGAATTTCTCTGCATGATAAAATCCAGAATGAGGAAACCTGTAGAAGAACTACAGTCACCGACATAGCTCGACGAGTCAGTGAACTGAAGTGGCAATGGGCAGGCCACATTGCTTGAAGAATGGAGAGTAAGAGAGGGAAACATCTACCAGGCTGTCCTCCTACTAAATGGACCGCCGACCTAGTTAAGGTCACGGGGAGTCGCTGGATGCAGGTGGCTCAGGACTGGACAATATGGCGTACCGTGGAGGAGGCCTTCGCCCAGCAGGGGACATTTCCTGGCTGCTATTGATGAGAACCCTAGCCTAAGCAATAGTACCTTTAGCTATGTGATCATAAATGTTCTATGCACACATTACAAGCCTTCTTAGAACTATTGAATTAAAAACAATGCAAAACTATATATAATTTACCAGCATTTTTACTGAAGCATATGGTCAATAAACAATAAGATCAGTACAGTGACGCATTCATTACTAAGGCCTAATTGTAGTGGCTTGGTTAAAGTGGCAGCATTTTTAATTGCCTTTCAAATGTGTTACATGAGTAATTTATGAGATTTACGTTGCTGTGAATTTATTTACAGTCAAGTACAGAAATCCACTGTTGTACCATGTCACATTCACCCATTCTTGTTTCTATGCAGTGTCAAGGTTCATAAGTGGATACATATTGTTGTACTCGAGTGTACATAACTCAAGTATTTTATTTGGGCTGTCATTTTAAAATAAATTCTGAATAAGTGAAAAACAATAATACTTAGAATTAAGGAAAAAATACGAAAGAATTGTCTTAAATTGAATACAAAGGTTGTCTGAGACATGAAAGCTGTGAGAGAATCATATTTAAATGTGAACTTTCTATCCAAATACAAATTGGCATATCATACAATATTTTACTATGACCGCTCTCACAGTCTCATACTACCCCAGCTAGCTAGGAGCAATGATGATACAGGGTGTCAAATATTAATTGATGTGAACAAGTCCAGAAGTGCAATCCAAGTCTCATCATCATCATTAACAGCCTTTGTATGTCCCCACTGCAGGGGGCTCAGGTCTAGTCTCCTACAGAGAGTGTATGGGGCCATAAAAGGGGACAAAGGAATTAGGTTGCACATTTTGTGATTGTACCCTCTCTGAAATGAAGCCAAAAGACCAAAAGACTGGCAACTTATACAGCCTTGTGACAGTAGGACAGAGAGTGTTGTAGTAGTAATACAGCCCTGTTTGCCAGCTAAGTAAGATAGTAGTATGCTTAGAATAATAATGCCTACAAGTCTCATCCAAATATGACAAAAGGGATGCAAAACAAACTTACGTGAATAAGAAAAACACATTTGCGCTCTTGTTACAATATTCATTGTTTTTGATTCTGTTGTATTGCCTATCATAAAATAATTTAAATTTAACATAAATTATTTAAAATAATCTAGCAGCAGTAAGATTTGACCTTATCACAGACAAGGTATTAGGCAAATGAGTGAAAATGGCTTAGCTTTATTCACATCACTGGTCATGTATGGACCTACCTTATAGACATTATTATTTCACGGTTGTATGGATATTTACCTGAGCATACCAATAGCCCATGCTCTGCTGGTACGGATATGGATACTGCGTTTGTGCTCCCATTGCGGCTGGCGCAGACGGTGTTGCAGTATTGTTAGTGCTCTGAAAATAGCAAGAATATCACTTAATACATATACATAAAATAAATATTTTAAAGGACGGAGAGTAACATATTGGTCCTTATATTACCATTATCCAATGAAGTGGTAATTACTGGACAGCACTTTTTTTGCAAAACAATCCTGCTATAACCTACAATGCGTACCACACAAGCCCACTGAAAAGTGCAAAGCAGAGCCACTAATTTTTTACTTTAATAGTAATTCACAATGGTAATAATGGCAGATATCAGCATATGTCTAGCAGCAACCAAATTAAAAATTGTAACTAAAACAAAATGGCTAACATAAGGGTTTAGAGAAATGAGTATTTTATCTACAGGTTCAAAAGAGCAATTGTGTTTACAAGGAAGGTCTATCACATTTAAATAAGCAAAAAAACTGTGTTCATGTACCATCATGGCCTGGGGATTTCCCATCCACCTCAAACACAAATAATAAATTCAATTAGGTCAACTATTGCTCCTGGAACATATCCCCAGGGGTAATTTATATCAATCTACTGCTTCTAGATTATTTAACAACTGTATAAGCTTTAGCTATAAAACATGTTTTCAAAATAGGAGCAATAAATGGATATGAATTACCCCTAGGAAAATTTTCCAGGAGCAATAGATGGACTAACCCAATAAATACTCAGGATTACCTTTTACTGATAATATTAGTAAAAGGAACAAAATACAACATAAATGCTTTATCCCCATGATAATAATGCTACATACTTTGACATATCTAGAGTTAATTTCTAGGGCTCCTGAAAAGTGTATGCTTCCATGATATTTCTATACTTACTAAAATTAGTGCTTAGTTTCTCAACAATAATAAATAAATAAAAATTTGAAAAAAAAAAAAATTATACATATTTATGAGTTAAATTGAACCAAGACTAAAGTGTGATTTATTTATGCTTTATACTGTACAGTAACCATTGTTAGGAATTTTATTTAATCCTCTAATTTTATTTCCGAATAATGAAAATAGGACCTGTCATCCTTCCTTAGTTTCTCTTGAAAACAAGCAATTGACAGTCATACAAATCATGTTAAGGGCTCTTAAGGCTTAATTATTCATGATATTGTAGTAAAATTATTCTAATGCAAAAGAATTGTATGTACTACATGGATAGTTAACTCAAATGAAATCTTGTAAATTGTGGCTATTTTTATTAACAGAAACCTTATTTATTTTCAAGATTGCATTAGCAACAAACATTGACTGATAGAAGATCTACATGAAAATTATGTAATATTTCTTGTTTCCATTCAATTTTTATCAATAACAGTTTGTTATATTTTAAATTTTGCTTTGCTTTTCCAAGAATTCAATTATTACATCGGCATAAAACTACAAATCTTTTCATGTTTTAGCCAATACAGTTTTTTTATTGAATGATAGACATGTGTGTCAGAACGAAAATAAAATAGTTTTTGAGGAAGTCACAGTGAAAATTGTTGTGCAAATCAACTTTGAATGAAGGAAAATAAACTCTCTACAAATTATTATTACACACAGGAAAATTAGTTCCAGTGAAACATTTCTCTCTTCTGGGAGCTATATTTATACAAGTGCATGTAATACATTGACACTTATAAAAATGAATGTGAACGCTAAATCTGTAAAGATATTTGAGTTAATAGCAATAATGGCTTGTTTAGGCAATATACAAACCTGATTATCGCCTCCTCCTCCATTCTCTTTTCCCCAGAAACATTTAACTGTGTGCCCGCTAATTTCTGTATTGTGTACGGCCTCAATGGCGTGTGCTGCTGACTCCTTAGTTGTGAACCTAATGAATGCATAGCCTTTATCCCTGAACACTCTGACGTCTTGTATCTGACCAAACTGTGAGAATGTGTTCTGCATTAAATCCTCAGTGATCACATTGCTAGTGAATCCTCCGCAGTAAACGGTGGTGTTAGTTGGTGAGCTCTGGTTGTAGACCTCGTCAAATGTCGGCTGCTTAGCACGCTTGCTGCTCGGCGCACCCTCATTCGGCCTGTTGGCCGGTGGCTTACGCGTCGACCAGTTTGTCCGTATGGACCTCGAACCCAGCCACTGCCCGTTCATAGCCTGGATTGCTGCCTCAGCGTCAGCTTTCTTTACGAAAGATACGAAAGCGTAACCCTTGGATTTGAGCGTTTGTGGGTCGCGGACTATCCTACAGTTTGAAATTTCACCAAACGGGGCGAAGGCCTCGCGAAGGATGTGTGTCTCGATCTCTGGCGACAGATCGCCGACGAATATGTGGTGATGGTTGCTAGTGTCCGTCTTCGGCTGATTTCCCGGACTCGTAGCCCAGTTAACCTTCATTTCCTTGTCGAGAAACACTCTCTTGTTCATGGCGGCCAGGGCCGTAGCCGCCGCCGTGTGATTTGTAAACTCGAGGAAGGCATACGGATCGTTGCCCGGCTCGCGAATTATCTTACACCCTTTTACTTCGCCTATTTGTCCGAACAACGCGCATAGAAAATCCTCTGTGACACTCGCGTCTAAATTACCGACGTAGAGAGTTTTCGGGTGGCTTTCGTCACTCATATTAGCTTATATCGTAATCTAGCGTTTACTTAATTACGACTATGAACACTAATATTGAAAATACTCGTAATTCACGTATTATTTCATCACATTAAACATTGGATGACTGATAAAAGAAAGAAAAATCTCTCAAACAGCGCCTACAACTTCTCGAAAGACGTTGCTGTTGACTCGTGAAACGTTCACTTTTCGGAAACAAACGCATCTATAGACGAATTTCCGGTGGAATCAATTCAAAAAGATGGCGGGAAAAAAATTGTAGTACGGAATTTTACTGAAAAGTGATTTAATATTTTGTGCAAAATAAAAACAATAAAATTAAGACCAATAGACTAAAGAAATATAATGCAAAATGCTAGTAATAATTCAATGAAGTAAATATTTTTACGTCACCATAACCAATATAAACCAGGCTTCATAGAGTGAAAGCTATAATTTTCCGGAAACGAGTGTCAATTGAAATCTATGACTCATCTTAAGTTTGTTCTAAAATTTAGTTTTTGTAGAACACTTCGATGTCATTGGCGAAATTCTTTGCAGTCATTAATATTATCCAATAATAAATTGTTTGGTGTTTCCATAGGCTAAGTATTCAGAAACATAGACAAAGTAGTAGACAGTTTTAAAAATTATATTAAAACCAAAGGAAGCACAGAGTTTTTATTCTGATAAAACCGAAACCAGGAATATGTGAGATGTCACCATGTTGCGGAAATCCGTTAGAACTAATGGATTTTTGATATTATTTCACAGTAGCTCCCAATTTACACCTCATATATTCCTCAACAGGATTTATTATTATGAATTATATTTTTTAAATATTGTAAGCATGCTGAAAATAATTTCAAATAGTCTTATTTTAAAAAGTTCTTTTACACATTTACTGCTTGCAGCCTTCAAACAAAACAACTAAAAATGACGTCATCAAGTTTACCAGGAAACGTCAATCGTTTTTGACAGATGGTCATCGAGTCAAGTTGTCGAAAGATGTAAAAGTTAAGTTTGCTAATTTCTGTGAAATCTCTATTGAAGCATGTAAAGTTATATTAGAATATGCTTCAAGCGATTACAACATCTGTATTTCCGTAGGCATTTACTACTTCCTGCACTAAACGAAGTCTTATCGAGCTAGGTTAGGAACCGCTTGTCAAGTACACGTATGCAGTGTCTCGCGTTAAGTTTAAATTATTTTTTGTGTTGTTCTACCTGAGATGACGTGAGGACTGTTAAAGTGAAAAAGACAAGATGCTGCCACTTATACAGAAGGATACTTACACGCCTCGAGGAACGCTAGGCGGTATACGAGAAAAGTTCCAAAATTGGCTCAGATTAATTTATTCTGATAAGAATTCTAGGAATTTATTCCTGTTCCTCATTCTCAACTTATCCTTCGCGTTTGTAGAACTTTTCTATGGCGTTTGGTCAAACAGTTTAGGTAAGTTCTTTTTAAATTCAGATGCATTCAAGACTCTTATTTCCTTCTGTTTTATAAACGTAAATTTTTTGCTTTTTAGGACTTATATCAGATGCATTCCACATGTTCTTTGACTGCACGGGCCTGGTGGCTGGCCTTGCGGCGTCCCTTGTGTCCAAATGGCGGGCAAATGAACGCTTCTCATATGGTTATGCTAGAGCAGAAGTGCTAGCTGGATTTGTGAATGGACTGTTCCTGTTATTTATTGCCTTTTTCATCATGAGCGAGGCAGTGGAGAGAGCAATAGAACCTCCTGAGGTAATTACCCTTTTTACAAAAATCCAGAGTCCAGTATATCTAAAAGTACTGTTCTAATGTCAAAGTCTAAATTCTTAAAATCCAATGTTAAAGTAAGGTTTTAAACTTTTTGCTTTTATTTAAGGTAGATTTACAATATTCTTAAATTTTAAATAACAGTCCACTTAAACCTCATTGAAGATACCCACATATTCTGCTACATATATATACCACAGTGTATGTGTTGAATTTCAACAAGCTCTGTTGAGTCCTTCAAAAGCCAATGAACGGAGCTATGTTTGTGTAAAGTTATATTAATTTTTGGCAACTTTTTAGTTGAAATAAAAACTTTTTAGTTCTTTAAATATAAATAAAATAAAAAGAGTACCGATAGGTACCCCGACTGGAAATCAAACCCAACATTTAGTCATTTGGACATGGAGGCAGTACAATTTATAGTTGGAGTGAGGTTATTATTTTCATATATGCATGCAAAATGAAATGAAGAAGAAAAAGAGCTACCATGCATACTGGAACACAGCACTGCTATTAACAATGCTGTTTGGCGACAGGCTTAGGTAGAGTAGTGGTAGCTAGCCAGACATACATCAAATATATATACCACCAATCAAATGGAGTACCGATGGGTAACCCCACTGGGAATCGAACCTGGGACTTTTGAATTATTAGTCCAAGCATGTAACCATTGAGATGGTAAGTGATTTATAAATAGCATAATTATAAAAAATAATACTCTTACCACTATAATTCATTGTATGTAATGGGAAATCATTGTAGCCTCATGGTCAAGAACTGAGTTAGGTGGCCTACCTATTTAGATATAGTTCTAGCCATCTAAAGTAATGATATCTAAATTCCTTTCTGATTGCTTGTATTATTCACATGTTGAGATAAGAATAAGATCTGATATCTAAGTTATATTTTACTAAGCAATATAGATTGGGCATGCCTCCATCCAACTTGGCTACTTGCTTATCTTTAACATAATTTCTGATAAGGAATGTAACTGATTGGCTTATGCTGTTAACTTCTTTATGTGTTTAAATGCCTATAAATAAATGTTATTGCACTTCCATGTGAATTTTGGGGACAAATTTTTTAATACTCTCTTGCGGTCTGCCATAGTGTCATCTTGATAGTAGACCAATCTTTTAAAATTTTATACCGCATGTCAGGTTGGCCTATAGATATAAATTACTGTATGTCTCACTATGCAGGCCACATCCATCAAAGGATGGATAAATGATGGGCAGAAAAAGTTATCGACCACATACCCAGAAACGTGTAGTGAGCCATCTCCCTACTATTGGTTTAGTACTGGTCATTGTGTCACACCACGGAGGAGGCCTATGTCCAGCTGTGGACATTTCCCGGCTGATGATGTCTCCCTCTTTCATTTTAGGGTATAATTAAAAACAAAATTGTATGTTAAGTGATAACTGTTAAAGAAGTTATTCTGTAATCAACTTATGACTTTATCATTCTTTTATCAAGTAATTTGCTGGGACAACTTTTGTGTTTGAATAAAACTAGTTGTTTTGAATTTACCTTGAAATTGAATTGGCTTGACAATGTTATGGTAATATGGCGTTTTCTACACATAGGCTCATTTTAATGATGAATCGAATATTACTTGGCTACAGTATTGTCATCATGAAATTACTTTACGTTTCTAAGTATTTCAAAGTATATTTGATGGAATTTTTACGCTACACTACTTTAAGTTGACCTCATGGCTACATGCTTGGACTAATGATCGAGGTCCAGGGTTAAATTCCCAGAGGGCGTAGCTATCGGTAGCCGGTTTGGTTGGCGGTAGGGTATTTTCTAATATTCGCCTGGCTAGTTGCTACCATGTTACCTAAGCCTGTCGCCAATGTGTTCTGGTATGAAAGGTAGAGCTAACGCCTCATCAGCTTGATGCTTCTGTGTCAGAAGCTTTGGCTTACCATTCAACGGACTTATCGTCACTTAAATTTATAATTTTTAAACTTGTAAATAGAATAAGACTTTAAGAGCAAATGAAGTTAGTTATTTTTGAATGAAATAATTAACTTTTTTTATTTATTGAAGATAGACCAACACTTTACCTCAATCTCACCTGATGGTAAATGACGATGAGGTCGACGATGTTACGTGTTGGTCTAGAAGGTGCCTATTTACTCTTCTTTTGAAGATTCCCAAGTTGTAGCTTTCGGGGAACACGGAAAGTGTATTCCATATTTTTGCTAAATATAAATGTGAAAGGCAGTTTGTGTGCACTTTGATTTTTTGCATTAAGATAGTTGTAGGGCCGGAAAAAGACATAGGCTAGTTTTTGTCTCCATCAAGCAAGTAGTTTTCATGAAGTACTTTCTGTGTTAAATATGAGAAAAGAATCTCAAAATTCTGATACACATTTATACTTATATCTATTTGGTTAGCGGTGGTAGGGCTACGCCCGCCTGACTTCTCATTTATTTGAAACTTTTGGATGAGCGCGCTTCCGTCCAACGGCCTTATCAGGCAGTCGAAGGCCAACTTTCGAACTGAAATTATGTCTCAAACCAAACATTATTCGATCACAATACAAATTACTTTACTTTCAACATTTAATTTCGAGAGTCGCATGTCGACACTGCATTGCTCAAACAAACCCAAGAGCAATGAAGCACGTACCCATTCCGACGGGGTTTCATGTCACGTAGCTTTACATTTAACGACCATGAAGTTTTGTAAATAGATCGCGGAATATGTAGTTACTTTACTTTCATCTTTTAGAAGATACGTAGGTATATATAAGAAATTATCACTCGGGAACTACTGGTTCCATCACACATGTTATCTATCCTTTCCCAGTTGTTTCATTCTGACTCTTTGCTACGATGTAACAGGCCGGACATTTCAAATAAATGTCGTGATATCGGCATACATCGAAAGGATGACTTTTGTATATAGGCGCATGTGAGTAGGAACGAGCGCGCAATAGTAACGATCTGTAGCTGAGTCATTTTCTTGCGGGGGAGGCGAGGGAGAGGAGGTGGGAGGCGGTGAACGTCCTTTCTGTACATTAATTCTGTGACGACGTAAAGAAATAAAAAACGAACAAACTCATTGTTGCTTTTATAATAATTTGGGTTTGGGTTACTTATGGGTTTGCCCTGACCTCATCTAATAAGCGGCGATAAATATGAGAGGAATTTCAGTTAGTTGGACGAGGGACTGGCAATGTTATTCTGCTAATTTCTGATTATATTTTCCAGGTGAAACACGAGCGCCTCCTCCTTGTATCAATACTGGGCTTCCTCGTCAACCTGGTGGGCATATACGCATTCCACCATGGCCACGGCCATGGTCACGGGGGCCACGGCCACTCGCACGGCGGCGGCCACGCACACAACCACCACGGCCATTCGCACGACGACATGGAAGCGCCCACCGGCGCCGGCTCAGCCATCATGCGCGGGGTCTTCTTGCACGTACTGGCTGATACATTAGGATCCGTCGGGGTGATCATATCAGCTATACTGATGAGGATGTTCGGCTGGATGAGAGCGGACCCTATATGTTCAATGGCAATAGCTTTGCTTATAGCCGCTAGTGTTGTACCCCTAGTGCGTGATTCGGCTGGTGTGCTAATGCAACGGACTCCAGAAACTTTAGAGCGTGCGTTGCCGAACTTGTTTACACGGGTAGTAGGTCTGGCTGGGGTCCACGCGGTCCAGGAGCCCCATTTCTGGACGCTATGCAGCGACGTGCATGTTGGTGCTATTAAACTAGAAGTCGCGCGCGAAGTAGATCCTCGGTACGTCACGGATCAAGCGGCGAGGATATTCCGGGAGGCGGGCGTGAAGCACCTAACGGTGCAGCTGGATTACTCGCCGCTCTGATGTTGAATCACAAATGTACAGATCTCCACATTGTGGAAGGAGTTTTTATTGTATATAATATAAGGAATATATGTAGTTAATCTGTATTTTTGACACTGTCTTGAGCACAGTTCAGCAATAACTGGGAATGTGCGATTTTAGGAACTCATTCTGATTATTTTGTCCGCATAGTCAAATTATACCAATCACTGCATTTTGTTGACTGGAATTGGGTTTGCAATGAATTGAATATCTCAGCAAAATGCTGTTGTTATTTTTAAAGGTCACACAAAAATTTTGATTGGAAAAAAATATGGATAGTACTGTTAAAATACTACCCGACCAAAGTCAGCGTTTACAATTTTTTTTGTTATTTTCCATTGTTTTGAATGTGCTTGAAATTCGTGAGGGTCTTGAATGGGTCACGAAAGCGATTCCTAGGAAATTTAGACGTTGAAAGTTATTTATTCCGATGTTATTTAAGAATACTTTTGAATATTTGTTTAACGCAGTTGCGTGGTCAAGCTCGCATCATTAAAGATGTCATTTCACGATGATAGGTTTTATTGCAATAGTTGCTGTTTCAGCGAGATGGGTAAAACATGTATTATTTAAATCAGATCGTAATAGTCAGCTCCCTCTTGCGAGGGAAAAGAGTAGAAAAAAACGAGTCGCCAAATGTATCAAAAATATCGTGCCCGATCAATCAAATCAGGAATATATGTTTGTTTCAGTCTAATATAAATGAAATAAACATATTCCCACAACACATACTTAAGAAAGTTCAGAAATACTTGCTAAGACATCATTATCCTCCATCATATCCCATCAGTTTTGTTTCTTTTTTTACAGTCATTCATATATGTATATCACTCTTGGAAGCAGTTCTTGTCGTCTTAAGCAAGTGAATTCTGCACAATACGGTTTTGAAATTGTGATCCAGTTTATTTATTAGTTACAATAAGGTTGCGATTAACTTTGTTAGAAAAAATTGGAATTATGATTTTGGCTGGCACCCTCTCAAATTCAAAGCTTTTTTTTCAGCTGCTGGTTTTCAGAGTTCTTGAATATATAACGTTCCTATACAACTTGCCTTTGGGCGTACAATATTGTCAATATGTAATGTCATTTAAAATAGACAAAATTAATGATTCTCGCCTGCACGGTGCAGCGACATATTCATCATCCAATAAAATTTACTATTTGATTTAAGCGGTTTACCAATGTTTAGTAAATCAATGTATAGCTAGACCGCTTAAATGAGTCCCCGCCTGCGTGGTACAGGGGCGCGGGGGGTACGACGACAATAGGTACAACCCCTGTACCGCGCGGGCAACGACTGATTTTTGTCATGATTTTAATGTCATTCAAAAAATTTCGACTGACAAATGATCTTGAATTTGAAGACAATATATCAGTAAGTTTTGTTGGTTACCCTCTTTTATTGAGCCTATGGATACTGAGATAGGTATATAATTTTGTATGTGTTAGTTTTCAGCACAGAGCACTTGTATATTTGATTGAAACGGACTATGTATTGGCATCCTGCGACGAATTATTTGAAATATATATTTAAAAAAACTGTCTTTCAGTAGAGAACTCGAATTTCGAGAACTCAAGTCTTGTTGCACTCGCTGAAATATAAACTGTTGCGATAGTAACCGTAGCACTCATCGTGAACTATAGTCTAAAATAGTATTAGGTGGTAATAGTTAACTACTATCACATAACCTTAACTATAAGATTTTTATGAACGTAAAATTTTTCAATTTTTTATATATATTTTTCGTTAAATTTCTATTTACTTCTATTATTATTGATTTGTGATCACTATTCTTTGATTAGTTTATCAGTTAAATTTTCTTCACATTCCATCGAGTTCTCAAATTAGATGAAATTGTTGCATTTAAATTGTGATGGTTTGGCCGCCATTTTGTTTTGGAATCCATTTGGCGTCGTTAAAGATTGATTTGAAAACATTGTTGATTGTTAGCACTCTCTGAGTCTAAACTTTGCCAGTCTTAGAATAATATTCGAATTCGTTTCTGACGTCTGTCAAGTCTTGAGAAGTTTATCGATACGTGATCGATATTGTTTTGATGATTCTATTACAAATATTGCCTTCCTTTTTCATTTGTAAGAACATTATAAGAATAATATAAATTTATACTGGTCAAATTTGGGTTTAGAGTGTGTTTTAAGCTAGTGTAAATAGACCGTTCTTGAGATTGAGTCTAGCCTGAGATAGTTCCGAAAATGTCGACAAAAATATTGACATTCACTTTGAGATTGACTCATCAAATACGATCTATTTATACGCACCTTATTACTGCCAGCAGGTTGAATAATTATTTATACATTAAATTATTTAATTATACCTGCGATATAAAATGAAATTATGTATGAATGGCAGCCATTTTGGTTTTACCATTTAGTACAATACCTTGTTTACTAGCCAATTTTAAATATGTGAAATAAAACAATACGAAATCATTTATAAATTATATTCTTTACATCCTTACTCAAGACGTGAAAATGAAAACATTTACAACAAAATAATTACGAAACATTTTATTAAGTAATGATGTTGAAAAAAATTCTTATTACATTTACAGTACCTAACAGTACTAAAAAAGATCTATATTAACGCGAGGAGACTGACATGAAGGGGCTTAATAACTTAAGTATTTGATCATAGGACAAAATTAAGAAATATACACATCTCAGTCGCACTAATCGCCATTGATAAGCTTTAGAAAGAGAGCAAAGCAAGAATCCGTTAAAGTAAGTTAAAACACAATTTGAATGAATGATATAAAGTATGAATCTCCCCTTCAAGGCAATCTGCATGCGATAAACTAGTTTAAGGTGCTATTCAATGAGTTTTTTGGCTTTGAAGTACCTACGTAGGTAGAGTACTTGCCACGTCGCCAGCCCTAGCAAGCAGACCATAGAGAATACACTGAAGAATAATACTCGGTTGTTTGTTGATTCTGAAAAAGAAAAAAAAACTTTAGGTAATGTTCAACAAGGAAAGTTTTTAAAATACTTAAAAATGAGAATGTTCTCAATATTCGTTCTTTATGTGGGTGTGTGTTATTTAATTGACAAAGTTATTCTGTCTCTGTTAAACCTTTTTAAGCTTACTGACATGGGATTGAGGAATAACGCCATCTTATTTTAAAGTTAAAAGCTGATTGATATAATAAAAAAAGGGGATACAGTGGATATGTCATCTCCAGCAACATCTTACTGCGAACTGTCAGCTGAGCTCAGTGATTATGGCTAATCGCTTCTGAAATATCATCATAGCGATCGATGGTGAAGGCTGATTGCTAACAATTACAACTGCTAATAATGGCTCTGGTTTTGATGAAAATAACAATGATTTAGGGTCAAGTAACCGATTGGTCAGAATCGAATTTTCATAGTATATGGATTATGATTCAAACAAAGAACACATAGTTACAATGTTGTTAACAATGAGCATCATATTTACCATTGGTGTCCCTCATCTCCTCCTCTCTCTTCCTCATCAGAGTAAAGTCTTGAACGATTGCTTCAGATAGATCTTCCAGCCTCTTCAGCTCAAGCTCCATTGGCTTCAGCTTGGCAGCTTCACCGATCTGCAGGTAAATGATACTTTTAACTGTACTGACAAAACTAGTTGGTTTTGACACTCTTTAAAAAACATGCTTGTAACTGTCACTTTTGTTGATTGAAAATGTTATTTAAAACTTCAATCACATACATAAAAATGATAAGATTTTTTGAAGCTACTCGTATTTCAGCAAATTTCTGAGCATTTGCAAAATTTTAAATTTTCTATTTCTCAGTGGATCTTGTCTATTGATGATTTGCACTACAAAATTTTGATGAAATATATTTAAAATGTTTTATGAGGATAATTAGTGATAAAATAAGTAATAATATATTGCACAGATATATTAATATACTAAAGCTCATGAGCCCTCGTTTTTTTGATGGTTTTAAGATTGGACATCTCAACTTCAAAATGATTAATAAATCAAAACTTGCTTTACACGAAAGGAAAATATCAAGTTATAAAATTATTGTTATAATAAAATATGATATTGGTACATGTACAACGAAATGAAGAAGTTTGTAAGTTTCCTGTTTTGTTAATTAAAATAAACAAAAATAATGTTCATGCATCTGTACTGTGTTATTTCAAATGGTTGTTTTTAGTTCAAGTAAATGTGCAGATAAAACAAAGACAGTCAAGGCTCTTATATTTTGTGGTGTAAGAAAAATGTATGTTAGTTTTTTATTGATTCACACACATTATTACCCAAGAGTTCTGCAAGATTGTAGTCACGCCCACCGATAAGAAAGATATAAAATTAGATCATAAATAAATACAATGTATGAATATATTATTGTATGTTTAATATATTTTAAAAAACTCCTTTTTTGAAGGCGATTGAAAAGTTGTTACAGCAGATGATATATTTTAAATACAGGATTTTCCAAATAATTTATTTCATCCAGCTAAAATGATTTCCATTCTTTAAATTTAGAATATTTAAGCAAAATATGTACTTAGTTTTCTTGGAAATTATACAGTAATTATAATTTTTAAAACAATGCTAAGATGAGGGCAAAGTGCAACCTAAAAAATTATGGATATGTATGTACTTCACACAAACACTCTTTGAACACTGTACCATTCATTTCATTGTTTAGATACTGTACAGCGGTGATTATAACCTAGCTGAAGCAGTAACTACCCTCCACATCTTAGGCTATATCTCCACAGACGAGAGTATCGCAACAAGTCCATCTAACTATCGGCTTATCCATCTCTACATACATAAAATCATCATTCAGTTGAGACTCGCAACATCACACCACGTATCATTGTGTAATTCAACTGTCCAGTTTGTTGTCAATGGACTTACAGCGACTCCACGATATCGGCACGGGTCAAATCTGTGTCTTAATGCTCGTCCATACTCTCTGTGGATCATTATCTGTATCATAAAATTACTAAATAAAAAAATTATAAATACGTACGCCTTCATAATTCTTGGCTTCAATTCCAACTTTGATGTCCAATGTGACATCTTGTGGCACACCACGTCGTTCTGGAATTTTTTAAATTATTGTTTAGTTTGATATGATAATTTGATTTGCAGTAAATAAAAAAAAGATAGAAGGAGGAGGGGGGGTTGTTATTTTTTTCACACATTTTTCATTATAAGTCAAAAACTATCATCCTCCTGAATCCTGATCGAGTATTATTTATGAGTAGAATAGAACCAGCAAAGTATTTACCTGGTGGCACCTTAGAGATGAAACATACTTCAAATGTGTCGTACGTCTCAGTGACGAATGTGAACTTCCCCTTGGTGATAGAGTCCTTCTGTGATAGGATGTGGCCTTTGGAGTCTCGGACCTGGATGTTCAAAATGTTTGTGATATGTAGAAATATGACAATGACATATTAAATTATTAATGCACTAATGGTTGGGGTGCATCTTGGTGCCCAAGGTGGGACTTGGCCACCCTAACTGAAATAATGAGTGATAGGTGCTTCATGAGTTGTTGGCTGGTTAAATTTAGGAAATTAGTGCATTCTGCCTAATGAAGACAAGGCACTATGAACTACATCTATGGAATTTTATAGCTTTTCATTGATTTTATAATGCTGTATCTGAATCTGGAACACATTTCACTCCACTAAAAGGCATTTTCAAATTTAAATTGGTACTTGCAACCAAACCACTTCATGGTAAAATGCTGTTTAGTTCAATACCATCTTTTGTCCCCAAGACATAAAGCTGATAAACATAATTAAACTCTGGGGATCAAATGAAAAATTATCTTCATAAAGTCCAAAGTTATTTTTTTATGGAGTCATGATTATTTTGACAATTAAAATAGCAAGATTAGAATGTTACTGTATATTTTAAGCAGGTATTCTGATTTTCAATCATTGAAAAATGTGAAAGGACCACTAAATTAGCCCAAATTTTAACAGGAAGCCATCTGTCTCATTATCAAGAGAGCATGGACGGAAGTTTCCCAACAAATCGAGTATTTTTATGACTTACTATATAGTCGATCTTCTGCCCTGTAGCTTCTACCACCTCGTATTCGCCGGCCACCAATACGTTAGCGTGTAATTCTTCTTTCAAACACTTCTGTGTGTTCGGAGCCAATGTCCACATGATACCATCGCATCCATGCCAGAACACACTTAATATGAACACGAGATAGTACACCTCCATCGTGATTATGCAGTCATATAATGTTTCATGCAGCAAAAAATTCACAATTCATTACATCTAGAACAGAAAATAAACATATTCTGTGTCAAAAAGACCGATGAGTTGGCCCGAAAAAGAGAAACGTCGTCGTCGGCGTTTCACGCATGCTTTCTATTTTTTGCTTTTATTTCGTCTATAAAATTTATATTCTTAATTCGACAGAACTTTTCTCAAAAACGTTATTATAACCCACAATGAGTGAATTTAAAAATATGTATATATTTACATTTTAAGCAAAGAAATCCGAACTAAAATTAAAATGAATATGCCTTTTTTTAATATAATCTGTATGCATACATTGGAATGCATTTTAAGTTTAGTGCGTTTTTATAAAACAATATTAGCTTTACCCGTCATATTAAAGTGTACTATACCTATGCAAACTAAAGGCTCCTATCTTGTTTTCTTGTGTTTAGTTAAGTCTAGTGCTTTTGCAAAAAAAACACATAAATAGTGCAGTACCCGATCAGCGAATTTAATTGTCGATATTTTATTTAACGAGCTGATATAAAAATTATATAAAACAGTTCCAAAAGAGTAATTATCTCTCCGGTATGGATGGCACGTATATACCGCTTGTATGGTAATCAAAAATATTTTAAATTTCATTGCATGCAAAGATAGTCATTAACAAAATTTAATTTTATTCGAAGGCCACTATCGATTCGACAAAAAAATGAACGACACTATTTAGAAAGTGATGAAATAACAAATTTATAACCTAAATCATTTTGATTTGAAGCGAATTCTATGTAAAATAACCATAAACCAGATTGTAAATACTATAGTGTTAAAGCATACTAAATGCTTAGTCTACAGAAACTATATATGCTGGATATTATACACGATAACTCTGAAATTAGCCTTGAAAAGTTTGACAGATAAGAATTTTTCACGTCTTAGTTTTCTTCACTATTTCTGTGTATGTGAATTATCATTCAGGCTTTATACTCTTCAATACGCCTTACATTTAAGCTCTACATCGAATATTTAAAAAATAATGTGAGTATTATTGCACAAAATTAATTATGTGTTTACATAATAGGTATTGTAATTTATTGCAATTTCTTGGTTCATTATTATTGTTCTACGGTGTTATATTTACTCTGCACGTGTATTGTTAAGCTCCAAGTATTTAATAGTTAGTAATAATCAAATGCATACTAATTTCGTGAGGCCAAGTTTTGGCGGAGTATGATAATAATATAAACTTAATTTTGTTGTTATTCCTCTGCTACAAAGTTGATTCGTTCTCTTATCAGCGGTTTTAAGGGATTGGTAGTTTCCAAAGCTAATTGTAATAATGAATAGTTAACTTTGCTGGAGTTTTTTAAAATTTTAGTGGTTCAGTGAAAGTTTGTATTGTGCGGACTGTGGAAGTTTATATAGTTTTTAAATATGGTCTTAAAATTTAGTAGATTCACACATAACTGATTAAGTTTTCTTAGCTTTACAAAGTTTTTGATTGGGATGTATAAAAAGAGGTGCTAAGGTGGGACTTTTTGGCCTTCGTTGATCTTCATTTAGTCAATCTAAACGCATATATGTTTCTCATCCATAACAAGATATTGGGTTATCTGCTGGAGCTTGGGTGTCTTGGATAAAGACACATGCCACATCACCACACACAATAGGTGCACTCTATGTCGAGTTGCGGATAAACGAAGTTTATTTACACTTTCAATACATGTAAATGCAGGTAGGGATCCCTGTTTACTGCAGTAGGTAAAACCTGTGTCGCAATAAACAGTGATTCGACCATGACTTTATAAAAATAAAAATTTACATTTTATACATATCTATGAGCTAAGATACCAACCTACTACAGAATATTTAAAAAAAATCAGTGATCAGTATTACTAAATACTTTTACCAGATGTGTTGAGTGTACTTGATGTGTCGAGTGTGGCCTCCAGAGAGGCATGTGTATCCATGTGCAGGATATTCTTGTGTTTAAGTTTGTTTGGGTAGTTTGATGCAGTTTAGCGTTTCAGCCAGTTCGTTGGGGTGTCATTCCAGTCTCCCTCAGTATTTCTGTGTGCATTTTAGAATTTATTCATACACTATAATTATTTTAGATGTACATTTTGCATTTTGTACATTTTGTGTTTTGTACATTCTGCTTGGTAGGGTGGATTTCCTTGTGGTAATGAACTATGGAACATAACACAGGCACTACAGGATCATTACATCCTGTGCAGGATAGATGACATCAGTGTTGCTGGCATTACCCCATAGTTCGATGCCTCATGTCTAGATTGGCTTTAAAATGACTTTATACATGAAAACAGAAACAGAAAACTGGTTTTTAGTTGAAAACCCTATTATAGTACTGACAACACCAAAGGGCTTGCAAGGTTGCAGGTCGCTTAATTAAAGCAATTTGGGTGTATTATAATTTCATTTACGAAATGTATTCCTTTATTCCATATATTTATCTAATCAGTTGTATTGTCTTTGTTTAGACGAAAAATGTTAATGCAATGCAAGAAAAGTGTAAATTTTAATAAATAGCTCAAAATTTTAACCCTCAATGGATACTGGATCTTCTAAATAATCATAATATCTCTTAGTCAGTATTACATTGACGACATCGTTTTCATACAAGCTTTGGTTTGTATATTTTTTCTGTTGGTCCTTCTCTTATAACTCTTATAACACCTGACATGTCACTTTCAGCGTGATATAACTTGGTTTACAACAAATCTCTCAGGTTAAAAACTCAGGTTTATAAATCCTGTACCATAAGCACTGGCTAGCATGTAGACATACACCGACAGCCATCCGTTCAAAACTAAATGTTGGTAGTGTGTGAGGGAGGTGTGTTTTGGGTGCGAATTGTGGCGAGTGTACGTGTATTTATGAAACGGGATGTAGGAAGAGTTCACTATGAAGCCCAGGGAGAGAAGCCACGAGAGAACTAGTGACTTAGTGAGAATTTTATTATTCTTGCAAATATATATTTGTTACTTAATTTATAATTGTAATCATTTCAGTCGGTGCTCCAGCTATGTGCAGACTCCTCAGCATCTTCCTGACATCTTCCTGTAGAATATGCGGGATTCAACCACGGAGTTAACATCTATTGCTAAATAAGGTAAGATTGATTTTTGCTATAGTGCACTTCGCCCAGCAGAGGATTCGGATAATGATGGATAATTTTGATATGTGAGTTATTCGACCCGACAGTCTTATAGCAATCTTGGACCTCGGTCTGCCGCCAAACTGCAGTGTTAGTAGCACGGTTGCATTTGTATACTGGTTAAACTCATTAAGAAATATTCTCGTATAAAAAGGAAACCGAAGTTGATGCCGAAATAAAAGCAATGTATAAATTAGGATAGAATTGTTCAATAAATGCAACTTGAATTATTACAAGGCAACTTTTAAAACCGTTATTTTATTGAGACTAAATTAATGAATGACATTGTTATTTATTAACTTAACTATCTCCTCTCGACGACGACGACAACGACTCTCCGCGAACTTAACCAAGTCATCGGTAGCCATATAGTAGGGAAACGGCTCGGTATTCACTTGCCGGTACGTGGTCGCCACTCGAGGACTTTTACTCCCCATCGGGTATCAGTCTGTTCTTTGAGCGATGTGGCCTGCCCACTTCCACTTAAGTCACTGAATCGTCTAGCTATATATATTTTTTGAATGGACTTGATGCTGTTGGTCATTCGTAAATCATACTTTATCAGCGAATGTGAAGGCCACATGGATCGTGGATCATTAAAAACAATGGCTGTGATTCATTTTAGAACGTGGTTCTTGCGACCGCCGATAGATGGCGCTATGGGTTACAGACGAATAATTATTACTAGAGTTGACTTGAGTCACATCATATCGCAATGATAAATTGGGAAATGGAAACGCCGGTAAATGTTTTGTGAAAGTAAACTAATCAGATAAATAATTGTTAATCGGTGTGGAGTCTCTGGAATGAATATTAAATTGTTCAGGTGGAGACGGTGCGGCGTACTTTGTCGCCGAGATATAGAAAACCATCGAAAACATTTCATGTAAAGTTGCCTATACATATAGTATAGTGATGACGCTGTCATCAAAATTTATTGGATCTCATGAGGAGGCAAGTCCTTAATTCTACTAGGGTTACCGTTATTCCTCTCCTAATGCTTCTATACTAAATTTCTGTTGCCATAATCTTTTAAAATAGTATAGCTGGCTTTGATAAGTAATTACATAAAAATAGGAGATGAAATTATAGTGTCGCGAAATAGATATAATTAATTTACAACTTTATTGGTCAGCTACAATAGCAGTTACGCAGCTTAATGGTTCATAGATGGCGCTTTGAACAATAATCGGAAAAAAGTGTTTAAAATGACAATTTTGATTCACTGTGAAGTTGTATGTTAATGATACTCATTTTGCGACATCACAATCTGACGCCCTATTTTTAGATAGTTAAATTTAGTATGAAATTTTGATGCAAGTGGATCGCCTTAATTCTACAAACCCTAAATCTTAGTCAAAATGTATGACAGTGTAGATATCGAAAACGTTAATCCACGACATTGTCACAAAAAATTATGATGTTTTTGCACTTGGCCTTCATTTCCCCTGATGGTAAGTGACGATGAAGCCGTTTGATGGTATTTAAGCGTGCGCCGAAGCCTCCAGCAATCACCTTTCATACCGGAATACAACAGTGCTATTAACACTGCTGTTTGACGGCAGACTTAGGTAATGTGCTGTTAGATAGCCAGTCGGTTCCGAACTAAGCAATGTACTGATATTATTACCTTAAAATAAAGTTCATTTTCCCGACCTCATAACCCGAACTATGAAAACAAACGTACAGATATTATTACCTTAAAATAAAGTTCATTTTCCCGACCTCATAACCCGAACTATGAAAAGAAACGTACAGATATTATTACCTTAAAATAACGTTCATTTTCCCGACCTCATAACCTGAACTATGAAAAGAAACGTACAGATATTATTACCTTAAAATAAAGTTCATTTTCCCGACCTCATAACCTGAACTATGAAAAGAAACGTACAGACATTATTACCTTAAAATAAAGTTCATTTTCCCGACCTCATAACCTGAACTATGAAAAGAAACGTACATACATTATTACCTTAAAATAAAGTTCATTTTCCCGACCTCATAACCTGAACTATGAAAAGAAACGTACAGATATTATTACCTTAAAATAAAGTTAATAAATATCGACCCCCTATTTTGCCAATATCAAAAATATTTTTTCAAATATTTAAGTTGCGGCACTTGTTGCATTTGCATTCCAAAGTCCATAGCATTAGTAGTTCATGAGATAATTAGACGGACGGACAAACAGATATTAAATGGTTCATTTTTTCATCGGATGCTTGGAACCTAAAAACGGTAGTTATAGCCTGACCACAAATACATGTGAGTCACAGACATGTTGTGGAATATCATTTGAATTAATTGAAAATGCATTAAAAGTTTGGTATAAAAAAATACCAATAACAACAAGTTTGATTGTTAACGGGATCCCGCTCTATCAAAGTTTCATACTAAATTTCTTTTGCCATAATCTTTTAAAATAGAATACCTGGCTTTGTACAGTAATTATCTAAAATAGGACATACGATTGTGATGTCGCGAAATGAGTATCATTAAAATACAACTTCACAGTGAATCACAATTTTCATTTTTACACACTTTTTATTATTCTTGTTCAAAGCGCCATCTATGAACCATTAGCTGCGTAACGGCTATTGCAGCTAACTATAAAACTAAATTAATGATATTTATTTCGCTACACTATAATTACATCTACTATTTTAAAGTAATTATTACCAAAGCCAGCTGTTCTATTTTAAAAGACTATGACAACAGATATTTAGTATGGAAGCATTGAGAGAAGAAAGCCGTTAATATTCTTTCACAGTCATTCAACACCTATTCCTGGTCAGGCTTGAAATTGAATTATGAAATAAGATGTCAATTATATTTTGAATTCATGTTGATATTTATCAAGACCGTACCATAATTTTTTCTCTTCAGTCCTGATATTTTCCCGCATATAAATATAAACCAATTTAAAAGGTCTCTGTACAAACGGTCTGTATATTCGTTCAAATGGCCGCTTGAGAATATGTTCTATAGTTTCTCGCAGGAAAATCGGCACATAATACGAGGGGCATACCGAAATGATCGGGAATATAAAACAATACATACAGGAAATAACTAAATTTATTTTTATTGCTTTTCGAAGTATTCTCCGTTGCAGTTAATGCACTTTTGCATTCGTTCGAACCAATTATTATAGCAGCAATTCCAGTCCGAAGTTGACATGGTCAAAATCGTCGATTTGTATGCTTCCACTGCTTCTTCTGGACCTTGAAACCGCTGACCACGCAATAAATCTTTGATTCTAGGGAATGTAAAGTAATCATTGGGACTCAGATCAGGGCTGTATGGAGGATGATCCATTAATTCAACGTTTTCCTGCTTCAAAAACTCGCTTGTTTTCTGAGCGGTGTGAGAGCTCGCATTATCGTGATGGAGGATTATGCGTCGTTTCGGGTTACCTCTACGGAGTTCGGATATCATCTGTGGCAAACAAACCGTTGTATACCAATCAGCGGTAACCGTTCTCCGTTCCTCTAAGGGAACTGTGACTACATGTCCTGTTTTCGCGACAAACGAAGCGACCATTTTCTTCGATACGCTGCGAGAGCGGACAACTTTTGTTGGCTTGATCTCACCTGCGAAGACCCAGACAGCCGACTGATGCTTTCTTTCTGGCTCATATGAATAGATCCATGATTCATCACCAGAGACAATGTTATAAACTGCTTTTGACTTTCCTCCGTTGAAGCGTTGCAGAGTAGACCGGCACCAATTGACACGAGCCGCCTTTTGCTCTTCGGACAAATTATGGGGCACCCAGCGGGAAACTAGCTTTCTCACTCCCAGTTCACCATGTAAAACAGTTTGTATCGCAGTCATACCTATCCCTAAAGTAGCCCGAATCTGCTCATATGTAATATGTCGGTCATCCTGTATCATTCGGCGCACAACAGCGACATTTTCTGGTGTAACCGCTGTTTTTGGCCGGCCTGTGGAAGGTACGGTGCCAAGAGAAGCACGTCCACGCCGGAATTCAGAATACCAGCGATATATTGTCGTCTGGCTAGGCGCTTCACTCTTGAATATAGATATAAGCTCAGCGAGACATTGTCCCTGAGATAATCCTCGTCGAAAGTTGTAAAAAATTATGGCACGGAAACTTTCTCTTGTAAGCTCCATTTTTTTATCGACCTATCAATTTCAAACTGATATTGTTCTTTCAAAAAAAATTTTTTTTTAATTTTGTCAATTGTATTCGATTTTCAACTAACCAGTGTTTATTCATCAAAAAGAGTTTTTAATCTAATTAAATCGAAAGTACTCGATTACCGATCTTTTCGGTATGCCCCTCGTAATAATTATAAATATATGGATAAATTATGTAAATGTATATTGTAAGGTAAATTAACAATGTGCACGTCATAGAATACTCGTAGATCTAAGTAGCTTAATATATGTATCACCTTTGTTTTTGCATGATCTCGTGTAAAACTGACGGCATATCACAAATAATACAAATCGTATTAAGGTACCTTTTAAAAGTGTTTAAATTTTGTTTATAATAATCACAATAGCTTCAAACAATCTATATAAAAATATGGGATCATGTAGGGGTAAAACAGTCCGACATAAAACAGTCTCAGAATTGCCACGACCATGAATATATTACTCCATTAAAGGATAAGAAACCGAGGAACGTGAGAGTACGTGCAGAAATTATGTCGCTGCAATTATGCAACGAAAACACAAGTTGCCGGTGCGGTGGAGCGGCTGTGCCGTGAAAACGTGCTTTGCTCCATTCAGCTGCGAGTGACGACAGCGAGGGCGGGGCGCGGGGCGTTGGGCGCGCGGGGAAAACTGGGTCGCGGCGACGCTGTCAAGTTCAAGGTCGCGCGAGGGGGACACCGATCGCCCCTAGATGGCGTGCGCGATCACATGTTTGAAAATTTCGCGAGCGGAGGACCGAGGGGCCTGAGGGGGACGTGTCGGGGTACGAAATTTCGGTGCAACATACACGACGCTGCACTCGTGTTCCGAACGTCGCGACGCGTAGTACTGTCTGAGCTAGTCTAGAGCTAGAATTAATAACCTAACTTCAAACACTAACAACCGCCATGGACTGGATGGACATGGATGTGGTGCGTACCGTTTATATTTAATTACACCTAACACTACCCTGAGACTCTGCACCAGTCAGGAAGTCCAGATATCTAGTTTTCGTGAATATTTCGCCTTGACCTATCCTAACATTTTATCAAGTGCAGTTTATACCGCTCAATATTTATCTCATATTATTTTGATGTTCTTAAAATATATATTTCCTTGGATGTAATGTTTAAGGATTATAATTGAAACTGTGTTATATGTATGTAACTTAATTTAGAATTTATTTGCATAATAAATTGTGTGAAAATATTCATTTTGTCTGACACAACGGTCGTGGTATGCAACTATAGTTGCTAGAATTTACATACAGTCAAATATAATATGTCTTTTTTAAAATCGTGTGCCACTGAGTTAATTTTCATTAACACACAAGAAAAAAACTCTATCTATTTCTTAATTTTATATGGTATAATAATACTGTGCATGCACAATGAAACATTTGCTTCTAAAACAGACTTGTTGAAGATTGTTCTAAATAACCATAACGTTAACCTTATCGTAATACTGAGTTTTTCAGTAATCTTGCCTAAATCTGCATTGTTTCCTCAACTATTTTTCATCTAATAGTACATTATAAATATTCTTTCTATATTAGTTTTTGGTTTGTTGCCGCAACTCGTATTGTCCTTACCAAAAATAAATTAAATACAAAACTAGCATCATTAACTCCTTAAACCTTAACCTTAAACTCAAGTTCCAAATTCACTCATTTACCAGATTTAAATTCAATTGCCATCTCCAAATCAAATTATTTTCTTATATCAATCGATACGCCATTTTGGAAATGACTGTCACCCGTATATATTCAAATTACGAATAGTAATTGTCTTGTGCCATCAAAATCGATATTTAGTTTCTAAAATCTCCGAGTTTGTTGACACACATCACCTATTTAGCTAAATGTAACAGAAATGTTACGCTATTTAATTGATATCCAGACGCAGTACCCATTCTATTGTTAGCAAAACCATGTCTACGACAGCGTCAATATTTCCTTAGTTGGCAAGCGGTGCACGTGGTGCCGCGACCTGCCCCAACACCGCGCCCGCCGTCATTGATCGGTCCGGCCTACCGTAATATCATTCCACGAGCGTTTTTTTCCTATCCGTGTCTATTTAGACTTTAATTCTCCGTGTCATCACTACTCAGCAGTTTCCTATAAGAATCTTGTAGGTCTGACTTTCGTGCTTATAAGTTTTTCCAACCTTTAAGGAATTCTAAGAACCCCTGGGACTATTTATAGATCGCGTTTTGTTTTATTTGATTGGATTCTTTGTTGTCTAGATGCTTCCGTCGTATGGCTTAGTTGTTTTGTTTCTTAATTGGATATTATATGATATTACATTTTATTTAGACGGTTTCATAGTCCGCAGTAAGAATGTTATAGCTATTAAGACTTTCTTTCCGGGCCGGCTAAAGATGAAGGTCCAAGCTTCGGTCTTGTCGAATTTTCTCATCGATTTGTAGAAGCAAGAGTAATATTTCTTTTTAATGAAGTACCCCAAGGTTGACCCAGTTTCCCGTTTAACTAAAAATCTTTCTTGAATGTTTATAAACTCCAATATGAATCTTAAATTAAAATTATCAAAACATTCGAAGCAACGCTGGCCTTGGGAACTCAAGTCTATATTCTATACGGTCTGCGTCGAGTAATCCGGTGAAGTTAGATAGGCCCGCCCCATTTTTATCTCGGGGCCGAATAATCGCCTCTTTGACATGTCGGCATTGCCGTATTATGCTGAGACAAGTTTCTTTATTGCCATTAGAAGCACTGGATTCTTTGTTCTCTTTATTTAGTAATACCGATAATTTGATCGGCCACAGAGTTCAAATTGGCTTGGAACAATCACGAATTATGTGTCTGACATCATACAAATGGAGCCTTAGGGTTATCTTCTTTTGAAACTTTTAAACTACTAAATTGTGAGCTCCTTTGAACTTTATATAAAGGATGATTGTAATTTATATTTAATATCTTCTTATATAATATCTACTGGCGGCATAATAGGTCTGGGTGCATTAAAATCTTCAATCAAGCCCAGGTAAAAGGAAAGCAGTCGTTATAATTTCGCCAATTTTACCTGCAATATCTAATCTTGGTAACGTTGCATATTATGATACAATTACGGCCTTGACAGGACCTTATCTCTGTAAGTAGCATACTAGTGCGGCTATGTATCTATACCTACTGACACATATTTATTGGATTTGCATATTATTAAATTTATCTGTAACATCGTTTGTATTTTTAGTTTTACTGGCTTTAATGTTGCATTCCATCCTTCCATTTTGTAATATTTCTTTGTTTAATCTTCGCTGATGGCCGTTTCCATAGGTTATATTGTGTTTTACAAACTCAGGTGTTTGGCGAACATTTTTCAAGCTAAAGATATAGTCAATGTTTTTTAGGGTTCCGTACATCTGAAGAAAAATGAACCCTACAGAAAAGCTCTCTTGTTATTCTGTCGATGTGAATAATGATACTCGTAGCCTATATTTCGTATAAAAAACCTTCGACTCGCTTGACCGGGTTTGTAAATTTTATTAATTTTATATTTCGAAAAATTATCACATTCCACGCCTTGAAATGTATGCTTTTAATAATAAAGCATAATTTGGCTTTGATTAAAAAACCATCACATATGCTCTTTAGAGCATATGTTTGGTGATTGCTACGGCCCTGAACGCGACCGCTAGTTATGTGCTGTAGCGAGAGGAGTATCATATACAATTGCTTCTAATTACATTCTAAAGCATAGTTTTATTTTATGTGGCAGCTTTGATTTAACTTTTAACGAAAAGTTCAATTGACTAACTTTTAAATGTCATTTCTATTGATACACTCAATAATATCAAGTCAGAGTGTGTGTAACATGATACAAAGTTGCGCAAATACATATGATTCTGACTGTACATACTAACAAATCCACTATACATTTCCTATCAAGCTATACGGAATCATCAATGCGCGAGTACGACTCGCGCTGGCCGGTAGCCTAGTACAGAGGCGGTTATTTGGGGGTCCTCCAAGGGAAAGTGATCGCTCCGATACTCTTCAAATCCAGACAAATCTAGTCACCTTCTTAGGGGTGTACCGAGTTCGTCGATCCGCCCGGGACCTGCGTGAAGGTCTGCCAGCCTAGTCTCCCCCCTTTTAGGTGGGAGGAAGGTGCGAGATTAACCCTCCCCTTGTAACTTTTTTCCTAAAGTCTACAACCTAAACGAACAACAGAATGTGATACTTTGTAACTTTTGTTTAGTATTATAAGCCTTATCTAAATTAATGTGCATTTACGTCTTGGTCGGAGGTTATAAGACCATTTGGTCAGGGGCGGTTCAATCTATAAAGATGCAGTTAGATTAGTTTATTTATATTTCCGTAGTGGGAACATATGAATTACACCACTAAATACAAATTCTCATAATTCTCTTCCTTCGATTACTTATCTTTGTCAATGTAACTGATCTTTACTTAAAAATCGGTAACCATGTTGATATTTATTTAGATTTTTTTCATATTCTCCTTTTAGCTCTTTTAATATGTTTAACTCTCTGTTTCCGTCTGATCGCCCTGACCTTGCCCACTATTTAAGTCTTCACGGCTATCAATCATATTCGTCAACTTTTTGCCTGGCCGGTCTATGCTGCAATTTGCTGCTACGATTTTTGTTATAATCGTTTCTCCTTATTTCTATAAGCATCGACGCGGTCTGTTGATAAAAAAAATTGATGGAATGCGACATGTTACATTAAATTTATACGATTATCGCTCCGGCGGCGGCAACATGTCTCTCTACTAAGAACCGAGATGCAACTTGAACTCGCTATAAGTAATTATAATTTGTGCGATACCGCGTTGCATATTGCTGGGTCTTTATCGGACGACGGAAGGCTAGGTATCGAAACCCGAGCAATATACGTGAAACAGCTCAATGTTTTCGTTGAATCGGTATAATTGTGTATGGGTAGGTGAGGTGGGAGTGGGGTCTCGAGCGGGAGATTTAGGCAGTTGGCCTTGGCAATGAACTGGCGGCACTCACACCGCCGTCACGGCATTCGTATCGTGTTCGTACGCACACTACTACCGCAAGAGTTATTCCACGAATGGCCTCCTCCCACACAATTATTTTTAGGGTTGCGAATGCTTTAAATATTTTCATAACTGTATCTAGCACTATAAATTATTCATATAACTCATAATGATTTGCACATTCAACTACTTTTATTAACTTCCGCTTTAGAATGCAGTTCAAGTTCTTAGTCTTGCCACTTAATAAAACACGTTAGTCAATATTGTGATCAACATCAAAAGTAAATATTTTTTCTGCTTATAGGGCTTCAACATTTCTTTAGCGCTGTAGGTATCCGTCGAATTTTACTGTTTAGTGTTATCGTTTCAGCTTATCTTTATAGTCATTACAATATGACATCTTATGCATTTGATTACCTCTATTTAAAATGTTAGTACTTCCTTTGTTCTCTCTCGTCTGTTCTCCACCGCTGCAGCCCTACAGCCAAAAAACTGAACAAAGCCTGTTGGTCGGCGCGCGCCGCCGCACGCCGCCTCATGCCTGCCCTAAGACAACCTACACATAGGCAGCCTAGGGTCCGGGATATTTGTCAATAATGCCTGCGGCTCCCTGACGACAGCCTTTTGCGTCGTCAATAGCTAAGGCATACGTGACTTTTATATTTAGATATAAAGACAGATACGGTAAAATCTTTATGATATCATTTCTTTACTTTATTTGGCTTCTTTCACATCCGGTTTTCAAGGGGCCTCGTTTGTTCCGCCATTTCTGATGGTCTTTCATTGCGCCTATTTCATTGGGATCATTCGAGTCTTAGGCCGTATTTAAAAATTTATGTGACTAACGGAAGCCTGTTACTCTTGCTAAGACTCTGCCTTCCGTGTTTTGACACTTTTATAGTTTCTATTGCTATGGCTATACTGTGCTATAAACCTGTTGTTTCTTTGCATTTTTACTCCATCTCTTGTTAAATATTGTGCTTTGAGACGGAAACCTTTGTATGCTTGTGAACTCGCACTTAGACGTTTTTTCAAACAATAATTTTAGATTTCAGAATTTTCATACATTTAACAAATTTAGCGTCATTATCAAATCAAAGTGTTTTAATAACAAATATCGAATATGGTATTTAATAATTTCTTGAATATTATATTTTTTTTACAATACATTAAATAAGTTTGAAATAAACAATACTTAGCCAAAAAATTATAATATGGCGTCAATGAAATGAATTTTGATCTCATCGTGAGATTGTCGTTTGAATTTTGATCAATCGTTGGACCCTCAATAATAATAAAATGGAGCTAATTTTAAATGGTGCAATATATTTCAGTCACGTATAAATCGTCAACTTATACTTCTAGGAAGTTGTACTTTTCTGTTCACACATTCCCAGACAAATTAGTATACACTTCCATAGTTAGAAGGTGCATATTAACTAACCTTGTAACAGTTAGCCTTAAGCCTAAGCCAGACTAGTCTTTGTCTAACTAATTTATAAGCACACCTAAAACTATAGTTACGAAATTGGTATTCTATCTTTAGTTATGTTTTTGCTCGTCTACCTTTTGTATGACATCATTGGGAGTCTAGATAGCATGTAGTTCTTTTGTCGTAAACTCAGCCAGGTTTGGATATGCAGTTTCCTTTGTTAAATATTTAAATTCGCTGGAGGACGGCGGATTATTTTTTTGTTTGAACCTTGTCGAGGCTTTTATTCTGCGTTATAATTGCCTTTAACTCCTCTTATATAACTTCGTTTATGTTGATAGTTTTATTGCATTTTTGAACGACTGTTTCGTTGTGACACGTGCTTTCGTAATAATTTTGACTGTGTTCTAAAACATTTTACATTGCTCCAGTGGTTAAGAGCTGATATGATTGTTATTGCAGCTCTTTGTATTAGATTTCCATCTTTAACTTTTGACCTTGATGATCAATTATTCCCTTTGTTTTTATAATGGTTTGGTTCATTAGTTTAATCAAATTCTTTGTCCGATTAAATAGATAAGTTATGTTAACTGAAGAACATATCTATGTCGACTAACTTTAAAAAAAGCGTTTGAATTCCTGAGCTTGGTCGTGTGACTTTAGAATAAGAGACGCCCCATATCATCCGGTAGGTGTCGTAAAAAGCGAATAAGGGGTAAAATATACCTATGTATTTACAACAGTTTCCGCTATCAACAAGCCGTGGCTGGCAAACCCATTATTCTTGGACAGTTTAATCATGATCTGACTGACAAGATCATTTCAAGACTATGCAGCTAACGATGATGATGATATGAAGATATCCTGAATTTTGAATCAGTACAAAGATAGGGTTTTCCTTCGTAACGTTGGCGCTACCAACGAAAGTGTGGCAAATGAATTGACTCACTTGGCGACAAGAATCAAATCAATATATCCTTGGCCTTAGCTAACCCGGAAACAAGCGATAACGAATTGGTAGGAAAACTACTAGACACAAGAAAAGATATTTTTGCAATAACTAAAGCTTTTAAATCTCAGCAAGAGTCTTCATTGAAAACATTGAATAACATGCAACAATTTATCAAAGCGGAATCTAAGACAACAAAATGAAACATGACCTAAATTCACAGGAGGCGTAAATTAAACACAATGCAGAAGCAGAATTATCATAAATGCAACAGATTCCTTACGGCAGTGGAAAATTTACACGATAGCAATCAACCAATCAGCCCGCTCGGCCCTTGCTGGTACTTTAGGAAAATCTTTGACAGTGCTTTCATTCGTCGCGAAGGGACCAATCTGTAACAGTTGGCGCACGCTGCAGGGTGTTGGGCGGCGCATGCGTGCGACATGCTCAGTATACTGCGTACTGGCAGATAGTGGAGGGGCGTAGGCGTGGTCTGCGTGTACGCAATGCGTGGGTTTAGTGCGTGAGAGTCATTCAACCAGTACGTTGCTTAACAACCTTATCGGTTTCCTTATATCGTGTTTAGCTTCTGCACGTTGAAGTTACATCGAAGGGCTCGGCATTTAGGCTTCATATTTGTGCACTGTTATGAATTTTGGATTCTATTATATAAAACTTCACATTTTATTTTGATGAATCAGATCAGACAAGTGTTAGTTTTCAATTACCATTCGATTTGTCATTGTGGATCTTAAAAAGCGTCGAAGTTCCATTTGCAACCCCAAAATGTGCACCGTTGAGGATAACTGGTTGTTTTCGCATTTCGCTACCACCTTGGAAGTTAGTGACGATATACAACATGTAAGTAAATATTACTGGTTTCAAACGGTTCTATTCAAACGAATGCGTTGAACTCTATAAGAATCTTGAACCTTTGAATCTAGAAGAATCACGTGTCCCTAACTTAATTTTAGAAAGAGAACCTTACGAAATCCATTTCAATTTAAATATGTAATGCTAATAGAGGAAACCTACAACAAGTAGGTTTCAGGTTAATGCAGGCACTTCGTTGGGAAGTATTGGGGAAGATAGTCATAAGTGTCAAATTTTTGTCACTTTGTAGTTCTATCTACATTTTCCACCAATTGACATGATATACGCACTATATATTATACATGCAACAAAAATAAATCCATAAATTCATTATTATAATGGCACACCTTGGTTCTATAAGACATTGTCGTATATAATATTGGATGATGGCTTCCTTTTTTATTATTTATTTATAGAGAAAAGACAGAGATCAATAAAAAATTTAGTTTTTATTTTCTGTAGAGGAAATTAACTCCGATCAATCGTACCGTATCTTCCTTTTGACACTTTCGGTATCATATTCAATCAATACGCTCCAGTTTAATTTTTTGGCGTAAAGGTGACTATCAACTTCTTGGCATCTCTGGCGAAATCTGGTGTATGAGAAGTAAAATGTTGCCCAAACAAGCCGTTATCTTTGCAAGTATGAAACAAAAGAAATTAAATCGCCAATACATAAGCAATGTTTGAGTCAAAATTTTAATACAGTCAACCACCCAAATTGCATGAATCAAAAAATCGCTGTATAATGGAAAAAAACTACGTCTAACGATAAATTAGATATATTTATGAACGTGCCGAGGACATGATAACCGTTGGCATTAGATGTTACATAGTTACAAGTGTTGCCAATGTTGATATCTTTGTTTAAATTAACAAACTCGTTCCTTACTATTGTTTACTGTTTAACATTGTTACGTTTTACATTGTAGAGTTTATGTGAATTGCAATAACTGGGTCACATGTGAGTTGAGATTAAGAAATATGTGGATAATGATTAAGAAGTGTTGTATTCTGAGTACAAATACAGAGAAAAAGATGTACAAAGGGAACAGCTTATTTCTAGAAGAAATGTATTTCAATAGTCCGGGGTCAAGCGATAAATAGTGAAGAGAGTTGCTCGTTTAGATTTAATATAATATACGGTTATATAAATACGAGATATAAAATATCAATAGTAATACTACATAGGTACGTACAATAGTTGTATAATAACGTATGAACATTTTAGTGACGCAAAAAATTTATTTGAACTTAACATTTTGACAGGATTCTGAAACCCTGAGGAGTACAATGTTTGTTTCCTTTATATATATATTTATGTCCATTATATAAATGACATGTTTTAATTGGCATATAACAATTGAAAAACAAATGAAATACCTAAAGAGATATACATAACTGGATAGAGTTAGGTCGGATAGTGTCGATGATACACTAATATTTACACACATCCCGGTTCACGCCATCATTGTATGTTTTAGGCTTTATAGGATCATCCCTGACATCCAAAGTCTTTCGTAAATTTAGAGGCGACTTTGGATATTTCAGGAGATGGGCAGCAGCATCTACCTTTACACTTGCTCGTATCTATATCTTTGGCTCTCGATTGTATGATTCCTGAAGGTCTGAGTGGTTGGCTATTTAACTTGAGGTTACGCCATTCAACTTTGATTTTAAAATTGCACTACCTACAGACTTGTGGTTACTTAAGAGAGTTGTATACCAAACAATGGTTTAGCGTTGTTTAGGTATTTATCTATCGTGTTGCTATCTCAGCATGCGTTCGGCCAACCCCCTTGCGCCTAATATAGAAAGTTACTAAGTATTTGTTCGATTTATAGGTTTTTGATAGAATTTACGTTCCGGGGCGAACCATTGTAATAAAAGGCTTTGTTGTCGGTGTCAATCGCTCGGATATTCAAATTCAAATTCTTTATTATGCATAAATGTTAGGATTTGTTTTAAAAGGTTTTCAGTTCGTGAAACATATTGACTTTTCATAGGTATAGACTCAGTATAAGACATGGCTGGTTAAGATGCTTGTAGCCCAAAAGTGATTTAAAAAATTCGAAAAAAAAAACCATAAGCCTAGTAAAAACCTTGTTTATTACATGGAAATAACTATATAAATCGGACACTGTAGTGATTAGAAAATAGGTTTTTATTTTTGTATGGACAAGTACGCGGTATTTAATCCTATTAATAAGTGTATCCGAAATTCAAATTACAAGAATTCATCGCGTTCTTTCTGTTTCTTAATTTTTTTGCTATAAATAATGTAAACTACCATAAGAGATCTTGAAAAACATTCTCATTTAGCTGCTTGAATGTCAAACGGTGCCATTGCACTTTGACGAGTTTTTTCTATTTTTTGCACTTGCATATATTATTTTATTTTTATGCATATTTCAGGTATCATATTCTTGTTGGTATCTAAAAGTAAGATTTCTCGTTCTGTTCCCTCTATGTTCTATTTTATGCACTACAATTTACTATGATAGTAATGAATGACTACTTTAGTTATCCAAACGTGGTTTATCAATTTTAAAATTAACATGTAACCTCTCGCTTCCAATAAAACGTTATCAAGTTAAAATGTAAGCAACGGGAATGTTTACATTGGCAAGATGTATGTTTTCATTAAATTTATTGAACGTGTATAACTTTATATCGTTCGATTATGACTGTGATGTTATTTATTTGTTACATTTCTCTGTCTCCATATGTTAGTTCAGCTTTGTCGCAGAATATTTCATCTTGGAATTCTTTTAAGTGCGTTGCATCATTTATGCAACGTTTCGGGTCTGATTTAAAGTGTTTTGTAACTTTTAAATTGAGTCAACCCATATCTTGGGGCCGTACACCCACCTCAGTGCAGATTACTTTAGAATTCATGTTAGATATACATATGTATCTCCGTGAGGCCTGTGAAGTAAACAAAAATATCGTTGCTAGTACATAAGAAGATAAAGACGACTCGTCTATGTGTTTGTGAAGTTGTCGATAATATAGCATTCTTCAGGCCTGAGGGGGCCCTTGTTCCGCGCAAGGCGGCAGGCCGGGTTTGGGCGCCGCCGCCGGTGGCGTGGTGTAGGTCGAACGCAGTGTCGACGCCCGCGCAATGTCACCCCGCGTTCAGCCTCGTCCCGCCACCACCACCCTCCGCCCGCGTGAATCAACTGCCTCAAGACCGACTCGGATCATTTCCGAATAGCAATTTAGCGGCGTCTTTGATTTTAAGTTTTTTGTGTGTATTCAACATTTGCAGTGCACCTTTATTGCGAAGTTTGTTCGTCATGCTTGTGCTAATTGCATTTGAGTAAAATTTTGCATATCAAATTTGGATGTTTTGGGTTTACTGTAATTTGGACTATCTCACACGAAAGCTACTAGACTAGACCGAATTGATGTTGATATGACTTAAAAGATTGTTGTAAAGTGTTGGTAGGTTAAGTTCGTCGCAATTGGGGCAGGTCATGTCGCTTCAGTAGTGTTATATAACGCCGCGCCACGCGCTCGAGGCAGGTGTCTCGGATCGCCCGCGTGGGTGATATTGGGCGCTGTCGGTCGTCGACCTTTCGCTATCTGCATTATTTAGCTCGGCTCAATGTCGGCGCAATGTCGAATCGCGCGGGTTCACAGACCGAGCCGCGACGCTGCGTTCTCTACGCGGCGGCTGGTGCTGTTCGACCAAATTTTATAGACGCTGTAACGATACACCTCTCCTCGTATGATGGTTGCATTGCTTTTTGGGCAATCGTAAATGCGGTTGTAAATATCGACCTTGATTTTTAATAGTGACACTCGAATAATAAAACTAGCCAGCCAACAGACGTATATTTCTGCGGAGATCGCATTTAAACCGCATGTCAAAGCGTTATCTGGTCACGAAATGGTATTGTTACCTCTTTGCAAACATAACGGAGCGAGATGACAGTTTGCGGGTAAACGGGCAATAAAATGACATAACCTGGCGGTGGGTAGCGGCTGGTCCCTTGGCACCGGTGCGGGGCGATAGTACCGTTCTCTTGTCGCTGTCGCTCCGCACTCGGTCTGTGGGCTGCGGGTCGGTGCGACCTCGGTCGAGCGGTTTCCGCGCGGCGGTCAAGGCCGCGCGTCTAGACGCACCCCCCTCTCACCCTCCCGTGCCACCCGCACCGACGCTTCTTCGACCCCCACTACCTATTTTTACCTCTACAGCCACCGAATTTGCCTGGGCAAAGCCTACACAGCCGTACTGTACTATGTACCTGACCTACCTATACGTCATGCTGTGTAATTACTAGACGTCGCGACTTGTTTACGACGGCTTTGTGTTACAGATACTGTACATAAGTGTCTTTTATAATGTCTACATAACTTTGTACCTTGGTCCCGTTTGTGCTGCTAACAAGATATTGTATGGATACAAGGGTGGCTTTCTATCAAATTCCTTTATACGCATAATTAGGTTATTCAAACGAAATTATAGACCTTTCAAGCTTTGTTTATAGCTTTAAATATAACAAAGGTAACTGTAATTGGATCGCCCACGCACTGAGAAAATCAATATCGAAACCTTAAATTGTTCGAGAGTTTTAGTCTACCTCGATGACATGCTAATAACTTATGCTATTATGTTAATTCCTGACCTACCTCAACGTATTGTAAACCAACTGTTGTTCAAGGCCTTGTAGTGCTTGCTAGTTTAAAAAATGTTGGGTGACGTCATGTAATGGCGGTTGTATATATAATGTAGCTTTGGCCTTGGCTGCACGCCGATTTCGGACCACACACGAAACAAACTATCTACTCAGAGTGTGTGCACGCTTTATTAAATTTGAACTAAGTATAGCCGTTACAAATAATGCTTGTATTTGTGGAAATTGTCAATTTAGGACACTAGGTTTTTGTATTTAGATATATGTTCCTGTACAAATTCTCTTCAACCTCTAACTCCTCCGCATTCAGACTCGTAACTCGTAACTTTATTAGTAATAATGAAGATATGTGGTCCTTATAAATTATATGATTCGGAGGGCAGAGGCGCTGGATGAGGCAACATTTATTTTTGTTCAACTTTTTAAATATAAGTAGTTTATAAGTAAACTGTAACAAAAAATTCTGGAAAATCTAATCTAAAATTAAACTGTAACAAATATCATCTGTATAGCAACGTAAACCGATAGGAAACAAAATTACTGTCCTAGATTTAGTCTAAGCGTTGAGTAAGGTTAGGAACGAGAGGCGCGGCAGTCATCTATGTAAAGTTGTAAACTGGTATTCTATGCTTGCGTGACTAGCGAATTTATATCACGATCTATTTCGAGATGCAAAAAATACCACGCGTCGCTCTGCACATAATGTAGATTGTAGATGCCGCTAAATTATGAATCAGTGGCACATGTGATTCTTGGGTGACAGGTAAAGGCGGCGGCAACCTTGAAGGATGTGTCGAGGATAAATAGGAATCTAGGAGGATCTCCAGGTATTCAGGAACATTGAATAGTAAATAAATATGGATTTAAAAATAGGTTTTAGGACAAATATTAAGAATATTTGGCGTTTTCCTCTAAATTTTTGCCACTAGTTGTCGCCATTGTGGCAAGACGTCACTCATCTCATAAATATGTATCTTTTTCCTTTTGTCATAAGGTACTATTTGTGCCGTCCCAATTGTGTAGTAGTCTCATAGTAACTATACTTCTAATCAGAAAAATGTAAACACCTTGTAGGTTTATGTTTTGTAAGGATTATTAGAAAAAACTATGAATATTTAATTTGAATTTAAACCATTAACATTAGGATTTGAAAATGATATATTTTACCATAATTCACTATTAAACGACATTTGACATACTCGTTTATTCCTAAATACACTCATTTTTCTGATAATCCTTACAAATCATAAACTTGCAAGGTGTTTCCATTTTTATAATGAGAAGTATATGTTCTGACATCGAGATAATAACTAAAAAAACATTTTATAACAAAAGGAAAATGACACGTACGAGTATTTATGGGATAGGAGATTTCTCGCTACAGTTCGCAATTTCACTTATTTAATTAATAGAAAGTAATTAAATACTAATAGGAGAACGACATGTAATTAATAATAAATGTCAACATTAAATTGAAATTATTATGATTAATTAAATTTGAGTTCCCTGTATAAACTCTTGTACCGTGTAGAAACATCCTTTCATCAAGAAATATTTGTTTTCTTGAATTTTTTTGTGTGAAAACCCTTATTAGAATATATGTGTTTGGATATTACCATTCTGAAGATATCCGTCAATCCGTGTGGTCTTGGGTTTAGAATAGTACCATATCATCCTGTCGGTGTCGCAGACGGCCACTAACGGTTATATATTTAGGAGATAGGTAGCAGTATCTACCAATGTGTGGGAAGTTTCGAAGCGTAGTGTAAAACGTCAACTGTCAAACTAAGAAGTGACATTAGCGACATCGAAAGATGGAGACTATTTCGGGACGGCGTTCAAACTGGAGAAGAAAAAATAGATATTCATTTGTGGATATATTAAGCCTATTTCAATAGCAATTAACGTTGAAGAAGCTCGTTATTATACTTATTCTGGCAGTTCCTAACAAATATAACTGCAACATGTAACTGCGATCACCAATCCGTCTCACCGGAAGGCTAATGTTCAACAGTGGATGCCGAAGACTATTGAACTTATGTTACCTTTTCTGTATTCGACTAGCTATAGTTCGTGGTTTTGCGTCTGAATAGAATTTTCTCACAAGATAAAATAAGCCTACGTCACTATGCGAGACTAAACTCTCTCCTATCTCTATGCTAAAATCACGTCGATCGGTTGGTCCGTTTCGGCGTGAAGTAACAACAACCAATCAAAATCATTTCACATTCATATTATTAGTATGTTCAGAACGGAAATGTCCTTCGCGATGATTTGAAGGCAGTGTTTTACCATGCATTACGTTTGTATTGCCAAGTAGCTGTAATGTAATGTCACGTAATGTGAATAATACGATACGATTGCAGATAAGTGCGATAAGGACGGCAAAACACAGACACTTCCTAATGTTAGGATAGGTCGTGGTTTTCATAAACAATACGAGCGGATAGACTTGAACAGTTTTTATGCAGACTTCTGGTTGAGATTCATGATTTTACGTCATGCGCTAAGTCGCAGACGAATCGGAAAATGTTTTGTTGTTGTTTGCGTAATTTTTTGTTTGCTTTACATTACATCAATTGACGTAACATCCGACGGTTTTAAAAAAAGGAACCATCATAAGATCACTTTGTTGGCCGTCTGTGTCTTGTCTGTCAAGACCCTTTTTCTCATAAAAGCGTGGTGGCAACAAATTGAAATTGATATCAAATACTCAAGTCTGCAGTCTCTTGGATATGTGAAGAAAAAAAAAAGACTTTTTAGTCAACGTAGTAAAAAGATGCGATTTACTTTGCGAGCGCAAGGTATCAAAACCTATAGAAAACCTATAGGGTACTTCCCGTTAAACTAGAATTTGCCAAGTGAAATAGGTGTTTTAGATTCGGCCTGCACTTGTGCACTAATTAAAAAATCAAGTAATCTAAATATTTATATAAAAACACTAGAATTATATTTTGTATTTATTTCAATTGTACGAAATAGTTCTTTTTGTACTTTGACAGCGTCAAATGACATTTTATTGACGCCATCTTTGTTTTCAACGTTAAGTCTTACCTGTTTTTGTACAAATAAACTAAAATATACAAAAATGGTAACTAAATCACTTGTATTTGATAATGGCCTTTTAAAATTATAAGTGTACAAGACCAGGCTTCGCCTCCATACATTTACATTTACGGCGGAACGTATCATTTGAAAATTCTAACACAGGAAAATCGGACTTGAATTTATTTATGATTATCAGTATGGTAATCATTCATATTCTGTACGGAACCTTCGGTGGGTTATTCCAAGTTGTATGTTATGTGAAAGTCACAGCTTTAGCTTGATTTCGTTCGATATAACGATACTTTAAATGAAATTGCCGCTCGCTTCCTTGCGATATAAGTATGTATGTATAAAGTCTGTTAATTTAGTTACTGCGTGTTCTTTAACTGCACAAATTAGTCTGTGTTTTGAGAGGAGATGATCAAAACAAACCACGATACTCAGTTCACGAAACAATACGTTATTTATTCAGATATTACACATTTGTCTTAGATTAGACGAGAATAATGTATGACGCAATAATATAGCGCTGTGCGCGCGTGGTCGGCTAGGGGCGCGGGGAACGACTGGCGAGCCCCGAGTCGCAAAACGTCAAGTCAGCATACTGTGACGTATGCGCCCCTACATCACACCCCCCTAGAATTTGGTACGATGAAAAATACATAAATTTTGAAATCACAAACCAAATTATAACTACTAAGATATGACTCGATATAAACAAAGAATGCACTGCGATAAACCTACAACAACAATGCGTAACATGATAGCTTTGCTTACATCATGACTCTGTAACAGTTCAATGTTCATGCGAAATCATTAAGTATACATTGCTGGCAATATACATTACTGTTTGTACATTATTAAATTTAAACAATCAAGTTCTTATATACTAGATCAAATATTTTTTCTTTACCAAACTGTGAACGAAATGCCTTTTATTAAAACGTAAGTAATATTTGTGAACTAAAGTGAGAAAAATAAGTAAATGCTAAAACACTTATGAAAATATCACCTTAGTGGGTGTGGGCTGCTTTACCAAATAAATGTAAGGTTAAAAGAAATTGCAATAAAGTACGCACATGCCTAAACTATTTTGCTTACCTAGATGACCTTAATTACTAGAAACGTGCTGGCATCTTTGTTACGCGTCCACTGCGCGTTTTCTTCAGCGGTGGTCTATCACCGCGTACATTGCCGTGCACTGCTTCCGAAGCCGTCTTGATTTCTGTACTTGGTGGCGCAACCGTGTTTTCCGAATCATTAAGAACGTATGCCGGTTTCAGTCTATCGATAGAGATATTTACCCGCCTGTTTGGTAGCTGCAGTTCGAAAACTTTCGAACCTCTTTTAATGACCTCGAAAGGACCATCATACGGAGTTTTCAAAGGCTTCCGCACTGCATCATCTCTGACAAACACATGTGTGCAAGATTTTAAATCTCGATGCACGAACCAGTTTTGGTTACAAAGATGATTAATAGCGATAGGTCTGAGCCTGCTAATTGCTTCGCGTACGTTCTCAAGGACACCACTTGAGCCACCATGTACAGAATTACCTGTTGAAAAATAGTCACCTGGTAATCGTAACGGCTTGCCGAACGTATATTCGGCTGCACTGACGCCGTTGTCGCTACGTCCCGCAGCGCGAAGTCCTAATAACACCGTTGAGAGTTCGTCTACCCATGACCTTGAGTCTAGGCGAGCCATCATCGCTGCTTTGAAACTGCGATGCCAGCGTTCCACGATGCCGTTAGCCTGTGGATGGTAACTAGTGGTCCTTACCTTTTCGACCCCTAAGTACTTCATCAAATCGGTGAATAACTGGCTTTCGAATTGCCGCCCTTGATCCGTTGTTATTCGGCAAGGACAACCGTATCGCGTGATCCAGTTATCATATATTACCTTAGCGACAGTTTCCGCCGTAATATCCTTTATCGGTACTGCTTCCGGCCAGCGCGTACCTCTGTCGACCATGGTGACAAGATATCTATACCCTTCCTCAGTCGTGAGTAAAGGTCCGACAATATCAACATGTAAGTGTTCGAAACGCTCTGCCTGTTTAAAAGCTCCGTATTCTGATATTGTATGCCTACCGATCTTTGCTTTTTGACACCTAATACAAGACTTGGCCCACTTACCTACGTCTGTGTTCATACCCGGCCAAAAATATCTTTTCGCAACCAATCTGCGTGAAGCTCGAATTCCTGGATGGCTTAAGTTATGCAAATTATCAAATACCTGACGCCTAAATTCCTTAGGTAGGTAGGGTCGAGCGGTCGATGTTGATATTTCGCAATACAACTCGTGGTCACATGTAGGCACAAATATGCTTTTAATGCATACGCTATTGTTGTAGTCTGTATGACGTCGTTGCGAAATGTAGGTGTCCAATTTCTGCGAATCGGCCAGCCGTTCCAAATCTAATGGTGCTGGGCATGAAATCGTCGCTACACGCGATAAGGCATCGGCCACACTATTGTGTTTACCTTGTACATGCCGAATATCGGTTGTAAACTCGCTAATGAACAATAGCTGCCTTGTACGCCTCGGCGTCTCCGCGTCAGTAGCTGATTTTGATCTTGAGAACGCGTGTACTAGCGGTCGGTGGTCCGTATATATGACCAGCGGTCTGCCTTCGAATATTTTTCTAAAATATTTTAAGGCAGAATAAATGGCTAATAATTCTCGATCATACGTACTATAACGCTGTTGCGGTGTCGTCAACTCCTTAGAGAAATACCCAAGAGGCTTCCACAAACCTTTTTCCATTTGTTGTAGAACTGCCCCTATGCACGTGTCCGACGCGTCGGTCATTAGCGCCAACGTAGCGTCCGCGCTCGGGTACGATAACGTCGCAGCGTTCTCCAGTTGCGACTTACATTCTCGAAATGCTGATTCCGCATCCGGTGTCCACACAATGGGTGTTTTGTCGTTCTTCTTGGCGTTACTTAGGTATTTTGTTAAAATACATTGACTTTTTACCGCCTGTGGGATGTGGTTCCTGTAAAAGTTTACCATTCCTAGGAACCGACGAAGTTCATTGATGTTCTTTGGTTTCGGATAGTCACAGATGGCTTTGACTTTATCGTCCAAAGGCCGTATCCCATTGGAAGTGACGCGGAAACCAACGAAATCTAATTCGGCAGCTCCAAAACAACTTTTCGCCAAGTTGATCGTTATACCAAACCTGTTTAACCGCTCGAAAAGTAGCCGCAGGTGCTCTCGATGCTGTTCCTCGTTGTCACTGGCGATGATGATGTCATCAATATAGCTGAATAGAAAATCTAGCCCTTCTAAAACGGTATGATTCATGAAGCGCTGGAAGGTCTGGGCCGCATTCCGAAGTCCGAAGGTCATCCTCGTGAACTCGAATAATCCGAAGGGCGTGATAATCGCGGTTTTGTCGATATCCGCCGGATTAATTGGAATAAAATGATAGGCCCTGTTGACATCGATTGACGAAAAAATTTTCTTACCTGCCAAAATGTATGTGAAATCGCCTAAACGGGGAATGGGGTACCTGTCTGGTTTGGTTATAGCGTTCAGCTGCCTGTAGTCACCACAAGGACGTATATCTCCATTTTTCTTAGGTACCACGTGCAAAGGACTCGCCCACGAGCTCTTTGATGGTCTGCAGATGCCCATTTCCTGCATATTTTTAAACTCATCTCTAACCTTTTTGTAGCGGTCCGGTGGCAGCGGACGTGCCCGTGCGAACACCGGTGGCCCCGTGGTCTCTATGTGATGTTTCACCGAATGCTGTGGAGTCTCCTTAAACGAAATTGGTTTTGTTATATCTGGAAATTCATTTAGTAATTTACTATATGGGTGGCATTCGTCTACAGTTTTGATTGATGACACAGAACTATTTACGACACTTGCAATTATATTTTTTTTAGTATAATTATCGATAAGCCTTTTTGTTTTAAGATCGACAAGCAAACCATAATGGCTTAGAAAATCCGCTCCGATTATGGGTTGCTTGACGCCTGCAATAATAAACGTCCATTTAAAAATTTTACCTAAACCCAAATCAATATTCATACAAGTTGTACCATAAGTATTTATACGCGTGTCGTTTGCGGCGTATAGATTATACTCGCTTTTGTCGCAACTAGCTTTACGCCTAACTACACCAACAGGTATCACTGACACGTTCGCTCCTGTGTCAATAAGAAAACTTTGACCACTATTATTGTCTTGCACACATAGACGGCGATTAACATTGCCTATGCAGGGTCCCGTCGTCGACTGCACAGCTTCTAGTTTCCCTGGTTGACTTTTCCTTTCCAGCTGCAAGGACTCCTGCACTTAAAAGCCTTTGCTCCGAAACGCTGATGAAAATAACACAGCTTCCTGCCCGGCGGTCGTCCTTGCTGTGTATCGTAGTCCTTGCGGAACTGTGTCCTGACGCGGCGATCCTCATTCCAGCGTCTTCTCTCTCTACGCAGCTCCGCCACTTCAATGCTGAGCTCCTCCATCTTTGCTGTAACACTGCTCTCTTCGCTACTTCCGGTCGACACGCTTGCTACTTCTACTGGCTTCAGGCTCTCCATAACCCTATCGGCCATCGCTGCCAACTCCGTCAAAGCTGTTACACTGGAGGCTGCTAACGCCGTTCTGACTGCAACCGGTAGGTGGCCTTGCCATAGCGTTCTGAGCGCGTTATCCTGGAAGCTAGTGCCAGCCAGGTTCTGCATACATCTAAGCAACTGAGAAGGCTTCTGCTCACCAAGCTGCATCTCTCCAACGAGCCTCTGTATTTTTCTATCCTCTGACTCCTGATAGACGCTCAACAACCTTGCTTTGATTGCCTTGTACTTCTCCTTTTCCGGCGGCTTCTGAAGGATGTCCGTTACCTGAGGTAACACTTGCTTGCCCAATTTCGTGACAAGTAGCTGGAACTGTGCGGCATCACTGGCATGCTGCGGCAAAACAGCAGCTTCGTACTGCAGGAACCACAGCTCCGGTTGATCCGTCCAGAAGTCCGGTACGCGTGCGTCGACGGAGATTCCTTTGACCTCCTTATTCTCTTCCGCCATTTTTACACGCGCGGTGATAAAAAAGGTAGTTATATATCTAATATAGCCTACCTAGCCAACCGAAAGTGAGTCGCCCCCTAATAGCGTGGAACTGAGTATGTACAACACTGGAACAGTTCACTAAAACGGGTCACCAATATAAAGTCTGTTAATTTAGTTACTGCGTGTTCTTTAACTGCACAAATTAGTCTGTGTTTTGAGAGGAGATGATCAAAACAAACCACGATACTCAGTTCACGAAACAATACGTTATTTATTCAGATATTACACATTTGTCTTAGATTAGACGAGAATAATGTATGACGCAATAATATAGCGCTGTGCGCGCGTGGTCGGCTAGGGGCGCGGGGAACGACTGGCGAGCCCCGAGTCGCAAAACGTCAAGTCAGCATACTGTGACGTATGCGCCCCTACATATGCATTGTACATACTATAATCATATGAGTCATCGTTGCCGGTACCCGACCTCATAACGTGGTGTTACAAGCGATTCAGGATGCTACTTGATCTTCGCAGACGTTTTTATCTGCAAATCAGACCCCGATAGTATTTGATCTAACCTGCGTATCTAGCTAGTGTATTTATAACTAGCTACTTGAATTGAACTACTCGAATATTACGGAGGTGGAAGGGATTGTTATTTTGCTCAATTTACAATATAAGTCAAAGGCTATGAAATCAAAAATAAATTAAAATCTGTTTTAGAATGTTCAAACAAATTCATTTCCTATGATAGTTTCAGTTTATTTAGTCATGAACAATATACATTGTGTTTGACTTAAGACTAAAAGTAGACACAAAAATTTAACAACAAATACATAATACATTAATGAACACATTCTTATAATAAAGTCAAATTACGTTCTAGAGGAAATGTCAGCGTTTAAAATGTCATCATTCATGAAGTCGTCAACAGAATAGTAACACTTTTTCAACAAGAAGGATTTAATGCAGTTTTTAAATTTAATTGGGCTCGGGATTTGCTTGAAGTTATTCGGTAGCTTGTTAAATAATCTGATAACCCCACTTGACCTAGTAACATCACTCACTTTCAGACCACTACATCAACAGTCTTTCTGATGACAATATAAACATTTGTCAAGATATTGTAAAGTTTTCAGTCGCCTAAGTGGTTTCTGAGATAAGCTTAGAGCAGACGGACGGACGGACGAAGTCGAACCACGAGGGTTCTTTTTTACAATTTTGTTACGGAACCCTAATAATGATTGAGGGTCTTTATATACGGAACCCTACCTACTAAGAACATTCCACCTAAATTATCAGTAGTCTATATTTTTAAACATAAAGTATAAGAAACAAGTATATAGCTAGCTGAGTGATACACCGACATTTGTATGAAACTTCTACTGAGGTCTTCGTATCACGCCGGGCAATGTTTAGCACATGACAGAAAAAAACACTGAAAAATTCTATAGTACTTACACGCTTTGTTTGCCCCTCTGAAGTTAGCTCTCCGCAATTTCAAACACGTACAGACGGAATGTGGAAGTGTGGTTCATTTGAGTATGTCCCAATAATTTACAAATAAAAATACAGTACCGTATATATATATATATATATATTAACGAAAATAATACACACACATTCCGTATATATATAATAGTATAATTGTTTATCTAAATTACTTGTTCTGTTATTATCGTTTTAATTAGTTTATTTTTCCATGTTTATAGTATATAATATTTTTCTGTGTGTTTGTTGTTGTGTGTGTTGTGTTGTGAAAATGCCGAGTAAATATGGTGTCTATGTATATGTCTAATAACTATCCCTAGATGACATACAACACTAGGACATTTCTTTCCACCCGCTAACTTGCCTCGCCTCCCACTTATATGTTAATAATTGATACTTCGCGGTCTTTTGTGGCTAACTTCAGAGGGGCAAACTTAGTTTGCGATTACTGTCATTGTGTGGGGATCTCCTTTAATTGTAGCATTTTATTATTGTTTGTTGTTCATAGCGGCCATCATACTTTGTGAAATATACAGAATAGATAGTTTATGTTTATCGTGATTAAGCAGTGATCGCTTTTCTCGACAATATGAAAACTGAATCTTAGTGCTCTGATACTTGTCTTAGAGTAAGATTGGCTTGGCACTAAAGGCACTAGTTTAGTGTTTGTTACTTGAAAATGAACGTGCTTAAGTATGAGTAGAATTTATTGCACTGAATGAAGGTCAGCGTTGTATAAAACCGTGTGTTCTATTTCTGAAACGTTATAATTGCTGCCGTAGTAATTATAGGCGCATATTTGTAATGCTGATATACGTAAATCTGATATAGATGCGGGACCAATTTTCGTCTATTTATCGTGTTGCAGACACGAATATACAAACAGCAGTAGATTTGATGGTTGCATTTTATGTATTTGTTTCTGTTCTTTTGATTTTGGCCTTTGTAAGGCAAAGTCAAATTTCTTGTTTTTGTAACAAAAACTTTGCAGTTTAATGACAACGAATTAATGATTGTTTTATTTTTCTTGGAAACGCAGTCAAAATACTTTGTGTGAATACAGGTTATAATAGAATTGCAAGATGTGATACATTGCTTTGTTCTCCGTATTCAACATATTGTTAAAATTTTGATATCAATAAATTAGTAACTGTATACTCGTACACTTCGAATTAAATGAAGATAGAAGAATAATAACCTTGCACGAAATACCTATCTTTGTTAGTTTTGACAGTAGTTTTAAACTCTAGCGCACGATAACTGTGAGAAAAGAGTATACTTTGGAGACAAACGACAAAATAAAGAGTCCAAATCAATAACCCTAAAATTATCGTAACAAAAATATGTAGTGAGATATGAGATTCGATCGATCGTGTTAAAACAAGTCTGATACACTTTATAAAACTATCGATACTTATTTGTTATTATTTTGTATGGATTGGGTTGTGCCTTCTACGCCGAGCCTATCTAAATATGTTTTCTATTTCGCCTCTATTCCCGTCAGATTCACCGTACAGCTGCACCAAAATTTTTGGGACTATGGTTTTCAAATCCTATAGTTTAAAACGGCTTGGGACCGGTCACGGGAAGTCTATGTGGACGTTTCCTGACTGATGATGCTGCCCAAAGACATCGATCGTAACCTCACATACTTTTACCAACTATTTTTGAAAATATATATTAGTATTTTTCCAAATTGCGAATCCCGAATGGAATGGCATACACTTAATAATGCTACCAGTGAGTATATTAATGTATCTATCCTAATTTTGAGAAGCTCCTAGAATACCTAAACTCGGTGTTCCAGCCTTTACTCTACAAACACATCGGTCCAGACGGCAAAAGACAAACAAGACCTACGTCCAAAATAGCGTAGAACCGGGTCATTACTCCCTTTGTATCGTCGTTTGAATAACAATGTTAAAACAACCCCCAAAACCTCACATTATCAAAGCACACAAAAAACAGGTTCGGGGTCCTAATTCAAATGAAAGAATTATTCCTCTGAAACTGCTAAATCGTTTTGGACAGACAAATGACTCCCCAAAACCAGATTAATGCCCGAAATCTGTCTGGAACCCGGCCCTTACTCAATATAATCATAATTGGGCACGCACGCCTACTCGCTAGCGCGAATAAATTATCGTATTATATTTCAAAACTTAGTGGTTTTGACCTGAGAGAAAAGTTATCTAAAAATAAAACGTTATCTAAGTTCTAAAACTAAAATCCAACGTTAGAAATTAGGCCCTAAATCAAATTTAACTTAGCTCAACCAAGCGCTAAAATCCAGAAGAAAGCTCTAAAACCAGATCAAACCGGAAATCAATCTAGAACCTCGGGTCCACTGAACCTGTAATCTCGGGTCTTTGCTATATATAACCAATAGTTGCATACTCAAGCCTGCTAGTTGACGTGTTAATACAAATTTATAAAATGTATTTTACTCTAAAACCAACTGTTTCCAAAAAGAAGGTCAAGAATCTTAAATTAGACACCATAATCAGGAACTTGGGCCTTAAAAGGCGTAAATCATCCCAAATTTGCTAGTCCTTCTGCTCCAACCCCCAAAATCAACCTTGGACGATGTGTAAAATACTCTAAAATTGCTAAGCCGCCTGTCCCAACCCAGCGCAGACCCCCGAAACAAAGCTCCAAAACCCAGATCAAAGCCCGAAATCAATCTAGAACGGGTCCTTACTCAATATATAGTTAGTTGCGCACGCCTGCTTGCCGGCTCGCTAGCCGAATTGACGTGTTATCTACGAAGGTGAGACGAAAGGCGCGCGGTCGCCGACCCTCGGCCTCGACATTGTAAATACGTATTGGCTCACTGGGGATTCAGGTTTTCTATCGTTTCTACCTCAAAACCGGCTGAATTTTCACAAATGATGCCATTGATTATAGTGGGGTTTGTTTGGACTTTGTTTGATCGCATTGTCTCTTCTGTTTGAAGATTAGGTGCTGCTTTAGTTACCTTTTTGAAGTGTACTTTGGTTTTACAGTTCTCTCTTGTTCTCATTCTTTCAGCTTGGATGTAAACAATTTTAAAAACTGTATTCTCAAGTTTGTCACTCTTCTTGGAAGCGTTTCACAGTCCGTCAATTTTGAGGTTGATAAAGTCTCCCTTTCTATTTATGTTCATCTTTTCGTTGTCTTGTACTCTTATCGTAACCGTAAACAGAGTTCGTAGCTTACGTCATGAAGCGATTACATCGCCGCATATCTCTGAGTCGTGTGCATTTTATCCGTTTCGAAACGATAATGGAATCGAAAACGTGTCGTTACGTCCCACTAGCCGCTCGACCTACATCAATGTTTAGTGTGTTGCCACCGTATTGGCAGGCTGGCTTGTTCTCTGAGATCCGCACAGGCGCGCCTGCGTACGTAGCGTGGTTATTTGCACAGTCTTTGTGTTTTGAGATCCGAATTTTTAGGGCTCCGTACCCAAAAGGTAAAAAACGGTACCAATTTACTAAGTCTCCGCTGCCCTTCTGTCCGCCCGTCTGTTTGTCACCAGACTGTATCTCATGAACCGTGATACAGTAGAAATTTTCACAAATGATGTATTTATGTTGCCGCTAGAACAGCAAATACTAAAAAACGGAATAAAATCAATATTTAAGGGGGCTCGCATACAACAAACGATTTTTGCTCGTTATTGCTCGACATTGATAACGGCAACAGGTAGCCGCTTGAAATATTCACAGAATATTTATATTCACTTTAAAAAGAAATGATTACATTAAAATAAAACAAATATTTAATAGAACCCGTCGTGCGCGAGTCCGACTCGCACTCAAAGTCAAAATCTTTAAGGCTGAAACCTAAAGCCCTATGAGGTCTTGCAGCAAATGTATGTCATAATATGCAATAACAAAAGAGCATTGGTGCTCCTTATAAACGCATGTTTATTTTTTGGTCCTTCGAACCGGATCAGTCTGCACATTTTGCGTTTATTTTTCTGTGCAAAAGCGTAAAGATTACCCAGTTGTTTTCAACGTGTTTATCTAATAATAAGATCAATAGGTGGCTGGGTTTGTTAACCTGTTAATATGTTTTTCTTATTGCATCGCTGTATTTATTTAAATTTAAAATGAGTTAATGTGAAAATAATACTTATGAGACTTAGTGTGTGCGATAACTGATTAAATAAAAGTGAGAATTATGTATTAATGTGTAATATTTAATACAAATGAATTTTAGAATTCAGAATTATTTATATTTTATGTTGTTGGGTTTGGGCTTGGCCTTCATCTCACCTGTTGTAATTGACAAGGCCGTTGGATGACAAGCGTACGCGCGTGGTACAAGACCTAGATTTATTTAGAGGATCTAGATCAGGCAGACTCCTCATGATTAGAAAGTCTAACTTGCATAAGTCTAAAAGCAATGGCGAAGTTGGTGAAATTACTAAAATATAAATTGCCCGAGCGGCATTATGTCTTATATGGTGGAATGAGTAAAAAGCAAAATGCCTGTAGTAAAAAAAAATCGATTTAATGAATTTCAAAGAACCTATACTTCAATTGAAGTGACTAAAGAAACGTAATTTATTACCAAGACAAATCTAGTAAAATAAGTGTATATGTATTCGTTAATATTTAATTAAGTTTTTATGTATTTAAAATTAAATAATTGATTCGTTATAAAACTTGGTTTGCTATAAAGTCTCAATAAAATTGGTGACACATTTTAAAAAAAGATGACGTCAACGAAAAGTCTACAAAGTGAAGGCCGAAGAAACATTTCTTAAAGAGCCGCGGCTCGTCGACCCTTGCCCTAGACACATTCTGACGTCATCGTCACTTCTGTCAGTATGCCCCACAAACAACACTCGACCACCATTGTATAACTAAAAACAATGAAGCGCAGTAACACAGTTCTGCGTTGCATAGGTTGTGTCACGTTTTATCATTAACGGTGCAATGTCACGAGTGCGTTGAACCCGCCCGTCGCATCCTTGGTGCTTATCGTAGATAGATAAGTTGTTTTTTCCACTAGTGCTTCGGTAAAAATAATCACCAGATATCACCCGATGTTTTTATTCGCTCGCTCGCTTCGCATTAAAAATACCTACCGTTGGCCTGCTCAGTGCTTTGCTTGTTTGTGACCTGGATCTTTTGCAGACGTTTTCTTAAATAAATCAGTTTTTAGGGTGAGTAGGTAGTAGCACATGGTTAGCCTGTTTGTGCTGTGGTATTTTGGAACACGCATTAGGTGATATTGCTTAAGACATTGTCTGAGGCGGTAAGGCTGTAATGTTTATTACGAGTAAGTTATGTGCCAGGGAATAGAATCTATTGAAGGTGGAATAGGATATGTTGAAGGTGGAACAGGTGGTAGGTTTCAGTAAAAATACACTGATTTGAACAAAACGGAACAGCCCTAGTAGGTCAGCTGGCTAGAGTGCTACTAGAGCGTCAGTCCTTGAACAATCGAGGTCTGGGTTCGTTACTGGATCGTGCAATGAGTTCCAATTTGTTATTTTGCATAACATATGATAAACATCATTACTATCGGCTTTTCGTTGAAGGAAAACATCGTAAGGAACCCTGCACTGTCCCGAGAAGAAATTCAAAGGAGTGTGTGAAGTCTACCAATCCGTACTGGTCCCGCGTGGTGGACTATGACCCATACACACTCTGTAGGAGAGTAGGCCTGAGCCCCTGCAGTGTATAGTATATTTGTAGTATAATACCGGCAAATAAAATGATCTTCTATATCTAAGTAATGAATACCCCTCGTTTGTCTGCAGGTGCAGATGATGTCGGCGGTGTCCCGGGAGCCGATGCTGCACCGCGTGAAGCAGGAGGCGGAGCCGCCCCCGCAGTACTCCCCGGAGCAGCTGCATCCACGACCCATGCCCATCATGCAGCCAGAGGTATCCCATAGAGCCAACACGGTGGACTGTCGTTTCTTTGTAGTTGACTAGCATTCGGTACAAGTGCATCGAGGTTATCTTATGGCCACTGCATTTGAACGGAGGTTTTGTCGCTGGTTTTGGCTATTAAATTGTAGAGCGTCAGCATATAAACATCTCTCAGCATTTTTTGAAAAACGAACTCTCAAGAAATACCCGTCGCCGCAGGGATTGAGACAGATTATTATTTGGGATTCTTACCATCTAACTAAATAATTACGGCAGCTATCCAGAGCTTATATTTTAGAGCTCCGAGTGCCAAGGTAACTCTCTCAACTCCCTGAACAGGAACAGTAAGGATGAATGCTTTATATCATGATTAGCCGGGAAATGTGCACTGCTGGACATATGCCTCTTCCATCGCCACAACGACTGGTCCCGACCCACTTGCATGCAGAGATTCCCTGCGACCTTCACCAGGTCGTCGGTTCTCTCCATCGGTTATCCGTTCTCCAAGTGATGTGGCCTGCCCATTGGCACTTCAGCTCATTGACTCTTCGAGCTATGACGGTAATCTTAGTTCGTCTACGGAATTCCTCATTCTGGATTCTATCACGTGGAGAAATTCCGAGCATAGCCAAATTTGAAACATCCCTTTTGTCCATTCAAGATTGATGTTTAAATACGATCTTGCAACTTGGCATTGTGTTACAGCTGGACCTCGAGCCAAAGGAAGAGATAAAGTTCTGCGTGTCACCTAGCGATACGATCGTGGGTAACGCCAGCCCCGACCAGCAGCACTGCTCGTCGACCACCGCCGCCGCCGCCAGCGGGGCCAGGGACGACGACGCGCCACGGCGGCTGTGCCTCGTGTGCGGGGACGTCGCCTCGGGGTTCCATTACGGCGTCGCCAGCTGCGAAGCTTGCAAGGCGTTCTTTAAGAGGACTATACAGGTTTGTTTTTATTTTTTGCTTCAGGTACCTCATTTTTTTTCAAGGGGAAAATCTTTCAAAGATACCCGACTCTTAGGAGAGAAGCCGGGTTATGTAGAATTTCCATCCACCAAAACCCCCTCGGTGGTCATCCTCGGCGCAAGTCTAGGAGCCCTGGGAACTCCAGCGGAACACACCAGTGCTCCTCTCGCGCTTTGCTTTTAGCCCACCCCCTGACCAGTCAGCCACTACATCTCAGCAGCTCCAGGCTGCAGCGGGACGGGACCACGCCGTACTACCGCTGCCTTCCAGTGGTTGCCGGTTCACACCGATAGGCACTTTCACTTCTAGAGATGATTTAGCTCACTGATAAATCGCCACGTCGGACTTTCTTTGAGAAGATTTGCCTTATGTTGATTCTGACACCGCATCTCCAGCGGACGGTGATATTTAAACAAAATGATGGGTTTACACTTGCATTTCACCTGATGGTATGTAACTATAGAGCCGTTGGATGGTAAGCGTGCGCACCCAGAAGCCTCAACCAGATGAGGCGCTGGATATGATACCTTTCATCCCTAATAACACTGCTTACTTAGCACTGTTGTTTAGCGGCAAGCTTAGGTAACATGGTGGTAGCTAGCCAAACGGACAGAAGATACCACCAACCAAACCGAGTGCGTAGGTGATCCAACTGGGAACCGAACCCGGGACCTCCGGATTGTGAAATTTAGACATTGGGCCACAGAGGCGGTTCGATCGAAGTAAAAAAACGCCATGTAATGCATAGACATTCTTTACGTTACTGGTTGTTGACAATACTATAAAAGAGATTTTCAAATTCGGCCTGCACTTGTACACTATTTAAAATATCAAGTAATAATCTAAAGAGGTATAGAAAAATACTAGAATTACATTTTTGCATTTATTGTAATTATACAACCTATGAGTTGTTTTTCAATTTAAGTACATTATCCGATTGCTTAACGGTGAAGGAAAACATCGTGAGGAAACCAGCATGTCTTGAACAGGCATGTGAAGTCCGCCAATCCGCACTGGGCCCGCGTGGTGGACTATGGCCCATACACTCTCTGTAGGAGAGTAGGCCTGAGCCCCTGCAGTGGGGACGTATATAGGCTGTTGATGTATGATGTATACAAAATTATTATTTTTGTACTAAGTGACAGCGTCAAATGTCATTTTATTGACGCCATCTTTGTTTTTAACATTAAGTCTTACGTGTTTCGTGCATTTTTGCAAATTGCAAAAATGTTCACTAAATCACTTTTATTTGATAATGGCCTTTTAAAATTATAAGTGTACAAGACCAGGCCTTGACGCCGAATCCGAATATTTCAACGGGGCTTGGAGTATAAAAAACTGAGCATAACTAAAGAGAACTGCGACGGGAATCGAACTACATTTTAACCGCCTCCGTGGCCTAATGGCTAAATGTTGGACATCATTGGGTTCGATACCTAGATTTTGTCATGTCCGCCTGGCTAATGTTTTGTTTCGGTAGCAGGGCCAGCGCTGCGGTAGATTGAATGATACGGATCTATGAATATTTCATGTAAGGTTCGGTAGTGATATGTGTGTCGTTGTGTTGATATGTCGCCAGGGCAACATCGAGTACACGTGCCCGGCGTCCAACGAGTGCGAGATCAACAAGCGTCGTCGCAAGGCGTGCCAGGCGTGCAGGTTCCGCAAGTGCCTGCGCACGGGCATGCTGCGGGAGGGCGTGCGCCTGGACCGCGTGCGAGGCGGCAGGCAGAAGTACCGGCGAGCGCCCGACGCGCCGCCCCATCAGCCCCGACCACAGCTAGACGATATCAAGGTATATATTAACACGCATGATACAATACCGTCACTCCAGTTGAAAGCTATCTAACAACCCTAATAATAAAATATTAGACTACAAAAGCAAAGCACAAATCACACTTAATTATCACAATTAATTATAATTTTTGAAACATATTCCGTATCAAACCAAAATGGCTGACTACAGTAATGGATGTAAGTCCTACGGATCAATGCTTTTCCTGTAAAGTTTATGTTACAAAAAGACAATTCTGCTGGTGGCATTAATTATCTTGTTAGGTATTTACGTTATTAATGACTAGTTATCTTTAAATTCATCACTTAATGTCATCATTGTTACCTGTAAGCTACACAATCATAAAACAAAGGAGTGTGATTTTTAGAAGTATTTGACTCTATTTCACATAATTATAAATTTTGCCAATATTTTATATGTAGTAACATTGACCTTTTATTATATACCTCGGCTACAATTTTAAACGCATGCTCGTTTTATTATCTCCTATTATGCACCAGTTGCATAAACTACACTATAATTATTGTAACGAAATCTACTTTTTCGAATAATTATTTTTAATGTTCATAAAAATTACACAGAAACGTGGTTTGTTTGTGGAAGTAATTGTCTATGAGACAAGTGGATGAAAAGTAAATTTGAAAAACTCGAAGGCGTAATTTTTTTTAACTTTTTATGATTTTGATATACCCAGTGTTACTCTCACAGTAAATACAAATCCAACGATACCTCTCAACCTAAAATCCATCCAGCCTTTCAGCCCGCAGAGCGTGCCAAACATACATACTCGCGAAAAACATAACCCTCCTTCTGGCGCAGTCAGGCAAAAAAACACTGGTGTTTGTGAATGTTAAAGCAAAAATAATAACTTGCGTCATAGCTCCACTTTATATCGACGTTTTAACATGTTGTTCATTTGCATAAATACTGTAGAAAGATTGCGTTTATAATAGTTCAGGTGCATGTTTTATTCGACGTGGTCGGTGTTAACGTACTCTTAAAATGGATTCACCCTGGCCTTGATGAAACTCGGCAAATATCACACGATGCATAATGTGAGACAGAAATAGAGTTATGAGGTCATTTTGAGATAACTCAGCATCCGTCAGATGGATAAGCATGAATCTTCTACATACCATCTTCATCAGCCGGGAGACGTCCACTGCTGGACATAGGCCTTCTACATGGTATGCCACATTGACCGGTCCCTATCCAGTGACTCCCTGCGGCATTAACCAGGTCGTAAGTCCATCTAGCAGGGTTCACTCTCCACCGGTTATCAGTTCTTCGAGCGATGTGGCCTGCCCATTTCCACTTCAATTCGCTGACTCGTCGAGCTATGTCGGTGACCATCGTTCGTCTACGGATTTCCGTCTGTACGGATTTTATCACGTAGAGAAATTCCGAGTATAGCGCCTTCTTTACCTACCTTACCTTTTTTTGTGTGTGTTAGTCTATTTGAATTTGAAAACATGTTGTGACGACCATGCTCTGAGTGGGATAAGGACAGGAAGATGATGATGTGTACTTCATTTGCAGGTTCTGGAAGCTCTGTCGTCGTACGAGCCTGAGCTGCTGACGTGCGGCGCGGCGCCCTCCGGGGTGACGGAGCCGGCGGCGAGGACCCTGGCGCTCCTAGCTGATCTGTACGACCGCGAGCTGGTGGGCGTCATCGGGTGGGCAAAGCAGATACCGGGATTCACCGAGCTGCCCTTGAACGATCAGGTGATTATATCTTCTATATATATATAAAACAAAGGCGGGTTCGTTAACTCAAGAACGGCTGGACGGATTTTTATGATATTTGATTTATTGAATTTGTCTCCGCTCCGAATAGCTGTAATAGTCATGGAACATGGAATAAATTAGTAACAGAAAATCGGAATGACTTGATTTTTTGCGAAGGGATAGTTGTTTAGACTATTTTTAGTATAAAATATTTGTAAGGAGAGAAAGACAGCCTTTCATTTGAGTTACTTTATTTGAACTAACATTTGACAGCATGTTTTACTTTTTAAAGTATATAAAGAGGCTAAACATACCGCCCACCAAAGTGTACAACACTTTCAAAACAATTCATAGCTTAAATTCAATACCTTATAATTCGAAATAGTGGACTGTAAACAATAAAGTAAATAAACCTAATTCTGTAACTAATAATATACAATCATTACTTTATAAACTTAAATATAATTGAAACTCAATATTTTGTAATAAATATGAAACTTATCCATAGTGATGTACTCATAGGTAAATGCTTACGTTCATGAATTGTAAACTCTGTACTCGTACCTGATAAGAGTACCTACCTAACCACCCACCATAGACTCACTGTTACTGCTGACCTTACTCGTCAGGTTTTACTGGTAAAAATATTAATTTGTTAAGTGGTCTCTTCATGACGTGATTACCCTTACATTTTACTGTGACTACACGCACAAGCTGATCTGAGCCAGGGTGTAAAGATATGATTTTACCTAATAACCACTTTGCAGGAGGTAAATCATCTTCTTTTATTAGTACAATATCACCGACTGCCGGAGATTGCACATTTCTCTGCCACTTATATCTTTGTTGTAACGTGTTAAGATATTCAGATTTCCATCTTTTCCAGAAATCTTGTGTCCTGTTCTGAATTAACTGCCATCTATTTAACAGATTTACATTCTTGTTTTCATAATTGACATCTGGAACATTAATGAGTGATTCACCAATGAGAAAATGTCCCGGCGTGAGCGGGTCTAACGTATCCAGTGCATCATTTAAACGACAAAGAGGACGGGAATTGAGGCACGCCTCTATTTGAGCTAGCAGTGTCGCCATCTCCTCGTACGTCAGCTTCGTGGTTCCATTGACCCTGGTCAAGTGTTTCTTTGCTGAACGAACGCCTGCTTCCCAAATACCTCCAAAGTTGGGAGCTCTTGGTGGGATGAAATGCCATGTTGTACCATCCGTTGCAAGAAGTTCTGCTATTTCTCTCGACACATTTACCTTGCTCTGTTTAAACATCTCTCTGAGCTCTTTGTCAGCACAAGTAAAATTAGATCCATTGTCACTCCACAAATTAGAACAGTGCCCTCTTCTTGCAACAAATCTTCTGAATGCGGCTATGAATGCTTGTGCTGTAAGATCCGTTACTGCCTCTAAATGTATGGCTCTTGTAGACATGCACACAAACAAACAGATGTAGCCCTTTATACATTTGTATCCGCGTCCCTTGGATGTTCTCAGTTGTATCGGACCAGCGTAATCTACTCCACTGTTGAAGAATGGTCGCTGAGGTGTCACTCGTTGAACAGGTAACTGGCCCATTAACTGTTGCATTACTTTAGCTTTATCTTTAATACATATCTTACAGTTACGAGTGAATTGTCTAACAGACGACTTTAATCTGATGACCCAATATTTACTTCGAATATAATTCATCATCATTTGAATGTCCCCGTGCAACGTCTTTATATGAGCTTCCTTTATTATAAGTCTTGTGACATGTTGCTTTTCAGGTATAATAATTGGATGCTTTTCACCTTCTGATATGTTTGCCTTACTCAATCTCCCTCCCACTCTCAACAAACCATTTTCATCTAAATACGGGTTGAGACTTATCAATGAACTTCTAGTGCTAATCTTTCCCTTTTCTTGAAAATCTCCAATTTCTTTTCCATAAACCAAACGTTGGTAATACTTAATGAGTATTTCTTCAATATCATTAATTTCTTTAGCATTCAAAATTTGTCCTTTGCTGATCTTATTCTTATAATTTAAAAATCTTTTACAATGAGCAAGTACTCTTTTTAGTCGGGACATGGAAGAAAATCTTTCCCAAATGGGTTTCTCATCCACCTTCAAATGAAACGTTTTCTTCGACTCTAAATCGGTACCAAGGATTAATGATCCTTTAAATTCCATGTTTTTGTTTTTCAGCCATGTAGGTCCATTCCACCAAATGTCACTATTAACAAGATCTCTTGCTTTGATTCCTCTAGATGCGAGATCTGCAGGGTTGTCTGCCGACTGGATATGTCTCCATCTATCGTTGTCTATCAGCTGGATAATGTCAGAGACTCGATTCCCAACGAATACTTGCCACCGACTTGGCTGAGATTGTAACCAAGATAACACTACCATCGAATCTGTCCAAGCATATATCTTGTCCATTGAGATATTCAGTATATCAGCTAGTTCTCGTAAAAGTTTCGCTGCTAATACTGCTCCACAAAGCTCCAATCTAGGAATAGTCAGCTGTTTCAGTGGTGCCACCTTTGTCTTGGCCGCTAATATTGTGACATGTACCACATCTTCTTCATCTACAACCCTCAAATACGTTACAGCTGAATAAGCAATTGAAGAAGCATCTGCGAAGCCATGGAGCTGTATATCTTTGCAGTGCGACGTCATCCTAATCCAGCGTGGGATGTCTATTGATTGTAACTCAAGTAATTCTTCTCGATAAGTCATCCATTCTACTATCATTTCAGGAGAAAGTTCGTCATCCCAACCAAGATTGCAAAGCCACAGCTTTTGTATCATCACCTTTCCTGAAATTATTACTGGAGATAACCAACCGAAAGGGTCGAATAGACTGGCAACTTCTGAGATTATCAATCTTTTAGTTACTGATGTTTTGCTTTCTGGTAATTTGACTGTTATTTTGAATTTATCATCCTTTCTATCCCATGTAAGTCCAAGTATCTTTATGACTTTGTCTACTTTAATTTCTATTTTACTATCAAGTTCCTGGTGTGTTCTGCCATCTTGAAGGTATTCCAGCAGCTCTTCCGAGTTGCTTGACCATTTTTGCATCTCAAATCCGCCTCTCTTTAGCATGTTATTAACTTCATGACAAAGTGCTTTGATCTCGTCTTTATCTTCATGGCCTGCCATCAAATCGTCCATGTAGAAACAGCTTTTAACCACTGGTGCTGCGCGCGGATATGCTTTCCCTTCATCATCAGCCAGTTGATTAAGTGTGCGCACGGCAAGGTACGGTGCAGATGCTGTTCCAAACGTGACGGTAAGTAACTTAAAACTTTCCATTTTTTCTGAAGGCTCGTCTCTCCAGACTATACGTTGTAAGTCTGTGTGTTGGTCTGTCATTCTCACTTGACGATACATCTTGACAATATCACCAATAACACAAAATTTGTGAGCTCTCCAGCCAATAATAATACAGCGGAGACTTGGTTGCAGTGTGGGTCCATTCATCATGGCGTTATTCAAAGAAAGACCATTGGTGCCCTTTGCTGATGCGTCGAAGACGACTCTAACTTTAGTCGTATCCCTATCCTCCCGAACGACAGCATGATGAGGAAGGTAAATGGTCTTATCTTTGTCTTCTTCTTCAACCTTTTCCATATGCCCCAACTCCAGATATTCCTTTATCACCTTCTTATATTCCTGTTTCAACTTCTCATTTCTGTCAAACTTTCTTTCCAGCTGCTTGAATCTTACAATAGCTTGCTGTTTTGTATCTCCACACAATTTGACAGTGTCTTCGATTGTTTGTTTTAAAGGCAAGTGTACAATATATCTTCCAGTGCTGTCCCTTGTAGTCGTTTCTTTATAAACTTCTTCACACTTCTCTTCTTCCTTGGACCAAGTTTTCTGATTTGTATAAAGTTCTGTCTCAATCTCCCAGAACTTCTTTAGCAAATTGTTATCTTCCTCCACTTGTCTTGTTAAATGAAAACATGTGTTGTTTCGAAGTGAGCTGCAAAAAGGTGTATTAGTATTTCCTGACAAAATCCAACCCAAGTGTGTATACTGAGCAACTACGTCACCCGGTCCTCTCATGAAACCTGAATCTATGATTTTACCAAATACGTCAGCTCCGAGAAGAATATCTATCCTTCCCGGTTTGTTATAGGTGGGGTCCGCTAACATTATATTATCAAGCTGAGGCCAAGAATAACTCTTGATTTCCCTAGCAGGCAATCTACCTGTTACTGACTTTAATACATAAGCATTTACCTTTACAGAAAAATCAATCTTACACCTCGACTTGATTTGTAAGTCCACCATCTTTGTGATGCACACGTTGTTATTCTCACCGACTCCAGAGATTGTCCCGCTGATTGACGCTGTGTCTAATCCCAATAAATCGACCAATCGAGCAGAGACAAATGAAACCTCGGATCCTTGGTCAAGTAAGGCACGGCAGACTTGTATTTCTCCTGATCTTGACTTAACGCCTACCAGTGCTGTAGCCAATAAAATATTTTGGCTTTCTTCCTCTTCTTCCCTTGACCTGACATGTGCTACTACCTTCATTTCTTCCTTCTTTGTTGTTTGTGCTGTCTTGTTTTCCTTCTTTTTCTCTCCTTGTATGGTTTCTCGATGTAACAAGGAATGATGTCTCCTTTTACAGACTTGACATGATGATTTTTGTTTGCAGTGAAAAACTCTATGATTCGGTATAAGACAATTGAAGCAGAGGTTGTTCTCTCGAACAAAGTTGTATCTTTTTTCTACAGACATCTGTGAAAACTGCTTGCAATTAAAAATGTAATGATTTTCTTCACAAAATATACATTGTATGTCTTTGCTGGTGTTGTTGGCAGCTACGTGAAAAGTTTTCGGATTCGCTGGCTTGTATGACTTATTGGCTGGTTCTGTCATTTCTAAAGTTCTGAACCGTGTCTCTAAGAACGATTTTAATCTTTCAAAACTTGGCAAATCTTCCATACTATCATTGCTGATAATCTCTTCCCAACATCGGTGACTTCCCGAATCCAGCTTTGACACGATGATGTAGTTGACAATTGCATCCCATTCTTTTGTTGGCAATCCAAGATTTTTAAGTGAGCTCATACATTCTATGGATGTATCCAATAGCTGTTTTAAAGCGGTGGCAGACTCCTGAACTAATGACCTTTGGCTAAAGAACTTCTTGAAAACACAATTCGCTATGTACCTCTTATTGTCGTAGCGCCTTTTCAGAACAGACCAAGCTTCAATATAATTATCGCCAGTAATTGAAAATTGACGCAGCAGTAATTCGGCATCACCCTTTAAGTTACATTTAAGGTAATGTAGTTTCTGCACATTTTTCAAAGATTGGTTGTTGTGTACGAGTGCCACAAACATATCATGAAATGACTGCCATTCTGTATAATTACCACTGAAAGCTGGTATGGTAATATGTGGTAGCCTTACTTCAGAACTCGATGTACTTAACTCATTTGACTGGTCTTGTTGACTTACTGTTCCTTGCTGCTTCGTCACAGAGTCGAATTTCTGAAGCGCTGTCTTCAATTCGCCTTTGTAAATATAAAAACGTTCTTCCAACGAGTCAAAAACATCGTCTAGAAAATATGGTATAGATTTTTTATTTTCTTTTGTAACATTCATAATTATGGAATTGTGTTTATCCTTGAAGTCAAGCCAATATGTTTCTAAGGCTTCTAGACGTCCTTGGAGGTATCCCCATGTGATCCTATCCTTTGGAGATTTTTTGAAATTTATTTGAGCTTTCTCTACTTTTTCTAGGATTTCATACTGAATGAGTATCTGCTTTTCTACGTTTTCCATATTTTATTTGTTAAAACAATAAATCTTTCTATAAAAACAATACAGTCCAAAATACAGTCAATCGATTGTTTTTTACGTCACTTCAAATTCAAATTTCGGGTTATGTAATATGTCAACTATTTTCATATAAATTTTGTTATGTTTTCACTGCATTTTCACCACATTTTAACATCCACAGGACTAAAATAATTGGTTTTCACACAATCCGGCTCGAAGGACCATGTTTAGACTATTTTTAGTATAAAATATTTGTAAGGAGAGAAAGACAGCCTTTCATTTGAGTTACTTTATTTGAACTAACATTTGACAGCATGTTTTACTTTTTAAAGTATATAAAGAGGCTAAACAATAGTTGAAAGGTCAAGGAAAAAAACATATGCTACTTTTATTTTTAGGGTTCCGTACTTCAACAGGAAAAAATATGGTTACTGTGACGTCACATTTCTACTTTGCTTGGTCGATAGTAAGGTAATAAAGGGATTGTATTGATATATCCATAAGCCACTGTAGCTCAGTTGAATTGAGCGTCAGTCCTTGAACAATCGAGGTCTTGGTTCGATCTTGACTCGTACCAATAAGTTCCAATTATTTGGAATTTATGTACGAACGATAAAAATAATTACTATTGGCTTTTTGGTGAAGGAAAACATGGTGAGGAAACCTGCACACTCCTGAGAAGAAATTCAAAGGTGTGTGTGAAGTCTACCAATACGCACTGGGGCCGCGTGGTGGACTATGTCCCATACACTCTGTGTAGGAGAGTAGGTCTGAGCCCCTGCCGTCGGGACGTATATAGGGTGTTGATGATGATGGTTGAGATATCCTGAATTATTTTTCGTTAGTCGCCTTTTACGAAGAATGACATGCCCTATTGTTAAGCCGAGACCACACGGAAGCTCGTTCATCGTTAGAATCTAAAAGAGTAGAGTTGAGATTGAGTTGTCAGGTGACAGAAAATATAAGATTTTTGAATCATTCAGGTTCATTACACCGAACACGTCGACGTAGGTCGTTAATTTGTTTATGCTGCGGCGCCGAATCGAAAGCGTATTCCTGGTAATATAAAAACATTGTCACAGTGCCAAATGTTACACCGAGCTATGGCAGAGCTCGACGTGACAATTATCTCAAGAATCTCTATCTTGAACAAAAACTAGAATATTTATTATTATTATTATTGGGCTATATCATGAATGAAATCAAAATATACTTAATTGAACAAATTAATTTCATAACAGGATTAAAGTTTAAAAAACATTTGATATGCACTCAAAAAATACTCCTGATGTAATTAAAATAATATTACTTAATAAAGGAATTTGAAATGGGTTAAATGGAGTAATTCTAACAGGAGGTCATATTGCTCCAATTTCAATGTTCGGGGATAACATTAGGGGGAGACAAGTTACTCTTGAAAATATTGTTTATATGCATTATATTAATCTATTATATCTATCTCTTTCTGTCGTGTGCTGAAGTCTTGCTTGTTGCACAGATGCGCCTGCTGCAGAGCACGTGGGCGGAGATGCTGAGTCTCACGATAGCGTACCGCTCGATGTCCGGCGGCGCGTCGACGCGGCTGCGCTTCGCCGCGGACCTCGCGCTGGATGAGCAGCAGGCGAGGGAGATCGGAGCAGGGGAGCTGTTCGCACAGGTACACTTACTCTGTGATCTGTGTGTGTCATATCTACCGGGAATGTATGCAGCCCCGGCCAAGTATCTGCTGTGGACCCGGTGGAGCGTCGAGCTATGAGACTGACTGGTAACGATCCCAAAGAATTAATATAGTGCTGCGTACAGTACGGACGTTCTCCGCCTCCCACCGATCCGCGATACCTCACCTCTGTGTGCCTACCTACCTTCTTTTTTGTCATTTGTTCCAAGTGTCCGACATGTGACGTTACGCTGCTTAAGGCGAAGTTCCTAAGCCTCGGACATAGGCGTCAGGTTGCCTGCCATTTTTGTATTTTATAGAATACTTTTTGGAGAGTGCGCAGGAGATATTTTTGTTGATTCCACATATATAGATATTATATATAGACATATAGTCCACCACGCGAGCCCAGTGCGGATTGGTAGATTTCACACACACACCTTTGAATTTTTTCGAAAAACTTTGTGTGTGCGAAATTGGCAACACTTAACCATGAAGATGGCGTCAATGAAATGACATTTGAAGCTATAGAGATAGTACAAAAAATGAGTTTGTAGGAAGAAAATGTTGACAAAAATGCAATCATAGTATTTTTATAACAATCATTTGGGTTTTACTTGATTTTTTGATGCTTACCTGAATCACGGGAAGCTAGGCGCTCAAAAACAACCGTCATCATTTCAAATGATGATGATGAATGATTTGGTTCTTTAAACATACGATTGTGTCCAGGTGGCGAGTATTGCTAAGCGCCTTGAGCGCGCGGCGGCGTTGCGCGAAGAGTGCTATTTATTGAAAGCGCTCGCGCTGGCCAACTCGGAGGCGCGCATCGACGACCACGGCGCTCTCCGGCGGTTCAGAGACTCCATACTGGCAGCGCTCAATGACGCTGTCAACGCGCTCAGGTAATTCATGATAGATAGATAGATTATCATTTTATTTGCCAGCACAATACAAACAAAATCAAAATACACACACACACACAAGAAGAAGAACACACAATATAAGTGAGAACTAACAGCATAGTTTATAGCAATGTATAATGCCAGCAAAAAGGCCCTAGCTCAGCATAATGTTTTTCCTCCTGTTTTTCCATAAAGAATTCCTCTTCAATATATAATGCTCTTGGCCTTCATTTCACCTGATGGTAAGGTAACCCACCCAGCTCAATCTAATGAGGCGCTAGGTCTGATATTTCATGCTATTAAGACTGCTTAGGCAGCATGATGGTCAATTAGACAGGCGGACATAGAAAATGCCCGCCAACCAAAGGGATAGGTGGTCCAGGTAGGAATCGAATCCGGGACTTCTGGAATGTGAGTACTACATATAATTTAAACATGAATCCATAATGTATAAATTAATCCGAAAAACAGCAATGATTACAAAAATTCTGGCTTGGTGTTTGGAATTATCCTATAAATCAAGAATCTTCTGTATTCTGGAGTTTGTAACGTAGCAGTAACCCAATGTTCCAATATCTAAAAGCATCACGTTGATTCACAATACACACACATATTCCCTCTCACTCTTACACCTTCACACTCACACACTTTCACCCACCCACCCGCATTTAAAATAAATAAAATATTGTAAATATAATATTGAAGTGTTGTAATTGTTAGCTGATCCAATAAATAAAATAAAATAAAAATTTATATGCTTAACAGGAAGACCCAGTGCAACTTATAATTTTGAAATTATTAAGTTTATTGAATAAAACATTTAACATTTTCAATCTATTAGAAAAGAACGAATGAGGGTGACTCTGGCGCTGTACGGACTCTTAAATATGTAAAAGAAGTTCCGTTACTCAAACAAGGACCTGGGTGCAGTACTATGAGTAACGGAACTTTTGGGAAGACAATTCCCAGCAGTCCAGTCGTGGGTCAACTTCAGCAGACCCGCTGGGGACGCACGACTAATTCTATTAACTATACCGTTTATCAGTTTCATCATCAACAGCTATATGTCCCCACTGCAGGGGCTCAGGCCTACTCTCAAACAGAGAGTGAAGCGTCGGTGGCTCAATGGATAAGGCACGGACTCTCAAGCTGAGGGTACCGGATTCGAATCCAGCCGTGTACCTATGAGTTGTTTTTCAATTCAAGTACATTATCCGATTGCTTAATGGTGAAGGAACACATCGTGAGGAAACCTGCATGTCTTGAACAGGCATGTGAAGTCCGCCGATCCGCACTGGGCCCGCCCATACACTCTCTGTCGGAGGGTAGGCCTGGAGATCAGTCTGCTGCTTGCTGAATCTTATCTGTAATATTGGATGGTTGTCACAGGCCATACAACCCAAACGCGTCGCTGCAGCAGCTCCTGCTGGTGCTGCCGGCGCTGAGACACGCGGACGTGGCGGTGCGACGCTTCTGGTCCGGGGTGCACCGCGACCGGCGCGCCCCCATGAACAAACTCTTCGTGGAAATGCTCGAGGCGTGCCTGCGGTAGACATGTCCACACATGTCCCGACTTAGGTCAACGTGTACAGACTTGTTTTAGTTGTCGAGACGCAAGTGCTGACAGAAACCGGTGTCTCCTCTGCCCTGACACGCGATCGAATTATCGGACGCCATTGAAATGTTGGGAAGAGTTTCGTTAGATCTTCGAAGGAAGATCTTGGAAATAACTAAGGATTGAAGTAAAAGTGGAGGGAAATGTCCGATTTAGCTGCGGCAGCGACGGTGGCCGGACATGTTTGAACTTGTCTAAACGTGAACGAATTTGTTTTAACCTTGTCCAGGTGTGTATGGACTTTTAGCTTATAGCTATCGAGTACCTATTGGTTTGCTGATCGTGTGAGTGATCCATAATGTTTATGGAATTTATTTCGGGCTTGGTTTTACTTGCTCATTGAATTTACAGTGTTTGTCCGCCATGTTGAATGGCCACAAGAATTTGGCAACAATTTTGGTAACTTTTAGTCATGATTATGATGATCAATTTCGCTCAAAACGTAAGCGTTAGTTATTTCGGTGACCATTCAGCCATTGCTGGTAACAAATAACTAAATTTTGTGGGCAATTAAAATTATTTCCTTTATCTCTTTTAGATGATGTTAGGACGGCGCAGGGTCGCGACATTCTAATACTTTTACAAGTTAAGTTTTATTTATAGTACATTTTTTTAGTACATTTGACTGAGAGGAACTAAAGTTAAATTGCAATGGTACTTGGTACCAATATTTAATTTAATTTTTTTAAATATATTTTTATTGTTTTAAAAACATGGTTCACATAAACATATCTCGTTTTATTTTTATTGACATTGTCTAAAATAAAATAATCAAAAACTTTTTCGTTGTTCTTTTAAGCCATCAATTGTACAAAATGATAAAATTAATAGATAACATATCAAATTTTAAATCACTTAATGAATTCATTAAAAGTGTACGCCATATTCATTGTCTGCATTTAATTATAATTTGGGTGAAGTTGTTTTGGTTTGATTTACTAATTTGTAAATAGGTAAGGTTTATTTATGTTTGGGCGTGTTTTAGTATTTAGGTCAAAGGCTGTGATGTGGTAGGGGAAGGTAGTGGGAAAAAATATTTTGATGATTTGACGAAAACCTTGTTTTTGTATATAAATATATTCATAATATGTATCTTTTACGATACTCAAGTACAGTACTCGCATACAAAGTTTACCCCTCTGAAGTTATCTCTCCGCAATTTCAAACATGTACAGACGGAATGTGTGTGTATTATTTTCGATAATAAACTATCCCTAGATGACATACAACACTAGGACATTTCTTTCCATCCGCTAATATGCCTTGCCTCCCACTTACGTTAATAATTGATACTTCGCGATCTTTTGTGACTAACTTCAGAGGGGCAAACATAGTTTGCGAGTACTATATGGAGTTTTTTTTAATTCGACTTCTAACACTATGTAAAAGAGAAAGTAATTATTGTCGCCAGTTATTAACATATATAAAACTCATTTAATAACATCTGAGATAATATTTTAAAGTTTTTAGTTTTTTTTAAAAACAGGTTATTATTTTGTTGGTCCGTAGTCGCGGCCCCGCGCCTTAAATGTACAAAACAATGGACGGATTTAGTACAAAAACTTGTTACTATTTTTGTATAATATTAAAATATATATCGTAGTTCTATTGGTGTACAGTTTCGAGGTTATATTTACGTATATATTGTCAAGGGAAAATACATTTTATTACCCACGTTGTTATAGTTTTACGGACACGAAATAAAATATCTTCTTCAAGGCGATCCGCCTCCAACAAAGTTTCATACTAAATTTCTGTTGCCATAATCTTTTAAAATATTACAGCTGGATTTGTGTAGTAACTATCTAAAAATAAGACATCGGATTGTGATGTCACGAAATGAGTATCATTAACATACAACTTCACAGTGAATCACAATTTTCATTTTAAACACTTTTTTCGATTATTGTTCAAAGCGTCATCTATGAACCATTAGCTGCGTAACTGCTATTGTAGCTAACTATGAAGTTGTAAATTAATTATATTTATTTCGCGACACTATAATTTCGTCTCCTATTTTTAGGTTATTACTTTATAAAGTCTGTTAATTTAGTTACTGCGTGTTCTTTAACTGCACAAATTAGTCTGTGTTTTGAGAGGAGATGATCAAAACAAACCACGATACTCAGTTCACGAAACAATACGTTATTTATTCAGATATTACACATTTGTCTTAGATTAGACGAGAATAATGTATGACGCAATAATATAGCGCTGTGCGCGCGTGGTCGGCTAGGGGCGCGGGGAACGACTGGCGAGCCCCGAGTCGCAAAACGTCAAGTCAGCATACTGTGACGTATGCGCCCCTACATCACACCCCCCTAGAATTTGGTACGATGAAAAATACATAAATTTTGAAATCACAAACCAAATTATAACTACTAAGATATGACTCGATATAAACAAAGAATGCACTGCGATAAACCTACAACAACAATGCGTAACATGATAGCTTTGCTTACATCATGACTCTGTAACAGTTCAATGTTCATGCGAAATCATTAAGTATACATTGCTGGCAATATACATTACTGTTTGTACATTATTAAATTTAAACAATCAAGTTCTTATATACTAGATCAAATATTTTTTCTTTACCAAACTGTGAACGAAATGCCTTTTATTAAAACGTAAGTAATATTTGTGAACTAAAGTGAGAAAAATAAGTAAATGCTAAAACACTTATGAAAATATCACCTTAGTGGGTGTGGGCTGCTTTACCAAATAAATGTAAGGTTAAAAGAAATTGCAATAAAGTACGCACATGCCTAAACTATTTTGCTTACCTAGATGACCTTAATTACTAGAAACGTGCTGGCATCTTTGTTACGCGTCCACTGCGCGTTTTCTTCAGCGGTGGTCTATCACCGCGTACATTGCCGTGCACTGCTTCCGAAGCCGTCTTGATTTCTGTACTTGGTGGCGCAACCGTGTTTTCCGAATCATTAAGAACGTATGCCGGTTTCAGTCTATCGATAGAGATATTTACCCGCCTGTTTGGTAGCTGCAGTTCGAAAACTTTCGAACCTCTTTTAATGACCTCGAAAGGACCATCATACGGAGTTTTCAAAGGCTTCCGCACTGCATCATCTCTGACAAACACATGTGTGCAAGATTTTAAATCTCGATGCACGAACCAGTTTTGGTTACAAAGATGATTAATAGCGATAGGTCTGAGCCTGCTAATTGCTTCGCGTACGTTCTCAAGGACACCACTTGAGCCACCATGTACAGAATTACCTGTTGAAAAATAGTCACCTGGTAATCGTAACGGCTTGCCGAACGTATATTCGGCTGCACTGACGCCGTTGTCGCTACGTCCCGCAGCGCGAAGTCCTAATAACACCGTTGAGAGTTCGTCTACCCATGACCTTGAGTCTAGGCGAGCCATCATCGCTGCTTTGAAACTGCGATGCCAGCGTTCCACGATGCCGTTAGCCTGTGGATGGTAACTAGTGGTCCTTACCTTTTCGACCCCTAAGTACTTCATCAAATCGGTGAATAACTGGCTTTCGAATTGCCGCCCTTGATCCGTTGTTATTCGGCAAGGACAACCGTATCGCGTGATCCAGTTATCATATATTACCTTAGCGACAGTTTCCGCCGTAATATCCTTTATCGGTACTGCTTCCGGCCAGCGCGTACCTCTGTCGACCATGGTGACAAGATATCTATACCCTTCCTCAGTCGTGAGTAAAGGTCCGACAATATCAACATGTAAGTGTTCGAAACGCTCTGCCTGTTTAAAAGCTCCGTATTCTGATATTGTATGCCTACCGATCTTTGCTTTTTGACACCTAATACAAGACTTGGCCCACTTACCTACGTCTGTGTTCATACCCGGCCAAAAATATCTTTTCGCAACCAATCTGCGTGAAGCTCGAATTCCTGGATGGCTTAAGTTATGCAAATTATCAAATACCTGACGCCTAAATTCCTTAGGTAGGTAGAGTCGAGCGGTCGATGTTGATATTTCGCAATACAACTCGTGGTCACATGTAGGCACAAATATGCTTTTAATGCATACGCTATTGTTGTAGTCTGTATGACGTCGTTGCGAAATGTAGGTGTCCAATTTCTGCGAATCGGCCAGCCGTTCCAAATCTAATGGTGCTGGGCATGAAATCGTCGCTACACGCGATAAGGCATCGGCCACACTATTGTGTTTACCTTGTACATGCCGAATATCGGTTGTAAACTCGCTAATGAACAATAGCTGCCTTGTACGCCTCGGCGTCTCCGCGTCAGTAGCTGATTTTGATCTTGAGAACGCGTGTACTAGCGGTCGGTGGTCCGTATATATGACCAGCGGTCTGCCTTCGAATATTTTTCTAAAATATTTTAAGGCAGAATAAATGGCTAATAATTCTCGATCATACGTACTATAACGCTGTTGCGGTGTCGTCAACTCCTTAGAGAAATACCCAAGAGGCTTCCACAAACCTTTTTCCATTTGTTGTAGAACTGCCCCTATGCACGTGTCCGACGCGTCGGTCATTAGCGCCAACGTAGCGTCCGCGCTCGGGTACGATAACGTCGCAGCGTTCTCCAGTTGCGACTTACATTCTCGAAATGCTGATTCCGCATCCGGTGTCCACACAATGGGTGTTTTGTCGTTCTTCTTGGCGTTACTTAGGTATTTTGTTAAAATACATTGACTTTTTACCGCCTGTGGGATGTGGTTCCTGTAAAAGTTTACCATTCCTAGGAACCGACGAAGTTCATTGATGTTCTTTGGTTTCGGATAGTCACAGATGGCTTTGACTTTATCGTCCAAAGGCCGTATCCCATTGGAAGTGACGCGGAAACCAACGAAATCTAATTCGGCAGCTCCAAAACAACTTTTCGCCAAGTTGATCGTTATACCAAACCTGTTTAACCGCTCGAAAAGTAGCCGCAGGTGCTCTCGATGCTGTTCCTCGTTGTCACTGGCGATGATGATGTCATCAATATAGCTGAATAGAAAATCTAGCCCTTCTAAAACGGTATGATTCATGAAGCGCTGGAAGGTCTGGGCCGCATTCCGAAGTCCGAAGGTCATCCTCGTGAACTCGAATAATCCGAAGGGCGTGATAATCGCGGTTTTGTCGATATCCGCCGGATTAATTGGAATAAAATGATAGGCCCTGTTGACATCGATTGACGAAAAAATTTTCTTACCTGCCAAAATGTATGTGAAATCGCCTAAACGGGGAATGGGGTACCTGTCTGGTTTGGTTATAGCGTTCAGCTGCCTGTAGTCACCACAAGGACGTATATCTCCATTTTTCTTAGGTACCACGTGCAAAGGACTCGCCCACGAGCTCTTTGATGGTCTGCAGATGCCCATTTCCTGCATATTTTTAAACTCATCTCTAACCTTTTTGTAGCGGTCCGGTGGCAGCGGACGTGCCCGTGCGAACACCGGTGGCCCCGTGGTCTCTATGTGATGTTTCACTGTATGCTGTGGAGTCTCCTTAAACGAAATTGGTTTTGTTATATCTGGAAATTCATTTAGTAATTTACTATATGGGTGGCATTCGTCTACAGTTTTGATTGATGATACAGAACTATTTACGACACTTGCAATTATATTTTTTTTAGTATAATTATCGATAAGCCTTTTTGTTTTAAGATCGACAAGCAAACCATAATGGCTTAGAAAATCCGCTCCGATTATGGGTTGCTTGACGCCTGCAATAATAAACGTCCATTTAAAAATTTTACCTAAACCCAAATCAATATTCATACAAGTTGTACCATAAGTATTTATACGCGTGTCGTTTGCGGCGTATAGATTATACTCGCTTTTGTCGCAACTAGCTTTACGCCTAACTACACCAACAGGTATCACTGACACGTTCGCTCCTGTGTCAATAAGAAAACTTTGACCACTATTATTGTCTTGCACACATAGACGGCGATTAACATTGCCTATGCAGGGTCCCGTCGTCGACTGCACAGCTTCTAGTTTCCCTGGTTGACTTTTCCTTTCCAGCTGCAAGGACTCCTGCACTTAAAAGCCTTTGCTCCGAAACGCTGATGAAAATAACACAGCTTCCTGCCCGACGGTCGTCCTTGCTGTGTATCGTAGTCCTTGCGGAACTGTGTCCCGACGCGGCGATCCTCGTTCCAGCGTCTTCTCTCTCTACGCAGCTCCGCCACTTCCATGCTGAGCTCTTCCATCTTTGCTGTAACACTGCTCGCTTCGCTACTTCCGGTCGACACGCTAGCTACTTCTACTGGCTTCAGGCTCTCCATAACCCTATCGGCCATCGCTGCCAACTCCGTCAAAGCCGTTACACTGGAGGCTGCTAAAGCCGTTCTGACTGCAACCGGTAGGTGGCCTTGCCATAGCGTTCTGAGCGCGTTATCCTGGAAGCTAGTGCCAGCCAGGTTCTGCATACATCTAAGCAACTGAGAAGGCTTCTGCTCACCAAGCTGCATCTCTCCAACGAGCCTCTGTATTTTTCTATCCTCTGACTCCTGATAGACGCTCAACAACCTTGCTTTGATTGCCTTGTACTTCTCCTTTTCCGGCGGCTTCTGAAGGATGTCCGTTACCTGAGGTAACACTTGCTTGCCCAATTTCGTGACAAGTAGCTGGAACTGTGCGGCATCACTGGCATGCTGCGGCAAAACAGCAGCTTCGTACTGCAGGAACCACAGCTCCGGTTGATCCGTCCAGAAGTCCGGTACGCGTGCGTCGACGGAGATTCCTTTGACCTCCTTATTCTCTTCCGCCATTTTTACACGCGCGGTGATAAAAAAGGTAGTTATATATCTAATATAGCCTACCTAGCCAACCGAAAGTGAGTCGCCCCCTAATAGCGTGGAACTGAGTATGTACAACACTGGAACAGTTCACTAAAACGGGTCACCAATATAAAGTCTGTTAATTTAGTTACTGCGTGTTCTTTAACTGCACAAATTAGTCTGTGTTTTGAGAGGAGATGATCAAAACAAACCACGATACTCAGTTCACGAAACAATACGTTATTTATTCAGATATTACACATTTGTCTTAGATTAGACGAGAATAATGTATGACGCAATAATATAGCGCTGTGCGCGCGTGGTCGGCTAGGGGCGCGGGGAACGACTGGCGAGCCCCGAGTCGCAAAACGTCAAGTCAGCATACTGTGACGTATGCGCCCCTACAACTTATCATAGCCAGCTGTTCTATTTTAAGAGATTATGGCAACAGAAATTTAGTATGGAAGCATTAGGAGAGGGATAACGTTAAAGAGTTATACTGATTCTGTGAAGAACATTTGATCGCAGTTTTCACGTTTTTCTAAATTTAATTTAATATCATATCAATACAGCTATGGATTGCCAATATTATAAAATAGCTATCAATATAGTTTTTATGCTATCAACAAATATTTCGTCATTTTTCCTTATATGTACAGTCGAGTACGAAAATATGTATCCACTTTTGTACCATGTCACATTATCCCTTGCTTGTTCCTATGTAGTGTGTTGAGGGAAATGTCAATTAAAGGAGTGTACGCACGGCTACAGATCAAGCTGTACATTGTGTAAGCTGAACTGGCACCGTGAGCGAATACATTTAATGCGAGGTCAGCTTATACTATAAATGTAAAGCTTGATGTGTAGACGTGTGTACAATATTGCTCTTATAAAACGTATAAAATTGCAAAACATTCATTATTTAAACCAATGAACGGTAGGTATTTTCATCGAATCCTCTGCCTTGTTTCAAATTTCCTTGACGGTATAATTTTTAAATCTCGACGAACGGAAGCCGTTTTCGGCGCATTTATGATTAATTTCTGTTTGAGTTTTCTTCTTATTCTATTATTGTAAATATGTGTTTACAATATCACTCATTTATGATTAGGACATTACTAGGTAGAGATGCACCGAATATTCGGTTCCTATCCGGTATCCGGCTTATCCGGCCCTTTTTTACTATCCGGCCGGATACCGGATGGTAATGTACTATTAGGCCGGATACCGGATAGTAAACTTAGTAGATTTTATAAATAGAATCTTAATAAGGACACAGTTGTAATTGAAGCTTTTTATTATTTTAAACAACTTTAACTTTTTATAATAACGCTGACTGACACGATAAAACTCTACCAAGAACTGTGACCGCGCGAACGTTCAAGTGCTACGAAACAAGTCAAAACCTGCGGCGTGCCGGTGCGCGACACCCACCTACGAAACTCAAAATGCCGCCGGCCGAATATTCGGCGGCCGGATACCGAACATTCGGCTGGTGGTCAGGCCGAACATCCGGTATCCGGTATCTGGCCAAACAACTATTCGTTGCATCTCTATTACTAGGACTGCAGATCAGTTATGATAATCTTAACAAATTAAATGATTATATTATGTGTAAATTGTAATACTGTTTCATTGAAATTATACATGTATATGCATTCGTTTTTTAGACAAGTTTACTTATAAATATACAATTTTATATCACGTGTGTTTCGCGAACATAACAAAATATATAAAGAAATGAACTTGGAATAATAACATGATTACTTTAAAATGGCCTAAACAAGTAAATGCGTTCAAAAAGAACTGGAAACCGACTTCAATTGCCCTAAAAGACAAATTTAGGATTTATATTGTTTTCTCATGGATGCCGTGGTCAGAACTGGACCAAATTGAAATGGGACACGAAAAGCACCAGCTTTCAAATAAAAAAGAATCATCAAAATCGGTTTACTCAGTCAAAAGTTCTGAGGTAACAAACATAAAAAAACTTTCCCGTTGAATTTAGAACCTCCTTTTTTTGAAGTCGGTTAATAATCATTTAAATAGTCTATTGATATTAAAGAACTAAATCAATACTGTTATTTTTTATCATTATTGGCATAATGATATTTTTTGTATTCCTTTTATACCCATAGTTACAGATGAAGAACATTTCACAATATAAGCTGACCTCGCCTTGTATGTGCTTGCCGTACAATGTGAGACCAGCTTATACTGGAAGCTTAAAGTGTGAAAAAGACAACTGTATTTGCATTTTGTAGATTCAGTGGATCAGTATAACATACATAAATATAAATAAATAGACTATCCCTGTTACCAATAGCATCCAGAATTTATTTTTGTATTAAAAATGGTCGGTAACAAGTGAATGAAAAGTAAATAAAAACACGATGTCGAAAAAATTAATTACGAATCTAACGACACCTCTCAAGCTAAAATCCATCGAGCCGTTCAGGCCGCAGAGCGTGCCAAACAATTATACATACAAACTCTTGAAAAACATAACCCTCCTTCTGGCGTCGTCGGGTAAAAAATACGATGTCAAATTTAGATACAAAGAATTCCAGTGTATAGTGTATTGATTGATATTCTGTTGTATGTAGGTAGTTATTCTTATGTTAAGAATATTTGTTTTTTTTTCTTCTCTTTAATTTGTTAGTGTATAAAGTTTAATCTCTCGGCTTACCGGCAGGGTATGGTGTGTATTAGCTTGTACGAAACGTATGATGTGCCACATTTGTTTGTGTGGAGCCAGAATTTCGTCCAAAACCATTGCTTCGTAAAATTTTTATAATAAAATAAATATGCCTGTATAAAAGAGATGTTTAAAATTCCGCCTGCACTTGTACACTATTTAAAAAATCAAGTAATAATCTAAATATGTATTGAAAAATACTAGAATTACATTTTTGCATTTATTTTAATTATTGTACAAAATAATTCTTTTTTGTACTAAGTGACAGCGTCAAATGTCATTTTATTGACGCCATCTTTGTTTTCAACGTCAAGTCTTACCTGTTTCGTGTGTATCATATGTTTTTGTAGAAATAAACTAAAACGAAATATACAAAAATGTTAACTAAATCACTTGTATTTGATAAGGGACTTTTAAAATTATAAGTGTACAAGACCAGGCCTTGGCGCCATACATTCGCGGAACGTGTCATTTATACTTGCAAAAGTAGTACCTCTAAATAAATCCCGTCACACCTATCTGTTCTATTCAGACCTACCTACAACGGTCCGGAATGTGTATTGCTTGTTTGAACCAGCAGTTGTGGCACTTTTAATTTGTATGGAAAAGTAGTCCTATGATTTGAAGCTTGACACTAGTGACTACAGATTATCGTACACTTTGTAGGAACGGACGATCCGTTCCTACAAAACCGTTAGTACAAAAATCGATTTAAAAAGAAGTTTTTTCAAGTTTGATTTTTAAATATCGAATGGTTTGAAGCCGTTCCATTATGCTTATACTGGTCAAATGGTCCAGAGACGATAATCGATTTTGAAAATAGAAAAAGATTTATCTATGCAAATTTATTGAAATGCAAGTTATTGTTAATGCATATTTTGCTTTAATAATTTTGGTTTGGACAAAATATTGTCTGCACGCACCCCAATTTTAAGTAGGTTAATTTAGTTTATAATTCTTGTAGCGTATTTGATCTGTGATTACTATGTGTAATTAATGATGTTATTGAATTTTTCTTTAGTTCACCATTTAAAAAATGGTATAATGTAGTTATAAAAAGTGCTTGAAGAATTTACGATTCAAAACTACCTTTTTTTCCTAAACACTGTCGATTCAAATTAATGAATTATTACTGTTTAATTTATGATTAAATTAATGATTTAATAAGTCGATGAAATGAATTTCTATAATAAACACGGATTTTGACCTGAAATTAAATGTACAAATGAAATGTAGCAACTATTATTTGTGTTAACTATATAGTCCTAAAGTTATGTCCAGCTGTGGAGTTATTAACTGATGATAAGGTCCCAGTTATAATACGGGAGATCTCATGATTTTTTTTTCATCATCATCCGCTAGACGTCCACTGTTGAACATAGGCGAGGGGCCTGAGCTTATAGAATTAATGTAAAGGTAAATCACACTGCGGCGGAAATCAGAATTCAGAATGAAATTTTACATGCCATTCATAAATGACACGTTCCGGGAATGTATGTATCTCTGGCCTGGTCTTGTACACTTGTAATTTTAAAAGTTTATTATCAAATATAAGTGATTTAATTACCATTTTTGTATATTTTGGTCTAGTTTATCTGTACAAAAACAGTAAACACGGACGAAACAAGCAAGATCCAACTTAGAAAACCAAGATGGCGTCAATAAAATGACATTTGACGCTGTCACTTACAGCATATTTTGTACAATTAAAATATAAGCAAAAATTTAATTGTAGTATATTTCTGTACATTTTTAGATTACTATTGTTTGATTTTTTTATAGAGTACAAGTGCAGGCATTCCCGTGATTACGTCTGGGCAACGTCTGGGGATGACAATAAAATCCGCCGGCAGTGACATAAATAAGTCCCGTAGCTCTTAAGTGTCACCATCAGTAAAAAAACTTATAATATAAATATACTACTGTATCTATCTTAGATCTTATTTTTTCACTGATGGCGGCACTTGGTGTTTTGTTTATGCGGAGTTATTATCAATAATTTTATTATTGTTTATTGTGAACTGTCAGTAGCAGGTCAGTAGGTTTGTTATGGTAATCTCAGATCAAGGAACGTACGTAGGTGGACGTACCTGTGTCTTGTGAATTGTACCTTTTATTTACAATGTTAAATCGTGCCGATCCCGGGGATATGTCAAATAAATTATGAATTGGAGAAAATATTTACGTCTTTTGTTTTATTTTTTATGCTTTTGTTTCAAAATATTTCATTCATGGCTACACTAGTACCTAGTAATAACCTGACCCCTTGTGAGATTAGCTTATGGAAAAATTATCACATTGTAAAAAACGTATGTGTTAGCCATAGTACCGATCCTTGGACTTTCTTGCGGGGGAGGTATCGCGGATCGGTGGGAGGCGGTGTACGTCCGTTCTGTATGTAGTACTGTATTAAGTACAGTAAGCCACACTCGAAAGGTAAGGTAAATTGCTGCTAGTCAAGTACCGTCGCAAATGAGAAAGGGAGAGAAGTGTGTTTGTGCATTTTGTCTATGGTAGAAAAAAACCCAGATACATAAAGATACAGCGCATTAGGCAGTCTTAGCGTTTAAAATGTTGGTGATTGATTTTCTGGTAGTTTCAATGAAACAATTTTTATACAATGGATTTTATTGCCTAAAACAAACCTAACCTAAATATTTACAGTGTTTCGGATATACTGCCGAGTCACAGTGAAATTCAGTCGAAACTACAACATAACCATAATTGAAATTAAATAAGAACTTATATTTATACTATAGCGAATTGCTCGTACAACAGCTCTCTCACTTTGTAGTATTCTTCTGAGAGGACTCCTTCGAGAGCGACGCGGCCGTTCTCCAACTGCAAAAAAACAATTATTTTTATAAGCGTCAGTGGCGCAGTGGATAAGACGCGGACTCTCAATCTGAGGGTTCCGGGTTCGAATCCAGCCGTGTACCTATGAGTTGTTTTTTCAACTCAAGTACATTATCCGATTGATTAACGATGAAGGAAAACATCGTGAGGAAACCTGCATGTCTTGAACAGGCATGTGAAGTCCGCCGATCCGTACCGGGCCCGCGTGGTGGACTATGTCCCATACACTCTCTGTAGGAGAGTAGGACTGAGCCCCTGCAGTGGGGACGTATATAGGCTTTTGATAATGAACCAATAAATATATATATATATATATATATGTATATATTGTATCTAAGCTGTTTTACAGCTAATTTATGTAAATTCATGAAGTTTTTTTTATGAATTGTATATTTTTTAGTAAAAGCTTTTTGACGGAGCTTGTTCCCTTAGTAAGTACCCACTACTTTGGATGGTAGGCTACTGTGTTACCTAAGTCAGTCGTTTTAATAGCACGGTTGTGTTCCTATGATAGGTAAGAGCCAGCGCTTTGTTAGGATTAGAATTCTGAGAGCCATCAAATGTGTAAAACTCTTAATAAAACGATGACCTATGATGACACGGTAGACTTTTCTTTGACTCAGAATCGAGGTTCCTGTCATCAGCCGCTCGATACCTACAGTCTCTTGCTGGTCCCAGCACTGTGACAGACTATGGCCGATCTAGAGCTGGGACTAGCAACAGAGCTATAGCAGATTGGGATTCTGACAATATTATTATGTGGGGATTCTCTGTTAGTAATTAGTAATAATTAATATGAATGAATAAATGAATAACTATACATTAACGTCATCTGCGAGGAATACAACAATTATGGCACTGGATCATTTCAACGAACGAATTTAAAAAGCAGCATTTCAGACAATGTCATCATCATCAGCCGGGAAACGTCCACTGTTGGACATAGGCCTCCCTCATGGTACGCCACATCGACCGGTCCCGAGCCACCTGCATCCAGCGACTCCCTGCGACTCTAACCAGGTCGTCGGTCCATCTAGTGGGGGGACGGACTGGTAGACGTTTCCCGGTACGTGGTCGCCACTCGAGAACCTTTACTCCCCACCGGCTATCGGTTCTTTGAGCGATGTGGCCTGCCAATTACCACTTCAGCTCACTGACTCGTCGAGCTATGTCGGTGACCTTCGTTCGTCTACGGATTTCCTCATTCCGGACCTTATCACGTAGAGAAATTCCGAGCATAGCTCGTTCCATTGCTCGCTGAGTGACTTTGAGCTTGTTTACTCGGCCCACAGTCAATGTACTTTAGTCAAAAGGTAACTGACATAGAGACAACAGTTACTGCCTCATTTAGAATGTTAGTATTAAATATAAATAAATCTGTATACAATACTCACTCTCCTTATGGCCAAGGTGCCGTTGCAGCACTCTAGCGCGCCGCCAGAGAACTCAGCGTTGAGACCCATCTTGGCGAGGGCGGCGCGCAGCTCCGAGAGACGTACTTGGTTGATGAAGGACGCCGCGTGCGCACTGCCCTGAGACGGCTCCAGGGCCATCACCACGTCTTGAGAGTCCTCTGCAAGGTCACAGTGTTCTTTGTAGGTCATTAGGTCTTTGTAGGTCATCGAATCTTTGTATGTCATTGGCTCTTTCGAGGTCATTGGGGCTTCTATAACTAAGCGCACTTCCGCTATTAGACGTATTATATATAAAGGATGAAGCAAATATTGTTTCTTATTTGACTATGCAATCCTAACAAAACATCCTGCGCGTTTGTTACTGGCCGACTACGGCGAAGCAAAAAGAAGTGTAATGACTTTAGCAACCTTTGAATGTTGATCTATGTTCATCTGTTTCATGATATCTTCTAAACGACTCATCGTATTTTGACAAGAGTTGCCATCGGAAACGTGGCGTTTATCCGCGGGTTATAGGCTACATGAAGTCACATGAAATTCAAAATGGCGGTTTGTACGGAACATAAAGAGTTATCAAAAATATTAAATATAAAATTGACGTGTTTGGTATCAAATGAAAGGTATTGATGAGTACATAACGAAAATATAGGTTACATATAAATACATATAGACAATGATTGAAACTTTGTTCGTAATATATACCAGTGGTAGCGTCGCTCTCCCTGTGCATGGTCCGCGGCGCCACGACCGCCGACAGCCACGCCAGCTCCACGTCGCCGGCCTGCCGCCACGCCAGCCCGCACATCAGACTGTCTGTCAGCTTCACCTGCGAACAAACATACATACATTCACATCAACATCTTACTGTTAGTTATATATATCACAGATGTTTACATAACGGTTATTAACGTGGATACGTTTATTATTAATACCGGTCTAGTGTGAGTTTTTATGCGATCAGATTTGTATGAAGAATTGTGCAGCGCCTCTAGCGGCACGTTTACGAAACTGTTATTCTTCATACAAATCGCGCAAAATAACGCAAACGCTTAAAAACTCACGCGCAAAAGTTCTTTTAGACGTACAGAACTAACGTTCAACGCCCCCCACCGATCTGCGATACCTCACCTCTCCCCGCAAGAAATGCGTACTATTATATGCTATGCCGTAACAGTATGGGGAAACGTTGCAAATATACAGAAGGTACTAATATGCCAAAAACGGTCTATCCGAATTATATACGGTCTAAAAAAACGTACGTCAGCAAAGGTACACTTTAAGAGAAACCGAATTATGACAGTGATAGATTTGTATATTTACAACTCACTCTTAGAAATACACCAAGAAAAGGACAAATTAACAATCAAAATGAACACCCATCAATACAACCTCAGAAACAAAGAAAGGATTCAACACCCCAGAACTAAATTAAATAAAGTATTGAACGAAAGGTCGCCACATACAAATAATAATGTATAATAAACTCCCACTTGACATTTACGATTGCCTTTTAGCGAATTCAAGAAAGACTAAAATCATTTTTCGAAATCAGTCCCTTCTATTATATATTACTAGGTCAATAAAGTGAAACCTGAATCTTGAATGTGACCCGTTCAAATCGGTAGTATGGCGCGCGCGAATCCACTCACACAAGCGCGTGTATAAAAACGTCATCCGTTCTATGTATGATAATAGGAACCGATATCACGACATTTCTAAGCAAAGTCCGACCTGTGAGTAAACTTGTCTAGCTTCATCATAAAATAACCAAGCTAATAACGACTTAATTCCACTGCCAACCATAAGAACGGTTGCGTTCCACTACACTTAGTTAACATTCCACCATCACGCACGAAGCGTTTCGCTTATTGATTACTATGTGTACAACTAAGGAATAGAATTCCCTGCCGGCTTGTGTTTCCCGAATGCTACAACCTGGGTAGTCCCAAGGCAAATAGGCTATTTCTAGGCCGTGAACCATCCTTCCAGACCGTAGACCACACACTTATTGATTTATAATTATTTTACTTAATGATAGAAAACATGGCTTGTCTATTGTTTGTATAAATTAAATTACAATCCACAAAATTAAAAATTACATGTTAATTAGAGGTAATATTATTAAGATAATATTGCTACTAATATTATAATTAAAAGAAATTTATTTCGTCAACAAATACCTGGTAGATGTAGGACTCTGTGGTGGCATCAATTACGTCACCACGACACGGGACGAATATTTTCTCGATGCCCTCAGCTTCGCAGTGTTTCCTGGAAATACATGTAACATAATTTAAATTGACTCATTCATATATAACTATATTTCTTTTAAATATATAATTGTAGGAGTTGGTCCGTTCGACGTTGTTCTATCACATATCACTGGCTCGGCAATGCCCGCGGGTTTGGTACGTCCGCACTCGCCCACGGCTCTCATGAACTGTCACTCATTCTCCAATCCATAGACACACGAGACAGTGTGTGTATGCAAACACTACAATAATAATAAAAATAAGGCATCGTCCTGATTGGCACACTTGCGACTGTGTGTTGCGATGAGTATTTATTCGTACGATCGTTTAGGTGAGATTGTCCTTCCATTACGTAGATACACTTGGATATACTTGGATAGATAACCAATAGGATTATGAGTTAACGAGTAATAACATCAGATATCCGGGTCATAAAAGAGCCGGGACCTCAATAACAATAGCACCAACTCATTGGTCCTAAACGTCAAATTCACATACTATATACTTTAAAATCTATTTTATCCCAAAACCCTATATTTTAAAGAAAAAGCAATATTTAAACAACGTATTTTGTAATTATAAAAAGCAATTTAGGTTTCCCTCGAAAACGCTGAATAGTGTCATGGCGTCTTGAATGACGTCACAGTCTGCGAAACAACCTGCTCTGTGGTATGAAAACGTCAACAACAACAATTATGTTTTGCGTGGCGTGACGTCACACTTTCTGATTGGTGTTCGCTGTCACGTGACTTAATTCCTTTTTTTTCCGAATTTATTTTCTAAAAATATTAGTAAATAATCTTTTATGAGAAATAGACTGTTTTTTTCTTATCAACGTCTCTTCATTTATAATAGGCTAGATGACACCAAATCAGATTGTGGCTAAATTGTATTTTAAACCATAAAGGTCATTATAAAGCTCCTCTAAAATTTAAAATATCTAATATTATTTAATTTTTTCTGGACTTTTACACTTATAAAGCCCGCAAAAATTCCAAAAAACCAACTTGCTCGTATAAATTTTTTTATTTTACGTTTTGTTTTGTAATTACATTGTGAATATTTTTTAGTAAGGGAATGGTCACATAAAAACATTATTTTACGAGATAACTCAAATACTCAAACAACAAACTCAATTATATAAAAGTTTCATACATTATCTATACTTCAATACTTAGCCGTGACGTCACGCCTAGGTACCGATTTGTATGGAGCGTTTTTGCACCACGTGACTAAAATCACTTTTCGACGGGTTATATTAGGAAAACTATCAGTCGTATCGACAAATCTTTGACAAGGCCATTTATCTCTTCACACGGTCTCTCGAATGAGGGAATAAATTTTTTTGTCATCATCCCTATTAAAACTGTAATCGAAGCAATTTTCTGTCTGTTGATGTCTATTCTACGACTTTCGCGTTAAGGAACAGTCACTAGCACTAGTATCGACTTAATTATTACAAGTGATACCTGAGCGTGATGAGCGCGTTGGTGTTTGCCCGCAGCCCGACGATGGCGCGCGGCTTGGCCTGGGTGACGACGCGCAGCAGGGACTCCCCGTCGCACCGCCCCTCCAGCTCGATGTACTGTATGTTTGCCTTGACGTGCACCAGCCGCGTGCTAGACACGCACTTGCTCGGTATCTCGGACATCTCCTCTACGGAAACGATACAACTATTCAAATACAGCGAACTAGCTTTTCCCCACAACTTCTGCGTGGACTCCATAAATCACACGAGAATAGGCTGGACGACACCAAATCAGATTGGGGTTAAATTGTATTTTAAACCATAAACGGCATTATGATACTCATATAAAATAAACAATATCTAATATTATTTAAATTTTTACTTGACTTTTACAGCACATAAATTCCGCAAAATTTAAAAAAAAAACTTGCTCGAATTAAATCTTTTATTTTACATTTTGCTTTTTAATTACACCGTAAAGATTTTTTGTAAGGGCATGGTCACATAAAAACTTTATTTTACGAGATAACTCAAATATTGTTAAAAGTTTCATACATTTTCAACTTCAATGCCTAGCCGTGACGTCATTCCTAGGTACCGATTTGTATGGAGCGTTTATGCACCACGTGACTAGAATCCTTTACGGCTATTTATCTTTTCACACGGTCTCTCGAATGAGGGATTAATATTTTTTTTGTCGTCATTCCTATTATTTGTTTGATTGCCTGTAGTTAATTATCTAGTTTCACTTGAACACATACATGTTCCCTCACCACTGTGGTGGAAGAAAGGGGGCACATGCATAGTTTTGTCAGGGCACGCTTACTTCACTCACAGATTCGCGTCATCCGTTTAATGCATGGACATAAGTACCGCTATCACGACATTTATCAGCAATATCAGGGGTGTGACTCCAGTCCAGTGAGTCCAGTCTAGGTTTATTGTGTCGTGTCGTAAAAGCGACACAAATATATAGAGAGAATTCTTTTCGGTTAATGTAGATCGATATAATAAAATCGTAAGGGTAAAAGGTTCATTGAAGATATTTTGGAAAACTTCCATTAGCGATTTAAAATGTTGTGTAATTGTGTAATTTTACCTTCGGGTTCTTGTTTCGGCGGCGGCGCGGGCGGCACGTCGCGAATTTCTCCCTCCGCGTCCACTATCTCCGCCAGCCTGTAGTCCTCCGGCTGCAATAAACAACACTTTAAAAAACTAAATTACTTCAAACTACGACAGGTGTCCAGCGCCGGTACATACCTTGATGATCTCTCCGTAGTCGTCAGCGCGGGTGCGCTCCTCGTGGAAGGGATACATGGCGTGGTGACGCTTGTTGCTCTTGAACCAGCCGGCGGGGCGCGCGCCGGGGCGCACCGGTATGTCATGCCGCCCCGTCACCACCTGCATCTCCAGCTCTCCGTCAGAGTCCGAGTCTGAAGATATTCCCGTCGTCTCTTCTCTGGAAGAGCATTGGATCTCGATTTTAAAACACCAGCAACCACAAACAGTTCACTGGTCGGGCGCATCACTATCACTCTATATAAACTCACATAGTATTCACTTGAAAGTATTGTTGACCTTGACCTTACGATGCTGCATGAATTTTCTCATTCCGAGCCTGATACTCTATTGTATTGAGCTTAAGATGTAATAATCATATCTATCCAGCAGATTAACATTAGAAGAATATAAAAGTGGCACTCATTTCACAGTATTGTTGACCTTGAACTTAAAATGCTGCATTTTTTGTTTCTTAATTACAAGCGTCCGAGTAATAATCAGCTCTATCCTTCAGATTCACATTAGTGGAATATGAAAGAGGCACTAATTTTCCAGTATTATTGACCTTGACCTTCTGCTGCAGCATGTACTTCTCTAGCTTCTTCTAACTTGATGACGTGATCATCACTTGTATCGATAAGATTCACATAAGCAAAATATGACTGCACCCATTCAAAAGCATAGTTGACCTTGACCTTAATCTGTTACATGAACTCCTCAAACGCTATTCCCTAGAGACACATCCTCGATTGAATCACTATCTTTAAGATGTAACCATCACCTCTATCTCTATTCATAAGATTAACATTAGAAGAATATTACAGTGGCACTTATTTAACAGTATTGTTGACCTTGACCTTTTGCTGCTACACGAATTGCTCAAGCACCTTTTCCTCGACTCTCATCCTATAATCAATTCTGCCCATTTCAGATACAAATTAATAGAAACCGACAGTGAACTCACTTGACAGTATTGTTGACCTTGACCTTCTGCTGCTGCATGTACTCCTCTAGTTCAGCACCCTCAAGCCTCATTCTTCGGCGTACCACCAACTCGATGGTACGATCACCACCTTTCTCCATCAGATCGCGCGCCAATGTGCCAGGGGAAGTCCTAGGAATGTCATCAAGTTATTAGATACTAGATAGTCAACAGTATATATAAGCAAGATTATGGTGGTACTCGTACATTGACTCCTTTATCAGGGAAAATAGTCAGTAGCAGTCCCCTGATGAGCTCAGGTCTTGACTGGTGTGTCGACCACAATAAAAACTTTTCTTAACGGGATTCCGCTCCATCAAAGTTTCATACAAAATTTAATTTGCCACTATCTTTGAAAATAGAATAGCTGGCTTCGTGCAGTAATTATCTAGGACATCGTATTGTGATGTCGCGAAATGAGTATCATTAACATACAACTTCACAGTGAATCACAATTTTCATTTTTATACACTTTTTATTGTTATTGTTCAAAGCGCCATCTATGAACCATTTGTTGCGTAACTGCTATTGTAGCTAACTATAAAGTTGTAAACTAATGGTATTTATTTCGCGACACTTAATTTCATCTCCTATTTTTAGATAGTTACTACACAAATCCAGCTATTATATTTTAATAGATTATGTCAATAGAAGTTTAGTATGAAACTTTGATTGAGGCGGATCGCCTTAGATCATATAAATTAGCGAATGACTTACCTGGCAGTCAAAACAATTGAATTTTGTGGGTTAGTGGACCACAGCAAGAACAGATCTCTAGCGAACCCAGCCTCCAAGTCTGGAAAGGAAGCCAGGACCACCTTGGGCCCTGGAGTCCTTGTCACCTCTCCGACAGAGTGACACAGCTGCAAGTGACGGAGGAGGAACGGGTTGGAACGAGCCCCTTCAAACGCTCGAGTCAGTTTATCACTCATCCATTCAATCTGTGGATGCAGAGAAGGGAAAACATTTAAAAAATTATCAATTTTTGTGCAGAGAAGTGCACATTCTCATATGTTTTAATTATATCATCATCATCATCAGCCGGGAAACGTCCACTGTTGGACATAGGCCTCCCTCATGGTACGCCACATCGACCGGTCCCGAGCCACCTGCATCCAGCGACTCCCTGCGACTCTAACCAGGTCGTCAGTCCATCTAGTGGGGGGACGGCCTGGTAGACGTTTCCCGGTACGTGGTCGCCACTCGAGAACCTTTACTCCCCAACTAATTTTTTTTTATATAATTTTTTTTTATAAAAGTTTTAATTATATAAATATTAGATATCTAGGCGAACGAGATCGTAGTGAACACAAGTTCATGAAAAAGAAAAAAGTAAAAAACTCGACTGTGTACCATTATAAAAATTACATATGCGATTTATAAAAAAAACCTTTATTTTAATATCCCACTCGATAAGGTTTGAAAAGATAAGATTTTTCATGCCGCGCCATTTGGCGTCAAAAATCCGCCATTTTGGTTTCCAATAATTTTAATATAGCCTATAATATAACACTAGTGGTTAAGACGAATCTAACCACGTATAACTTAATAAAATCAAGTTACGAGTGAACATATAGTCGGATATACATATAGGTCAAATACATAGCCCTCCTTTTGAACTTTGCCGCAGTCAGGTAAAAATTAGTGAATCCGTGTGTTTGATTGAAGGTCTTCTCCAACAGGAGGGAATAAAAAGGTCCACCCTTGAAGTATTGAGTGCTATAATATTATTTGACACGTTGATATTTGACTATAATTGTGCGTGCTTGGCTGCTGTCACACCATTGTACCGACCTGCGACTTTGCGAACTCCACGACATTGTAGCTGACGTTGGATAGTAGCAGAAGAGAGTATGCCACCAGTCCGGAGTCCTTGTTCCTCCAGAGCTGGTCGAGCATGTGCGCGAGTTCCAGCACTCTGCCGGCTGTGTCCGTGCACACCAGCACGCAGCCGCCGCCGCGAAGCGTGCTAAGGATCGTTGCTGAAATCACACAACACAATATAGTAAATATATTATCATCACACACAAAAAATAGTATGAATATTATCATCACACACAAAAAAGTAGGGATATTATCATCACACACAAAAAAGTAGGGATATTATCATCACACAAAAAAGTAGGGATATTATTATCACACAACAAAATAAACTTCTTCACTCATTTAGGAATGTTGAAAAAGTACTAATCCATCTGCCGACAAACAGCAGTGCTAATAGCACTGTTGTGTTCCAGTATGAAAGGTAGCAGAGCCAGCGAAAATTTATTGAAGTTCGTTTATTGAGTTTGCTAAACAGTGCAATTCTTTTTATATTTTTTTAATAGAAATTTAAATATGCATACTCATAAGTTTTTCATCCCGCAGCCGTCTTCTCTGTTGAACATAATCTGCATTCATTGCTCCCAGCAGCATCAGTGATGGACGCATTAGTTTCTCTATTTCACAACCATTTAGATGACGCTCCTGAGAGAGTTCAATAAAATTATTTTAATAAGTTATTAACTATCTAGGCATATTTATGAAGTTTGGAAAACCAAAATATTTATTATTTTGTCTTTGGATCATCATCAGCCGATATATGACTGCTGCTGGACATGCTCCTTAATGCCACACTGCCACATGCCGTCCACATGCTGTCCCAAGCAACTTGCACCCAGTGACTCCCCGCGACCTATGTCTTGGTATGTCCTTATCATAACATTGATGCAATTTTGTCTTAGTAAACAATGCCAAAAAATTCAAATATTCATCATCATCAGCCGGGAAACGTCCACTGCTGGACATAGGCCTGGTACTCAAGGTCAAGGTCAAACTACTATTGCTTGCAATTGCAATTTCCGCGAGGAAAATTTTAAAAACTTGTTTATAGTTTTGAAAGTAGATCCACTAACATAAATACAATGGTGTTTCCTAAAACTTGTATTTATTATGGGTTACAATACGAATGTCTCAAGTACATTCAATCAGTCGAAACTAAGTTGGATTTATTGTCTAAACCAGGCAGGACTACCCTTTAGACCATGGATTTCCAAATGTTGGGCGCGCCTCCCTAGGCAGGTGTGAAGACATGTACTTGATGGTCACTGCGGTCGCCCTCTCATACCTCTTTTTGTAATAAAACATCTGTAAATGTTTTTTGTACCCTTATTTTATATTACAAATACTGCTGCTTTAGACAATAATCAATTGTAGCACATACCTTTTTGTGATTGAAGTCTGGTGCATACACTATATCTTCTTCACCAGGTGCAGCTATTTTCCACACCGTGCCTCCAAGGGAATGTCCAGCTGGCAGTGGGGTTATCCTTAATCCAAGACCTTTGCCTGGAAATTATATTCATTATATCATTTTAGTGCTTTATTGAAGACACTGTAGACACAATGCTGGTTAAAAGTTCTACACTAATACAAAAATGTAACAAAATGAGCTACACCATAATGGCTTTGTTTCTTAATCTTAGAACTTCATAAATATACTTATTTTGCCATATTTATATATGACACCTTAAAGAATACTTGAATAGCCTCACTGACAGTCTGTTAGATGAGACTGGTGGAATAAACATCTGTTTAGTCAAAAGATCAAAAATAATATTGAAGGAAAGGAGATTTAGCAATCACTGGATCTTCTACACAATCAATGACAACTTTTGGCACTATGCTTAAAGCCGAGGGACTGATCACAAATCGACAAAGGCAAATTTCCATTGCATAAGCCAGTTATTCATATTGGCATGGAATTCCCAATATCAATTTTTTTAAAAAAATTAGTGTCACTTAAGACATAAGTTAGGCATAGGGGAGATTATCAAGAACTGTTTTCGGAATGTAATATACTACCAGTGGAAAAAAAAGTAAAATACTTATTGGCTATAGAAAATTATCAAAATAAAGAACATAAAAATAAAGTTAATCATAAATTTAATACATGGGCACAACAAAACGGGAAAATAACGATGAGGGCAAAAAACTATTACGGTGAGAGAACCAGGACATAAATAGTGCCTAAAATAAATAATAAACACCCTATTATGGGAACTGGTATAAAAAGCAAAAAGCTACTAAAACATAAAGTTAAAGAATGCTTAATGTAGTTTGTAAGTTAGTTTAGTAAGATACTCGTAGATATAGAATCAGATTAATATAAGAGTGTGTCGCCTACAAACTGCCTTCTCAGTTTGGTGATATAAAAACATGTACCATTTGTAAGATTTTTGTGATAAATAATTAAAAAAAAACTGTAGTTTATTCTTGAATATAATACAAAGCACTCACCTTTCATATCAATACTCTGGTTATACTTCAACTGAACAATCCTATCGAATGCTGCGTCAACGTCATCCAGAGTAAATAGATCAAAGTCTGACACATTTCTGTGAGCCTGGTACAGATCATACATGAACATCTGACCCATTTTGTAAACTGGCAACGTCGCGTAGATGGGACAGTTTAAACCTAGTTTACCAACGGCATATGGTAGGGCCCCAAGGTGCAGTGGATCTGAATGGGATATCAGGACTGCATCTATGGTGTTTACATGTCTGGAATAATTAAAAATATTATGAAAGCATAGCTAGCAATCATAACATAGTTATATTTTGTTACGGATTATTCAGGGGTAGCTGAAATGCCACATCAGCATATCTGGGTGGTCTGTTGACTAAGATATTGTGTGGGCGAGAGCATGGGAGCTCAGTGAAGAGACGGGATGATGAGATCAGATTGTTCTGAGCATCCAACTCTGCTGGATGTCTCCACTTAGTTATAAACCTAATTGAAATCATAGTATCAGTTTTGTGGAATAAATTGCTTCTAATTTTTTTTACTACATTCTAAGTCTGCTGGTCAGGGTGTACAAAAGGGGAGCTGAGTAAAAAAAAACTTTCCAACAGTTGACCGACCTATTATGATAATTTTTGACCGTGGATTCGTATAGTACGAGTAAAGTTCGTATGGAGCATTTTTCACTGTGGCCCCGTTTGACACCCCGTGCGGTTCTTCTTCATGGTCTAATTTTGTTTGCTTACGAAGTTAAAAGTCAAAACGTATACAAAACATAACCTAAAACTCTTACCTTTTTAACTCTTTAATAAAGTCCATATCAAACTTCTCGTCCCAACCGCAGTCCAGTAAGAACTTAAATTCGTCGATTTGTAGGACATAGCACGGTGGTGTTTCATCACCAGCTCCAGATATGCAGTGCACCTTGATGATGGAAGTCATTTTGGTACAGAAGTAATCTACACTTAAATTGATTTTTTATGCAGTCTTCACTATACAAGCATTGTGATCTGCCTCCAAATGCACTTCATCGAGGTATTCTCTTTAATTTCCTATAAATCAGCTATAAATTAAAATTCATTCGATTGTGCGGCAGCGGCAAACGCAAACTAACCACAGATTACAAACAAACCTTCTTATTTTTTTAAATTGGTGCGTTTCGTTTTTCAAATAACTTTTGATGTTTCCTTTGCATCGTTCTTTTTTAAGCAAAAGATGAAAGTCGTAGATGACTCAGTGAAAACATTCCGGAGATGGGCAGCACCATAATATCTAGGTAAAAATACTCATAGAAAGTCCAACAACATGGCGATCTATGAGGGAATCTCCAACTGTGGACTTATGTAGTCGTTTCTGATGAATTTGATATTTCAGAGGTTTTACGGTTGGCCTGGACCCAGGTTTTCATCACCCCGTGGGACTTGCAAAAGGCGACTATGTAATGAATAACATATTTCTATGGCCACTATGGGAGCAAATGAAAAAAATGGGCAGCAACATCTATGTAAAATTATGTCAAATCACATTTTGGAAAGTCCGTCATGGCGAATTGGCGATCCTTAAGGAAAACTTAGGGCTAATTAGGGCTTAGTTTAAAAAGTTTATTATAATGAAAACAATACATCGATGAGTGTAAAACTTTATCTCGTTGCAAATCAATGGGAAAAAACACACTAGACCCACATACATCGTAATTAGACGCTGTGTTCCAATAAAATTACATCAGACACTTTCGTTTTTTGTACACAAGGGACACGCTAACAAAAGCACACCAAGCGTCAGACACTCTGCCGTCAATTGCAGCGCACGAGTCAGTCAGTTACACGTGTGTGTCAATATTAGACGAGGTACCATGCGTATATACTTTAGTACTTGTACATATATTACATATCTTTGATTCTTTACAAATTCGTGACCATTCCACAGACGCGATTGAACCTTAGAAAAAATTCTTTCCTGAAGCAACCTTTTAACACTTATTTTCATTCTTTCCTGTTTTTGCTTCCTTTGAACTTTTGACAATGCTTGCGATCATGTTGTTCAACATATTCCTTATAATCAACGAAGCATATGTATCAGAAATAACTTTTTTAAATTTTTCACTCGAAGAAACTAAATCATAAGCCTCTTTATTCATGAATCGTTCTGTCGAAGAAACATGCCTCGTCATCGACGCATTTTCTTTGTCTTGTTTCGGAATTGACAAATCAGGATTGCTTTTAATAGTCTGTAGTAGGCGTACATTATTATCGTTCGTTTTTGGTGTTTGTATATTGAATTTCAACTCTAGACTTTTTGATGGTTCCGGTTTTTTGTTACTGTTTTGAGAGTCTGACAAAAAAGAAACTTGTGTGTCACTAGACGCTCTCTTAGAAATATCAAGGTCCCCATAGTTTCTGGATATCAATTTACTTCCCATGTTCGTAACACTACAATCATTTATGTTTAATAATTCAGATTGTGCCATACTTTTCAATGTTTTTAATTTATTAACTTTAGCTTCAGTCAGTTTCTCCATAAAAGATATATTCATGTCACTTTTAGAATGGCTATTCTCTCCATGGAACTCATGTATCATTTTCAAATGTTCTATGTTTTGAACATCGTTGGAATCGTCTGTGTCATCATTCAGTTCCAGTTTCAAATTTGAACTCATGGATTTGTTTGTCGGTGTGTCAAGTGACACTCTAGAGAGTGCATTGCACATTTTAAAAGTTATAGGATCATAGATAGCTCCAAGAAACTTAATCCCAGGTTCCTCAACAACTGAATTCATGTTATCTATCGAAGGAGCTTTACCGTCTTTTACTAAAAACGCCTTTTCATTCATTGAAAGTAAATCACTATCTGAGAGTACAGGTTCGTTCACCAGTCTGTCAGCTAATTGTCTTCCTATACAATATTTAGAAGTTTTAAGAGTAATGTAGCTATCATCGCACTCTTTTGTGATACTTGAAAGAGATTCAGTTGCCACTATTTCGTATATGGTTTTATAAGCTTGAATATTCTTGTCAGATTTTCTAGAAAGCTTATTATAAGTCGAGATGAGGCTGTCATCTGGCACCACGCGCGTGTTCAAGTTACAATCTATGTCTTCTACTATAGTAATTTTTTTGGGACGCGTCGAATCATAATTGCTTTTAGGTATAGAATCGTTTGGTTGTGAAAGAGATTTACTTGCAGTCTTGTTGTCTCCTATATCAAACACAAGTGAAATTCTCTGTTGATTCGATTTACTGTTCTCGGGCACTGATTTGTTTTTTTGATCTGATAGAGATGGCAGTGTTTCATTTTGGGGGGTTCTGTTTTCTGTTTTTAAATACATTCTTGACAGTCTTTCTTCGATGCTATTATCTGGAACATGTTTTATTTAATTTGATCATTATTTTCAAACAAACTTGTAGCGATTGGTGGATGGACTTCAGAAATTAACGAAAGACTTTTTCAGGGAGCAATATCCCACGTCCTTTTCGATCCCACAGTTACCTCCTAAAACATTTAACATTTAACAAAAACAAAGAAAGAAAAAAGGAATATAAAATACCGTTGTGTATATTTATCATCCAGTTTAATATAAGACAGATGCCGAATACCACCACAGCAACTAATATATAAATCCACCAGACCAAGTTCTAGAACATAAAATCAGAAATATTTATATAATAATTCGATGGGGCTGAGGTTTTATTACATAGTTATTACACAAGTTTGAATTAGGAATCCGCAAAACACAGGTCAAAATGATTGCGAAAATTAACAAAAATTAAATTCAAAAATATTGTGTTGGTATAGCACTGTGAAATTTTATTGTTTCTGAAATACATTTTACGTTTATCAGTGAAACTAAGAAACTTTGGCCTTAATGCGTAAGTCTGCTGACTTAAGAGGCTATGTTGGTAAGACCACGTGGTCGGTTTCAAGGTTGCATTGTTTTGTAGCTGTCCCTCTGCGAGCCCTATCTTACCCGAGCGCGTACGGTAAGACAGCATACATTACGCGATGTTATCCACCCGTTATTTGGATGTTTCGTAGTCCAGGGATCATTTGAAGGATACAGTATATTATGTTACCATTTTTTCAATACAGTATATTAATGAAATTTCAGATGTCGGTGGTTTTTCCAAATTGTTCTAAATTGATTCATACTCTTGTAAATCAGGTTCAAAGTTGGGGCTTTTTATTACCGAAAAATACAATACTTTGACGCCCTGTAACTCTGAAAGTATATATTTAAACGAAAATCTGACTCACCACCGACACAGTTATTTGTTTCTGGATTGTGTCTTGAAAATTTCATAGATTTTCATAGCTTAATACTCAAAATATGACTGGACTACGTTTGTATGGGCACTTTGACAACAGCATACCCTCTTAAAGACCCCTATTAGCTTTTTTTATATTTATTAATTCACTATCAAACCTTCGTTTAAAATTACAAGAAATTCTGTCAGAGGCAGAACGTACCAGCATCTTCACTTTATGTGTCTATACCATGTAAATACGGCCCCATTCGTCTTTACATACGATTATATCATTTCCTTGTGCGTTATTTTGATACAACTTGATACAACTCAATATTTGGCGTCATCGAGTCGTCAGTACCAAATCCACATTAAATCAATCAGTGCTACTGGCTCAGTGAACCAGTGGATTACCAGCAAATCACCGTGAAATTACCAGGGAAGGAGCATGGTGGATACCTGGATACCTGTGGACAAAGAATCCTAAAAGAATCCTGTGGATACCTATGGATATCTGTCATGCCTGTCATTATCCTGTTACATTCTGACAGTTTATTTTCGGATATTTCTCTTTTGACACTTTTTCAAGAAGAATATATTGTGCATCGATCGTACCAAAAAGATTTTAACTTGTGTAGCCCAATATACTGTCAGTTGTCAAAAATCGGGGCGATGTGTTACAAAACGTGCAAGTGTAGCTATTTTCATCTCTTTCTGATACACGAAATGATGGCATTATAAAATGACGAATATCCAGACGATAGACTATTTCAATTGATTTCAATAATCTCTCTAGGCTATCTTTCGTTTAACATTCTGTATAACATCTGTATAATTCTCAGGAACATACACCGTTATTCGTTAGACCCTCAGTGAATACTTCTAACTTGCCATGCGTATGCTCAAAAGAATGTCATTTATTATGTAAAAATTTCAAATTTTGCTCAGAACTCCTAAAATTAATACACTGCATCAAAAAAGACTGCAACAAGAAAAGAAAAATAACAACATGTTTTGAACTTTTCACAGGGTGACCACTATATTAAGTAGTAGTAATGTAATTCTCCCGAATGGGAAGGCAATGGAACAAAGCCATACAGCCTACTCGTAATATATCTCTTCTTTCTTATTTTCTTAGAAAGGCACAAGACCAAATCTTCTATTTTATTAATGTTCCAATATAAATAGCCAAATTTTGTATTGTACAATTCGAAGTAAAATATACAACCACTATATTCTTTGACATGGTGGTGCGCCCCTACAGTAAGGTTCGACAAAGAGTGTATGGCACATAGTCCACTACGCGGGACCAGCGCGGATCGGTAGACTTCATCCACACCTTTGAATTTCTTCTCAGGAGTGTACAGGTTTCCTCACAATGTTTTCCTTCACCCAAAAGCCAGTGGTAATGATTTTATCATTCGTCAAATTTCAAATAACTCGTTACTACGAGCTAGGATCGAACCCAGACCTCGATTTTTGAAGGAGACGCTCTACCCAACTGAGCTACCCTGGCTGTCTAACCTAAGTGTATTTACAGAAATACAAGAGAAATGATTTTGTCTTTACATATGTATATATTCTATATATGTTAGCCTAGCAAAGTAAATCTAGATTAACAGTCAGTCAGACTGTTCTGTTAATGAATATCTATACCTCTAGATTATCGTGGCCCAGATTGTCGGCAGAACTTGCTCCACTGTTATTGAAATACTTATCACGAAGTTGTATTGAAGTTAGACAGAGACGAAGAGGTAATTTATTACATACGAGTATTATATAATAAATAAATAATAGGTATATACCTATTCGTTCCTGGTTAAACACGAGCAGTCGTTCAGATTGCTTCCATAAATAATTAACGCATTCAAAAAGAACTAAAAACCGACTTCAATTGCCTTAAAAATGTTCACGCTTAGAGGTAGAGGCACTCTACTCTTATCTGGGTACATATTTGTTTTTTGTTAACATTCTCAAAAAGCGCTCAATTAATTTCGATCAAAATTTATATGGGACCACCAGTAAAGTGTGTTATACCAAACAAAAGAAGAATAATTAAAATTGATTCACAATTGGCGGAGTTACTCGTAACATACATACAAAATAGATACAGTCGAATTATTAACCTCCTCCTGTCTTAGTCAGTTGAAAATAGTCGTACCACTGAAATATAATTATCGTATAACTTAAATGTCGGCTATAATAGCCGTTACGTGGCTAATGGTCACTACATGGCGTTATGAACAATAACCAAAGAAGTGTGTAAAATGAAAATTGTGATTCACTATGAAGTTGTATGTTAATGATACTCATTTCGCGACATCACAATCTGATGTCCTATTTTAGATAATCCCTGCACAATTAAAGATTATGTTAAAAATCCTATTTAAAGATTATGTTAAAAAATTTATATGGAACTTGTTAGCGAAAGCACCTTAACTCAATGGTTTTAACAGGCTTTACAAAAAAATAATTGAAGGCTGACAGCGAGAGGCATTTGTTCTACGATGGGACAGTAAATAAAAACTAAATCTGCCTTCACAGAAAAGGCCAAAATATTTTCTGAGTGTGTGTGTGAGTGATTTTCTATAGTTAATTTTTTAAGTCGGGCCCAGTGGACTACACCCTAGTTGGTATATGCCAGTTTCAATTACTCGATTTCTCATCGCGACGAATAGAAACTATCGTGTCACGAACTAAGTCAGCAACCTGCAGGTTGCCGAGTTCAGGTTGCTCGATAACTTTGCTGGTGCACAGTCCAACGGGCAAATTAACCGTTATTGCCGACGTAGGGAGTTTGTAAATGAGTTGTTGCCGATATAGACTGGAGCTACGACTACTGGTACAGACATTTGAATTTTGAGTGTAGGTATTTGGGTAATACGAAAAAAAAAACGGCTACGTACGAGTCGCACTTGCAAAAGAAGGGCTTCGTACAACTATACAATATTTGTTAGTTTAACTAAAAGGTATCTCAAGGAAAAATAATTGATTTCGAGTAAATCGCGTTTAAAGTTTTGAATCGAAATGAGTTCAAAACAGCTCACATTTTTTTAAAAAACCTAAAAATATTCTGATTAGACCAAATAAGCTAAAAGACCACAAAAAATATGTCACTGAAAGAATGAATCTCGCTGGATGCCCCTCCGCTCACCCCGCGTCTTGTCGCCTCAGTATGGTTCGCATACCGGTGACGTCACCGACGCCAGGTCCAAACTCATAGTAAATGGGTTAGTCCCGGTTAGTCCATCTATTCTTCCTGATACATTTCGTCCAGGCGTAACCTATGTCCACCTATTTCTCCTACATTATTTAAGAGGGTATGCTGTTGTCAAAGCGCCCATACAAACGTAGTCCAGTCATATTTTGAGTATTAAGCTATGAAAATCTATGAAATTTTCAAGACACAATCTAGAAACAAATATCGGTGGTGAGTCAGATTTTCGTTTAAATATATACTTACAGAGTTACAGGGCGTCAAAGAATTGTATTTTACGGTAGTAAAAAGCCCCAACTTTGAACCTGATTTACAAGAGTATGAATAAATTTAGAACAATTTGGAAAAACCACCGACATCTGTAATTTCATTAGTATACTGTATTAAATATATGGTTACATAATATACTGTATCCTTCAAATGATCCCTGGACTACGAAACATCCAAATAACGGGTGGATAACTTCGCGTAGTGTATGCTGTCTCACCGTACGCGCTCGGGTAGGATAGGGCTCAGATTCGGACAGCTACAAAACAATCCAAATTTGAACGCGGCCACGTGGCCTAACCAACATAGCCTCTTAATCGTCTTTATTGGCTTTAATTATAAGGCATGTTTTAAAAATAAGTCGATCTGGATTACTCCAGGCGGAAATGTTTCCAGCAATAGATGGACTGATCGAACAGGCCTTATAGACTAGTGGTTATCAAGATATGATTGTATAGCCGAAGTATGCTTTACCTACAGCTCTATTGAGCAATGGCGGTCACTAATTATTCTTGGAGAAACACTCAAATGGTGCTCAAATTCAGAATATATTTATTCAAAGTTGTTAAAATTTTTTGACGTCAATCGATCTTCTGCAAAGACGAATGGCAAAGAAACTCTTATCACATCTTTTTAATAAAAAAAAACAAGAGTTTATATTTATTGACAAATCTAGTATATTCGTATCTCTGTCTCCCACTCGAACTAGGTTAAGTTAGAAACTGCGGAGCTGGCACCAACTTATTGTATAAGGTTCCACACTTCATCGAACAATTTTATTTTTGTCTTTTTCACTATAGATCTATGTTAAAAGGCCATAGAGCTTCAGCCCTCGTTCGCTCTTTTCTACATTTTCCCGCAATTATACAATTTTTAAAAAAAAGCAAGCGGGCTGTTTTTAGTCATTGCTGGTTTATGGTTTATCGATACATTATGGATTCATGTTTAGATTTTGTGTAGTTATTATAAATTGAACTGCCCAATGTATTAAATTTTAACTGTTTTATTGATAGCACACAATCGATATATCATTTCATGATGTAATTAAATAGCTGGCTTTGATAAGTAATTGTATAAAAATAGTAGACGAAATTATAGTGTCGCGAAATAAATATCATTAATTTACAAATTTATAGTTAGCTACAATAGCAGTTACGCAGCTAATGGTTCATAGATGGCGCTTTGAACAATAATCGGAAAAAAGTGTTTCAAATGAAAATTGTGATTCACTGTGAAGTTGTATTTTAATGATACTCATTTCGCGACATCACAATCTGATGTCCTATTTTTAGAATCCAAGCAGCTAGATTCTATAAAACTAATGGTTTAATCTTTTACAATTTAACAAGTCAGTATGTTTGTTTGAAAATTAAACAGTATTCAATCACCATCGCCTCACCAAACATTTTTAAATTAACAATCTTCTACGACGCTTGGAAAACTCTCAATGAAGAATTAAAAACCTACGCCTGATCGTATTTCATTGAAACTATCCAATAAAACAAACATAGCTTTCTTTGAAACATAACTTAAATACCTTTTTATTGACAGAGGTTTAGACATGCTACTTAGAATAAACTCTACAGTGACCCGCGACTATATAAATTGGCTATGTAACAGAAGATCATAAACGTTAATATGGTCACAACTCTGATTATAGGATATAGTATCCATTCCACCATATTAGAGTCTAAAAAACTCTTTCGGGGTCGATCTTTGACTAAATAACTGTCTTCTAGCTCCGTGGGCAATCATTTGATCCCTGCTTCCAGCTGCACTTTTCTTTTGTAAGATTTTCTTATACCAACACCGAACTTACAATGTTTTAATTTCAGATTCAAAGCGGTTAATTAAACTGTTCAATATATAATTCTATCAATTCAATTCTTTTTTTTAGCTACTCAAAATTACCTGAAAATTGTCCTTCTGCGTTTGACAATGCTTGGTCAATGCCGCCATTATTTGTAGAATTTTTTGAGTGATTCATAATATGTACATATGACGCCATTATTGAATTGAAAGTTGATTGAAAGCCTCGTTTGCAGGTGTACAGTAGCGCCACTGCTGATTCTACTGATAAGTTGGTTGATCTCTGTAACGTCTCCGAAAAGTTGATGGACGGAGAAAAAAGCTACTTCAAACTTTTTGTATTTTCAATGTCGTAGATATTTTTGTGCTTAAGCTGGCATTTGAGTTTCCGACAGTTTTTAGAAATCCGTAACACAAAATGTTGTCCATCCGTCTGATTATCCGGTAACATATACTTCAACCAGGCTATATTGTTTCTATTTACATTAAATCAAACGAGCCGGAACACGACGGGTTTATCAATTCATTTCAGGAGTTCCTATTTACGAGTAAGTTCACCTTCCTTCTCTAGTATTGGACCAGCTCGATGGGATCATAAAACAGATTTTTCTTTTTTGTGTTATGTAAATATTTTCCGTGTACAATAAACTGTTTAAATAAAAAATAAAATGCATTGTTATCGGGACTGAACCAACGTATAAAAATTCTACTCCATAGGATAAGAGGAAGTGGTTCTAATTCAGCTAGCAAGATTTGAGATCAACATAAATACAAACATATATATTTTATGTAAAATAAAAGACTTTAAAACAGTAGGAGTTAAGAATCACTTCCTTGTTAGGGTTCCATATACAAAATGTAATCAACGGGACCCTATTACTAAGCCTCTGCTGTCCGTCCGTCCGTCTGTTTGTCAGCGAGCTGTATGTCACGATCCGTAATAGGTAAACAGTTGTAATTTTCACAGTATGTGTATTTCTAATGCCGCTATGTAACAAATAATAAAAATGAAACGTGTTTTTATGATTACAAACTCTACTTTGCAGTTGAAAGCTATTCATCGGGTATATAATTCTGCAAAGTAAAGTTTGTTATTCTTGAGATACGGGTCACTTGTGCGCAAAACTAAATGTATGGTATTTAGGAGCATTCGTTAGAGCACTATTTGGAGCATTTTTTATAATTTTCAGGATGTTAATTATCCGTATACCGTGCGGAACCCTCGCTTCACGAGTTCAACTCGCACTTGACCGGTTTTTATAAATCGTTTGAAAAGAAAAAGAATCTGAATCAACTCTACGGTTTTAAAATAAGAAAATCTATTCAAGTTGCAAGAATTTTCATCCCAGTTGCGTCAAGTATGTAATTTTGAAACACGAGGATGCTAAAGGAAGCGGACTTGAGTGGCAGCCTCCAGACTGCGAGAAATGGAAAACAAAGCCTTGTCTGAGGAGAGCATGTACGTACTTGAGAAGGTTCAACGATGTAACTAGACATACAAGTTACGAATAGACAGGGTGCTCTAGTTTCGCGATTCATCTGATTTTTCTTGTGACTCCTGCGCGTGTAATCATTTCTGAGGTACGAAAAAAAGTTGAGGGTATAATAGGCTTGTGCCCTGCTGTGTTTTCGAAAAGAATTTGTTACCGGCAATAACATCCGGTGAAAGGGCTACCAGCGACATCTATATGAAGAGGCATGACAAGCATCTCCAGCAGGAGCTCGCAACGACTTCACATCAAATGAAGTTACCACAAGTTACTTGGATATGTGACTGAACGATATTTATATCTAGTTATAAATGTTTAAACAATAACTGCTTTAGTATTTTGATATTTTATATGCGATTCTATGATTTATTAACTAGAAAGATATTGTATAATATGTCGTCGGCAATTACTTCCGGTGTGAAGGCGATGCACGCTGCCTCAACCAGCTCTGTTTATCTAATTTATAGGAACAATCATGTATTTAAATAATGTGAGCCTTTAGTAACAAATATTGTATTTAATTATCCATTCTGGGATTTCAGTATTAATGTAATTGGTTATAGGGATTAATTAATATTGTATAACTGTGCCTGTATTGATTCACGAAGTTGTTGTTTTCGAAGTTGGAACTGACGATGGTGGTAGCTATGAAGATGGTATTATAAAACTGATGAACACTCATTTTGTAGACCATTCCTGTTGTGAATTCTGTTGAAATAGTACTAGTAAACGTTACTCTGCCCGACTATGTGTTGATAATATATTGAAGAATATACAATTATACATGCCTGATGGATTGAATCAACTAAGAGTTTTATTACTGGAAAATACTGATGCACACACAATGTTCCTCTATGTAAAAAATTATATAAATGGCTGTCTGATATATGTTTTTATATAGTATACGATAAAGATTATTATGAAATATAAAATAATGTTTTTGTATTTTTTGGGTTTTGGTTTTTGGGATTGGAACAATGACAAACTTTTACCCACTTTCGTGGTATAGGGGCTACTAAGTTGTATTCTCAATCCGGAGGTCTCAGGTTTGATTGCCAGTGTGGGAACCTATATGTACTCGGTTGGTTGGTGGGAGGCCAACCACCATGTTACCTGTCTACAGCCAAATATTTAGTGTTCCGATTTGAAATGGAGAAGAGACAGATCCTCATTAAGTTGAGGTTTATGAGTAAGTAGGTTTACAATTCAACGGCTTTATCGTCACATATCCGTTGAGATAAAGGCCATATGAAGACGGGTTTTAAGCATACATCTATTTTAAATTTGGAAATTTCGGCCGTAAAATAATAAGAGAAATCCGAGGATTCCGACAGAAATAGTGCATTTTACGGTGGCGTGCGTTCAAAACGCAGTCTACAGGCGGTTCGCAATCAAGGTAATGCGAGCTGGAGGCAGGTGCGAGAACGTAGGCATGTACCAACATTGACGCAGTGATTTATGAACGCCGCACCGAACGGTGCTGCAAATATGACTTACAAAGATTTAGTAAGGATATTACAGACTTTTTAAATATCAAGCTGCATACATAAAAGACTTCTCCATCGTAATTTACACAACACCAAGCCTGAACCACTTGAGTTCGAAACTTTGAATATGGAAGCCTGTAATGGTGGATTGAATGAACGATGAATGAATGATTTTTATGCTGGCACGGGCGATCTACTAGTAAATCGTAATGTTGTAAGATTCTTGGCGCGAACTTGAAAAATGGTGGTTCATTGCAATTTTAGTAATTTGTTAATAATACTGTTATGTGTGTTTTTTGTGTTATAATGGTGTGATATAGTGCAAAAAGTGTCACGGACGGTGTTATAGTATCAATTATGGAAAATTGTGAAGGTTTCGACGCGATCGGAAGGGTCTATCATGTCGAGTACATATGGATTCATTCGAATTATGTTGAAACCAAGGCTAACCTTTGAAATTCTCGTCAAGAATCGTCAAAACAAGCGATAAAATGTACATTATACATTTTATTGAGAAAACTGAAGAAATGGCTTCGGCCTTTTATAGCCTTAAAATTTAAAGATAGAATATCATTATCAAAGACTGTATGGTGTTTTGCCTGTGCCTTTTCCTGGTGGAAAAAAGAAAATAATGTTGTAATACAAGTAAACAGAAATACAGAAACACAATTGATACATAAATGACTTAGAAATAAGAGCTTTTTTGATCTGCATATATAGGCATTGTATTGTAATGTGGCATTAAACAGGACTTATCTCAGCATCTGCTACGGCAGTAGACATAGCGCTGGTTTTCAGATAAGCCCTCGGGGCAGACCACTGAAAATATATACATTGTATGTATGTATAAAAGCAGTGTATGTATGTGTATATATAGATATATTGTCGCGTTAACATATAGATACGTGTGTTTGTATGTACAGTAAAAGCATTGAGCAAGTGTGCAGTGTAGGTGACGTGTCGGCAGTTAGAGACCTTGCAGGTATGTTGGAACAAGGGCGCCCGGGAGGGAACTGATTCTCATAATCAGTTTGATATTTTCAAGTTTGATTTTAAAGGTTTTTATTGAGTTTAGTTCCCGTCACGGTGGCGGAAGTTGTTCGACCAAGACCCCATATCTTCCCATGGGTGCCAAGGATATTCCTTATTTCACAATAAAATATATACATACTCCAAAATACATGACCCAAAATAATATTATACAATTTTAAGTTGTAAGTTAAAGTTGTGGGCAAAAACTAGAAGCATACATGAATATAAAAAAATTGGCCAAGTGCGAGTTGTACTCGCGTACGAAGGGTTTCCTTACAGAATATGGATATTTAACATACGCAAAACCAATCTAAAGTAGTTTGTAGTAGCAGTAGTAGACGAGTACTGCACTAGATGGCGCTAGAAGTATATAACATTTTCAACAACAACAAAAATTCGTTTGTTGTATGGGATTCCCCTTAAATATTTCTATTATGGTTTTTAGTATTTGTTGTTATAGCGGCAACAGAAATACATCATCTGTAAAAATTTCAACTCTCTATCACGGTTCATGAGATTCAGCCTGGTGACAAACGGACGGACGGACAGTGAAGTCTCAGTAATAGCGTCCCTTTTTTATCCTTTAGATACTAAAAACACAGTGATCAATTGAAATTATAAATATGCAGAAAATTTACATTTAAGGTTTATTAACATACAGATGTAAATAAATAAAAATAGCTACATAAAATTAGAACCGACCTTGTGGCTAAATTTGTATAATACTCGTAACTTCATGACTATCGACGTGTGCAAACACAATGAAGGATTGAATTGAATTAGCTTTGCTCGGAGTCGGGTGAAAGAAGTATAATCCAACTTCTATCCTAAACTGTATATTGTTTTGTATTGTAACACTGAATAGATTGATGATCTCCCGAAACTGGAATACAATGTCAGTTGGCAACGTTTTGTCATTTTGACGGATTGAGAAAATTTCAATACGCGCCCAGATCCTTTGTTCCAGCTTCTCGTTTTACAAGATTGATTGCTCGCTAACTTCCAAACTTATTTAAAGGGGCATGTTTGTCTAACTTAATATGTGGGTGACTGTACTTGGCATAGGGTTGGCACTTTGTACAATTTTGTTGTTATATAAACCGTCTCCGTACCCAGTGGCTACACAATTTGACTTACAACCGAAAAGTCCTGGGTTCGATTCCCAGTGGAGATACACTCTAGTACAACAATTTGTAATCCCTATTGTATAGTGTCACATTAATCCTTTTTTGTTCCTTTTCAGGGTGTTGAGGGAAATTTCAATAAAAGGTGAATTTGACAAGGTGAAAAAATGGGTACACATTTTTGTACTCGATCGGTACTCAGTCTATTTACGTTTGAAGCTAATCAGGCGCTGGCTCTGGTACCTTTTATATCGGGACACAATGGTGCTATTAACATTGATGCTTGACGGCAAACTTAAGCTGCACACATAAGTATCTTGCCAGGTGGACATATAAAATGCCTTACCACCCATCAAATCGAGTACCGACTCAAACTGAACGACCTCTGGATTGTGTGCTCAACTGCGTATCCAATAAATAGAATAGAATAAATATTTATTTCAAATTTTGGTTAAAATTAATTGCCTAAAACTATCACACACTCTCAAAAAATAATAATAAAGAAGAACAACTTAAAATTTAACATAGAAACATTTTAAACAAAATTTATAAGTTTTTAAAAGGAAACCAGCTCAGCATGTTGCTGCGGCAGGAGGCCACAGCGGATCACGGAGGGACTCCGTCTACGTGGGCTTCCGAAAGAATCCCCCGGAAACTACTTGCTAGATCAGGATAAAAAGTAGTCTATGTCCTTTTTCGGTCCTTCAAACATCATCATCAGCCGGGAAACGTCCACTGCTGGACATACACCGATGAATGCCACATCGACCGGTCCCGAGCCTGGCCCGGTAGACGCTTTAACCTTACCTATACAAAAAATTAAGTCGTTTTGATCTTCCGTTACGACGGCAAGGAGGGACAAACAAACAAAATTTCGCATTTCTAATGTTAGTATGTACCTCTAGTATAGATTCCGTAGCATAGGCAGCCCTGTGGAGCGAGTCAAGCGAGTACAAAACACTTGGAAGTCTGTATTGTTGTAAACAAGAATTCGGAAGTCTAGCTAGACGGTAGATTTGACTCACACTGTATAGGCAACAGGTCACAGTTTTGCTAGTCATGCAGACTAGGTTGTCTACAGCCTATATCAGACAATGTTGACGTTGAATAATTGATCTAGTTTAGCTTAGAGCTAGATAACTGTAATTATCATTGACTTTGGCTGTGACAAAAGCAAAGCAATGTTTACTCACATCAACAACCTATATATGTCTCTCTCACAGAGAATGTGTGGCTCATTGCGGATTGGAAACTTCACACACACGTTTGAATTTATTTTCAGAAGCTTTCCTTACGATGTTTTCCTTCACTGAAAAGCCAATGGTAATAATTTTATCATTCGTAGATAAATTCCAAATATCAAATTGGAGCTCATGGGTACGAGCCAGGATCGAACCCAGACCTCGATTATTCAAGGACTGACGCTCTGCCCAAATGAGCTATCATGTCTACCTACCTAATGCTAACACGTGAGCAAATTATGTTGGTAATGTATTTGGAAGAAAGAAGATCCCTTGTATCTTTAATAACACATAGAAATTTGACGGAGTAAATTAATAATAATAAACAATTGAAAAATGGGAAAAGTCGCTAGCTAAAAATATATTTAAAGGTCACCTTCGACAGCAAGCTCTAGTATTTTAACGCACAGTAAACTCTAAATACAACACTTAATTCTTAATGTAAGCTAAGATTAACTGACACATAAATAAGCTTTAACTGAACGCATAAAATCTCAGATTAAAATTTCATTTTCAAAGATATCGGTTTACAGGCGGTCGCTCAATGTTCCTGGATTTATTTAGCGATTTAATTTGTATCTGCAAAGTATAACTCAATCAAATTACTGTTAACCGTAAGTGCAACTGCGTTGACTTCAGAAATGAACCACCTCAAAATAATATTACTTTGATCATATAGTACTAAAAGCATTTACAGCAAGCACTTACTACAATTAACAAATAAATTCAAATATAAAGCTTATTGCTTTCAAGTGCACCCTAGTTGTATCTCGTTACAATATGAAAGCAAGTATCTAGTCGAGATGCTACGAGTGCCAACTTACTATCGTCTCTACGAGCTACGAGACGTCTACGAACCTTAGCTACGAACATGCTACGATTGAGTTGCTGGAGCAATTCATTTACAAATACATTCGTGTTTGAATATTACTAAATGTTCGCTTCGACAAATATACAATGTAGATATATATTCGATTCAGCTAGTTATTATTACATTGAGACTTTTTAGGGTACTGTAGTCAAACAATTAACCCTTATAGTTTCGATCTGTACATCTGTCTGCTTGCGGCTTAGCACAGATACCTACTCTTACTACTAGAAAGCTGTAAGTTGGTACGGGTATACATATTAATCACGCTGGCAAAGTGCAAGCAAAGCAATAAAAAAGCAGTAAATAACAATAAAATCGTGAAAAATATTTTTTGGGGGGGGGCTCCCATACACGTAACTGAGGAATGTTTTTTTTCGCGTCTACCCCAATTTGTGGGGTATCGTTGAATATGTCATTCAAAAACGTTGAGGCTCTAGGAACACAGCTTTTCGATATTACGGTAATAGATTTAAGAAAAAATGCTTTCATTCAAAAATTACAGATTAGTTAACGGTTATAAATTTCTATTTCAGCCATATTCTGTTATGGGTAGATCTCAAAATGCTATGAAACTGTGACTGTAACAATAAGGAATCCATCCATCGTGAGGAAACCTACACATCCTGAGAAGAAATTCAAAAGTATGTGTGAAGTCCCAGTGGTGGACTATGTCCCATACACTCTCTGTAGGAGAGTATGCCTGAGCCCCTGCAGTGGGGACGTATATAGGATGTGGTTGATGATGATGATGTGTATTTACTGACGCGATAGTTTACGCGCTTACAGAATATGAAACTAAAAACCGCTTCACTGATGTGAAGTGACTTTGCCCTTACAGAATACCAACCGCTGCTAATACATCTCATTCTACAGCTTCACTATTTCTCCTTTAATATAAATGCAAGCCGTGTTAACTTACAGTGGTAAATTCTCCTTTGCTAATTACCGGGACGATTTATGTAACTTGAACAACGTTTACCTTTCTGCTTGAACTTAATGTTCGTGTAATAACTTAATGAGGCATTATTACGGTTGTTCAGCTTAAACTTGTGCAAAGGTTTACGTTTTCATAAATATCTTCTGTCTTTTTCAATTGAGTTGTTATTGTTTCGTTTGGAAATTAGTTGATTTTAAAAGATACAAGTTAACGCTTTCAAAACGAACTAGACACTTTAATTGCCCTAAAGGTTTACAGCAAATTTAAGACTTATATGGTTTTTTCGGTGTGTGAAGCGTCGGTGGCGTAATATATAATATAAATGTTCGAATCCAGCCATGTACCTATGAATTGTTTTTCAATTCAAGTACATTATCCGATCGCTTAACGATGAAGGAAAACATCGTGAGGAAACCTGCATGTCTTGAACAGGCATGTGAAGTCCGCCAATCCGCACTGGGCCCGCGTTGTGGACTATGGCCTATACACTCTCTGTAGGAGAGTAGGCCTGAGACCCTGCAGTGGGGACATATATAGGCTGTTGATACTGATATTGATACTGGTTTTCTCATGGATGACAATGTCAGAACTGGACCAAATTCAATTTGTTCCATGAGACCACACGGGAAGAAAATAAAAAAGAATCATCAAAATCGGCTCACCCAGTCAAATGTTCTAAGGTAACAAACATTTAAAAAACGAAAAAAAAAAAAATTGTCCTCGTCGAATTAATAACCTCTTTCTTTTTTTGAAGACTGTTGAAAATCTCAATTGAACGATGTAAAATATAATAATATGTCATGTGATAAACTAGTAAATTAAACATTTCATCAAATGAAAAATGTGCCTGCAAATAAATAAACGATAAAATTCTAATATCTTTGGGTTTCCACTTGGCCGTCATCTCACCTGGTTACAATTAAAATGAGACGCTATGTTATCTTTTATTACTGATAACACAGGTGTGGCGGCAGACTACCATGGTGGTAGGTAACCACAAACCCCACACTCAGAATCGAACCCCAGACTGTCTGTCCCAGGGATACATGTTATAAATGTCAAGGCATTGAGGCATTTATGTGTCAGTCTGGGAAGCATTTTATTTATGAAGATAAACTAACACTTGTGCATATAAACTCATCCTAGATAACAATATATGGTAAATAAGTCCAAATATTATTTAAACGAATAATTTCAGAGCTCAAAACTAGCATTTTTCAAAGTACAGAAAGAGAAACTTACAGGTTTCTATATACTTAACGTAATGCGCGGCGCCACTGTAGCAACAAAGGCTTGCGTCTTTACAACTAGAACTTTTAGTTCTTGAAAAAAGCGTCACCAGCTGTACGTTTTCCTGATCTTATCAGAGATGAATTATAGCCCTAACCTTTTCCTGAAGTCGCTTAATACAGGTCAATTTGTTAGAAAAAGAACTTAAGTAGTTTTCTACACCTGGAGTGGGTATAATAAATTAGGCAGTAACTTTAATCTAAACGCGGGTGGTTCTCGTCTTGAATTTTTTTTAACTTTTAAATAAGAAGCCGTCTAGCCGCGGTGTGGCGACGTTAAAAATACAAGTCAGAGGAAAGTGTGCCGCGGTAAATATTTGGATTCCGTACAAATCCTTATATGTAAAAGTGTTTTCAAAATATCATGACAACTTAAACTATTACCGAATTAAATGGCTATATATATATATTAATATAATGTATGAGAAATTGAATAGTAAAGTTTTTGTTTGTCCATCCATCATGTCGTAAAGGTGAGTCAGAATGTTTCAATTTTTTACAAGAGTTAGAAGGTTTGAAGAATATGTTACTTTTTATCACGGTAAAATGTTCATCATCATCATCAACAGCCTATATATGTCCCCAGCGAGTGTATGGGCCATAGTCCACAACGCGTGCCCACTGCGGATTGGTAGACTTCACACACACCGTTGAATTTCTTCTCAGGAGCGTGCAGGTTTCCTCACGATGTTTCCTTCACCGAAAAGCCAATGGTAATGATTGTTATCATTCGTATATAAATTATAAATAACAAATTGGAACTCATTGGTACGAGCCAGGATTGATCCCAGACCTCGCTTGTTCAAGGACTGACGCTTGACCTAACTGAGCTACCTTGGCTTCCATTTCTTTCTATTCTATATATAAATAAAGCTTTAGAAACATCAGTTAATTTTTACGGAACTCCAGAGAAAATAAAAAACTGTGTTGCCATAAAAGTGCGGTTTTCATTTAGCGTTTTTAATTAGAGGACATCTCTGGGAGCATTAATCCAGTGTTTTATTTTATTTTACGTTGAATTAGGGACCCTTTCGTGACAGTAGTACAAATTATTAACGACGCTCTCGACATCTTCTCCCTATCTGAGTAATGACGAAAGATGTTCGAATTATGAAAATATCAAGTATGTACAAACGTCTTTGTTCTGAATTTAAAAGCGGCAAAAAAGAATTAAGATACAAAACTAGAGAAATAATATAGGTATAAAAGTACATGCGATTGTATTTCAGAATGTACTTGGCAGAAAACCAGCTGGCTATGGCTAAACATACATAAATATATATAAGTAGATCCAACAATTTAGTAGCAATCATAGAGGTACATGTTTACGATATAAACAATGTGACATTCTGGAAAGGTTTAGTGCCATGTTTTGCTTTATTTATAAACTCAGAGTATTAATAATTAACATTAATAACAATGTGTGATTTATGTTCATAAATACATTAGTTTTGACTGCGCTTACTGCAGAGTCTTTGCATTTGTCGAATTAGTGCAAATTAGTCTTTAGCAAGTTGTTGTTTTCTTTCAAACAATATTTAGCGTCGGTGGCGCAGTGGATAAGGCGCGGACTCTCAACCTGAGGATACCGGGCTCGAATGCAGCCGTATACCTATGAGTTGTTTTTCAATTCAAGTACATTATCCGATTGCTTAACGGTGAAGAAAAACATCGTGAGGAAACCTGCATGTCTTAAACAGGCATGTGAAGTCCGCCGTCCGCCGTACACTCTCTGTATGAGAGTAGGCCTGAGCCCCTGCAGTAGAGACGTATACATATAGGCTGATGATTGATTTTGATTGAACAATATATGTATATAGAGACATCTGATTGCGATCAACAATCATCCTGAAGTGTGGTGTATATGGACAAAGCCTCATAGAAAGTCATATGTAAACATGTAAACTTCTATTTTTTAAATGCATATCGTTTATTTCCAAATCACGCAGGTTCAAATGCACATAGTACAGGTCCTTGGCCCTTCAAGGGTATAGCATACCTACAAAACTTAGAAATTATTTAAAAATCAATGTAAAATTAACATACGCGAGAGAGATTGGTACCGTCTCAAACAATTATGACAGTTTTCTCACCTCAAAATGTAATAAAAAAAATACATTACTATTTAGTATTGGAAGTATACTAAAATACTTCAAATACTAAATAGTAATGTATCAATCTAATCTTATATGTAGTCTACAGAACATTATCGTCACTCAAAATCTCATAAATTTTATAGTAGCATTTTATGCTTCAATGTTTTAAACGACCATAAGGCCGCATAACGCACATAAATGTTGTTATTTAAAGTTTTATGGCGCCATTTCTTGTGTTGCTATCCTACTAATATTATAAGTGTGAAAGTTTGGATGTTTGGATGTTTAGATGTTTGGAAGTTTGTGACGCTTTCACGGAAAAACTACTGAATGGATTTGAATGAAACTTTACAATAATATAGCTTATACATCAGAATAACATATAGGCTATAATTTATAAAGCCATATTGTGTAAATTGTACAAAATCACACTTATAATATTAGTGGGATTACATGGGCAATTTTGGCATAACAAAAACGCGTTGCCTAGCAACCGACCATAGAATATGTAATTCGTATATACAAACTTTCGCGTTTATAATATTAGTGTGAAGACTTTTTGAATGAACTACGTCAGATATTGAAATTTCTTTTGTTTCTTTAAACTATTAGCCTACGTAACAGAATAAACACTATTTTGTACCTTATGCTGGAAATGGAGATAGATGCCTTCTATGCGTATCGAACAAGTAGAATAAATCCTGAAGTACACGCGGACAAAGTCGCGGGCGGAAGCTAGTAAACCATATTTGATTGATTGATCTGTCAAATTATTCGCACGATAAAAGTTTAATAACAAATTTATTTTACCATAACCTTTTAAAATATGATTTCTGGTTTTATGCAGTAATTATCTAAAAATGATAAATTGGATTATAATGCCAGGAGATGAGTTTCATATACACTATTTTCTATTTATTGTTCAAAACGCTACATACAGCTAACATTATAGTACAATACGCCAATAATATCAATTTTCCGCCATTGCAATCCGATGTCCTATTTTCCTTCAATTACTTATCAAAATCAGCTATTCTAATTAAAAAGGTTTTGTATGAATTTTGTATGGAAGCACTCTGAGGGAATTTTAAACATTCGTTCAACTTGTTTCACAGTTTTCTCAGCAACTGTAACTGATAATGAACTATTCTTCCCCTTGACTAAGTTGAGTACAAAAATATTTTACCTCACGTTACTGTTATAACCTTTACGATATCTTGCGTAACGTCTGCGTAACGTTACATTGTGTTACACAACACACGTGATGAAAAAAGAGGGATGCTCCGTCAAAATCGAGTCAATTACGTCGAGAGGGGCGCAATACTGAAGCCATTACAGGGATATGTATTCAGGTTTTATGAGCTCGGATTACAGGAATAATTTAAACAGACTTGTGTATAATATTTATTTGTATAGACAACCATTTTGCCCATATTTTCCTCTGTTTGTACTTCAGAATACTCCGCAGGAAGCAATGCAGTTAGTGGCTGAAAATACAACGAAAATACCAATTTTTTTCATGTTAAAGGCTGTATAGTACCGATGATTAGTAGGTAAGTAATCTACTCGCCAGTATTAAAATATAAGTTGCTATGAATTTAAAACTAATGCAAAAATGCTTCCTCCATCCTTGCGCGTCACACACTCTCTGGTCTCGTCAAAACACCAGCGCTGTTGTAATGAACAAGTTGCGACAGTGAATGATAGAACCCTGGCGGAGCGTCATGTCGATGGTTGCGGGGCGGCCATATTGTTTCATCATCTTTTATCACGACCTTCAGCCCGTGCACCGCGAATCCAGACAAATCACTGATTATCTTTACCATCTGATGGTTTCTGATCTTGATAACTGTTAGAGTTTGCTCTAAATATCATAGTGATTTGAGTAGCGCCTCGATTTGCGAGTTGTTTGAATAAATGAAGATTATCATAGTTTTCTGACAACCTACCTTCATTTTGTAAGTTTTTCACCCGCATACTGATATGGTTACCCCTACTACGAATCAAACTCGAGACCTCCTGATAGTTCAACATTTAGTCATTAAGCCACGGAGACGGCTTTTGTAATAAAATCGTAAAATTCGTCAATTTATTAAAAATAATAATTGAACAACTCTGTCTGCTTTAATATAAGCATAGTCTAAGTACAACGTGAGCACTGTTAAGGGTAACACTTGACGCAAATTCTTTTTTTTATAATCCTCGAATTTAATATAGCACGCGTAAAAATATAGCTTCTGGGAAAGGGTGACGATTATATTTAATTTCAACGCGCTTGATATATGGTGTTATTCTGATATAATCATACCATGTAGTTTATATATAGTGACGTTGTTTTATGTGGACATTAGCAGAGTACAACTCTGATTCATTGTTTGTTTGAGCATTCATTAGATCATTCTTTAAATCTATCTTTTTCTCCCGTTAAAATAAAACACATGTCTAATTTAGAATAACATCTTGTGGAATTTACTATCAATCCCACATATATAAAGAAGACTCATGCCCAACAGTAGACATTTTTGAGCTAATTCCAGTCAATCATTTCTGGAATTTTTCTTTAAAATAATATTAAGTACTAAAAATAGAACGTTTCATTTGTTGCCTTGACGGGTGTCGAACCCTGAATCAACGGAAATAGTCTACCATTAACGCACGCCTATTTAAATTTCGAATGTCGAAGGCTCATGTCACTGTGTTGAATAAACACCAACTTGTAAGAGTCACTTTTATGTTGCAAACTCACTCCATTCTCTACCTTACAGGTTGGTAGTAAGGTGCTTGGGGAAATGTATGAAATGCAAATGTAAATTGGTTGTGCTTGCGTCAAGCGACTGTCATCGCTGCGACCGGGCCAATATTGTTTGAACCGCGCCAGTTTACAATTTTAGGGTGGTTTCACGATAAGATGATTAGCCATGTAATGTAGTCTCGGATTTAGAATAGAATCACCCCATGTCATTTTGTGGTTGTCGATGGAAAAAAGTAATGAGCAGCGTCTACCGGTCTATTAAAATGTACAGCCGATGCGACGTGAAAGGGTTTTCAGTCTTGATTTATAAATAAGATATATTAGTAGGCTTTATTGTACGTATGTACTCTTATAGAATAAGTCCAAGGATGCAAGGGTGACTGACTGACTGGCTGACTCTTGATCAAACGAGATACATGAGCGTGTGTGTAACTCTCCAGGCAAACAAAACTTCTTGATAATTAAAGTTAAGCGAACTGAAAAATTTAAATGATTTGTGATTCTTTTTGCAATAAATACTTCTATATTACAAACAAACTTACAAACAAAACAAGTGGAATTGGAGATTGAGAATGCTTCCTTTTGGTTTCGCCGTGGGCGGTTATCTTTCATTACTGAAACAAAACAGCGCTGTTTAATTGCAATGATGTAGGTACTCGTAGATATAGAAAAATGTCCTATACCTAGTGACAGCAACCGGGTCAATGTCCTCTAGTTTCGACCCGTCATCGGTTCGTTGGCAGAAGCCCTACAGCTCAACTTACGCTGGTGCAGAGGATTATAATTTTTGATCCTGGGAGTGCAGTAAACCATATATGTGGCTCATTAGGTCCTGATCTCTGGCTTAACGAGGCGCGCCTAATTGCGGCGCCCGACCAAAAATGGGAGGTGGAAAAAGGAATATATTGCGGTAATTCAGAATTTATGTTTCGAAAGCTTTTTTATACTTTTTCCAGTTTGAATTATGGAGTAATTGGGCGGCGTGAAAGCTTTATAGTAACGGAAGTTTTAATTTAAAAATTTAGTTAGTTTTTGAAGTAAATCGTTAAATTTTTAATGTCACTGATGTCTTACCTGCCGGAAGTTCTACAAATTAACTGCAAAATTACATATTTTCAGTTTAAAAATATTTTTATATATCCGGTAAGCGAACCTTCTTGTGATCTTTATGATGGATCTGATGGATGAGATTTTATTATCATTTTGGTCTATAATTTAACTAGTTTCTGCCCGCAGCTTCGCTCGCGTAGACTTTATGCTATGGGAACTACTCCTTCGATCGGAATAAAAGCCTATATCCTTCCTTGGCCTTTACTATCTCCATACAAAAAAAGTCATTCTGATTTTCAATCAGGTCGTGAATGAATTTTTTGGCGTAGTCAAATTTAAAAAATCTAAGATCATAAAAATATGTTCAGCCACTCTTGAGTTATAAATTGTGTATCTAGCCCGACTTTGTTTTATTTATATCAATAAGTAGACAACTGCGTTTCGAATTTTATATATCTATGTATGTGATTAGACATTTTCTATACAATATATATTCACAAGTTATTTCTTCTTGGACTATGTAAACGGTTCGGATAAAAACAGAATGATCGGTCAACGGTTAAGGCGGTGGAACACGGCCGGATTTGGCACAAGCGGTCCTAATCGGCTATTATGTTAGCACATTAGTATTCGGGGTTGTCCGAAACGCTCTCTTTATATTCGATGCGTGTATCGTACGATCGCGAGGTGAAACAAATTTGCGCCCGATTTGCGGAGATAAATGCGAAATGAAACTCTTTCTAGGTGCACTATTCTCAAGTTAGTAGAATTTGCATTCGCATTGCATGTCTTCAAGAAGTTCCATATCTTACGAGGTAGGCTATTTTCTTCAAACTGGTACCAGGGTATAACAAATCATCAATAAATAAAATCGGTTACAAAAAATCGTATTGAGAATTTCAAATACTTTTGAAATTAGGGCAGTAAAAATCTATGTACAGGTCTAGCGCTTAACTGAGTCGGTTCCTGCGGAATGGTAGCGGTACGGGGGGAAACGTCTACGGAATGTTAAACAACACATGTATGCATAAACGCGCGTCGTTTGACGTACCGCCTCCGTGCCGCCTCCATACCGCAGTTAGCGCTAGGCCTGTAAACTAAAAAATTTTTCGTTTGTCAGGTGGTTTAGTGATGGCAGCTTCGCAGCTATAAAACCAACATGCAAAACCCGGAAAATTGGTGAAATTGCGATAGAATATCGTAATACGCTTAAACCACACTTGAAATGTGTTATTTAATTCAAAACCTCAAACAAGCCTCACTAATTTGTATTTTACTAATTTGTCGCGACAGACCGCGGGCCGTGGTTGCATTTAAAAACTCCCATACCGTTTTATTATATAATTTCATCGGGTTTGTGAAATTTGCTTTAAATTGGATATGTTAACATTTAAGGCTACTGATTAAACGTCTTTATTGGTGCAAGTAGAGCTCCTATACAGTTTTGGTCTTTATCGCCCCCGGTAGCGATGGTATACCACACCCTTCGACCAGAAATCATCCCTCATGAAGATCTCCAGCTCACAACACGAAAGCCTTGAAAAAACAAACATGTGTTGTGTCTTGACTCCAGCTTCTTTATCCTGACGAGGTAGTTGTCCTTCTTATTTATGAACTCTGTGACGTCCTGCATGGAACTGGTAATATTCAGGAGTGACAGGTACACTGACGTGGTTGGTCCCGCTGCTCGCAGGAAGCCATCCTCGTCTATGTCATGACAGCGAGTGCTAGTCTGTTCTCCGCTTGAGGTAGTCAGTCGCTGCGGTTACATCAGCTTCTGTGCTCGAACCTGTTTGTATGGTAACAATAGTCAATAGTTTTTTTAGAACATAGTAAATCCCTACTAATATTATAAATGCGAAAGTAACTCTGTCTGTCTGTTACCCTTTCCCGCTTAAACCTCTAAACCAATTTTGATGAAATTTGGCACAGACAATCTTTAGACCCTGAGAAAGGACATAGGCAATTTTTTATGCGAAAAATAAAGTCCACGCGGGCGAAGCCGCGGGCAGAAGCTAGTTTGTTATAAATCTTTTTGATGTCAATGAAATCTACTTTAACAAAGGCATTCGAGATTATTTCGTACTCCGCCAATGATTCTAACACCACTTAGATAGGTCAATGTAAATAGTTGCGTGTTCCCGGCGTATATGCGTGTCGATTCTCCTGATGTACGACCAGCCTAATGTTACGGTGGGTTTCTTTCATGTTCCAATGGATGATATTATTTATTTGACTGCCTAATGTATGATTTAGATGTTTATTTGTGGCTGTGCTATTGATTTGAAACCATTTGTTGTTGGAATAGATACTTGCGTAGATAAACGATTATGGAAATTGATGTTATATTACTTATGTAATTTTAACCTCCTATGGGAAAAGAGGGGTGTGATCTGTTTGAAGTATTTGTGTGTTTGTCTGTGTGTGTCATTTAAATAGCTCTATAAATTAACTAATTTCAATTTTCAGCTATGTTTTTTTTTTAAATATGTTGTGTGTCTCAAACGCTCAAATTATTGAATTAAATGGCTTTCTTTCATTTCAAATATAATCCTTACAAAACATAAACTTGCAAGGTGTTTCGATTTTTCTGATGAGAAGTATATAATACATTTTTAACTTTGAATATTTTGCTTATAAGCGTTTCTCATTCCAAATACACAAAAATGTGTATGAACACATAAATGATATTTTAAAATACAGTATGTATTTTATATATGACTGCGGAGCAACCCCATTGTGGTCTTCGTAAATCAAAGTGTTACCAACATAATGAAATTGTAAATTTCTAGAAGTTCCAACTCCAGCCACTGACTTAGTGAAACTATGGACATGTCACTGACGTGAAAAGTACGAGCACTTGCTTTATATTTATGTTTTAAATTACAAAAGAGATGATTGGAGACTGCAAACGATGGTATTCCTAAGACCTGATGAGTCCATAGCAATATTGTTATCACATTTTCAACCGACTTCAAAAAGCAGGATGTTCTCAATTCAACTGTATTTTTTTGATGTATGTTACTCGATAACTCCGCAATTATAAATCGATTTTGATGATTATTTGTTTTATTGTTAGGTCATACTTCAGAAGTGGTCCCATATCGATAAAAATCTTTTTGACAAAATCAACATAAACAAAATATATACCCAGATAATTTATTTAGGGTATTTTGGGTGATAGATGCTGTATACTTTTAAGGCAGTTGAAGTCAGTTCCAGTTCTTTCTGAACGCATTTATTATATCGATTCTTATATTAATATAGATTTCAAATATTGCTAAATTAATTGGTTTATGTCTAGTAAAAATTTAATAACAATGTTTTTAATTACATTACCTAAAAACGCCAACTAGACGCTAAATAAAGTGGTGTAAGTCAATATTGGTTTCATTGTTTTATTGACTGCTCACGTGCTACAAATAAGTTTCGTTGATACTGCAGGAAGGTTCAAAATAGCTAGCTATTTAGAATAGCATGTCTGGTAGAATTCCCTTTGTAAGTCAATGCCAACAGACTAACTAAAAGTGGAATTGCCGGCAATTACACGAGCCCTGGCAATTTACTGCGTTTTGCAAGTCAATGTCAGCGGCCCCAGTCGTATTGACTCCGCGCTGAAGATATGATAATTCCCAAAGCTTGTTTGGATAAGCGAAGGAGAATTGATTTCGAAATTCTTTATTGCCTTCTATTGAGTTAAGAAATACGTAACGTCTTTACCGATAATTTTGCCCGACTTTTGGGTGAGACGTACGTTTTACGATTTCGTAGCGCTACGTCGTAGGCGTATGCTATATCGTAGGAGTATGCTACGTCGTAGTATTTGGCTACGAAGCACGTAAGATTTTTTGGAAAAATAAATCTAATCGTTTATAGGTTCGTGGATGTGAATGCTGCAGCGTCTGCTTATGGATAACAACATCTTACTGCGATCACTAATCCTCCTGCCGAGCGAGGTGATTATAGTAAATCTTGCAAATGAAAGTCTGACGAAAGATCTAAGAGGGGAGGTTTATGTCCAATGGTGGAGCTGCTTATGCAGTAGATGAAGAAGAAGTTTACAGTGTTTTATATATCGTATAGTACATTCTAAGGTGTAAATTTTTGCATAGAATCACTAAATGATTAAACACTACGTTTTTTTAAAAAATGTCCAAGTGCGAGTTTGACTCACGCATCGAGTTAAAATACGGAAAACCATAAATAATATGTGCCTTAATGTAAATACCAATTTCAATTTAGTTTTGTTACGCGTCACTAGATGGCGTTACCAATACTTTAAAACGCACATCTAAAAATCACTTTTGCTGTATGAGATCCCCGTTAAATATTTATTTTATTCTGTTTTTTAGTATTTGTTAATATAGCGGCCACAGAAATACATCACCTGTGAAAATTTCAACTGTCTAACTATCACGGTTCATGAGATACAACCTGGTGACAGACGAACAGACAGACGGACAGCGGAGACTTAGTAATAGACTCCTGTTGGATATAGAACCTTAAAAACTGACGCCTCATTAGAATAGTATCATTTTTTAAATTTGGGCATGAGGGGCGCTGTCCTATTGTCCTGCGTGTCACTGCGACCTGTATAGTCTATTGTGACAGCCCCCTATGGATCATATCACCTCCCCAAGGCCAATCTCGGTCATGAACCGTACGATAGGTCTGGGTTTGGAGGACCTAATGCCTTCCGTTGAGGCAGTATGGCCTCCGAGGTGTCTATTTCTGCTGTGGTGTTGGGCATCACAGTGACAGAGGACGTGGATGGGCGTTTCCTCATCCTCCTGACAGAATCTGCAAGCCTTGTTATCACTCAATAGTATCATATCAGCCAGATTACAAATCAAAGGTAGTACGAAAAACAATTACAGGGCTCGAAGTATCAAAAGCTCCGGCTATTTATCTTACGAGCGCTATTACACTTCTATCGAAAGGAAAGCGAAAAAACTAGGTCAAGAAAACATCTCGGTCGGACGCATTGTTTGGGAGACGCCTGCGGGATGAACAGTGCTTGAAAGGAATAGTGTTTTGATTGGACTCGGCTTGACTGCCAGACTGTTACATAAATTTAAAAATATTTTTAACCGATTTAAAAAAAGGAGGCTATCAATTCGACGGGTATGTTTTTTTTGGCTTTTTAAAATGTTTGTTAACTCACAACCTTTGACTGGGTGAACCGATTTGGATGATACTTTTTTTATTTGAAAGGTGGTGCTTGGTACAGTTCTGACAACGGCATCTATCCAGACTTTTAGTCAGTTTAGTTTGATGTCGGTTTCCAGTTCTTTTTGAACGCTTTTATTTGTTTGTTAAAAACTATTCAGATACTCGCGGCTGCTTGCCGGTAAATTACTTTTCAAATTTCGAGTTTTCTAGTGGTTTCTCTACACCATTTTTCATACTCTTAGGGATAGGATTAAATAATTTATGAAGTGAAAACTTCCTTAGGCGCTTTGAGCAATTTTTGGATGAACAAAAATCATGGGACGCGGAACGCGTCACCGTCACAAGTTACTTCGTTTTGACTTCTATCGTCAGTCCCGAAAGACCCCGCATTTTTATTATGTACTAGCTTCCGCCCGCGGCTTTGTCCGCGTGTAATTCAGGATGTATGTATTCTACTTGTTCGATAGGCACAGGTGACGTATATGACAAATTATTATACAGCATAAGGTACAAAATAGTGTTTATTCTGTTACGTAGTCTAATAATTTAAAGAAACAAAATAAATGTCAATATCTGACGTAGTATATTCAAATAGTCTTTACACCAATATTATAAACGCAAAAGTTTGTATATACGAATTTACATATTCTATGGTCGGTTGCTAGGCAACGCGTTTTTGTTATGCCGAAATTGCCCATGTAATCCCACTAATATTATAAGTGTGATTTTGGACAATTTATACTATATTTGTCTTTAGAAATTATAGCCTATATGTTATTCTGATGTATAAGCTATGTTATTGTAAAGTTTCATTCAAATCCATTCAGTATTTTTTCCGTGAAAGCGTCACAAACATCCAAACATCTAAACATCCAAACTTTCACACTTATAATATTAGTAGGATGTTATTGTAAAGTTTCATTCAAATCCATTCAGTATTTTTTCCGTGAAAGCGTCACAAACATCCAAACATCCAAACATACAAACTTTCACACTTATAATATTAGTAGGATTAACATGATAAGCTTCTTATTCACCGGATTCCGACCTCGTTGGATTCTAAATTCACAGACATGGTTGGTAAAAAATATATATTTATTTACTAAACAATAAAACTGGAAGACATTTACCAAAATAATCGATTATTGGTATTCATTCTCGCAGGGCCCCGAAGTACCTATATAAACAGCAAAGTTATTCATTTCGGAAGGTTGTATAAAGTGGAAAGGTTGTTTCTGAATACTTCGAGTTGCATGCTGTTTTAGGACGCTGCTTCTGGATGCTATTTTAGGCACCTGGGGCACACTCGAGGAAGTGAGTTTATTTATTGGGAATGCTTTCATACAAAAAAATTTTTCTGACTCCATACATTCTAATCCAATCCAAATACGAGTATTCAAATTCACTTTGACAAGTAATAATTGAATAATACGCCGTCAAAGTTAGAAAAATTAAAAAATCTTACTAAAAAAGTTTTATATTTCTTTCATTTCTCGACCTCTTAGATAATTACCGCACAACTATCCTATTTTAAAACGATTATGGTAAAATAAATTTAGTAACCTTTATTTTGATACTCCACTCGATAAATTTGGAGGAGGGCTTTTTTCGAAGACATAAATAATTTGGCGCCAAAAATAAGCCTTTTTTAAATTTTAATATTTCATACTCATAATTACGAACAAAACGATATCTTCTAGGCAACACGGTAGAACCGAGGTCAATAGTGCTATAAATAAATTTAATATCATCAGATCTAAAGTCAATCAGCGTCATCACTCCACTGTTGATCATCAGCCTCCTCTCCTGCATCATTAAGTTTGAAATTTATTAAAGGTGTTTTAAATTTATTAAAGGTGTTTGAAATTTATTAAAGGTATTTGTCATAATTACCACGCTTTGCAGGAGTAATGATAACCGGTTTTGCTGCTACATAGGTAGACGCTACTTCCCGTCGTCTGATTTCCCCCTTAGTCGCTTTAAACGACAACAACAAAATATTTGTTGATCCAATTATAAAGCAGAGGCCATGGCCAAAAGTCAATCACTGACACGTTTTCCTGGTAAAAATATCAGTTTAGAAAATAATAGCGGAGGCAAACCTAAAACCAAAAGCATCTCAACTCAAAGGTCTGGAGTGACTTTGAACTCGTCAGTAAAGGGCCCAAATCCGGACAAACGGCCGGCAAACAATTTGGCGCATTTAACAACATCCCGACAACAAAGAAAATACTTTTTTTCTTAAGACGAGAGCCCCTTTGAAGTTGACTCCTTTCTTTGTATCGTCGGTAATGGAGTCACGCGCTGCCTTAAATGTCTCGATTCTGCCAAACTCGATCTAGTGGACAGGGGCGGTTTTAGTTGGGGCCATGGAAGTAAATGAAGTTAACGTCTCCGAACAAAGATATATTAAAAAAGAACTAGAAACCGGCTTCAACTGCCCTAAAAGTCTACAATTATACCATTAGAGGAAGAAGTATCTCGGTATATATTTGGTTTTTATGATTTTCTCAAAAAACGCAGAATCAATTTTGACAAAATTTATATGGGACCACACGAGAAGCACCAGCTTTCAAATAGAAAAATCATCTTAATCGTTTCACCCAGTCGAAAGTTATGGGGTAACAAACATAAAAAAACATGGAATCGAATTGAGTAGCTCCTCTTTTTAGTAGGCAGGCTCCTCCTCTCTCACTCTAACCAACAGTGCTAGCCTCCCTCTCTCTACTCAGTGTTTAGGTTATCACTTCTGTCGGGCGTCCAGAGACGTACCCAAAACGCGTGTTAAATTGCTCTTTATTGCGTCGACGTAAAAGTCGCTATCCATTGCTGCTGTATCAGAATAAAGTTCTCTGTGCCCCTGTCTGCATCCCTAGCTCCGTCCCTGTTCGATACGTATAAAGTGTTATCGATTCCAGATTACATGTCGTCCGTGTTGGTGGAACTGAACGTGTAGTTCATTCACACGGCATGGCACGGTGGCATGTGCTGTGCTTAGACAAAAAATAAATAAAAATGAAAGTTCTCTTCTAATTTCAAATCTTGAATTTATTTGAGACTGTTTCTTTAGTTTGTCCTACTTGTATATCGTAACAGAGTTAGAATGACTGGATTTTTTTCTATAGGAATTATTGAAGTCCCGGAATGTCATTCTGACGACATTTGACTACGCAATTTGACCTTATTATAATAAGACCGGAAGGAAAGTATGAAACAGTACTCTGTAGCTATGTAGCAACATCATCCTGCGATCGCCGATCCGTTTGCCATGCGCTGATTATAGAAAATGCTATGGCAAGTCCAACTAGACTATTGATGAGTGTCCAATGTATATGTCCAAAAGTGGTCTAACTGAGCTAAATAACGTATGATTATACTAAGGCTAAAGGGTGGCCTAATGTCGATCCGGACTTACGATTTGGAGGTCCCCGGTTCAATTCCTGGTGGAGGAACCTATCGGTACTTGTTTTGTTGGAGGTAGGACATTGTCTGTCTGGATAGCTAGCACCATGTTACTCAAGTCTGCCGCCAAACAGCAGTATCAACAGCACTGTTGTGTATCTGGGTTACACACGCTTATCGTCCAACGGCCTTATCGTCAGTTACCAACAGGTGAGATGAAGGCCAAGTGCAAAATAAATCCCTACTAATATTATAAATGCGAAAGTAACTGTGTCTGTCTGTTACGCTTTCCCGCTTAAACCGCTCAACCAATTTTGATGAAATTTGGCACAGACAATCTTTAGACCCTGAAAAAGGACATAGGCTACTTTTTAATGCGAAAAATAAAGTCCACGCGGGCGAAGCCGCGGGCAGAAGCTAGTCTTACATAAAAAAAAGTTACGCAGGTGTTCTTAGTACTAGGCGGTACACGCCCAAGTCGAGGCAGACATTAAGAAATATTGATTTTTATAACCTCTGGAAGGTAATTTAATTTGAATCACAAAGCAGCAGCCGTGAGGCTGTGTGAGGCGCTCATGTAAATTAATGAGCTCTCTCATTTCATTTTGTACCTTTTTTTCTTCGAATTTCAAAGCTGCGTCTGTAATTTCGTTAACTGTTCAGCTGAGTTTGTTTGAGTTGTACTACTCGTATAATGATGATTAAACATCGACATATCTTGATGGGGATGGGGAGTAAAGGTTCTCGAGTGGCGACCACGTACCGGGAAACGTCTACCAGGCCGTCCCCCTATTAGATGGACCGACGACCTGATTAGAGTCACAGGGAGTCGCTGGACGCAGGTGGCTCGGGACCGGTCGATGTGGCGTACCATGAGGGAGGCCTATGTCCAGCAGTGGACGTTTCCCGGCTGATGATGATGATGATGATATCTTAATAGTAATCACATGCATAAAGTTCACTTTTAAACATGAGTCTCTAAACATCGCCGCGTTGGACTTTAAATAAGGCAATTTGACATTTGACCGGAGTGAACACAGTTGTTACGTATATTCATAGATGCAGTAGACCATTTTCAGTTTTTTCTTTTTTTCTGAACCACTGTAGAATGACATGGAGAGATTCTATTCAGAGACAATACGACTAAATGTACAAGTACCTTATATATAATTCTAGGGTTCCGCAGTCAAACAAGGAACCCTTATAGTTTCGTGCTGTCCGTCTGCGGCTTAGCTCAAAGAATATTACTACTAGAAAGCTGTAATTTAGTACGAGTATACATACGAGTCACGCCGCCAAAGTGAGTGATCACAGGTTTTGATTCATGGATCCATTTGCGAATTATTAAGAGGGTATGCTGGTGTCAAAGCGCCCATACAAACGTAGTCCAGACATATTTTGAGTATTAAGCTATGAGAATCTATGAAATTTTCAAGACACAATCTAAAAACAAATATCTGTGTCGGTGGTGAGTCAGATTTTCGTTTAAATATATACTTCCAGAGTTACAGGGCGTCAAAGAATTATATTTTACGGTAATAAAAAGCCCCAACTTTGAACCTGATTTACAAGAGTATGAATCAATTTAGAACAATTTGGAAAAACCACCGACACCTGAAATTTTATTAGTATACTGTATTAAAAAAATGGTATACTGTATCCTTCAATTGATCCCTGGACTACGAAACATCCAAATAACGGGTGGATAACTTCGCGGAGTGTATGCTGTCTCACCGTACGCGCTCGGGTAGGATAGGGCTCACATAGGGACAGCTACAAAACAATCCAAATTTGAACGCGGTCACGTGGTTTTACCAACATAGCCTCTTGAGCTTTAAAGTGATAATTTTGGTCAGAATTGAGCGCCGCCCTCTATCTTCTAAACTGTTGCTTTTAAAAATCTGACAACGATTGACGACAAACGATGATTCTTAGTGAATTAGCAAGTATTCGTAAGAGTAACTTCCAATATGCGATGTTGTACCCGTTGTTATTAAATGGCACGGTACCTAAAAAAATAGGTACATTCTGTCCTAACGTTTGAATACATATTCGTTGGGGTTCTTTATTTTTAAACTGGTTGTATTACATAGACGACGAAAAAAAACCTTTATTCAAATTTATTTCCGTATTTCATACACGTTCCTTCCGCAATTAAAACAACGAAACATAATGCCATTACAATGACAAGACTGTACGAGTATTCCATTATTCAAATCATCACGAGTAACAATTAACGCAAATTAAACTTATTAAAATTTTAAATTAGCAAAAAATAGGATTAGCGAACAGAATGGCATTAGGGGAAAATGTAACGCAAATTAGGGGTGGGACTAAATTTGTTTTGGATTATATTCCTGGAGAGCAGGAACAAAAGCGACGAAGTCCGGTCACGTTCCCGGGCCGTACGACGTGTGGACAACAATTTGGGGTTTCATTTTACCCGTATACGATTCCTTTTAGCAAACAATTTCATTCGGGCGCGAGTGAAATTTTCTACGGTCATCGTGATTTGCCTGAGTTTTGGGGTCAAACTACGTGCAAGACTGAGTAATATATATATAAATAATATTAATGTTAGAAGTTTCAAAACGTAATGTCACGTCAAATGTCAAACGTCAGATTGTCACATCAAAAACTGAACTAAAAAGTAAAAAGTATTTACTGCACGGAACCAAAGATATATAATAAATTACTAAGCAGCTATAAAGATAAGTATTTCCGTGTTCAAGAAAAAACTACACACGTTACCGATTGACAAATGTTAGTATACACTCGACGAGTTCTTTAGAGACAAACTGGCAGAACATGAATAAATGACAGACCTGTGTAATTTTAAAATTGTATAGTTAGTATACAAAGACATTTAATATTAATAGACCGGACAAAGCAAACAAACATTTTGATCCTAAACTTATTACCAATTGGTAATAAGTTACTTAATCTAGTGTCACATCACGTCACGCGGCCGTACAAGACATTTGACATACAATTGACTTTTGAGATCAAAATGTTTATATGAAACGTTTCTCAATGACCGCTCTATAACCTATTACTATATTTAAATCTCTCTGTTAGTATATCTTGACATTTGAATTGTAATATTATAGTTTTAATAGGTTAAGGTTGTGCATTTCCTTGTGCATTTTAATTACATTTACTAGTAATAAGTAATGAATATTTCATTTACATGTCAATATTTTAAATTAGATTTGTTAGTAAACTTAACCTAGATTAGTAATAAAATTAAACCTACATTTTGTTGTTGATGATGATGATGTTTGATGTTGAATTGTAATTGCTTAAGTTACCTTGACAATTTATCTGTATTGGTGTTAATTTAGCTTTATGGAGGATTTTTGTTTATTCATTTAATTTTTAAATTGACAAATGTTGTACGCCTTCTGGTAGTATATAGAGATGCTATGTATTACACCCAACATCACTGTACCACCTATATTCACAATACAATATTCTTATTCTGATTAGCCGCGCAGAAAAATTGAGACTGTTTCGGGACGGCATTAAAACTTGAGGGAGAAAAAAGAAGATATTCTTAGGATGTCGCGTCGTATTTCATTGAGTCAAGTCTAATTGAATAGCAGTTATTTTTAACGTTGGATATGCTTGTTATTTTACCTATCATTGTAGTATTGTGTCCACTTGAATAACAATAAACGTGTTCACGGTGAAGTTCTAGTCAATTCCCAACATTAATAGCGATATATGGGTCCAAATAAAAACTTACTAACTTGTAACCATAGAAGACAAATCACGTCTCACGAGTGTTTCTATGAACATTTTCAAAATGCTCTATAACATATTACTATATTTATATCTATATCTATGCTAAAAAATATCTAGCTATGCTCGGAATTTCTCTACGCGATGCCGGAATGAGGAAAATCCGTAGACGAACGAAGGTCACCGTCATAGCTCGAAGAGTCAGTGAGCTGAAGTGGCCATGGGCAGGCCACATCGCTCAAAGAACCGATAACCGGTGGGGAGTAAAGGTTCTCGAGTGGCGACCACGTACCGGGAAACGTCTACCATACCGTCCCCCTACTAAATGGACCGACGACCTGGTTAGAGTCGCAGGGAGTCGTTGGATGCAGGAGGCTCGGGACCGGTCGATGTGGCGTACCATGAGGGAGGCCTATATTCAGCAGTGGACGTTTCCCGGCTGATGATGATGATTTAAACATCACCCCAAATAATATTCTCATATCAACGGATTGTCAGAACATGACTGTCAAAGGAGAAGCGCCATTTTGTTCCATTGTTTAACCCCCTCCGCGGCCTCCTGGCTAAATATTGGACTTACAATCCAGAGGTCGCGGGTTCAATTCACAGTGGGTACTTATCGGTATTCGGATGGTGATAGGGAACTTTCTACGTCCGCGTAGCTACCTACCATGTTACTTAAGTCTGCCGTCAAACAGAAGTGTTAGTAGCACTGTTGTGCTCCGGTATGAAATGTAGCAGAGCCAGCACCTCATTAGATTGAGGCTTCTGGGTACGCACGCTTACCATTTAAAGGCCTTAACATCAGGTGTCATTAAGGCCAAGTGCAAATCAAACATTAAAAAAATTAGGTTTATCTGCCTAAATTAAATGGATTGTTTAGCAGCGATGTCCTATTTAAAAAATGTTCAATTTTTCCAGTTCATGAAAAGGTCAAGTTTTTAATAGCAGTAGAATAATTTCAAAAAACTGAATTGAAAATAAGCAAAGAGTGTGGTAACCTCAGGAAAAATGTTCGGACGCAATATATTGAGCCCTGTGTCACTAATAAAATTATTAAGGTATCTGACGCCACGCCTTTACAATGATTTTCAATACGAGGACGACTGCAAAAATAAAAGAGAATTTAAGAAAAAATTAAAGGCATGGTCGTTGGATACCTTTAATGATAAAATAGTAGGTAGATAAATATAATATTAAAAGATTTAGTTTATACATATATAATATCTAGAATAAGTAATATATAGAGCGCCTATCGCCAACAAACTGTTCCACCGTTTGGCGGATTAATATATATATGTAAAAATTGTATCTACACTAATATTATAAAGAGGAAAGTTTTGTTTGTTTGTTTCTTTTATAAAGAAATAAACGTATATAAAAAAAACGTATAGTATCACGTTTTTATGACCATAATCACATATTCCGTTACGGTGTACCGACAGGTTAACAAAAGGAACGTCAGACAGGCATGCAGACGATCCTATAATGGTTCCGTTTTTCCATAGCATGTAAGGAACACTACAACTCTGACTATAATTGTGAAAATTGATATGAAAATTGAACAGTTAGCACTAAAACTGAATCGTTTGCAGAAAAAAGCAGAGTAGCATCGCAGGCGCAAAATAAGAGTTCAGAAGAGCACGTAATTGGCTCCCAATTTATTTTAAGTGTTCCGACGTAAACGAGAGTTCGCGAACGAGTTGTTGAATAAAATATACTTTGATCCAGAGAAAATGCGAATGCTAATTTGCTTTTTAGTGAGGGCAATCAAGAGCTCTGTGTGTTTTAAGTCGTACGACTGCAATTGAAATATATTTTTTAGAACGCTTTGGTTTGGTGTTAAACTGGTAAACTGTTCTCGAAGTTTGTGGGTAACTGAATTAGGTTTGGGTGTGAATCTTTTTGAAAAAAGTGTGTAGTAGGTGTCAGTCAATAACTTATACAGTAAATTGTGTGCTTGTGTGTGTGTCCATTTCAGTTTGGACATAAATTGTTCTGTATTTACGGATGGCGGTGTCCGGTGGTTCTCCTCTACAGGTCGCATTTCTCAACCGATTCCCGTGAAATATTGTAATTTTCTCGAAAATTTACAAAATAGCGGTGACATCAGTCATCATTCAAGTACATTATCCGATTGCTTAACGGTGAAGGAAACATCGTAAGGAAACCTGCATGTCTTGAACAGGTATGTGAAGTCCGCGAATCCGCACTGGTCCCGCGTGGTGGACTATGTCCCATACACTCTCTGTAGGAGAGTAGGCCTGAGCCCCTGCAGTGAGAACGTATATGGGCTGTTGATGATGACTCAAATATGCAGTGCTTTGGATCTGTGAATTTTGTTTAATCGATATTGTGTTAAACATTGTATGGTGGTACGAAATCTCTCAAAGTCACTCAGCGAGCAATGGAACGAGTTATGCTCGGAATTTCTCTACGTGATAAAATCTGGAATGAGGAAATTCGTAGACGAACTAAGGTCACCAACATAGCTCGACGAGTCCGAGAGCTGAAGTGGCAATGGGCAGGCCACATCGCTAGTATAACTTATAACCGACTAGCTTCCGCCCGCGACTTTGTCCGCGTGTACTTCAGGATTTATTCTACTTGTTCGATAGGCATAGAAGGCATCTATCTCCATTTCCAGCATAAGGTACAAAATAGTGTTTATTCTGTTACGTAGGTTAATAGTTTAAAGAAACAAAAGAAATTTCAATATCTGATATTCAAATAGTCTTCACACTAATATTATAAACGCGAAAGTTTGTATATACGAATTACATATTCTATGGTCGGTTGCTAAGCAACGCGTTTTTGTTATGCCAAAATTGCCCATGTAATCCCGCTAATATTATAAGTGTGATTTTGTACAATTTACACAATATGTCTTTATAAATTATAGCCTATATGTTATTCTGATGTATAAGCTATATTATTGTAAAGTTTCATTCAAATCCATTCAGTAGTTTTTCCGTGAAAGCGTCACAAACATCCAAACATCTAAACATCTAAACATCCAAACATCTAAACATCTAAACATCTAAACATCTAAACATCTAAACATCTAAACATCTAAACATCTAAACATCTAAACATCTAAACATCCAAACATCTAAACTTTCACACTTATTATATTAGTAGGATGGTGAGTAAGAGTTCTTGAGTGGCTACCACGCACCGGGAAACATCTACCGGGCCATCCCCCTACTAGGTGGAATGAAGACCTGGCTGGCCTGGTCGCGGGGAGTCGCTGGATGCAGGTGGCTTAGGACCGGTCGATGTGGCGTACCATGAGGGAGGCCTATGTCCAGCAGTGGACGTTTCCCGGCTTATGATGACGAAATCCTTCATGTGCGAGTCCTACACGCACTTGGCTGTTTTTGTTTGCTAACAAATGTTCCAGAGCCAATAATTTTAATTGAAAATGCCATTGTAGCTCATTCAGTGCAAATAAACAATGAATAAAGTATGCCAAGTAAAATAAACAACTACGCTTACAGCTGCACCTAGTATTTGAACAAGAAAACTAACACAAGCATCTTCGAATCAAACACGTATACTTAGCAACTACCACTTTACAGAGCAGTAAAACTGGATAGCACCCGATCTGACCGGATTAAACCGGCTGGATCTGGAACGAAGTGGAATGTGTTTTAAAACGTTTTATAGTTTTTAACGACCTCGTTATGGGGTATTTGTAGCTGGGGAGATTCTTAGAGATAGTTTTACAGGTTTCTGGGAGAACTGCAGTAGTTTAAAAGTTACTTTTTCAAGATATAAGACATCTGAGAGTAAATAGTAGCCAGTGGAAACTTTTATGGAAATTCAATGGAAAATCGTCAAGAGCACCTATTTTTCCACCATGTCATATTCATCTTTTATTGATATTTCCCTCAGCACAATGTATAGGAATACAAAAGGTAAGTGGTCGATTTTAGGGTCCCGTACCTAAAAGGTAATCAACGGGACCCTATTACTAAGACTCCGCTGTCTGTCCGTCTGTCAACAGGCTGTATCTCAGGAACCGTGATAGTTAGACAGTTGAAATTTACACAGATGATGTATTTCTGTTGCCGCTATCAACAAATACTAAAAAAGAGAACAAAATAAATATTTCAAAGGGCTCTCATACAACAAACGTGTTTTTAGATGTATTAGTAGCAAAACTAAATCGAGGCCCATTCGTTAGAGGATTCTTCGGTGCATATTATTTATGGTTTTCCGTATTTTAAATAAATTGGTAAATTAATTGTATTGTTCAAATTTATTTTACGTAGTTTAGTTTAAATATTAGTGAGTGTATATCAGTGGAGACTTGATTGGTCTATGTGTTATATTTATTTTGCATATCTATTTCTTGTATTAACACGGTATGTCTTCCTAGAAAATAAATAAAATAAAAAATATCCATGTTCTGTACGGAACCCTCGGTGCGCGAGTCCATCTCGCACTTGTCCGGTTTTATTATAAGATATTATCATTACCAACATTAATTAAAATTTAAATACTCTCTGTGCTGTAGTGCTGACATATACTCGTATAGGCTGTTGATGATTATGAAAATATCGAACCTGTACACTCCAATTTAATTCCTCTTAAAGTAAATTATATACTGGTTGGTTGAAGGGTATTTTCTATATCAAATTGGCTATCAACCACAATGTTACTTAAGTCTGGTCCCAAATACCAGTGGTAGTGTGGTGTACTGTGGTGTTTTGATGTGAAAGCTAACAGAGTCTGCACCTCATAAGATCGATGCTTGTACGTGAGCATGCTTTCCATCAAACTACCTTATCGTTACTTATTATAAAGGCCAAGTGCAAAAGAATATTGTTAGATATTAAGAGAGAACAGGTAGATATACGATTTTTTGACATTATTATTCAACAGCTACAGTTGTGAAGCCTTGTTAGTGCATTTTAATTAAATTCAGATGCACTTGCATCAAGTGCAAGCTTGTTGCTAATAAAAACAAAGTCTGCTTTCGAATACCCAGTGTAAATATGTGTGAAGCAAACACGCCGCCGCCACTTTGTACTGCATTCCGCTAATTTATCCACGGCTGCTTACAGTTACCCCCGGTTCTGGGAATAAATAACAAATCGGACAGATTTACGGGGCTTTAAAGCAAATTACGCGGCCAAATTATGCGTAAACACGTAAAATTAAAACTTGTCTGTGGTTTACGCGTGAATTTACGCGAATGAGCAGCGGTGATTGGGCTATAAATGTTAATAAAATAAAATGAGATTTGAATTGATCGTGATGGTGCAAACGGTCAGTTTGTTTTGCTTTAAATTGCATTCCGAATCACGATACATTTGCACGTCTTTTTCATATTCGGTCTTTGCAAATCACGTGTTGATGTTATGAAAAAGCAGTCATTTTGGGAAAAGTACCTTTAAGAATACATGTACTTTTCCCTTTCTAAAGGTATAGAGCGTTCAATGGGGTCAAAAGTCATTAAAAATATGTAGTTACCGTTATTCCTCTCCTAATACTTCCATACTAAATTTCTGTTGCCATAATCTTTTAAAATAGAATAGCTATCTTTGATAAGCAATTACCTAAAATTAGGAGATGAAATTATAGTGTCGCGAAATGAATATAATTAATTTACAACTTTATAGTTAGCTACAATAGCAGTTACGCAGCTAATGGTTCATAGATGGCGCTTTGATTAACACTCGAAAAAAGTGTTTAAAATGAAAATTGTGATTCAGTGTGAAGTTGTATGTTAATGATACTCATTTCGCGACATCACAATCTGATTTCCTATTTATAGACAGTTACTACACAAATCCAGCTTTTATATTTAAAAAAAAATTATGGCAAAATAATTTCAGTATGAAACTTTGATGGAGGTGGATCGCCTTATTGGGGCTTCTAAATGGGAAATGCTGGAACCAACATGTGACTGAAATAATGTAATTCTCAGAATTTGCATATAAACCTGACATACAGCGAAAAAAATTGGCCGGAAATACATTTGTTTCAGCAAAATATTTAATGATGATAGTTGCTTATGTTAAAAGTTTTTTAAAGTAGCGTAAAACGTCAATTGTCAAACGTCAGAGTGACATTTCGTATATTGTAATAACTGTATTTGTGCGGTAACTATCTAAAAATAGTACATCAGATTGTGATGTCGCGAAATGAGTATCATTAACATACAACTCCACACTGAATCACATTTTCATTTTAAACACTTTTTTCGAGTGTTAATCAAAGCGCCATCTATGAACCATTAGCTGCGTAACTGCTATTGTAGCTAACTATAAAGTTGTAAATTAATATATATTTCGCGACACTATAATTTCGTGTCCTATTTTTATGTAATTACGTATCAAAGCCAGCTATTCTATTTTAAAAGATTATGGCAACAGAAATTTAGTATGGAAGCATTGGGAGAGGGATAACGAAACAGTTTACTATACACTTATTCAAAGATAGAAACGGTCTGGACTTTCTACTCGCGTAAGTTTCAGTAAATATATATTAAGAGATATGTTCATAACAGAGTTCTCAACCATGAATTATTTGATAAAATTCCAGAACTTTAACTAAGTATCTATAATTTCTCCGCTCAACAACCAACTTATTAAAACATCAATTCTGTTACAAACAAAGCCTCTGATATTCAGGGAATATAAGATCAATTAATACGCGGCCCGCAATCTCCAGGCGTGACCAATTTGCGGGCCCCAAACTTTGCCTTAATTAATTTCTAGTATTAATTTAACTTAACCTCAAGTAAGATTGGACGTCTCAGCGTTCTTAGTTTTATAAATTAAATTATGGCAGCTACAGGAGCTTAGAAACTTGGCTTCATCTATCAATGGGCTGGTGGACGTCTTAGGAAGATGAGTTTATTCCTAGATTCGTTTGATGATAATAATAATAAAAAAGTCAATCGTTGATTAGTTTCCAGTCGAGCTTGCTCTGCTTGCCTTGCTCTAGATCAGGGATGGCGAACCATTGGCACGCGTGCCATTACCGGCACGCGACACAATATTTTGGGCACGTCACTGTCCACGATATTCATTATGCACTACGAAAAGAACTGTAAAGTAGGTATTATATGACTAGCAATCGCGTATTAAATATTTTATACGCTTATATATGAAACATTGCAAAATGTTCCTGTTTTTTTGTTGTAAATTAAGAGTTTATAGTATTTATTATTATTATTTACCCAATAATCAGAAAGTCACAATTATTTGATGGGATGTCTATGATATTCAATAGATGACTTTAGTACCGCAATCTGTATGACATACTAGTGGGTCACAGCTGACGATACTACTGTGACGTCAAAAGGCTTTGCGTTTTTAGCTTTAGATGACACAATTAAAGTTGGTTTACACAATACGCACCGCCTGCAGTCAAATGATTTTAAATTAGAACTGAAACCATGCCTCTAATCGAGCGCAGTGAGGTTGCCTTTATGGTGACTGATGCTTGTATAGAAAATATTTTGTTTTTAATTTTATGCTTCGTCATGTATACCCAATTTTGGTCGACTAAAATATGTTTGCTCCCTAAACAGAATTTTGTGTATTATTCAATGCTCATTCCTTATTTCAATAGCCACATATACCGTTTGGGTGTACCGACACTTTTAAGCATACTCAGCGTGACACAGTTTTTGAACCTACTATGACGTCACAAGCGTATTTGGTAGTTGCGTGCTGCTATATCTTTAGATGACGTAAGTACCGTGATCTATATTTAAAAAAAGATTGTCAAAACTTTTCTACCCACTATGATTTCACGAGCGATATTCTACAGCGATACATACTTGTGTTTTAACTTACGTTGGAGGCTTGTGTCCACTAATAACAAATGGCTTGGTTTATAGTTGCTAATTATAAATGAAGACACGAAGGTGAGAAAAAACCAGTCTATTTCTCAAAAAAGTTAAAGATTATTAATATTTTTAGAAAATGAATTCGAAAAAAATAGGCATTAGGTCACGTGACAACGAACACGAAGAACGCGGCGCAAGAAAGTGTGACGTCACGCCTCGCAAAACATCATTGTTGTTGTTGACGTTTTCATATCACAGAGCAGGTTATTTCGCGAGCTGTGACGTCATTCAAGACGCCATGACACTATTCAGCGTTTTCGAGGGAAATCTAAATGGCTTTTTTAAAATACAAAATACGTAATGTAAATATTGATTTTTCTTTAAAATATAGTTTTTTTGGGATAAAATAGATATTAAAGTATATAATTAGCCAAGTTTTCAAATTTAGTCAACTAGCCTATTACCTTTCCTCCAATAAAGAAATGTACAATCTATTTTCACCAATTACGAGTAAGACTATTTTGGTCCACTTCTTGAGCTAAGTATATTCGAAACATCTTTAAGATTTGTATTTGTATCTTTGGAAATAGATAATAATTTTCCAGTAACTTCTAAAGGGATGTTACGTAAAGAACAAGTAAATATTGTGCGAAGCTTTCAGTGAATTTTAGTCGCTTCAGTGTCGGTGCTCTGCGTTGTTAGGGGTTCGCTACGAGATGTATCGTTTTACTAGAAAACCTAATAAATGCTTGTCGGTAACGTGTTCAACTAGGGTACTGTAGCGTTAATTACACATAAGGGAAAACAAAAATTAATTACAATTAAGTCTGCCGCCAAAAATATATCATGTAATATGAATGCCATGTTCATAGAGCAAGTAATGCACAGATTAGGTACTAGTTAAAGTATACGAATAAAAGTGCACCGGTTGCCGTTTGTCGGAGCGAGCGGCCATCATGGCGGCAACATGTCAATGCCAGCTGTCACTGTTAATCTGCGACTATCTTCACTACTTTTCCTTAGGTACCTTGATGAACAGTCGCGGCAGTCTACTGCTGGACATAGGCCTCTGCCACAGTGCGACACTCAATTCGGTCCTCTGCTGCCGCACCAATTCATGTCCGGATAGCCTACGTAAGGCCTCTTTCCTCCTGGAAACATTCTACACGGAGTCTGTCTAGACGTGGTCTCTACTGAAGGACACGCCTGCTCCGGTGGTTGTCGGTCCTTGGGCAAATATGACAAGCCCACTGACACTTGGCCAATACGGTGAGCTATGCCAATAACCACGGAAGCCATTGATATCGTTATCGGCTGCATAAGACCACTGTTAGATATGTGATACATTTTGGAAAATGTGCGCAAGAGCTATTTTTGTTGATTTTGCCTTCGCCATTCAAGTAGCGGTCAAACAGAAGAACGGCAGACCTTCACCTGTGGATATTCCTACAGCTCGCAAGCGTTTTGCTTGCACATTTATTGTGCGGTATCTAAGGTATGGAATGCACTACCGGTTTCCGTGTTCCCCGAAAACTACAACTTGTGAATCTTCAAACGTAGAGTAAATAGGCACCTTCTAGCCAACGCGTAACATCGTCGACCTCATCGTCACTTACCATCACGTGAGATAGAGGTCAAGTGTTGATCTGTCTCTATAAAAAATGTGCCTAATAGATAGCGCCGTCAGGCTTCTTTACAACCTTAGACCTAAGTGATAATTATTGATTCTCATACATAATCACTGTTCTAGTCTAGCTTAGTCGCCTTTTACGACACCCGTGGGCTGACATTTGCGCATCCTATTCGAAAGTGAGCGCAGAAGCAATATGCTAGTACACAGAGATATTATTGAAAATGACGTCATTGACCTGAAAGCCAATGACCTTCCTTTGTGATCTATTTATTACTTGGACTACAAATGAAGATACAGTTAAATTCAATGGCATTGTTCGAATACAAAGGGCAACGTTCACCTGAAACACCGATACACGTAACCTAAGCCGGGCCCTTTTTCCGCCACTTACCGAGAGGGAGGCACCATAACCCTAGTTACCATGCAAATTAAGATTAAGGGCGTATGTTGCTTCCCTAAATTTATAAACATCCTTTGTATAATACAAACCTACATTTAATATTCGTTAGACGCCGCTTTGCACGCAGTGGTAACTCAAGAATGTTCTTTTCTGAGACATTGTGTTATTAACATCGCTGTTTGGCGGCAGACTTAGGTAACGTGGTGCTAGCTAGCCAGTCGGACATAGAAAATACCACGGATCAAACCGAGTACGAATAGGGGCTTACGGATCGTTAGTATCGGCGGATAAAAGGCGGGTTTCCTCTTCTCTATGGTGTGACATTTTGACCGGAACTGACTTGACCTGGGCTATCATATAGCTTATCAGCTCAGCTATTAAAACTTCGTAACGAAATAAAATGGAATGTTGACTTTAGTAATCCCTTTTACGTTCATTAATATCACCCCCTAAAATCCAAATTCCAAGTTACGCCTCGCACCTCGGCGCTTGCATAAGTAATCGCCACACACACACTCTCACGCACACATACATACGCACACAGTTCGCTCGTAGGTAATTGCTCGAAGGAGCTGCGCAAGACAGCCTCCCGCCGGTTATTAATGACTACCCTCCTTTATTTACAAGTCATTAACTGAGCACGACCCGTGTTTGTTAGCAAATATTACATCAACTATGGGTTTTGAATAAATTTTCATATTTGTCCTGTATTTACTCGAGATTGCAATTTGATTGGCGCTAGAGATAGTTTGACTGAAGAGGCTCTTTTGTCATCGAGGTTCAACGAAATACTTCGGAATCATCCCACGGGAACATTATTGGGATAAAAGTAGCATGTCCCTCAACATGAAACCTCGTAACACCATGAACATATATGCGCTAAATTTCATTAAGATCAGTTCGGCGTTTTAGCCGTAAAATAGTTACAAATAAATATATACAGACACTATACCAGTGTGAGGTGAAAGTTCGATTATTTTGATTGGTTTCCTCTTGCATCTCACCTGATGGTAAGTGAAGATAAGACCTTTGGGGGGAAAGGGTACACACCCAGAAGCCTTAGCCTAATGAGAATTTGACAAATAATAACAATATACTAACATACGCTTCCGTACAAAGTATCTTTTACATAATCATTAAAATTAGAATAATAAAGGTATTGCTAAAGAAATTCTAGTACAATGTCAGCGAAGTCGCCGTAGGTTTGGTCGGCGGCATATAAACATGGTAGTAGCTAGACAGACGGGCATTAAAGAAATGTATCACCAACGATATATAGAGGACATCAACCGGTACTCCCGTGGAAATCGAACCTGCAACCGGCGGAGTAACACTTCAAACCAGGCTATGGCCGCAATAAAAACCTACTTTATGAATCCGGGGTACAGTTCCTTTAATTCGACATCGTTACGAGATCTAAACCTCTAAATCTCTTTACACACATATATTCCGTTGAAAGGAATACGTGATTATTGTAAGTACCTGGGCTACCGAGCTTTGCTCGGAGTTTTTGGCCGAAAGTACAATTTTTTTCTTCTGATTTGACTTAAAAAACAAAAAAAAACTTGAATAAATACAATAAAACAGAAACGTAAAAACTTTGTATCCGACCGGGATTTGAACCCGAACCCTGTATTGCGTGTGAAAATAGCGACCATATTTTGCGTCGAATAATGTGAAAGAAAACGCACGAAGACTCGAAAACACTCGTGTTCCCAGACACGAGACTAATATAGATCGATTTTCACATAATTAATATGGTAGCAAATATAATTTAGACGACAAAATACGGGTACACACGAAGGAGCAAACAAATTAAACACAAAACCTTTTCTATACAAGCAGCTGTCACCACAAATTCACAGACATAACCTCACTGCGATACCTCCCTATTCCATTCCAAATTCACCAGTGGCTGTACGACACAGCCGGCCCGCTTTGAGCTCGTGTCGGGTTCGTTTGATTAGAGGCTCGTGGAGGCGGCATTTTTTCAAAGGGACACAATCGAACGAACTTTAGAAACATGTTATCCCTATTGATTTATGAAGTCATTGTTAGTTACAGAGGACAAAAAGCAATACAACACGTAAGCAAAATACCTCTCTAAGTACAGTATTCAAGTAATTTAGGTCGGAACTTTAGCACATATTTTTTGCGTTGAGGTAAACTTTAGACAAAGTTCCGCTCTGAGTAGGAACAAACTTCGTCTATTAAAGTGAAACCAATGTGTTTCTCTTGTACTTTAAACATGGAGACAATTTTGTCTTCAACACCTGAAGTCTTCTTGAAGAAGACAAATAACCTTTTGCTGATGAAGTTGACTAAGAAAATAAATAAAAAATATGATTAAAAAAGGTGTTACGCGTCTCAATTTATTATTTTTTGAAATACATTTATGTAAACTTAGCACTTAACCATACTTAACTCTATTATAACCTTTTTTGTAACTGTAATTTTGTTTTGTTAATCCTCAAGTAACCAAATTTAATGTAATAAATAACATAAGCCATTCTTTATGCTATTGCTATTCTAGCAAAAGAGATGGAAATAAATAAATAATCGTCATTTTATGAAAAGGCAATGAAGATTTGTGTGCTAAAAAATATTACAAGAGAAGCACCTATAAAAGGGGGAAACCATATATACTTAGCTATCAAAAGATTTTAAATTCAATAGTTCATTTATTAAATTACTTGAGTTATATTTTATGTAAAATTACTGATCCATTTTATTTGTAAAAAATTTAAAATGAAAATATTTATTTTATTTGTTTGTATTCGTCCAATTGGTTTGTCCGATAAATTAAAAATTCGTACTTCATTTGTAATTTTCGAGAAAATTGTAAAGTTCACTCCCATTACAATTTTCATCGTTAAGTTTCTTATAAACCGGCAAAGTTGGAGATTAATGACTTGTAAATAAAACTCCACCGAGAATTCACTGACGAGAAAAAAAGAAGAAATTTTTAGTTTGATTTTTGTCCAAATTGTCCGGAATTTCCCGACATAATCTCGGTTCCCCACGGGATGGGATATAAATAAAAAATTCTTTGAGTCTGGAATTTTATTTTGGTCGGAAAAACTTTTGGAATCAATGTACAGCGCGCCCAGGGACGAATAAATCCTTCGCGGTATTTTAAACTACAGAATGATGAAAAATGAATTTCTGTATTTCAGTGATTTTAATGGCAGCCTGGGCATCTACGAGTATTTTAATGTCGCGTAGTTTCACCTTTAAAGTATCTGTATACATAATTGAATTTATTTTGGTCTTCACCTCACCAAGGTGTGGATAGCGATAAGGACGAAAGTTTGGTTGAGCTCTTCCGAAATTTCTTCATCGTCAGCAAACTGACCATTCTCGTCACACTTGGTAAGCAGGTAAAGCACATGTTTTAAAAAAATGTTTGATGGGTTTGTACTTGGCCTTTATCTCACCTGATGTTAAGAGGGTATGCTGGTGTCAAAGCGCGTAGTAGCAAACGTAGTCCAGTCATATTTTGAGTATTAAGCTATGAAAATCTATGAAATTTTCAAGACACAATCTAAAAACAAATATCTGTGTCGGTGGTGAGTCCGATTTTCGTTTAAATATATACTTCCAGAGTTACAGGGCGTCAAATAATTGTATTTTACGGTAATAAAAAGCCCCAACTTTGACCCTGATTTACAAGAGTATGAATCAATTTAGAACAATTTGGAAAACTACCGACATCTTAAATTTCATTAATATACTGTATTAAAAAAATGGTTACATAATATACATATGGTATATACATATGGTTCAAATGATCCCTGGACTACGAAACATCCAAATAACGGGTGGATAACTTCACGTAGTGTATGCTGTCTAACCGTACGCGCTCGGGTAGGATAGGGCTCTGATAGGGACAGCTACAAAACAATGCAACCTTGAACGCATTACAGAACATTTCATTACAGAAGTACTTCGGCTCTGCACTGCATTGTAAATGACATGGCGTTCGAAGTTCAAAGAGGTGTTCAAGAGGGCTGGTTATCTCTCATTGCCGGAATACAGCAGAGGTATTATAACACAAAAATCGCACTTCTGTTTCAAACTAAGGCATAGTATCAAATACACATATACGCACTCAGAATCGTCAAGTCAATGTGGCACTGGCATTATGGCAAGCTGGAGACCTTTATGAGGGAGGACTTCTGTCCGAAGGGCGTGGTGTACCGTCGCTTCAGAGGGAGGATAGCGACCAACACCACCAGAGCGGCACCAACGTGCCTAGTAAATAACAGTAGAATATAGGTTTTTATTATTATGTTATGTGTAATAATTGTATCTTAATTTATTGTATTGTACATTATATATACTATGGGTCCTTGTTACCTGATAATAAAGAAATAATAATATAAAAATAATTATTTTCTTACCGGAAATTATCAGTGCCACTATCACAGCTTGAAATGACCACGTTTGTGATTCTATCCTGAAGCCAGAAGCACATGAACGGATTATATAGGTCTACGTTAATGCAAGCCTGGAACAAACATATCACATCGCCCTAGCTCACAATGAGGCTCACCATCAAAGACACCCGCCCGCAACATTTTCACAATGCATCCGTAACACCAACTGTGATACAAACGTAATTATTTCCTCAGACACAAAGATTCAACTTAACAAAGAGATTTTAATTAAAATGGGAATGAAAAAGGCCGCTAGTTGGGCCGCTACACTCCGGCAAGACTTTACATTTAAATTAACTAAGGAGATGTGAATAGTCTCTGCAGACTGTGATTTGTTTCTAGCGAGATGTGGAAAAAATTGTGAATATTTGGCAGTTCTTTTATGCCTTCTTCTGTGTGGAATTGAGTCAGGTTTTCACTGTCGATCTCAATTAAATTTAAATATTTTGCTGGCAACTTTTCAGTAATCCATTTCTGGACAAAATAATCTATTATTTGTTATTCAATAGTATTTGTTATTTGTAGAAAAAGCAGGATTAGGAATTCTACAGGATGTCCGAATCGTTCTGGAAATCATGAATCTATGGAGCCCTTGTTTCGGTCATAGTCCATATGCATGTATGATTTTTAAATAGAAGTGTTTGATTAAAATTTGACAAAAGCAACGAAGATTTGGCTCTGCTACCTTTAATACCACAGTGCTATTTATACTACTGTTTAATGACAGACTTAAGTAACATGGTAGTAGCTGGCCAGGTGGACATAGATAATAGCTTTAGGGCAAATTGGTGGTACGGCTACCAAACAAACTGAGTACCGATGGGTACCACCAAAGGGAAGAATCTGGGATACAGCCATTCGTCTACGGAGGCGGTTTGAGAAATTTGAAAGGTCTTTGAAGTGATTCTACTTAGTTATAATTTTTTAGTACGCGTGGTTGAAAAAGTCATACATGAGTACTTATTTAAAACAATAAGGAAAAGTAGTTTCCGGGTGATAATTCAGGAGATCATGTGAATGAAATCGCGGCGTGAGAAGTATAGCACCTATGAGGTCATGGGTCCACCTTCATTAAGTTCTTAGTCATGTTTTACAAAATGACACACATTGTTGGTGATAGCATGCTCGCTAGCCACTTACAACACACCGGCTTGTACCTCAGTGTAGAAACACGAATTAAATCGCATGTAAAGCAGAAAATAACTCTTGTTCTTACAAGTAGCAGTTAGAAACATAAATTAAACAGAGTGGCGCGAGCACACTCCCCTGCGCGACCCCGCGTAGGCCTCGCGAGCGTACGTTTTAATTACTAGTAAATTGTTTCAGTGCATCGTTTGTCTGCCGGTGGTTGTTGTTACAGTCTTATGAGGACTATAAAGTGTACATTAACAACTGTGTTACGGGGACGTAGTAATGAATGACGCATGTTGTTCATATGTTAACAACGATTCCGTGCTCATGTGTTTGAGTTGCACTGTCAACAAAGTTGTGTGTTGGCAATGGTATACAGCATGGAACAGAACGAGAGTACTAAGCTGAAGTAGTGTAATTAAGTAACTCGATGAACGATTACTTCACGAAGCTACAGGTAAATACTGACTGTATTTTTTTCCCATACAAATTAACGAAATCTGCTTATCTGCCGCAGCCATAACGACTAGTCCTGTCCACATCTTACTGCACAGACACTTCTTGACCTTACTGAGCGCCTGGTAATTAACTCATATGAAACCAACCTCGGCAAGCGTCGGTGGCGCATTGGATAAGGCGCGGACTCTCAATCTGAGGGTTCAGAGTTCGAATCCAGCCGTGTATCTATGAGTTGTTTTTCAATTCAAGTACATTATCCGATTGCTTGACGGTGAAGGAAAACAGCGTGAGTAAACCTGCATGTCTTGAACAGGCATGTGAAGTCCGCCAATCCGCACTGGGCACGCGTGGTGGATTACGCCCATACACTCTGTTGGAGTGTAGGCCTGAGCCCCTGCAGTGGGGACGTATATAGGCTGTTCATTGATATACATTACCCAAAAATTTTATAATTTAGTATAGGCAAATTGTGTCGTCTTCATCAGCCAGGAAACGTCCACTGCTGGACATATACCTCCTAAGGTACGCCACATCGACCGGTTCCGAGCCACATGCATCCAGCGACTCCCTGCGACTTAAACCAGGTAGTCGGTCCACCTAGTATGGGGACGGCCTGGTGGACTTTTCCCGGTACGTGGTCGCCACTTGACAAGTCTTTCCCCATCGGTTATTGGTTCTTCGAGCGATGTGGCCTGCCCATTGCCACTTCATCTCACACAATAATTATAAATATTTTTACTTATCTAAAAAGGTTTAAATAGGTAGGTAAAAATGAATAGAAAATGAAAAAAAATTCATGTCTCACTAGTCCCAAAATGGGCGCCTGAAAATCAACATGGCGCCCAATTTTTCTCTAAAATCTAGCACTGATATCTAAAAAAGCTTTTCCACTATCGATAGTGAAATACCTCACACGACTAAACATTCACTTGATAAAAGGTTAGGCGAACCGTGAATGGTGAAAGGTCGATATTAGGGACAAAGCCGCGCAAAATTCCGAATTACCGCCACCGTGAATACGGCTCATAATAACGCCTTGTTCCCCTTGACATTTCCTTTAAACACATTAGCCCCGCCATTTTGTGAGGGAAAGAGGGACAAAATCCAATGAATAGCAGACTAGGGAATCTCGTTCGCTGAAAACAAGCAAAATATATAAAAATATCGAACGAGTTTAGCTTTGCGGAAGCTGAAAGTGTTCATCAGCTTCGAACAGTAGAATATATGTAAATATTTCAAGTAACGGTTCAGAATGAATCCATAAACATTTATTTTGACATAATCTTTTAAAATAGAATAGCTAGCTTTGATAAGTAATTACTTCTTTCTTCTTTTCAAGCGGTCAGATTATTTAACAAGCTACCGAATAACTTCAAGCAAATCCCGAGCCCAATTAAATTTAAAAACTGCATTAAATCCTTCTTGTTGAAAAAGTGTTACTATACTGTTGACGACTTCATGAATGATGACATTTTAAACGCTGACATTTCCTCTAGAACGTAATTTGACTTTATTATAAGAATGTGTTCATTAATCTATTATGTATTTGTTGTTAAATTTTTGTGTCTACTTTTAGTCTTAAGTCAAACACAATGTATATTGTTCATGACTAAATAAACTGAAACTGAAACTTAAAAATATGAGATTGAAATTGTTTCTCAAAATGAATATCATTAGATATACGCTTGACGTCAATCACACACGCGTTGGTCTAGTCTAGAAGGTATCTATTTACTCTTCCTTTGAAGATACTCAAGTTGTAGTTTTCGGGGAACACGGAAACCGGTAGTGCATTCCATTATAGTCATAGTTTGGCAAGATGCAAGAAACTTCAATAAATATCAGTTTGCAGGCGGTAACAATACAAACTAACAAAGATGTATCTGCTACACCAGTAAAACATAACCCAACATACTTTCTCGTAGTCAGGTAAAATCACAATCTCCTCCATTGCAGGCCGCATGTTAATTTTTTCCCCCTCGTCGTCGGGAAAAAATTGTAAGTCTACCGGGAGGCTTCGATAAACGTGCCTAAACAAATATTGAGCCAATTACCGTCTGGCTCTCGTTAGGGAGTGACAGAATCAGGACTGTAGCATATTCCATGTAATTAATGCGAGGAATGCTGTCTCAGCGACTGCGAGGGCGGCGCTGTGAGCTGCTGGGAGTAGGAACCGAGTGTTGAGGTATATTTGGTACGATTTAATATATCCTCATATACACTCTGATTTAGTGGCTGTATTCCTGCAGCGAAATAAGGAACCATTATAGAATAACTATGTTGTTCGTCTGTCTGTCGGCCAATAACCTTTTTCTCAGGAACGCGTGAAGGTATCAAATTGAAATAAATATTGGATACACAAGGCTACCTTGTAGCTGTGAAAAAAGAAAGCTTCTAGGTCAAAGATACGGCTGTTTAAGTCGAATTTTTTGACGAAAAACGAATCAGTCTCTCCATTTCCATTGACCTAGAATCGTGTAATTTGGCAAGAAGCAAGGTCTTAGAGCACATCTGGAAAGTATAATTTTAAAATTAATATTCGATTACAAACTGTTCTTAGCGACTGTTGTTGTTTGTATTTCAATGTGTTAATTAACAACAATTGCTCGTGTTTATCGCCAGGCACAATTTATTCGTATAAAATATGATTTTTAGTGTGTTAATTATTTATCAACGGATCAATAGTAACACGACACCACGGCATGACTTGCGGTGAATATAAATATCCTATAATAAAGTTAAAAAAAATTGACACATAATTTTTAAATTTGCAATGGATCCGCACTTGGGTTTCATTTTATCTGAAAGTATATATAGATAATACGTGACGATAAGGTCGTATCCATAAGCCTCAATAGTTGCTGGCTCTGCTAAAAGTACACAACAGTTAATAGTACACAACAGCTATTAACACTGCTGTTCGGGGGCAAAAAATGGTAGCCATTGTCCTTCTCCATGCCCTAGAATTACTTCAGTGCCAAATTCGAGATTGTTTTTGTCGTAGATTAGCTAAGTAGTTAAAAACAAACTCTCTTTCGCATTTATTATGATGATAATACATCATCATCACCCGGGAAACGTCCACTACTGGACCTCCACGTTTAAGAGGGCTAATGACATAATCACCACGCTTGCCAGAGAGGGGATGGTGATCGCAGTATTCGGTTTGATTCTTCAGGAGGAGGCTACTGCCCCTCCCCCTGGCATTATGTTCCTCTTACTCGTTCATACGAGACCCACGGGAAGATATGAGTTGGTTTTATTCTATACCGGAAGTACACGGCAATTTACTGTAATATTAGTATGCTAATAATGAAGACACAATCATTTAAGATACGACACCTGTTTAGCAACCTGATCCACAATCATACAAGGCACACAGAGGCACTTCTCAGAAATCGAATGAACCCATTCCAAGGCATTGTGCGTCTAAGGTGAAGGTCAGAAGCCACCTTCTATCCGAAAGGGCAAAGCTCTAGACATCGTGAGGGGAAAGGCGCTAATTATAGGCACAATAACATCGCCTCTTTATTACATAAGTGGGCGATGTAATAGGGGTGTCTCGGTTGTTGTCAAGGCAAGTATATCTCACACGCCAGGGCATGACGACTTACGTAGGGTAGCCGGACGTGAATGGATGCGGAGAGCAGAGGACCGAATTAATAATCGCACTCTGGGAGAGGCAAACGTCCAGAAGTGGATTGCCGCAGGCTGTACTTGATGGTGATTGATGATGACAGGAATTTCTTTTTATTTCGTTCTCTAGAACTCATTTGACGTGAACTTCTTTTTTTTCGTTCGGTTTTTGACAGACCGTCTAGTAGCGAGATAAAAAGTAGAAAAGGACCACATTTCGGTTCAGTATGTCGTCACTCGTAATACTCACCGATAAAGTCTTGTCTACAGACGCTGTGGTATTTTGGAAGAGAAGATATGCCCTATACTTTCAGGGTATTCTACAATAAAGGGATGAGTTTCTTAGGCTCTCTTTGTCTGGGAACTGCAACATTAAGGTGAGGTTATATATACCCTAGATCGTCTAGATCCCATGATATTTAAAAGCGAGAGAAAGAGATGGGAGTGAGTTCCATAGAGGCGGTATTCGAATGCCTTTTAATATACCATCGTTGGCACCCCTGCAGTTCCAATTAATTTGAAGCCGCCTTAAAAACCCTGGATGTTAAAATTGGACGAAGTCCAGACGAGTCGCTTGTTTTATATGACTTACTTTTAACCGCCGCTGTGGCCTAGTGTGTCCACAGTTGCACTTATAATTCGGAGGTTGTGGGTTCGATTCTCAGCTTAGAACCCGTCGTTTGGATTGGTACTTTAAATGAAAGTATTTTATTGAGTCACATTATACGAATTTGAGTTTGATAGCAACGATTTCGAAACTATCTCCGAAAGTTAGAAAACCACCCTGTTGGTTGTCGTCTTTGACAGGACGTCGTCGTGTTTAAGACAAGTCAGAGGCCTTCGGGCGGCTTCATGAACGTTTAACAGTCTAATCCCAAAAGTATGGTCCCTCCCCTCTGAATTGAGAAAGAAGTCCTAGAGTCCTTTCTACATTTTTGGCCCTTAAAATATCCCTAGGTATACCAAAAATGACCATTCTGACCCTTCATTACGACGGGAGAGAAGGAAAAACAAACAACAAATGAATAAACAAACTCAAATTCTCATTTATAAAATTAGTATTACGTAGCATTGCTACTTTTCATTTATGAGGAAACACATGTCCATACTGCTAGCCTCAAGATCTGCCTTGGTTTCTTTTTATTATAACTGATTCAATATTAATTGTGTGCCTGAAATGTAATATTGAAATGGGATCAGCTTTATTGGACATTGAACAGCACATAGAAATACTTGATGGATTTGGATGGAAACTGTTTTCAACCGACTTCAAAAAGGAGGCAGTTCTCAATTCGATTGTATGTTTTTTTGTATGTACGCTACGCGATAACTCCGCCAATTATGAATTGATTTTGATGATTATTTTTGTTTAGTAGATCATACTTCATAGGCAGTCTCATATAATATTTTTATTGATAATGATTTAGCGCTTTTTGAGATAATCAACAAAAACAAAATATATACCCAGGTCTACCTCTAAGGGCGAACAACTTAGGGGATGAATTCTGTACACTTTTAGGTCACTTGACGTTGACGTTCTTATCGAACGCGGTAATTTTATCCATTAAAAATCTTATTATTACATGTCAGATCAGGTATATATTCTTCCTTTTAAAGATGGCCATTTTTATTAAAAGCTTTTATTTAACTTGCAATGTTTGTATGTATGTATGTATGTATGTATGTAAGTATGTATGTATGTATGTATGTATGTTCGGGTCAAATCTTGCAAGCTGAATTAGAAGCACTTCCTCTTATCCTAGGGAGTTGAAATTTTGCACGTTGGTTCAGTTCCGATGACAATGCGTTTTTCTGGTACCAGCGAGCTGGTCTGATGCTGGAGTCAGGAGGAATAAAGAGAAACTCTTCAATAGGCCCCTCGAATTCGGGCTCATCTCAAAATCAGAATACCAGGCTGACATAAGTGCAAGGGAGCGTGCTATATCGTTTCTATATATCGTATCGTAGCGCAGGTTAATTCCTAACAAACTACTTAAAATCATTTGAAGTACCAGGTTAGCAGAAACAGAAGTAGTTTTGATTTAGCTCACATGTCATATTACGCGTGGTTTATTCTACTAAAGAGAACGCGTAGCTTCTGTCACTTCTTTTTTTTTAAATCTAAATAGATTCATTAACTTTAGACTTTAGTTGAAGTGTTTTAGATTCAAAATGCTATTTGTCTCTTTTTGGCCCAAGGGAATGAAAGAGTAACCACATAATCAAAACAAGTCGTGATTGTGCATTATATCAGTACCTAGTCTGTGCAAAGTCTGTGATTATATCCTCTGTGTAAATGCTGAATGTCATGCATAAATGCCAAAAATACAGCTAAAAAGCGTGTGTTTATGTTAGTTTGGCAATGGTTTTCTAAATAAATTTAAGACAAGATAGTGTCACTCAATTGAGGCTGGACAAGGCAGCGTATGCAATAATCATCGGCTGCAGAAGTCCACTGTTGGACATGAGTCTCCCTGTTATGGCGCGCCCACACATGCACGGTGATAGGGCCGAGCCACTTGCATCCAGTGACTACTCGCGAGCTTAACTAGGTCATCGGTCCTGGTCTGATGCTGGAGCCAGGAGAAATAAAGAAGAACTTTTCAATGGTCCCTCAAATACGGGCTCATCTTAATTCCAGAATATCAAGTTGACATAAGTGCACCGGAGCGTGCAATATCGTTTTTGTAGCGCAGGTTAATTTCCTACCAAACTATTGAAAAATCATTTGAACTACTAGGTTATCAGAACCAGAAGAAGTTAATGACATATTCCGCGCGGGTTTGAGTAAAACTTATATTTTGAAATGAGAACGCTCAACTTCTGTCACTTCTGTTTTTAGGGTTCCGCAGTAAAACTACGAACCCTTTTAATTTCGCTCTGTTAGTCGGTCCGTCTGTCAGTCCGCGGCTTTGCTTAGAGACCCTTACTACTAGAAAGGTGTAATTTAGTACGGGTATACATATTAATCACGCCGACAAAGTAGTAGAATAAAATCTTGCAAAACATATTTTTAAGGGTGGCTCCCATACACGTAACTTGGGAATAATATATATAGCTTTTCTAATACTTGTGCTCAGAAAGTGATACGTTTTGTAGCTGTTTGGCGTGCTAAAAGTTCGTGATTTCAGAAGCTTGTGTTAAAAACGCTAGGCAAACGTGCGTTTTTCTTATTAACTAGTTATAAAGCCAAAAGCACTAGTACTTTTTTTTCTTATTAACTGAAGGAATGTTTTTCATTAAAAAATCAATACTAGTATTTTTGCCGAGTCACTGGGCAGTATTTGCAACACACTCTTGGCCACAATCTCAATAATAGACTACCAGGTTGACATAAGTGTCAGAGAGCGTGTAAGACAACTGTTCCGCACTAACCTCCGAAAAAAGATCGGGGTCTGTTTAATTAGATACTTTTTGCTGCATTCACATGCTCCAAGAGGATTGGCTTCAGTTCGAGTGTTTTTGAAAAAAGAACGCGGGCCTTCGCTTTTTAAATATACATATTTAAATTCGAATGTTGATAATGATTTCATTTAATTTTATGGAGCTGACAGAGACCTTATGCCAAGGTATTATATATCTATTTTTCTCTCTTTGAAGTTGTAGTTAGACTCCATCTTAGGTATGAGGTCCTGGTACTTTCGTCTTCATATCAACCGATGTTAAGTGATTAAAGTCAACAAATGGAAGCGTTCTCACCTAGAAACGTTACTTAGGTATGCTTTCTGTGCTAACCGGAACACAATCATCTTCATCATAATTTTACTATTGTTATATTTTTTCGCAAATGTATTATTAAAAAATGACGTTCGAAACTAGTTTCGCGTTTCCCCCCGTATATCTTTTAAACTATTGCTTTTAAAAATCTGAATACTTCACAATAGTATGTACACTGAACTTATAAGAAAAACTATCAAGACTAAGCTGGCTTTGCAGGTGAATGGGTAATAGTCGACTAAATTATAAAATAGACTTCGAGGTGCCATAATGAAAGTTCCGTACAAATTCCAATCAAAATTACTTTACATCGTCCTGGGTGGGCCTAACTTGCACTTCAATGCTTTTTAAAATTGAAATAGATTCAGTAACTTAACTAGACTTTTTTAGTCTTAAGAAACACGTCGATAACTAAAAAATAAAAAATAAATTAATATAAAAAAAATTTCATAAAGAAGCTTTTATTTAAATGCTCTAAAAAGAAGAAAATAAACTTTAAATTAAATCAAACCCATCAATTGATTACATTGAACAATTTATATGCTATAAAAGCTTGTCGCGTGATTTACTAGTGTAGATGTATGTAGATTTATCTATTTTATACAATACATACTTTTTCTCTAGATCAGTTTACATAATTCTTGTATTCTAGTTCATCGACACATAGGCCTCCTTCATGGTACGCCACATCGACATCAATACAATTAAAATCACGCGACAAGCTTTTATAGCATATAAATTGTTCAATGTAATCAATTGATGGGTTTGATTTAATTTAAAGTTTATTTTCTTCTTTTTAGAGCATTTAAATAAAAGCTTCTTTATGAAATTTTTTTTATATTAATTTTTTATATAGATCAAAACAAGGTGAAACAAGAAATATTATACCGTTGAATAGAAACCTGAAGTATCGAGTTTAATTATTCTTTATGCGTTTTGTATTACAAATATCTGAAGAAAAAAAAACCTGTATTATTTCGGTGTTTCTGTGTTATAAACTAAAGAAATATAGGTTTAACTTTAATGAATTTTATGACCAGGAAAAGAAAAGGAAACATTCAACCAATCCTTAGATGTTAAAGAAATTAAAACAGCAATACAGACTTGCACCACGGACATAAAATTAAATATCCGGAAAGAATCAGGCTGTTATCTGTAATAGAAATCTGTGGATTTATCGGGTTTGCGGCGGGCTGGCTGGCATGAAATATAGGCTGAGTGGGAACCAGCCTTCGCCTTGTTTCTTTTTTCAAAGACAACACGCGTAGTTCGCTGAACGTTGTATGTTGTATTAAAATCTCTTTGGTATTGGGTCTCTTTAGAATTATTTTACTTTCGACGGAGATTTCGTTTGAACTAGATAGTAATTTCTTTACACTATTATTACGTTCCTTTGAAATTTTATTCGGCAGATTTCACAAGTGTGATTTACCAGAGTATTTTTTTTTGCTGCAACTGGTTGCAATATAAGTAATGAAATTCATTGTTTTACTATAATTTCGATGAATCTTTGATTTGATAAATAAATTAAATATACCTTTTTTAAGTATGTGATGTACATTTCTAGAAACCAAGCAAGAAAACTGTACTGGTTTTTGGTTTTCATCGCTTGGCAGATGGATCAGTGATTGCAGTAAGATGTAGCTTAAGGCAGCTTAGCGTAGGCAGATGCAGTAGCCCATCTCCTGAAAATAACTGCGTCAGCGGAATGAAGTTTTGTTTCGTGAACGAATGCAATGCAAAAGTAAATTATAATTTCATACAACGGCATCCCAAATGTAGATCGAAATTTTTCAAAGCATACACAAAAAGCTTTTATTATAAAAAATGGCTGTCTACATTTCCCGACACAAAATTCCAGACTTGGACTTTTTGCGTAGCGTGTTTCGTTTGTTCCTGATTGATTTTGATTTCGGCGTTCGTTCCTCCCAAAACAATCTGCTGTGTTGGAAATAAAAGAACAATATTATATACGTATTGATTTGTTTTAGATATAAAATTACAGACGGTTCACTTAAAGAATCCTCCTGACGATTTACAATGTAATATTGTCGTTATGGATGACATATATTGAATGTAATCTCTGTGGTTGAATTCTCTGTTTTCAGGTTGCCAGTATAGTAATGTATTTAAGTATGATGTGTATTATGTGAATAAAACGTAAATGAGTTGGGTTTCTTTAGACTCAAAGGAGGCCTGTAACATTCTTTTGAAATTTAAAAAATTTAATTTTGAACTAAAGAGGTTGTTTTTAGTGCCGTATCTACGGATCTACGAATACACATTTGCTATTGGCTAAGCCACAAAAATATTGTCCAAATAAATCAAAGCACGCTTACAATATCATTAAATAAAAACAAACATTTCCTATAAATACAGCTCTATAAAAATCCAAGGTTATAAAGAATATAATAATAATAATTCGTGTTTTATTGGAAAAGTCCTTCAACGAGATTTTTCCATACGAAGAAAGCAATTTATGTGATAACGTTGGGAGAAAATTGCTTTCTGGCCTTTCTTGCTTCTATTGAATTTATTGCCCGATTCAAACTGAGGAATATTTATTACGTAACTACAGATACGCCTTTCCTGTTTAGATATCAATGAGCATATAGTGAGAATTTATGTCCTATATTAAATTTTCTTTTTATTAGAGTTCCGTATGTCCGATGAAAAACTTTCACTTTTAGGCTAGCCGCATATTGTAAGAAATTGTCTCTCTTGTACCATTTCATTGGTAACTACCTAATATCGTTATAGGTACAAGTTGTGTAAGCTAGTGGCTGGAGCGCGGCTCCGCTCAGGTGCGTTGTCCGCCTCATTTCACAGAGGCTGTCTCTTGCACCATTTCATTGGTAACTACCTAATATCGTTATAGGTACAAGTTGTGTAAGCTAGTGGCTGGGGCGCGGCTCCGCTCAGGTGCGTTGTCCGCCTCATTTCACAGAGGCTGTCTCTTGCACCATTTCATTGGTAACTACCTAATATCGTTATAGGTACAAGTTGTGTAAGCTAGTGGCTGGAGCGCGGCTCCGCTCAGGTGCGTTGTCCGCCTCATTTCACAGAGGCTGTCTCTTGCACCATTTCATTGGTAACTACCTAATATCGTTATAGGTACAAGTTGTGTAAGCTAGTGGCTGGAGCGCGGCTCCGCTCAGGTGCGTTGTCCGCCTCATTTCACAGAGGCTGTCTCTTGCACCATTTCATTGGTAACTACCTAATATCGTTATAGGTACAAGTTGTGTAAGCTAGTGGCTGGAGCGCGGCTCCGCTCAGGTGCGTTGTCCGCCTCATTTCACAGAGGCTGTCTCTTGCACCATTTCATTGGTAACTACCTAATATCGTTATAGGTACAAGTTGTGTAAGCTAGTGGCTGGAGCGCGGCTCCGCTCAGGTGCGTTGTCCGCCTCATTTCACAGAGGCTGTCTCTTGCACCATTTCATTGGTAGCTACCTAATAACATTATAGGTACAAGTTGTGTAAGCTAGTGGCTGGGGCGCGGCTCCGCTCAGGTGCGTTGTCCGCCTCATTTCACAGAGGCTGTCTCTTGCACCATTTCATTGGTAGCTACCTAATAACATTATAGGTACAAGTTGTGTAAGCTAGTGGCTGGGGCGCGGCTCCGCTCAGGTGCGTTGTCCGCCTCATTTCACAGAGGCTGTCTCTTGCACCATTTCATTGGTAACTACCTAATATCGTTATAGGTACAAGTTGTGTAAGCTAGTGGCTGGAGCGCGGCTCCGCTCAGGTGCGTTGTCCGCCTCATTTCACAGAGGCTGTCTCTTGCACCATTTCATTGGTAACTACCTAATATCGTTATAGGTACAAGTTGTGTAAGCTAGTGGCTGGGGCGCGGCTCCGCTCAGGTGCGTTGTCCGCCTCATTTCACAGAGGCTGTCTCTTGCACCATTTCATTGGTAACTACCTAATATCGTTATAGGTACAAGTTGTGTAAGCTAGTGGCTGGGGCGCGGCTCCGCTCAGGTGCGTTGTCCGCCTCATTTCACAGAGGCTGTCTCTTGCACCATTTCATTGGTAACTACCTAATATCGTTATAGGTACAAGTTGTGTAAGCTAGTGGCTGGGGCGCGGCTCCGCTCAGGTGCGTTGTCCGCCTCATTTCACAGAGGCTGTCTCTTGCACCATTTCATTGGTAACTACCTAATATCGTTATAGGTACAAGTTGTGTAAGCTAGTGGCTGGGGCGCGGCTCCGCTCAGGTGCGTTGTCCGCCTCATTTCACAGAGGCTGTCTCTTGCATCATTTCCCGTCGCACTCCGTGTCTTGGTGACATTGATGTAGAATAATAAGCTGTTTATATCTAGTGTTAAAGTTGTATTTTCGTTCAGTGACAGGTTTATGTGGCATAGTAAACTTGGATGTACAGACTTGCAGGAAAATCGTCGAAGTTATACAAGTGATTTCAAAACTATAGGCATTACCCAAAAATGAAGTCAATGAACATAATGGGAAAAAATTATCGAGAAAAACTGCAAGCTGTGTGAACTGTTTTCTTATCTGTAGTCCACTGTTCAACACGAACCTCTAACTGCCACCATTACCATGAAGGAAAAAATATATATTCGCGTTATTTTTGGCTTCATTTCAATTCATTTGCCCAGAATTTATAGAATATTTCCAAGGTTTTATTAATTTTTTTAACGGTCAAGTGGTTGAAATTAAAATTATCGGCCTTAATTTACAAATTTTCCATCCTTGGAGGTGAAATATTTTCTCCTTTTAAAGTAATCCTTGAGTAGCTTATTAAATAAAAAAAATTAAAACGGTACAGACATAAAATAAAATTTGAATTCAGAACATCCTTCGGTTTTGAAGTTGGCTGAATAAGAGCTTTTTATGAAGAGCTAAGCCATAGTGTTTGCCATGGAAAGTTGTAGCTTGGTAGTAAAGCAATATGTGTTGATACAGAAGTGCTATGTCAAAGGAAGCCTATTCTAAACTTTGTTTCAAACCATAAAGTGGTTACAGCTAAGATTGAAGAATAATAAGCAGACATACTCTTATAGTATTCCTTACTCACTGTCGCTCGCAACCAGAGCGCCGAACAAAAATAGTCCTTATGTTTGGGACTTAAAATCTACATCAAAACGAGTGGAATATAATATTTTTGTGTAGAATTTCAGTTGAATTTCAAGGTGGAGAAAATGTTTTGATGCGTCTGGCCTTAGGTCGTGTTTTGTGTCTCCCGTTGGAAATTCTTTGAGGGATTTCTTGGAAACAGGAATTTTAAAAACGTCTTCAAATGTATTTACGTAAATATGCCATTTTAAATAAATGCTCTTTTCTTCTTACTGCACTTAAAGATAGGAGATAACAAACAATGTCGTGTGGTCTTGGCTTTAGAATAGGACCACCTTATGTCATCCCGCGGGTGTCGTAAAGGCGACTAAGGGAAAAACATTCAGGATAATGGCAGCAGTATCTAGCCTACGATTATGTAACTACAACATTTTAGTACGATAACCATTCGCATCAAAGAAAATACGTGGCGATCGGTGAGGGAAGCCCATGTGCATCAGTGGACTTATGTACCCAATTATTATTAATTATCTATGGTGCAATTCACCGAGGACATATGTACATTCGAGTACAAAAATATGTATCCATTATTGGACCATGTCACATTTTTGTGTACTCGAATGTAAAATGTCTTTACTTTCATTCGATATTGATCGTCACAGAATAACCCAGTGAGCTGTGTAGTTGTGATCACGTTTGTACTTAGCAAATCACACCTCTGTATATTGACAATAACGATAATTTGTTCTAAACAAGTTATTTTTTACGTTAAATTCAAATAACGTACTGGGGCTCTATTTTTGATTCGCCCTACGGCGCCACGCCGCCGTGGTCGGGACCACTCTTTGCGGAGGCGAGCGATAGACTAAACGTCATCGTCGAACACTGACATTACCACTTATTGACATTGACAGTAGGAACTGTTCTATGAACTTTGCGTCCCGTTTTCCTTGCATGAATTACCGGTTTTATTTTTCTGCGTAAAACGGATAAAATTAAACATTTTAAGTTATATTGGCAACATCCGAAGCGAATGATTCAAAAATACGGTCAAAACTGTTTTCATGCGACTTGTATTCGCCGTGACTTAAGTCGTGTGCGACGGAGCTATGACACACGAGCGAATCAAAAATAGAGCCAATGGAAATGCAACGCGCGTTATTTCGAATACGTACAACTTTATTCTATAGACAGAACTAGGTATAATTAGTATATGCGCGGGCGCAGAAACAGCATACCTGTCTTGTGTGACTATCTGCCTAATTGTTTTGGTGGAGTAGTAGTTTGAGAACTCGACGTAGGGGCTTGAAATTTGGTACATCGAAGTTACAACGACAACTTAGTATTTATGATACGTGGACTTGGAAACTTCTAACAGGAACCACTTGCTCGTTTTTGGAGCAAATGCAGCCTATCCTTAAATTGTCGTTTTATGCCCTTCCACTATTTCTTAACAAAAAATCTAATCATTCTGACTTTCCCTTACCCCTTGAAGGAACAACAAACAAAATTATTAACTGCAAGCAAGTAGTAAAAAAAAGTTTCCACAAGAATTTCTACTTCAACTAGTTCCTTGAATATGTCCATTCATTTTTAGCCAATTGTCCCAACAAAGCCCTTTTGTGTTGTATAAAAAGGGGAATTAAATAGCCTCACGTATTTCCATCGAAATTCTAAGAAAGGTCGCCTTTTCTGACGTAACTGCCCAGATTATTTTACCGCATTTTTGTGCCTTACAAAGCCACTTTAAACCTTAAGTCCATTGATTAAATGCTATAACATTTTTGAGTGATGTAAGGTTCACATTTGTAAATGTCCCTTTTTGACATTTTCGTTCGTGTACTAATATTACATAGACAATGTTTTACAATATCAACTTTCTTGAAACATAATCTTGGGTTGAGGATTGCGCTATATTTTTACCGGGATGCCGCGGAAAAGAGAAAAGATAATGTGTGTGTGTATGTGGTTCGTTAAGAGATTCTGTATATCCTTGTCCATCAGTCTAATGTATTAAATTTTATAGTAACTCGGTATATCTTTCCCTCTGTAATTTTTTTGCCTTGACTCTAAAATAGGCGCATTTTTATCCAGATAAAGGGGATTTTTATCCCGTGGGATAATTTCTTTGAAGTTAACGCAAATCCAATTGCAGGCAAAAAGCTTGTAAACAAATAAATTTACACTCTGTATTTCTAAACACGTTCTCACTTTGCCGTTTTTAACATCACTAAGAATATTATCGCACCTTCTAAAACAATTTTAGCCTATGTCCAAACTCTCGTGCACCAGGGCAATACTGTCATCATCGTCAGCTGGGAAAGGTCCACCGCTGGACATAGTCTTTCCCATGGTATGCCGCAATTACCGGTCCTGAACGACTTGCATCCAGCGACTCGGTCAGTCGGTCCATCTAGTAGGGGGACGGTCCACCACACATTTCCCGGCACATGGTCGAGACTTTAGAACTTTTAAACGACACATTACTTCTATGGATTCCCACAGACTGCACAAGCACAATGTATTTCAGCATATCCAGTTTTTCAATCATCCAGTGATACATACTTACTAAAACCATGTACACTAGTGCTGTCGGTTAAAGTACCAAAAGCGACCAATTCAAGTGATCTCTCAAGGACATCATTGTAGAAACATCGATTCCAACAGCAAATAACTTGTTGATCAAGTATTCCTTTGTATGGAGAAAGAAACGTACATTCACGTTAGTCCCAGCCCGAGCCTCTGGGAAATCTTAGAGATAAATTATTCTCGCGACACCCGGCAGATGTCGCGTCAAAAAGAATACAGAATGGCTGAAGTTCTTACAATAATAAAGTGGAAATTACAATAGATACCGGCGGCGCTCCAACGTGACTTTGTAAGTTTCAATGGCGGTGGGTTTAACGTTTTGGTCTCCCTTTCTCTTTGTTTCGCTTTGGATACAAAATAGTCATGAAGCTAAAAAGATGTTTCTGTGCCACCCGCCCCCCGCGATAATCTTTTTACCTTCATGAAAATAGTAATAAATTTTTAAAACCTATCTGTAGTATTATAAGAGCTATTCCGAATTCCGGTTCACAAAGAATGCAGAAATGCACGAATACCTGAATATAGACACTTTCAAGGAAGAAGCAAAAGTTAGCTGTGACAAACAAGTAAATGCGTTCAAAAAGAACTGGAAACCGACTTCAATTGCCCTAAAAGTCTTTACTATTTACTTTAAATTAGTAATTTACTATAATTTACTAAGGCAAATTTAAGATTTATATCGTTTTCTCATGGATGCCGTTGTCAGAACTAAGCCAAATTGAAATGGGACCTCACGGAAAGCACTACCTTTCAAATAAAGAAAGAATCATCCAAATCAGTTCACCCAGTCAAAAGTTCTTAGGTAACAAACATAAAAAAAGCAAAAAAAGAAACATACCCGTCGAATTGATGACCTCCTCCTTATTTGTTGTCGGTTAAAAAGTATCATCATCATCAGTCGGGAAACGTCCACTGCTGGACACAGGCCTCTTCCATGGTATGCGACATTGACCGGTCCCGAGTCACTTACCGGTGAAAAGTATAAAATAAATTAAATAAGACTCAGAAATCACAGTAATGAATTGTCAAGAGCTATGCTCTGACACGTCTGAAGAGGCGGTGCGTGCCGGACCTCCACCAACGAAAATATATGCTATGTGGGATTGGTGTTCGCTGGAACGTCACCCGCGCAAAATTAAGGAAAAGCCACAAACTCTTATGGCTGCAACAGACGATAGAGAAGAAAATCTTTTTAGTGGAAATTTTAATTTTCACGATCCTATACCAATCTAGCGAAAAAGTGTAGATTGCGTGGTCAAAGATTTTACGCTCTAATAAAGGTTTTCCGATTCGGACATACTCTCAGTTTCTAAACCAAATTAATCCTCATGTTTAGATGAACGGAACGGAGTGGTTTGTATTATTAGTTATTCTTATGCCAATACCATTTTGGTACCTATTACATTCTATATACGAGTTATATATCTCTGTAACTGTGACCAATAAAAGTCGCTAATGCGTCTGGTTTATATTTCGCTCTTCATGCTGTCTGTGTTTCTTATTTCGTACTTACTCTATATAGCAAAACTTGTATACTCTTCCTACTGTCATTGATTTCGATACTACTTAATTGAAAAGTTATTTTGAAAATTTATATTTAATATAAATAAATGTGAACATGAAAATAAGAGATTGAGATGGTAAATAATATACACTAGTGAACACGGATATTCGGGTAAAACCAATTGGCTCAGGAAAGAATACTCTAAAATATGAACAGTTTAGACCACGAGTCCTTCTGTCAAGCGTTGTGGTTATTCCAAATCCTGGCGTGGCCATTTACGACAGGTGAAGCAAATAATTATTATTCACATTATTAAACATACTCATGATTAAATCATTCAATTATTACTAATCATACTCGTAATAAACTTAAAACATATGAATATGTATTATATCTACGTATATCTTTATTTATAATAGATAGGCTTCTAAATGAACACAATAATGTGGTCATAGGTGGTGGAGAAACACAACAGCCGGCAGGGAATTCCACTCATTAGCTGTTAGCATACTAAATGACGAAGCTAAATTAATGATAAAATCTGAATGTGAGTTTGATAACACTTGGCACATACGGTACAACCTTTTAGTATCAAATATTGGGCGCTTCTGTAATAGTATACCCATAAGGACTTTTTGATCATCATATTTTTGCTTAACTTTTGCCTCATACTGTTTATAACCAAACTTTTTTTGTAACTATAGAAATGAGTCTCTATTTATTTTTAGCGTTGAATACAAGAACCTTTCCGTAACTGTACATCATCGAGAATTGGAAGCACGTTGGATCATGTTCACTTTGCTTCGGTACCTACGCAAACGCAAACTGACAAGTCTGGACTCAATACATGCTCAATACAATCTATATGTAATAACTTGCTAAATAAGATTGGTACTGTATGGCAGAAGAGTAGCTAGATGAGCGCTTGTTAATAGGAACTGCTATTCAATCAACGTTTGCGTAGTAAAAGGGTTCGAATATTTTTGTTTGAAGCCTGGCTTTAGTAACCGGCCGCCATCTTGTTTTTTTCTTTTCAAGTCGGCCGCGCACAATTCTTTAGATGTATATCGATAGAGGACTATTGTATTATATACAGTATTAACAGTATTAAATACAGTCCTCAATTCAATTTACGTCAATATTTTTTAATAACTTAGAAGACATATATTATTTTAGTACTACATTTGTTGTTAATACTTGAATTACCAAAAATATGAGTAAATTGATTTGGGTACTGTTTTTAAAGAGAAATTGATGAGAGAAAAAAGACGCGAAATTCACACACACACACATTGTGTCACAGCTTGGTCTTTAAAGGTTTGTTAATATTGCCTATGGCACTGGATGAAGACGGTTTGGTAGGACGGACAATTTGGTCCAGTTCTGATAATTGCATCAATGAGAAAACATATAAGTTTTAAATTGCCTTAATAAACTTAAAATTCGGGGCAGTTGAAGTCGGTTTCTAGGCCTTTTGGAACGTGTTAATAACTGTTTTATTGATAGTACAACGGAAAACCAGCAGTAACAACGACACGACACAACCCAAATGAGGGAGCCATTGCAGCTCTACGGACTCCTAATTTAAAAAAAATTGAACTACATCATATGGGTCACGCTAGGAAATATCTCACAGTACCGTAACAAAAATATGGTATAAATTCGATAAAACCCCTAAAAATAAAACAATAGAATCGCAACATCTACAAAAGGCGCAGTTTTATAAAGGTCAACTCCCATTATTCCGTTTATTTTCCTTTCCGGCCCACTCCCAATGGGGACATAAAGTAAATTTGTTCGAGTGGGTATCATACGCAGAGATTTACTCCGTCCTATTGATCGAGATGGGAATTATGTTCGGTCAAGTTGTCAAGGGGCGAACGATTGCAGACTAGTGATGTAAAGAGGACACTATACATTGATTCTGACCTCATACCAAATGAAGTAACATTTATGAGGTGAAGTATACAGACGGAGAAATGAATTCGAATTATAAACAGTTTGAATAGAGAGCAGACATTTGTTCACCATAAAGATTTTACACTAGGAGAAGGGAGGAATAGTCCCTAGATTATCGCACCACTGAAAATGAACAACAACTGTCAACAGCAGTACTAATAGCACTCTCCTATCGTACGGGTATAAAAAAAGCGTCGGTGGCGCAGTGGATAAGGCGCGGACTCTCAATCTGAGGGTTACGGGTTCGAATCCAGCCATGTACCTAAGAGTTGTTTTTTAATTCAAGTACATTATCCGATTGCTTAACGGTGAAGGAAAACATCGTGAGGAAACCTGCATGTCTTGAACAGGCATGTGAAGTCCGCCAATCCGCCCGGGTGGTGTACTACGTTCCATACATTCTCTGTAGGAGAGTAGGCCTGAGCCCCTGCAGTGGGGACGTTTATATGCTGTTGATGATTGATGATGATCGTACGGCATTATCGTCATTAACAAACTGGTGAAGGTGCCCGGTGCACGGAATCCCATCCATACTAAAATTAAAATGAGTTTGTTTTTTGTCCTTCTACAGTCGGGTTTTCCGAAATATTTTAAGACAGGCTTTGCGAGATCTCTGCCTTTGGCTACAATCTCACCTGTACTTATATTAAGTATACCCCAATAACTACTATCTTCGAAGAGGTACCTCATTCTTTATCAACACTATCAGGTATAAATAGAATATTGTTTCTGACCCTCCGTATAACAAGTGGGACGGAAATTGTGTTATAGGTGTCTACCTGTTAGGGGAAATGGGAAAATGACACATTCCGCCCGCTGTACATTTGGGTGCCGAATAAATCTTGAAACAATTCCGTGATAGCTATCTTTACGGCCCTCGGTTACTACGCTTTCTTTTAAAATTCGTTATGGATTTCCTTTTCGACGCTCTTTGCTACTGCTTGGGGAAAATTATTTTACACTAGCCTTTCACTGTGACTTTGTTTCAAAACAGAAGTTTAACAATTACAACAATATGCAGAGAGAAATCCTGTTATCTATCTAAATCCGGAGTATATTTTGCGTTCCATATTTCATACACTTCTTTATGAAATGTGGACAGACATTGATGCGGGAATATTCAAGCTTTTGTATTTATGACTTGGACTTTAGAAATTATACCATGGTAACTAAGTAGTAAGTAAGACTCACAACACAACCAACATCGACAAAAACGTAGACATAATAACAAACTGCATTCAGTTCAGCTACGAACAGGCATGCCCCTTACGACCTCCAAGACCCTTTGGGCGCAAGCACTGGTGGGGGCCAGAGCTGGAGGCACTCAGGCGCAACCTTAGAACACTATTCAATAGAGCAAAAAACACGAGGAAAGTAGAAGATTGGGACAAATATAAAAAATCCCAATACTACTACAAGAAACGTATAAGATTCCGCAGAAAGGAGGCTTGGCGCCGCTACTGCGAAAACATAAACACAACTAATGAAGCGGCAAGAGTTAGGAAAGTCCTATCCAACGATAGTGACCAAAAACTCGGCTCACTCAAGAAACCAGACGGCACCTTCACAAACTCTGACAAAGAGATAATTGAGGTACTAATAAAAACACATTTCCCAGGCTGCCGATTAGACGACAACCAAGAATGGGAGATACCGAACACAATAACACCAACCCCCGCCGATTGGAAAATGTCACAAGAAATTGTCACCGTCGACAGGATAAAATGGGCAGTCGAGAACTTCCTCCCATACAAATCCGCGGGCCTCGATGGAATTTTCCCGGCGCTTCTACAATGGGGTCTTGACATAATTGTGCCCTGCCTAGCATCCATCTTCGAAGCTAGCCTAGCGCACAACTACATACCTCGCAGATGGAGAGAGGTAAAAGTCATATTTCTCCCTAAACCAGGCAGAACTGACTACACCCTTGCGAAATCATACAGACCTATTAGTTTAACCTCTTTCTTGCTCAAGGCACTAGAAAGACTAACTGATGGGTACCTCAGGGACGGCGCCCTCAAGCGCATACCACTGCACCCACAACAACATGCCTACAGGAAAGGCAAATCAACAGAGACAGCCCTACACACAGTGGTAAAGAAAATAGAAGGGGCACTCTGCGAAAAGAATTCGACACTAGGGGCCTTCATAGACATAGAAGGCGCCTTTGACAGAACTACATTTAACAGCATAAACCGAGCCCTGAAGAGGTTCAGAGTGAACAAAACCCTGAGTGGTTGGATCGAAAATTTATTGAGACACAGGGCAATCCAATTTACGGTAAACACCACCACGAGAGGCGTGGTGGCCAGGGGTTGCCCCCAAGGAGGCGTATTATCACCACTTCTATGGAATGTGGTGGTTGACGACCTCATCTGCAGTCTCAATAATAATGGATACACCACGATTGGATATGCTGACGACCTAACGATACTAATAACAGGCAGATCCGAGAACACTCTCTGCAGCCTCATGCGATCCGCCTTCAAGATCGTTGAAAACTGGTGCGACCGGCAAGAACTAACCGTCAATCCACAGAAAACCGAACTAGTTCTCTTCACAAATAAGAGGAAACTAGAAAACTTAAACCCACCAAAACTATTTGGCACTAAACTCACCATCTCAGCTGAAGTCAAATACCTGGGAATGACGTTAGACAGCAAGATGAATTGGAACAAACACATTGAACTAAAACTAAACAAGGCATGCATCACCTATTGGCAATGTAAGAGACTCTTGGGCAAAAGATGGGGGCTAAACCCCTCTATCACCCTGTGGCTCTACAAAGCAGTGATCCGCCCCACAATAACCTACGGATCGGTAGTATGGTGGCCCAGGACGCTACTGACCACAGTAAAAAGCAAACTACAAAGCATACAACGCCTGGCTTGTGTAGCGACTACTGGATGTATGTATGTACCTCAGTCCTACAGGCACTGAGGAACAACAACATAAACTCCAACGTCATCCTCGAGTGCCATTCAGCCCTTGAAGCAGCTGCAGAACACAATCGGGTCACACTGCAGTGGATAAAGGGACACAGTGGCTCACTAGGAAATGACGCTGCAGACGAACTAGCAAGGAGGGGCTCCGGGACAGAGGTGTTTGGGCCCGAACCAATGATCCCTATACCCTTTAACCAACTAACATCCTGGATCAAGGAAAGGACTACTAAACAACACGCGACTTACTGGACCGAACTAAAAGACTGTCGCCAAACGAAAGAGATCACTCCGTCTCTCTCAAAACGCCTGTCACGCACCCTTCTCAGTCTAAATAGGAAAACCCTAAGAAGAATGATAGGGGTGCTGACAGGCCACTGTCCACTCAACAAACACATGTTTAACATGAATATTACAGACAGCCCCCTGTGTCGAGGGTGCATGGTCGCCGAGGAAACTCCCGCCCATGTGCTCACGACCTGCAGCAGCGTGGCCACACAACGGGCGACGATCCTGAACAACCCAGGATCACTCCAGGAGGCGTGCGGAGACATCAAGCGTCTTGCGCGCTTCTGGGAGGAAATCGGCTGGCTGGAATAGCCACCACCACTTCCATCCCCCACGCACAATGGCCAATACATGGGTAAGTGCGGAAACCGCCATGTTTTAAAAAAAAAGGGAACTAAGTAATCGGGATAAAAATATAGGCAATATCCTTTCCCAGCCCTTCAACTAATGCTAAGCAAAAATATTATAGTACAGGATCCGAAGTAAGGTCGTCCTTCACACATGTGTCAACCAGATAAAAGTGATATTTTATAGAATTAAAAGAAATGGTCAAGGTTATAATTAATTTTTTAATAATTTCGCCGGCGTGCCTACTAAACAAAAGAAATTCTAGCGGAAAGTTTATGATATACACAACATGAATCACCTTTTTCTGGTCCGTAATACTGGCAGCCGCGTTCAAACAGGCAAGTTGATATTAAGTAATAGGGACCAGAAAAAGGTAGTCAACTGAGGTGTTTCTTACTACTTCGGATCTTAGACTATTAGCCATTAACACTCTCTCTTACAACGTAAGGGAAAGACAAACAATTGAATACACTTTCGTATACATAATATTATTATGTAGCAGTCCGCAGCTTCGCCCAGGGCACCTATATAATCAATCGGTACTCGGTTTGGTTGGTGGTGGGCAGTTTCTATGTCCGCCTGGCTAGCTACCACTACGTTACCAAAATCTGCCGCCAAACAGCAGTGTTAATAGCACAGGGTCTCTATTTTTTATTCGCTCTACGCGCCGTGAGCGCTCGATTTCTACTGATTTTCGTTCGACTTATGAAATTTGGTAATTTTTGAATCGCTCTTCTGCAACGAGTGGTCGGGAAAACTCTTTGCGGAGGCGAGCGATAGACTAAACGTCATCGTCGAACACTTATTGACATTGACAGTAGGAACTGTTCTATGAACTTTGCGTTCCGTTTTCCTTGCATGAATTACCGGCTTTATTTTTCTGCGTAAAACGTATAAAATTAAACATTTTAAGTTATATTGGTAACACCTGCGGCGGATGATTAAAAAATACGGTTTGACTATATTTTTGAATCATTCGTTGGCTCCCTTTTGTAAGGAACCCTAAAAACCAGTGGTATACAATATGGAAACGGGCGAATCATGTACTTACTGTACCTAAACAAGAGAATTTTCCATTTCGTCGGTAGTCAGATCGTGTTAGTGATAATTTTTACAACGTTTTTATTACTATTGTTTTTGGCCCTTTTAATCTGTATCAACAAAGAAAATGAAGCTTGCTTTGTAATTTCAAAATTTATGACAAACAATAGGAATGTTAAGTAGCTAACAACCTTTGTCTATGGTCCAAATTATAGGCGTAGTCCACTAGATTAAAGATATAATCCACTAAATTCAGTATAAAATGTTGAAGTTAACCTCATATATCTGTACTTGTTCCACTTATGCCAATTACTCTTTGTTAAAAGAAGACAACTATTAAAATAGTTTAGGATTGTCACTCGATAATTTCCTATCTTTGTGCTTCATGCGTGCATAATTTTTTTGGTTGTGCAGTTAGTTAATTGAAACTATGCCTAAACAGACTATATTCCTATATGCTATACTATATAATTTTCAATTATAAAATAAAAGTGACTTAATAACATTTTTATAAATTTTGGTCTAGTTTATTTGTACAAAACATTTAAAACGCACGAAACAGGCAAGACAGGACAAAAAACAAAGATGGTGTCAATCTGTCGAGCATAAAATCTTTACAATTTTCTCCCCGATAATATCCCCCGTCCTTCTAATCTCAAATCTCTTCTTTCTTATGTCTATTTTCGTTTTGTTTATACTCTTTCTAATTTTAATCATTCCAATAATATAAAGTTGTAATCCCTCTAGTAACTTAACTATGTTTCGTGTTAGTTTTCTCCTTTTTGGTTTAGTCCTCTCAAAGTGTATCGCGTGTCTGGCTAACCGATTATTTCCTATTACACGTGGCCTCTTTGGACACCAGATTTTGGCAGAATTACTATGAAGTTGGGACACGTACCGGGAAACGTCTACCAGGCCGTCCCCCCACTAGATGGACCGACGACCTGGTTAGAGTCGCAGGGAGTCACTGGATGCAGGTGGATCGGGACCGGTCGATGTGGCGTACCATGAGGGAGGCCTATGTCCAGCAGTGGACGTTTCCCGGCTGATGATGATGATGATGACTATGAAGTTGGTAGTTGCCATAAATATCAAGAATTGAATTGAATTAAAACAACATTAAAATATTATTCGATTCGCTGTGTTATTGGTTATACAGTTGGGCTTAAAATCCGGAGGTCGTACATATTCTACTTGGTTGGTTATCTAAGTTCCGAACATAAAATAAAAAGATAATTGAAAGGGTCCTAAGGGATTTATGTGTGCTGTAAGAACCTGCTTCTTGCCAAACTTCATTATTCTAGGTCAATGGGATCCCTTCTACATCAAAAATGATGCTTGAACCGCTGTATCTTTTTAATACGTTCACCTAGAAGCTTCATTTTCTGACAGCTCCAGGACACTGCAGATTTACGTATTCGATATTAATTTCAACTTGATAACTCCATGCGTTCCTGAGAAAAAGGGTCAAATAGACGGACGGACAATAAAGTGATCATACAATTTTTTCCCTTGACTTGTTGAAAATTGTATTCCGCTTGGAGCCACTAAGTTGGAGCCTTAACGGGGAAGGTGCGTACTAATTATTGTAAATGTCAGATGTCAGCAATTATATGCCCCCATTGTGTCGAGTAAAACAAAGCTTCGGACAAATGAGGGGGCAGCGGTGAATAATACCTCCCTCTTTTTGTCTCTGTCGGGTCATTTGACCGATTGATTCGGGGCTAATGCCCCTTGAGGAAATATGTGTTCACGAATGGAACGGAACATCAAAGGGAAATTGATCAAAGCATGGTAATTTCGTTGTTTGTTCATATTTTGATGTGATACGGTATTTAACGTCACACAAAATTAAACCTTAGTTAATCGTTACAGATTGTTGTACCGTTTTAAAATAACGATACAGTCATTTGAACAGGTACCTAAGGAGCTCATTATTTTTGAAAAAAATTACGAAATCTGTTACAATATAATTGCTATACTTCGTAAAAAAGATGGTATTTGCTTTTTAAATCCCTTTCTACACGCTTGCACTTACTCCGGATTACCTATCGGTACTCGGTTTGTTTGGTGGTATGACATTTTATATGTCTGCCTGGCTAGCTACTGTCATGTTACCTAAGCCTGCCGACAAATAGCAGTGTTAATTGCACGGATGTTTTCCTGTATGAAAGGTAGCAGAGCCAGTGCCTTATTAGCTAGAGCCTCTGGGTGCGCATGCGTACCATCCAACGGCCTTATTGTCACTTACCATCAGGTGAGATGAAGGCCAAATACAAACCCATCACATAAAAATATTCTTGCTATTTTTTAACTCACAACTTGGTGTTGCTTTCCAAAATGATATCGGCGTGTCACATTGGAGCTATTTTTAGACCAATTTGTAGTAACTGCGATTATTTGCAGAGCTATGATATATTTGTATTGTAGATGTGGTTTACTCTCAAACAACTCAAAAATCAAACTTGGATAGTAAAAATAATTTATCGCAAATATTTCTGATGTCACCAATTATATGGTTCAGATTAAAATTGGGTTGAGATTTTTACAATCCTTAACGTTATCCCTCTCCTAGTGCTTCCATACTAAATTTCTTTTGCCATAGATTTTTAAAATAGAATAACCGGCTTTGATAAGTAATTACCTAAAAATAGGAGACGAAATTATAGTGTCACGAAATAAATATCATTAATTTACAACTTTGTAGTTAGCTATAATAGCAGTTACGCAGCTGATGGTTCATAGATGGCGCTTTAAACAATAATCGAAGAAAAAAAGTGTGTAAAAATGAAAATTGTGATTCACTGTGAAGTTGTATGTTAATGATATTCATTTCGCGACATCACACTCGGATGTCCTATGTTTAAATAATTATTACATAAATTCAGCTATTAAGCTATATTTTAAAAGGTTATGGCAACAGAAATTTAGTATGACACTTTCAAGGAGGTGGATCGCCTTAGTCACAATTTTGATCTATCTCTTGTGGACTCTAATCGAAAGTGGTCTGTGCAATTGGCCTTCGTCCCAGCTGAGTGTAGGAGGCACTGTAGGATAAAAACATGCTCACGTAGAACCCTTATTTTAATCAAGATCCTATATGATACAATAAAGTCAAAAATGTATATACATTTTTATTGTTACATATTTTTGATTGACTGATTGATACTGATCAATGCGCAGCAATTGCTCCTGTCTTTTGGTATGTCTTTCAGGAAAGATATAAATTCTAAAACAATGCAGCTGAAGCTCAATGAAACATGACTGGGAAACGAATCCAGAAGGAATACAATGCACGCAATCAGTTCTGTACAGGACTAAATAGGTCTGGAACCTCTCTTTGAAGTCCTAACACACTGTGACCGAGTTACAAATCACTGTTCGCTAAATCTATACAACTGGATTGAGTACGAGTTCGTGTCAGCGGTTTGAAGTGGGTGCATGGGTAGGAATTTCTCGCTTGCCAATTCGCACTTATCTGCACTGTTCCTTTCGAACCTATCCAAAATTTTTCTCTCAAGCCGTAAGTACCCTTTCGCTCGCGATTATATACCACAGTTTAATTACAGTCCTCTGTGGTTAAGTTTGTTAAATATACACCGTTAGCACGTTGCGGTAGTATTGTTTCTCAATAGTGTTATTAGGTAAACATGCAAAAGTTCGAAATTTAGAAGAAAAAAAGTAAAGTAAAAAAATGATTTATTGCCCCAAAACTACACCAGTGATTAATGCAACAACAACATTCATACATAATTATTGATCAGCCAGCGATTAAAGTAGGACTGTAAGTCCTGTAGCATAAGCACTGGCTAGCACGTTGGAACACCGACAGACATTCATTTAAAGGAAAATAGTAATCATCGTTGTGTTGGTATTGTGTGAGATGTGTGTGTGTGTGTGCCCTGGGGTCTTACATGGTCACCATATTGCTTTGCTATTGATTGTACCGTCTATGCGCCAAGAATTGCTGTGATCAATTTTTAGGGCTCTGTAGTCAACCAGAAGTCCTTATAGTTTCGTCATGTCCGTCCGTCCGTCTGTTTGTTTGTCCGCGGCTTAGCACAGATACTCTTAGTGCAAGAAAGCTGTTATTTGTACGTTAGTTAAATTAATCGTGGATAAAATTAAAAAATATATATATATTTTTTCTTCCTACGCGTTCATGTAAAAAGGGATGAAATTAGTTTCCTCGTCTACCCCATTGTATGATAGGTCGTTCAAAAGTATTAAGAGTTTGATAAAACTATTTTTCGATTCAGGGATCTACTGGCGAAATTATATATAAAATGAATTTTTTAAGAGTTAAGTGGAAATGTGCTAAAATTCAGGGTAGTATTGTACGAGTATATAACGAAGTTAAAAGAGGAGAGTTAACGAGTAATATTGGACCAAATTATAAAATGTGCTTTGAGAAGTAAGTTTCATAAAACCCAATGAGTTGTGAGAGCAAGTTATATGTAAAAATTAAAAAATACATATTTGACAAAATACGACAAAACCCACATAATAGGTATTGCAAACCGTTTTCCTATCAAAGCAGATAATCCAACGCTGAACTCGCTTCCCCAACAGTCCCGAATCTCTAACAAGGGCAGATATCAGTAGATCAAAGTGGAACGTGACAGGTGATAGGGCTGTGCCTCGCTCAAACGACGCAAGATCTTTGTTACTGAAACAATGACAACCTGAGGATAAATTTACGTGGATCAGAATTTGCTGGCTTTGAGCTATTTCGATCACAGAGCAAAAAAATAATACATTGCGATTAGATTACACAGACGCCTGAAACGGCTGAATATCTAGCATTCTTTGTCTTAGTAGAACTAGCAATAGTTTAAAAAGCACTTTCAAAATTAACATAAATACCAGCTATAACTATTGTTAATTATAAAATATATTATCAATGCGTAAGTAAGTTTGTTTCTTTATTTGTTTGTTTGTTCTTCCTTACCATGAGTGTCAGCGTGACAGATATTTTTTCAAATCACATCTTCAAAAACACTTTTTTCGTCAGATCACCGTTTTGTAAAGAGATTTGCGTTTACATTTTATATTAATTTGTAGGTAAACTACACATAACCGTTTTTTTAATAAATTCACTATTTCTGTTTTGTGACTTACGTTATTTTACTCCAGACAGCATTGCATTACACCTTTCCTACTTCCGCAAGTGAGAACGGATGAAGTGCTATCACTGTCTTGCATGTGTGGCTTACGGTTATATTTCTGAGTCGTACCTCGTCTTAAAGGTTACATTAAAAAGATACAAAATACAAATTCAGCCATCGTCAGTGTTTATAAGGTTAAGTTTTGCACCATAAACACTGACTAGAGGCTAGGTTTATCGTATTACTAGCAGGTTGCCGTGTAAGTAGTTCTACCGAGTGAGGTAACGAGGTGGATACGGGAGCTCATCTCGGAGCTTAGTTTGCAAGTCTATCCGGGCTTACTGGTTTCACTCGGCTCATCTTTGAGCACCTCTCAAGACATCATTCATTTTATGATCAACGTTCCAACTGGTAAATTTTCAATTCCCGTAAAACACTATTATATTAAACGACGACGCACAGCTGTATTGCGCTACTTGCGAAAAGACTTATGAACACTTATATATTTCTCCGACTCGAAATGCAGCTTCTATATGCATAAGGTACTAGCTTTTGTCCGCGAGGACGGGAGCTTCATGCTCAATCGGCGATCAAAAATAGCCTATGTCATTCAGCCCTTCAATTATCCCTTTACAAAAATCAAGTCATTCTCACCCTCATTTATGTCGAGAAGAAAGGACAGACTCGTTTGCATTTATAATGCTAAGTATCAAAATACCGACTTCGAATAGGAGTCATATCCATGTCATCCCGTGGATGTCATCAAAGGCAGTTAACAGCTTCTACAAATAACTTTCTGCGGTCACTGATTTTACTCTCTCATCATCAACAGCCTATATATGTCCACAGTGCAGGAGCTCAGGCCTATTCTCCTACAGATAGTGTATGGGATGTAGTCCACCACACGGGCCCCATGCGGAATGGTAGACTTCACACACACCTTTGAATTTCTTCTCAGGAGTGCGCAGATTCACTCACGATGTTTTTAGCCAAAGAAAGCCACTGTTAATGATTTTTATTGGAACTCATTGATATTAGCTTTTATCGAACCCATACCTCGTTTGTTCAAGGACTGACGCTCTACCCAACTGAGCTCTACCATGGAGCTTACTCTAACTCTGTAGATATACCCAATCCGTTTCGACATAGAACGTATGTACTTCTATCTATAAGGAGGCTTGTGATCCACAGTGGACATATTCACATTGGCATATCGTATATTTGGCGAATGCGATCGTCCATCGCGCCATCTCCTCACCATTGCTCTGTACTCCTTGTACATAGTCTCCAAAAAGATTTCAAGCAAGGCCATCAGCCGGGGAGCTGTTCAGTATTCAACGGGAGTCCTCGAGGACTAACTGCGGGCATAAAAACGTTCCACAACTTTGGACGTAATTAGAAGGAAAGGCACCTTTTCAATCGGTCGCCGAACTTCGACTACAGTTTGGATTTTCACGGTTTTCTTTTATAAACGTCGAGGCGAGAGTTTTTATTGATTTATTTTCGTTTTTGATTGTTTTTATCACCAGTAAAGTTATTACCTTGAGGGAAAAGTGCAGCATTGGACGCTTCCTGGCTGCTGCTGCTGATTTACATACTTCTGCGATCTTCATACAGAAAATATATTTCATTATGTATAAAATAAATATTAAAAATTAAAAAGTATTTATTTTACAAAAAATATTACATTTCACTTATGTGTGTGTGTGGAGTGAGAGGGTGTGTGGTGTGAGAGCTGAGAAGACGAGAATCATACCCAAGGAAGGAGTAAACCTGAGTTTTGGATACTCTTCTCGTCTCCCGCTACAGCTTTACCAGTATCGTTATCCTTATAAGGAGCAATGCACCCCATACTAGCCGAGGCTGTGTGATGGGGTACAGTGAGATGTTGTGGGACTGAAAGGAGTAAGTGTGTGTGATTTGTGCTAATGTGTGGTATAAGGTCTGTGTATAATGGGTTAGCACTTAGCTTCAATAATATAAAATACTGACTTTTCCATGCTTATATATGTATGAACTAGTAATATACGTGAAATATAACCCAGCGCAGTTTTTAAGAATAGAAGCGCCCTCAAATAATCATAACCTGCGGCCACGAGACTTAACAAAAATCAAGCAACCACCGATGAACACTGCTCTGATGAAAAAAAGCGTCCAAAAATGTTTAAAAGTCTGCCAAGAGAGATTAGGGAACTAAATATAAATTTGTTTTTAAAAAAGTACGTAAATTATTAATAGATAAATGCTACTACTCAATCAAGGAGTTTTTGGATGGTGGGAATGAGTAGATGACATGAGCATAATATTTTGTATTTTTATTGTGACAATGTATATATTAATGGCAATGGCATGTATTAATTTTTATGTTTTATGCTAAAATATTGTATAGCCCAATCGGCTTAATTTGGAGAGAATTTTTTATAATTAAGATCCTACATGTGTAATACTCAAATAACAAATAAAATGATTTGATTTGCCTCGGAGCTGACCGTGCTTCATTTCATACCGGAGCACAACAGTTCTGTTTGGCGGCAGACTTAGGTAACATGGTGATAGCTAGACAGTTGGACATAAGAAATGCCCTAACACCAACCAAACTGAGTACCGATAGGTCCACTGATCCACCCAGGACCTCCGAATTGTATGTCCAAACTTGAAGCCAATAGTCATTTTAATCTTATCGTGTATGTTATAAGGTCGATAACCTACCTCACAAACCCTAGTTGTCAGAGTTCACTCTGACACGTCTCATGCAGCTACTACCTGTCGTAGATAGTAACCGGTGACAACGGATTAACGTGACTAACGAAGCACGGAATCATCTTTCTTTTCAGACAATGTGATTCAACCTGCAATGTCTTAACCAAACTGGGGAAAACCTCACAAAGTGATTTTTTGACAATGTCCCCACCGGGATCGAACCTGGAGCCTGTGCGACAGCTACGCCACGGATGCGGTTAACAAACATAATAGAAAATTATAATGACGTTGACATTGGGTGGTTTTATATAAATTTAATTTTTTATAAATTTAAATAAATAAATAAAACATAAATTCATAGATATAGGTATTATCTGCACAAGAATTAGTTGTATACACTATAGAAAAGAGGGCTCTCCTAATACAAGCTGTCTTTAGGTTAAAAGGAGTACCCCAAAACCTGTATATTAATATTAGTAATTTTTTATACGATAGCCGGTATCACGTTATCGATCGATCAAACAATTCAGTATATAAATGAATTATCAGCTATAATTCAAAATCATACTACACGTATTACTCGTATGTCAGTGGAACCCAGAAACCTGCGTTAGCCGGGTGACCTAAATGTCTACAGCGACCGCTTATAGCTCACCAGTCTAATTTACCCTCTGCCCAGCTCTGCACGCCATATTTTCGTCCACCGCATGACGTGGACAAAAGCTATAAACATTTTGCAGAAATGTAAGCGTGCTTTCATGCACCAACAAAAGCGAACGTGAGCGAGCTTGAGCGAACGCCCGGCTCGCTCGCCGGAGATATAAAATCCGACTACGTAGAGATTGGGAGCGGCTGACTACCGGAGCTTCCACGGGCATTTTTGGAGGTGTGAAAAAAAAAAACCGGCCAAATGCAACTCGTACTCGTGCACTGAGGGTTCCGTACAGAATATGAATAATTGACGTACTGAAATATATAAACAATATGAACTGAAAAATGCCCTACCGAAAGCGCCTGACGCATCAACGAGCAATTGTTATTTTATACATTAAAATACAAATTACGTCAGCCGTCGGAACAGTTTGTAATCGTATAAATGCGATTTTAATGAGATATAGTTATATAAATTACACCTTTTAGATTTATTCCTATACTTGTGCTGTAAGACCTTGCTTTTTGACAAATTACAGGATTCGAGGTCAATGGGAAGAACTTGAAGAAATGAAGACTTTGATGCGCTTCGAATGTTCAAAATAAGCTGCATAAGTCGAATTATTATTGCATTGACTTGGAAGTTTGATTTTTTCATACCTTCTAGAAACTTCAGACTTGATTTTTTGATATTATTATTAATTTCAATTTAATACCTTCACGCATTCCTGAGAAAAATGGTTTTGACAGACAGACAGACAACAGAGTGATCCTGTAAGGTGGCTTTTGCCTTTCGAGGTACGGAACCCTAAAAATGAATAAAAACGCAGTTCTACTCGTATTTTTTCCTAGGTTTTTGATATAATCAGCAAAAATCGTTGATCAGATTCATTGACAAAAACAACTTCACTTTGTGTGATAGTATTGACTTAAGGTGCGTTCTCTAGCATGCACCAGTCTACGAGAATGATAAATGGCCACGCCCGCGCAAATCCCGTTTGATGCGACACACCTTATCTCTGTCGCTGCGTGTGTATTGTGCCTTATGTACTGCCAACAACACAGATGGGGCCTTACTCGCTTCCCTATCAATACATAAACATATCTATTACATATACTTTACACCAACTAGCAGGTCGTATATATACAGATACCATGTGAAAGAGTAAAAAGTATTATTGCAGATGGTTATTTTTGAGAATTATAAAGTACTGCACACATATACTCATACACAAGTATCTGTTCTCTGCTTCCCACGCACGTCACACACTCTCTGGCCTCGTCAGAACACCAGCGCTGTGGCCTCGCTGCAGCACATGCTGAGACGAGTCCATTTCAGCAACACAACACAACACAACCAAATTTTATGTATGTAATACTCGTATGTATATAACTTCAATATTTTTTAAAAAAATTGTAAATAATATTTTTAATTAGTTTTGTTTTTTGTTTTTCGTAGTATTAGTTTTGTATAATATTAGTATCCAATTTTAAATTCTGAATTAAGTTTGATAGATTTTTACTGTGTTTTTTATGTATGTGTGTTGTGTGTGTTCTTAAAGTTATGTCTATATCTATGTCAGACCCATGGGTGTCCCGTTTTATAAAGCTAAAATCACTCAGATAACATCATATGGCTACAATATTAAATGAACGATACTTTAAAAAAAACGGTCAAGTGTGCATGAATAAATTAACATACTTTAAATCATGCTCTACCGAAAATAATCGTCCAATTGCAGAACCAACTTTACTTTGCGGTTATATAACATACCCGATGTATGGTTAAGTTAAGCTTAAGAAAGTTAAGTTTGTAAACATAAAAGAGCTATTTTTACTGTGTATTTAAAAATCCTACTTTTCAGATTTATTCCTATGGTTGTGCTGGTCCTTGCTTCTTGTCAAATTTCAGGTTTCTAGGGCAACGGGAAGTACCCTATAGGTGTTGATTCCCTTGCATTTTGACCGTATAATTTTTTTTACAGATCCAAGGGACGGCAGGCCTGAGTATTCGATATTAATTCCAACTTGATACCTCCACTCATTACTGACAAAAAGGGTCTTGACAGACAGACGGACAACAACAAGTGGTCCTATGAGAGGTACTTTTTTTTTGAGGTACGGAACGCTAAAGAGTAGATACAAATAGGGTTTACCTCCAAGGATTATCCCCCAACATTCGAACCCCGGATTACGACAATCCACTAAAGCTCACACAATAGTTATTAGTGGTATGTGGACTACGTTTGAGCGGTGACCACCAACTGTTTAATTCAACAAATGGGCGGGTGCAGTGCGGGGTCAGACATGGACATCGACACAGAGTACTGACGCACAGAACTGCAAAACCTTTACAGAGCGAGAAGAGTGTGGACCTTTGGGATGGCTCTGCTAAATACCAGCTAGCTGCCCTGGACTCGGTGGAACGACGTGCAAAGAGGCTCATTGGCAATGATTCGCTCGTGGAGGCCTATTTCCAAAGCCTTAAAGACAGTCGAAAAGTGGCCTGCCTTTCTATATTATATAGGTTACATTTTGGAGAGAGCGCGCAAGAGCTGTTCATGTTGATTCCGCCATCGCCATTCAAGTATCGATCCAACAGACGAACAGCAGGGCTCCACCAGTACGTAGTTGACATCCCTATGGCTCGCACTAAGCGCTTTGCTTCTAATTTTATCATGCGTACAGCCAGGGAGTGGAACGCACTGCCGGCGTCTATTCCCTGTAAACTATAACTTGGGTGTCTTCAACGCGCACCATCGTAGGTCACATGGTCGCTTACTATCAGGTGAGATCGTGGACAAGCGTTGATCTATATTCTGTAAAAAAAGAGTTTTTAAAGAGTTAAAATATCCTACGTTGCTCTAAAACAATTTAAAAACAAAGCCCAACAATTGACCACAAATTCTTGATGGTTTTGATGATTCCCAAACAGTCATTGTAGATAAGCAGGTTTGTAATAATGAGAAAAAATATTCTTAGCCTTTCTGTGTGACTCTCTGACGCAATAATATAATTATGTTACAGGCTTATGATCAACAGTGGACTTTTGCTGTTGTATATATTGATGAACTACATTTTCAATCCACTTCAAAAAATTAGGAGGCCCTCAATTCGACGCTTTTTTTTGTATGTGTGTTACGCGATATCTCCGCCCATCCCCATATAAATTTTATCGAAATTGATTGATCGCTCTTTGAGAAAATCAACAAAAACCAAATTTTTCAGGTAATTGAAGTAAGTTTTTAGTTCTTTTTGAACGCGTTAATTATTGTGACGTATTTTTGAAAACATTTCAAAACTCCCGCGTAGACTTTGTCTATGGAATGGTTTGTCTCACGTCCGCAGGTTTTGCAGGGAAACGTGCCTCTCACTCATCCGTGCCTCGAATTTACTGCACGAAGAAATTGAAGCATAACCTAGCGATTAAATGAATAAATACAACATTTCTACCAGATATTTCAAAGGTACATACATTAATTAGGTGTTGATTTCTTTTCTTCAAAATGCCCTTCCAAAAGTGGTGGTGGTGGAAAAGATACTGTAAAATATCCTGAAGTTTTACAGTTGATTATTCAATTCATATGCTAATAGCAATAAGATTAAACTAACAAAAACAGGATAGACGAGATAGCCCCCTCTGAACACTGTCCATGATCTGTGACCGTCAGCGATAAACGAGGCAGTAAACAGAGTTGAGTTTTACGGTGTCTAAATTGTCTCGCAGCCGGACGCGGTGCAGTGGAAACGTGCTACAATGAAGCTGGACTGTGGCTGATGACACTCACATCTTTGTCATTGAAAGAGACAATGCCTCACGAAGAAGCTTATGGCAAATTTATAATAGAAAAACCGACTTTAGCACTAATAAGTTTTATATAGGACATTTAAAAATTATCAATTCTCTCCCACGACGGGACGACTGAAATCTTAATTGCGTGCCAGTTTGAGTTCAATCAGAAATGGAAAATAATATAAAATATAGTTCAAATCAAACCGTACCTTTTCATAACAATACACTACTACACACGTACACATATAGTCCTCCTCTAGTAAGCAACAACGACCGCTCCCGAGCCACTAGCATCCAGCGACTCCCCGCGACCTTTACTTGGTCGTCGGTCCACTTTACCCGGTACGTGGTCACCACTCCAAAATTCTTACTCCCCATCGGTTATCTGTTTCTTCAAGCGATGTGGCTCAGGCCTTATCCCAAAGAAAAAAGGATGTTATCGAAGCACTGTGTCAGTAATAGCCGGAACCACACGGAAGTAATAATGGACGTAATTAATTGTAATTCTATGCATTAAAGGTAATATAATTCTTGGCATGTGCGTAGTGACCAAGTGCAGTAAGAGTTCTCGAGCTATCATATATCAGGTTTATAACTTCCACCAGTAGGGATCGTACACCAGGAGCTGGCAGCATATTTTTATTCAATGAATTAATATTAACAAAATTAAATTATTACACTAGTAATTTTGCCTGTGAATTCGTCAACTTGAGTTTTAGAAATCATCTCGCAGAAACTTTAATTTCCATGCCTGACAAATTTTATCACGATCCGTTGTGCAGGTGTGGTGCTAAGTGATAACCGACGAACGAACAAACTCACTTTAGCATTTGCTATATTAGTGTAATTGGACAAAAAATAATTGTTATATTTCGTCAAAGTAAGTAAATTACCTCAGAGTGGATAGACAAGACAGATAGGGCTAAAGAGAGGGGGTCACGCTTGGTCACAGGGGCGGGGTAGGGTAGGGTCCCCATAGGTCTTGGTCACGTAGTCTATAGCATCTAGAGAAATATCGCGCTTTTTCGTGCTGTATTTAAATGAAGGCGCGCAAAGTTGAAGCACATATGTGGTAAATTAATAGTTCTTTGTCTGCTCACTGCTTCAAAGCTAATTTTCTGTTTGCGAAAAAATTCACGAAAAATGGGTCACGTAGTGCGTTGAAAAACTATAATCCGAACAATACAAGAAGCTTATTGACTTAAGTGTAACCAAAAAAAATATTATTTTCAACTTTCATTTATTTTAATAAACACGTTATTTAATCTTTAACTATTATTTAATATATATATTATAATTGTTATTTTCCGACTTTTCGGTACACTAAGATCAATTCCGAATTCTCACAGGTGCACGAGAAAAGTCAGTGAAACAACAAACGGTCACTTGTCTCTTTCTTCCATTACCTGACATCTAAACTCATTTTAAAATGAACTTCAGTTTACTGTCGCTGCCGGTCAGTATAAAAATTCTAGTTAAGTTGATTACAAAATTATACACAATCAAACGAATATCCGTTGAATTTACATTACATATATTTATTTGTAACTTTTTAAGGTACCATGTCTCCTGTGCTATGACGATACAGCTCTCGCAAAAAGATAGATGTGGTTACCTGCCTACTCCAGGGATTACGGCGGGCCACCATTATGTTACTCAGATCATATTTTTTATCATGAACTATGTTTTTAAGACATTTACAACCATTACTAAGCCAAAAGAATGGCGTTCAGTGAGTCTCAAGCGCTAGCTTGGATGTTAAACATTCTAGGATTATCTCGAAATTATCATCTTGAAAATAATAGTATTCCTTATTTAAAAAATATATATTAAACTTTTCATATAAAAAGGTTCATGTTTACTTTTTAATGAGGAGGTATGGATATTTTTTCTCGTCTACCCCATTGTGTGGGCTATCGGTGAATTTGTCTTTTAAAAACATCAAGGGCGCAACTTTTTGATTTAGAGAGCCGTTTGCGAGACATTAAGCTTAAAAGGCTATCTGTTAAACTATTGCTTCTAAAAATCTGGAAAAATTACCAGTAGTAGCTTATATACTGAACATAAAAGGAAAACTTTCACGACATAGGTGGTTTCACAGGTTAATGAGTAATAGCCGACCAAATTATGAAGTGTACTTGGAGTGCTGAAAATGAAAATTTGGTGCTAAATTCACTCAAAATTACTTTTTATAGAACAATTTAAACTACGGAGCCCTACGCTGCGCGGGGACCGACACGCACTTGACTCCTTTGTAAAGTTTAACATTAGTTTTAAGTAACTGAAAGTACCCTCCAAATAATACTCTTACGCGCCTTCTCTAAGATGTATGTACTGAGCCCCGCGTTCTCGAGGGATTATGGCGGGCCACCATTATGCCACTCATGTACTATCATATTTTTATGACAAAAAAGCCCCTTCGGCTGCGACCTGCTACACCTTGCATGAATATATTTTCTCATGTAACTTTCCGTCTTGCTGACAATAAGGAGGCAGTAAAAAATACGTCTTCTTTCTTAAAGTGTATAAAGTTCCCGGGATTTTTGTTTGGCTGCTTTTACTTTTTTCGTCAGCAAATTGTGACGACACAAGAGGTATTTTGGTCTTACAGACCATTGTAATGAGTTTTTGTTGTATCTAGAAGATTTGTATTAGAAGGTTTTCGATTAAAATGTTTTAATTTAAAATTTGTACGCCAGTTGTAGCCAGGCGGACATAGAAAATACCGTACCACGAACCAGTCCAATTACTTTGATGTACCTCCACTGGGAATTTAACCCGTGACTTCCAGATTGTTCGTCCAACATTTAGCCATAGGGCCACGTAGGCGATTTAAATTTTTATGGACGCCGCGGTCTTCAACTCTGTTGGTATGTATAATGGCTCATTCTGTGCATATCCGACTCACACTTGACCGATATTTTCCTGATTAATCATCATCATCAATAGCCCACATATGTCGCATTGCAGGGGCTCAGGCCTGCTCTCCTACAGAGAGAGTAGGGGCCATAGTCCACCACGCGGGCCCAGTCGGATTGGCGGACTTCAAGACATGTAGGTTTCCTCACGAAGATTTCCTTAACCGAAAAGTCAATGTTAATGATTTTTATCATTCGTAAATAGCTTCCCAATAACAAATTGAAACTCATCGGTACGAACCAGGGTGGATCCCAGACCGCGATTGTTCAAGGAACGACGCTCTACCCAACTGAATTACCGTGCCTTATTTTCCAGATTAGTCTCAGCTAACGATACAGGAGTACATTCGTAAACTAGCTTCCCACTCATTAGCTCATAACTGGACGTAAACTAATCCACATTCATTACATCAGGCCGCCTGTAATCAAACAAAAGTTTAGTATACGTCAGGCCAGTTTTGTAGCAACTAATCTAAATTCATTAGCAATGGGCAGTGTTGTCTAAATATTTGAATAATTTGATTTCGTCGTTCGGTTGACTAACTGCGAATTACTAGGGATGGACAGGGGCTCAGTGAACCACGCGTTTGACGGACACAATTGGGACTTCTTCCAATATAGTGCCTTGTTTGCAATTAATCAAGAGAAATAGGATATGCTTAAAAGTGGACTTATCTTTTTGACTTTGGATATTTTTCCGTAATAATATTCCGTTCTACATTGGATGCTGCAGCCGTAATAAGTTTCGTGCCGGTGACGTTTGAAAACAAATCCTTTATATTATTTCCGTTGGTCGAGTTCCAGCACGTGCGTTTTTTGTTTTAAATTGGGGGTGACCAACGGGACTTTACGTTGCCACATTCTGTCATGGGCTTAAGGCTTCAAGACAGCGTTATAATGGTATATAATTGTCATTTTGTTCTCTATTACGAGGCTTTTATTTTTTTAATTTGTGATGATAAAAAGCCGTGGTAGCTCAGTTGGGTAGAGCATCAGTCCTTGAGGTCTGGGTTCGATCCTGGCTCGTACCAATGAGGTCCAATTTGTTATTTGGAATTTATGTACGAATACGGATGTGATGTGTGATGGGCTAACACTCGGCCTTCACCTCACCTGATGGTAAGTGACAATTCAGCCGTTGGATGGTAAAAGTTAGCCTCCAAGCTAATGAAGCGTTTACTCTGTACCTTTCATACCGGAAACAACAGTGCTATTAGCACAGCTGGTAGGCGGCTGAATTAGTTAACATAGAGGCTAGCCAGGTGGACATAGAAATTATCACCAACCAGCCAGTACTGATGTATGAAAATCTTACTTAGTCCTAATGAATCCAGCATTTGTGGTGACCACAGTCCAAGCAAAGGCCATAATTAGAAGGGACATCGGGACGAGGGTCTTTGTTGAGCGTTCGCGCACCCAGCCGTGCTGTTTGGAGTAAGTGCGGAGCGTCATGAAAGGGTTATTATAAACCCAGGCCCTGTGGGTGCGGTTACCCTTAAATATTCCATTAAGGTTGGTAATAACTGAGGGAATTTATCAAAATGGTTATTGTTGGTGGTACACATTCGGATGTTTTGATAATGACGGTGACAAGATATGAATACCACTGTCATGGGTATCAGTGGTTTGATCTGATTTTCATAAAATTCAAATGAACAGCTTTAATAACTTTGAAACGGTATCAAATATTTTTATAGCATAAAAATGTCTTAAAAATGAAAGAATACATTTTAATCAAAATCTGACGAGCCAGATACAGATGTTTGTTTCTAGAAAACTATAAGCTCAACTTGTAAAAGAAAAGTAATATTACAATTGATATATATTTTTATGGATTTTATGTACATATACTTATATGTTACCTATATACATAAATTCGATATGTACTCATCAAAACCTTTCATTTGATACCAAACACTATATCTTTAATAATTTTTGGATACACCTGTAAGTTCTTTCAAAGCCGCCATGTTGTATTTCATTTGACGTCACACAGCATATAATCCTCGTAGTAGCACTACGCTTCCATTACTACTACAATAATACTTTACTTGTCAAAATACTACTATGTAATTCTTTAAAAATAAATGCTATAAGCTATATACAACTAAAAACAATAATAATGATATAAAACAAAAACGTATTATGAGTTAAGCACTCATAATACGCTTAGAAATAAGCAAGTGTGAATGTGACATGGTACCAAAGTGGATACATATTTTTGTACTCGAGTGTTCCTGTCCAATATAAGTCTTTGTTTATTGGTAGTCAATATTTCGTACCTCTGTAACTAAGTTACAGTGTCATTCTCAGTGTTACTGTGAAGGAAAACATCGTAAGAAAACCTGCATGTCGTGAACAGGCATGTGAAGTCCGCCAATCCGCACTGGGCCCGCGTGGTGGGCTACGTCCCATATACTCTCTGTAGGAGAGTAGGCCTGAGCCCCTGTTGATGATGACAGTGTTAAGTTTCTTCAGTTTGTCATTTTTACTGATGGTCATTTTCAATCTATTGGAAATTTTTCTTTCGAGGTTGTTTCTCAAAGGGAATGGATTTCTTCCTTATGCATAAACACAGTGGTAAAGCTGGTTCCGGAGGTCTACCACGGCTTCCTCGGTCTTCTTGCGAGCCTTGAGGCTGCAGGTAGATAGCTTCTCGCAGGACTGCTCGTTGTGACGTCGAGCGTTCGTCAGACTGAGGTCAAGCTCGTAACCAAGCTTCACCGCCGATCTGGACAGGTTGCTCAGGCACGAGGTCACTTCAACCCTGAAGTATAGGGATTTTAAAAGGTACATTCTGGAGAATGGCAACAGAAGCTACTTTTGAATGTGCTAAAGAAGGATCACTTTGGAAAAACACTTTTACGAAGTGCGAAAAAGTAATTCCGCTCGCACAAAACCGAAAAATCAAGTTGCACTCTCTCTCTCTCTCTCTCTCTTACATGTATTACTATCCTTCTAAGCAAGACAAAGAAATTCTTCAGAAGAGTACAGAAGAATACTCACTTTAATAACGGCCTGTCTCCGTTTAAGTCCATGTTTTTGTCAGTGTCCCTGAGAGCCAAATGCATGTGGTCCTTGGTGATCGTGATCATATCTTCAGCGTACTTGCCCATCTTGGCGATGGAAGCTCTGGCGTCTTCGGTGCAGGTGAATATCTGAGACACGTGCCTGCTGGCTACGGTGCGCGCTAGACGACGTTCTTCGTCGCACATCGCTGGAGGAACAAGGTCATAGTTACTATGGCATCTCTGGCATTTGTAAAATTTTGTCATCATCATTAAAAAATAAGCTAGCAGTGTATGTTTAGCAAAATTATTTTCATTGTACACTTACAAGCTCAACGGGTCAGTGAGCTGAAGTGGCAATAAGCTACATCGCTCAAAGAATGGATGCCGATTGGGAGTAGAGTAAAGGTTATCGACAGGCGAGTACGTACTGGGAAACGTCTACCGGGCTGACCACTCACTATATGGACTGAAGATCTGGTAAAGGTGGCAGGGACCCGGACCGTCTGGAAACCTGCTTAAAATGTTCTCGTTATAAGCTATTAGAAAGTGAGTACTATGGACGTCATTTAATCCTCGATTTAGCGAAGCTATACCGTAGCCGTTGTTGGCCGATGAAGTTGCTAAAACAGTAATTAGATATACTCAGGAGTACTTGGGGATTTATCGTTGTAATAAGATTCGCACTAGTTTGTTCGAATACTAATAGGAACTACGTAGTGGAATTCAATGCTGACTGAATTTATTTTGGTAAATCGCAACAACTAGCTAATGCCCGCGATTTCATATTTGAAAAACTCTCATTAGTCTTAGACTTATGCAGCTTTCAATGACAATGTTTATTCCACTCTGTCTTTATCGTAAATAAACTTTTATAGTGCCTTGGAATCTAAAAAACCCCACGTTGTCTAATTGGATGTGCCGATTGCAATGAAACAAACCCAAAATGTTGCACAGGGGTGAGGTACATCTATTTACATATATTGTTTTTATTTTTATAAAGTAGTTACAGTGAAATGCGTGTTCAGACAAACAAGAATTTTAAAAACTGTTTTAATATATTCAGTTCGTCATTTAAAATCGCCCTTTCCCTACAGATATATTTAAAGTATAGACTTTTCAGCGATAAAATTTTATAATATGTTTTGATATAGAAGCTATATAATAAAGATAAATAACGTAAGAAAAAGTTGTTTGTTTATTGCAAATAAATGGATATATTTGCCCTTAACATGTACAAACTACTACAGGCGGCTAGACGTTCCGTCTATTGTTTAAGGATTGAGGCGCAGTATGCTACAATACAAGTTTTCAACTTAGTTTAGCTGCAGACGCTTTAGAGTTTAACTAAGTCACTTTTCCTAGCCCAGTTAGATTTATAGGTAAACCGCCCGCGCGGCACAGGGGCGTGGGGGTATGGTGACAAAGGGGACACTATGCGCGGGCAAGGTCTCATTTAGGCGGTCGATCTATTAGTAAAATGTTGTACATTTTGAATGAATTTATTCTTATTCTATAAATGAAATCCGGTGATCACCTGGGACGTGAAGCGTGTCAGCCAAGGTAGTGAGCTCGATGTACATCTGTTGCTTCTTCTTTACAGCCGCGTTGATCTCGTCCTTGATCTTCCTTAGTATCTTGGTAGTCAGCTGTTGGTACGCGTTCTGAATGTTGCGGTGGTACGTGTTCAGGAACGGAGCTAGCACCGTGTCCATGTAACGTGATACCTCACTGGTAATGTAATATAATAATAATAAATAAACGCGCTGCGCTGCAGTTATCATTTTCTGATTCACCTATCATCGTATTTACATAGTGTCTCTAGTCACCGCGAAATCAAAGTAGGCCGTCTCCGGCGTACACCTGCTGGTGAATTTGGCTTTTTATATCGAGGCATCGAAGCGAAAGGTTGTGTTTGTGACTTTGTGGTGGTTAAGTCATGTATAAAAATGATTTGTGTGTAATTTTATGCTCCGTCATGTGCACCCATATTTTGCAGATTAAATTTATTTTTGCTGCCTTAAATAAATTACGTATAACTCGTTTTAAAAAACAAGTATTATAAATTCCGTTCGGGTGTACCAAATTTTTTAATTGTCATTCATATACAAGACTTTGATTAGAAGATCAGCTGGATTGCAATGTGTACCTATATATTATAAAACACTACCTACCTGTTAGCTAAGACGAGATGGTTGGGTCGGTTCTGTTCTCCGGCGACGGTCAAGTTTCCACCCCACATGGTCCGAACCATGTCCAGGTGGTTGTCCAGCTCTACCGGCTTCAGCTGCCAGGGGGGCACCTCGAAGCACAGGCCGCCATCTTGACGGAGCTGGTCACTGCGATCCTGGAGGTCAGATATCATGATTTATCCTTTTTAGGTCTGGAAATGTATCTTCACTACAATTTCAAGCTCAATCATAGTTCTTTGTAACAGTAAAGTTATGTCATCATCATTGCTTTTGGGCTTCGTGATTATAGGGACAGCCGTCTCCCGTGACCCGCGCTGCGCCACGATGCACAAATTCTTCTCTACGCGGACTTTTCTTCAAGTTATACATGATGTTTATTTGCATCCTCGCTAGTAAGTACGAGTAACTATGTCGCTGGTACTGATTACAATTCGATTAAAAAACATTTCCTGTTGCAACATCCTGGAATTCCAAAAATTATTTAGATTCTTCTAAATGCGTGCCACTAGCTCACTAGTAACAGTAATATAATCTAGAGTGTTACTTACTCTGCAATTAGCACTAACACTATCTAAATATACATGCAAATAGAAAACGAAATATAAAATAACTTTCAAGTTTCTACTTGTCATCTTATGAAATTACAAATACAATTTTGTACGAAAAAATATTTGACTTATACGCAATACCAATTACACGATTCAATGATTTTTTTATGGTTGAGTTGCATTGCGTAGGTTAGCGATAAACGACTTTAGAAGAACATTGAACTTTATGTTAACATTGTAAAGTATAAAGTAATTCGATAATAATAAAGGTATAAATAATACTTTAGGCTGCGTGTTGCCAGTCCGCTGCGTTCATGTTTTAGAGTTCTTTACCCAAAGGGTTTCGCACCCCGGCTGTTACTAAAGCTCCGATGTTTTATTGTTTTGTTCTGTTTGTTTTATTGTTAAATTTTAGTATTCTTTTAAAAAAATTTAAAAAATTTGTTCAGAATATATTCTATTCCATATTATAACTACTTGTTCGATCGGAATAAAAAGCGGATCGGAAAAAAAATTTTTGATTCTACGTTACTTCGTAAAGAAATGAAAAAACGAGCAAACAAACTCACTTTCACTAATTTTCTATAGCAACCCGCTTCAGGTCCAATTTTCAGTTAGATTTTTCGAAAAAGTATTTCATTTCAAACTTCAAAAAAAATCTACGATTCTAGTGATAATCTTTCAAACATGCGGCAACTGTTTTATATATAGATGTTTAAGAACTCAAAGTTGTACGAAATCTTATGACACGGACTTTACCAAAGTAAACCGTGTCACCTGTCAGCACCTTTGTCTCGTTGTACAGCGCCGGACGTTGGCTGTCATCCGACAATAGCGAAGCCTTTGAAATCCACCATACTATCTCTCTTCAGCAATTCACTGAATTCGATACTTATTGTCTTCCGAAGATAGCTCGGAGCCCTTTGGTATATACCCTTTAAATTAAGAATTGTATTGGAACTTACGTTCCGTACGATCGCGGTATGAAACTGTTCGTCGTTTCAAAGTCTGCTACAGCTTCTAACGGAATGTCATTCTATAATACCAGTAATGTTGTTTCTTTTGTATATCTTATCTTCTTATTAGTTGAACACTTCTGCCGGAGTGGGCGACGTAACCAGTGGTAACGGATCGTTTGCTATTTTGGTCGCGGCTTAGGCGAGAGTTCTCCATCTCTCTCTGTTTGTGCCATTCCGTGTGCACTCAGTAAGGGAACACTTCGCTGTCCATTGTCCATTGCTGTGGGTGATCGTCTGCTAGAACGTTGACCTTCTACTCTTCTCTCTTCTCTAATCTTTCCAGTGATCTTTCGTGCGGGTGATGTGTCCAAACATCTTTAGGATTCGCACTTGTACAATCACCTATCTTGCATATCGTATCTACTACACATCAAAAGTATAGTGACGGTACACTGCTAGATAATTATTTACCCTGACCATATTGGTGCAAAAACTATTTCATGCGCATACATTTTTTCCCAAAAAGCTTTGGGCAAAACTGCTTTCGTATGTCCGGATGTCTGACGGTTCTCTTTTACAGGTCCCATTATTCAACCGATTCTGATAAGGCTCGCGGAGAGTCGTGGGATGCCAGTGGCTAGCGACCTTGCAAGGTGTCTTACCAGGGAGGATACTGATGATGATGATTAATTGATTTCAGTAAATAGGTTTGCCTTTTAAGGCGATCCACCTCCATAAAAGTTTCATACTAAATTTCTGTTGCCATAATCTTTTAAAATAGAATAGCTGGATTTGTGTAGTAACTACCCAAAAATAGGACATCAGAGTGTGACGTCGCGAAATGAGTATCGTTAACATACAACTTCACAGTGAATCACAATTTTCATTTTAAAGACTTTTTTCGATTATGGTTCAATGCGCCAACTATGAACCATTAGCTACGAAACTGCTATTGTAGCTAAGTAAATTAATGATATTTATTTCGCGACACTATAATTTTATCTCCTAATTTTAGGTAATTACATATCAAAGGCCGCTAGATATTCACACACACACACACCACACTCCACGTACTTGTGTATACCAGAGACAAGAATTCCGTGCGGGGAGACCTGGTTACCCATAACACAGGCCTCGAGCTTAGTTTTGGGAACCAGCTCTCCCACAACTACTATATTACTTGTATAAAATATAAAAAATGTAACTAGATATATGACGTTGTGGAAAGAGGCAATAAAAACCTGTTTTATTATTATTATTCTATTCTAAAAGATTATGGCAACAGAATTTAGTATGGCAGCTTCGGAGAGGGATCCCGTTAAATAAAATCAATATGTCCAAATGAATGCAATGCAAGTGCATATGAACAGTCCATAATGTGTAGTGCATTTAAATAATGAAGCTTTGAATTATACATTGCATATTTTATTACATTGTTTCAGTTCTGGAACAAAGTTTTCAGACACACACATGTAACGTGCTTACATACACACGTGTAAATATGACGTCATATCGCATATAAATGGCTCCGTCACAAACGTATGCTTTCTAGCATTCATGAGGACTGTAGTCACGTGGATTTCAGCTCTGTTCCCGCAGCATAGAATTCAAAATGTTGATAGTCACACAGTATTTTAGTATGGCAAGTCAAATGAATGAATAATCTTGTCGCTCACTGTGAACATTTGGAATTCAAGACTATACGTCAGATTTTAAAGTTTTCTCGGAAAATGATAGAATATTTTTGTCTTTCTAAACAGACATTGTATGATATCCGACTGTGCTATTCCTATTTCAAAGTCATTTAATAGCCGTCATGGCTTATGCTCACATTTGGGCTCGCAATCCGAAGTGCCCGGGTTCGATTACACGTGGGGTATCCTATCTGTACTTGGATATTTCACCATGTTACCTAAGTTTGCCGTCAAACAGCATTGTTAATAACGCTTTTATGTTAACCAGCACCTCATCAGGCTTAGGATTCTGGGTGAACAAGCTTTCCATACAACGGCCTTATCGTCACACATCAGGTGAGATGAAGGCCAAGTGTAAACCCTTTATAGCTAGTTACCTACCCTAGTGTTAGTTAAAACCCGACATTACGCTTATGAAAATGTTTGTTAGTCAGTTTGTTACCTGGTATTAAACTATAAAAACGATTACAAGAAAATTAGTTGAATTTGCCAATAAAAATGTTGGTTCAAATAGAGATAGTGAGTCCTTTATATTAAGCGTCTTAAATGTTTCTAAGTATGTAGTTTATGAGTTTGAAAATTGGTATACGAAATGTCAATTTTTATGTGTTTGAAGCTGCAACATCATGACAACAAGATTTACGTTTAGCTGTGCAAACAGTATTTCTGGTACTTATGTTTTAGTTAAGTTTACAGACGCTAAGTACAAGGTGAAGAAGTAGAATTAAATTCATCAGCGTCCACTTAGCGCTACCAGAGGAGGAACATGAAAAACTTAAGTGGAAACTACAAAAAACTTTAAAATGTTCCCTGTGCCCGATTTTCCGAGACTGCAAAAAATTTAATTAAGTATGTGACGTTGACTACGAGAACAGATCAGACAGAGCGAAGTCTGATAGAAAGGCAATTAGAAAAATCTAAAATTTGACTTCATAAAAAGATTATTGCAGTTTCGTGTTTCACTTGCTGTCTTTTTTTCCAAAATGTATAATTTGCAAGGCCTTCATGGTGGTACGCTGATGGTAAGGCCGTTGGAAGAAAACAACAAAGCCTCAGTCTTAAAGCAATCGTGCTGCTACTTTTCGTACAGGAACATAATAGTGCTATTAACATTGCTCTTTGGCGGTAGATTTATATCGACTTGGGGTAACTAGTTAAGGTAGGTAAGCTAATAAGTAATTTTAATTTAACTTAAACTTCTAATGATGATGATTTCTAAGTCATCAGTCCATTCAATTCAATAATTACAGTCTCTGTAGGAGAGTAGGCCTGAGCCCCTGCAATTGGGATATATACGCTGTTGATGATGTCGATGAATTACATTAGCTCAAAAGGTTTTGTCCTTTTGATCCTCTTCACTCTATCTGTATTGTCGAGGAGTTGGATGGCCTCCACATCAACATGTTTGTCAAGACTCTGTTCGTGAGGTATACTTTTGGACTACTCTGGTTACAAGATCCATTTTTAGAAGGTATTTATGTATCTGGAATTCTAATTCCTAGAAAATTTCCTTCCATCAACCAAACCGAGCATTGATTGGTACTCGGTCCTCCATATTGTAAGTCCATGCGTATAGTTATTTAAGGCATGGAACAGGTTAAATAGCCTCCTTCTACATAGATGCTTCTGACTCCAAAAATTATCTTGCTTTTATCTGCATAGTTCACATTTTATGTTTTTAGTTTTTTTATACAACATTCTCAAGCTTTTTACCCGACTGCGCCAGAAGGAGGTATATATTTTACGGCTTGAGAGGTCTCGTTAGATTCGTATTTACTGTGAAAGTGACACTGGGTATATCAAAATCATAAAAAGTGAAAAATTACACAGTTTTTTAAAATTTACTCATCATTCACTTCTTACTGACAACCTTTGATATTTGTAAAAAACAATATATTTTTACTCATAGTTCCGAATTTTCTTGCTTACGTTTCAGGTTGTTCAGTTCTGAAGTTGAGGTTTTTCTCATCTCTTTTGACATTTCCTGTTAAATATCCAGAGCGTGAGAATAAAACTCTGTCTCATTCATTTGTGTTAGTCTGATGAATGTAATTAATTCAGGTAATGTCGTGGGCGGTAAGTGCGCTCTCTAGGACCGAGTACTAGAAAAATAACATCATGAAGAGCATCCTCACTTCGCAGTTTATCCATTTCGTTGTGAAACACTCATTCTTCATTTATCACCGATCTAGAAAGCGATGTCATCAATTGTCAGTCCACAACGCTCGTGAAACCAATAAAATTGAACATTTCGAATTATATTGGCAACACCGGAGACGAATGATTCAAAAATACGGAAAACCCGACTTGGAGTCGATCGTAACTTGTAGTATGCGACGGTACTACTTCACGCAAGCTATCGATTACTACTGATTTTTATTCGAATTGTGTATTTTTGCCAAAGTGGCCTCAACTGGTTCCAACAATTTTCCTGAAAACTCTCCTCTTTTGAAGTCGGTTAAAAGTGGGCCTTAGTCTGTGTCTTAGTTGTCTGTTATTTTGACTACAATAATAAATAAAATTTATCTTATAATTTGAATAAGAATTCCGGATAGAAAATATTTCTTAGCCAAGAGGTTAAGAACATATTTTTTGAAATGTAAAATTTGCTTTTTGGCAAGTGTACCAGGTAAGCACGAGCCAAGAGCTTGAATGGTTTTTAAGAGACAAAATAAGTTTTAAGTTTGCCGTCTTGAATACACTTTGCAAGCTTTAACAATAAGATAGCACCGATTGAAAACACGAAGAAGAGCAGTGGTATTATGTAGGGTATTTTGATATTTTTGCTTATGTTACTTAGCTTTTTAGAAATACGGTTTTGTACAAGATTTTTGGCAGTGAATTTGTATTCTTTTATTTAAATATCACGACAAAAATTGTCCAAGTGCAAGTCGGACTCGCACATAAATATCGAACACAAAAATAGACTAGAAATTATAATCACGATTCCTGTATATTGCGGGGAACCCCCTTTCTGTGAGAAGTGTCTACGGTTCATATGATACATCCATATGACAAACGGACGGACAGACAACGGAGGCTGAGTAATAGTATCGCATTGGGCACCAAATCCTAATAGGTAGTTTAAGTTCCATCAGACACATACGAGTAGGCTATGGCTATGTAGTGCTATAGTGCACCAAATTCCGTCACGATTTATTTAGATATTTAGTCGTGAAAAAAAAAAGCAGGCAGTGAGAAAGATGCTGTGATGCTGCGTGATCATAGTGTTTTAAACAGTGATGAAATATCAGATTTTTCAAATAATGCCTAATAAGGTCATAGTTTTGCCGTGTGTTATCAGCTTTAGAATTAAACTACCCTACGCCATGTCTCGGTAGCAAATAGAATAGAAAAAAGATTTATTTAAAAATTACAAATTTTGGTTAAACCTAATTGCCTAAAACTAATACACACACTCAATAAAAAATAAATAAAGAAGAACAACTTAAAATTAAATAGAAAAATATTTAACAAAATTTATAAGTTTTAAAAAGGTGACCAGCTCAGCATGTTGCTGCGGCAGGAGGCCACAGCGCTGGTGTTCAGCTGGCACCTATCACGTAATTAGTCTTAAAACCTCGTACATACATAACAATCTAAACACTAGCTCCTATCGACCTCATAAATTTTTTGTATACACAAAATATAACAACAAAACTATGTGAACTTAACGATCATCTAAAACAGCGAACAGCAAATAGCGAACAAGATAGAACGATGATACATCATTTGTCGAAACACATACATGCCGATGTTACTAAAATCATAGCCCAACTTTTGTCTTTGACGTAGTCGGGCAACAATCGCTCTCTCAATTCACAAGACACTACAGCCTTCCAACAAGAATCGTTTTCGTAAACACATGGAGAAATACAAAATGCAAACCCAAAACGATCGTTCAAAACTAAAGCTCCAGTTCGGCTCGGCTCTCCATATTAAAACAGTTACAAATAATTATTTCTCAGAATCAGTCCCCAGTTTTAATAAGCTGTTCCCCAGCAACAGTTTAAAGTGAACGTAATAAAAAAGCTTGAGCAAACTTCTCCGTCTTACAATTTTCTCCCAACTACTTGAGTTTGTAATACCAACTCTCGATAGTTGGCGCTCCAGATGTAAGAAGAAACTTCTCTCACAAGATACGATATTAAAATTTAACGCTTCTCAGCACACGAAGCGTTCAAAGCATATATAAGGTATTTACTATCTCAACTTATCTGTACACAAAGTTTTGCCTGAGACTTCAACTTATAGTTATTACTTATAAGTTAAGTAAATACTTACCATTTCAGTATTGTACAATCAAACGTAACGGGGTGCGAAAGAGTACGGATAAATATTCGTACAACCTTAGGGTTACCAGTTCACGTCTTTGTGGACGCTGAGGCGGAACTGCTGATTAAATATTTTTTAGTTAGTTAGTGTAGTTTTACTTAACTGTAGGGTACAGAATATTGTGCGCATCCTTGACTTGTTTCCTACATCCGGCAGCTATCTCGGACTCGGTCCAGGTTTTTTCCATAATATCTTGCCAAAGTTTCTCGACTAACACTATACAGAGAGCCACTTCGCCCGTTACTAATTAGACTCAAGTTATTACTGAGGTACCGTCTCGATGTTGTTATTTGTTGAAAAAACTCACGGTCTATGGGTACCTATTGATTTTAGTTATGCTAATTTCGACTGCGGAAAAAATGGTGTATAAGACGACCCAATATTTGGATGGATTTGCACATAATCTTCTTCGGGATTCACAGCATCCAACTGTTCACCATTGATCAGTCAGCTCCCTGATTTCTTCGCTTGACCATAATCTAGGTTAGTAGTAACACATATGATCCTTGAACAATGGGACAATTTATGTGGCAAATAAAAATATACAGCACGACTAAACTCAAACTTTTTAGCTGTCCATATATTGAGCAATGGACGCTTGTCAAATAATTTATAATCTAGCTTTTCCCCCGAGACTTCATCCGCAAGTACTGCCTAAAATTATCACACGGGACAAAAAGTAGCTTGTGTTCTTTTTCTGCACTTCAACTATTCAAAAAATCAAGTCATTCTGTCTTTCCATTGTGACATAAAGGAAAAATAAACAAACGAACCCACTTTACCATTTATAATATTAGCATGGATACTGACGACTGTCACAAAATAACACGTAGACAGAGCATGAAGCTAAAAAGATGTTACTATGCCGCCCGCCCCCCAATGTAGGGCGGGCGAGGCGATAATATTTTTACTTTCATGAGACAGAGTGTGTGCATTTTGAGAGTAGCCTGTGAGTCCCGTCAGAATAAGGCTAGATCTCTATATTTATTTATTTTATAAAGTTTCATTGAATAAGTTCAGACTGTTTTGAACCGCACCCAGAAAGAGTTTCGAATTTTCGTCATGTCACAAATGAAGTCACACAAAATGAGCGCAACGGAAAGGCTGTGACAAAACGAAACGTCACAGAAGCGTAACAAGTTAAACTCTGAACACGGCGCACGTTTAATTTAGCTTGGGGACGATTTGTGTGTGTATGACATACAAATTGAGTCAGAAACTAATTTCGGAGTTCCGTACGAACTGTATGTACGTATGTACGAGGGGCATACCGAAAAGATCGGTAATCGAGTACTTTCGATTTAATTAGATTAAAAACTCTTTTTGATGAATAAACACTGGTTAGTTGAAAATCGAATACAATTGACAGAATTAAAAAAAAAATTTTTTTTAAAGAACAATATCAGTTTGAAATTGATAGGTCGATAAAAAAATGGAGCTTACAAGAGAAAGTTTCCGTGCCATAATTTTTTACAACTTTCGACGAGGATTATCTCAGGGACAATGTCTCGCTGAGCTTATATCTATATACAAGAGTGAAGCGCCTAGCCAGACGACAATATATCGCTGGTATTCTGAATTCCGGCGTGGACGTGCTTCTCTTGGCACCGTACCTTCCACAGGCCGGCCAAAAACAGCGGTTACACCAGAAAATGTCGCTGTTGTGCGCCGAATGATACAGGATGACCGACATATTACATATGAGCAGATTCGGGCTACTTCAGGGATAGGTATGACTGCGATACAAACTGTTTTACATGGTGAACTGGGAGTGAGAAAGCTAGTTTCCCGCTGGGTGCCCCATAATTTGTCCGAAGAGCAAAAGGCGGCTCGTGTCAATTGGTGCCGGTCTACTCTGCAACGCTTCAACGGAGGAAAGTCAAAAGCAGTTTATAACATTGTCTCTGGTGATGAATCATGGATCTATTCATATGAGCCAGAAAGAAAGCATCAGTCGGCTGTCTGGGTCTTCGCAGGTGAGATCAAGCCAACAAAAGTTGTCCGCTCTCGCAGCGTATCGAAGAAAATGGTCGCTTCGTTTGTCGCGAAAACAGGACATGTAGTCACAGTTCCCTTAGAGGAACGGAGAACGGTTACCGCTGATTGGTATACAACGGTTTGTTTGCCACAGATGATATCCGAACTCCGTAGAGGTAACCCGAAACGACGCATAATCCTCCATCACGATAATGCGAGCTCTCACACCGCTCAGAAAACAAGCGAGTTTTTGAAGCAGGAAAACGTTGAATTAATGGATCATCCTCCATACAGCCCTGATCTGAGTCCCAATGATTACTTTACATTCCCTAGAATCAAAGATTTATTGCGTGGTCAGCGGTTTCAAGGTCCAGAAGAAGCAGTGGAAGCATACAAATCGACGATTTTGACCATGTCAACTTCGGACTGGAATTGCTGCTATAATAATTGGTTCGAACGAATGCAAAAGTGCATTAACTGCAACGGAGAATACTTCGAAAAGCAATAAAAATAAATTTAGTTATTTCCTGTATGTATTGTTTTATATTCCCGATCATTTCGGTATGCCCCTCGTATCGTACAGTCCGAAATATCTACCGAATCCAGTCTCGTTATAACTTCTCGAGAGGATGTATGTTTTCTGGAAGTGGTAGGTAATAAATCATTGGTTGTAAGATCGTGGACATCGCACATATAGAAGAGGACACAGCATTGCAGCAAAATTAATTTTTAAACTACTGAATTTTTTTAGTAAACCCATTTGTAATATATATATTGACATATTTAATTTGACCTAAAATACTTTTCATCCATTAACCAGCTCGGTGAAGGTCCGAGACCAACAGATTAACGTGCCCTCTGAAGCACGGAATCACCTTACTTTTTCGGACAATCAAGTTAATTCAGCCTGCAATGTCTTAACCAAATTGAGAAAAATATCGCAATAAAAAAACCGAATTCAGTTAATTTAATGTTTGCGAATTGGTGGTACTTTCTATGCTTACCTGGCTAGCTACCATCATGTTACCTAAGTGTGCCGCTGTCCAGTCGTGCTAATAGCACTTTTGTGTTCCGGTAAGAAATGTAGCAAAGATAGAGCCAAATTAGATTGAGGCTTGAGTGTCTTCAAGTCGAGTGTGAACAGGCACCTTCCAGACCAACGCGCACCATCGTAGGCCACATCATCGCTTACCATCAGGTGAGATCGTGGACAAGCTTTGATACAATGAGTTTTACTAAAGAGACGCAAATAATTCGATTTTCATACACGGAGAGCGTAGCCACTTATTGGACATCAAGACGTAACTATGAAAAAGAAACGATTAGAAAGAATTAATATGTTTGTCTCAGTTGCACTTCAGTATGTCATACGATTAATTGGCTGATTAGAAAAAGACAGACTGTGACTTCGAAAAGACAGTATGTGTGTTGCTAGTTGTGGAATTGATTTCCCCATCTTATGGAATAAATTGAAAGAGTTGTAAAAAAATGCAATACCATTTTTTTAAAATTTCGATTTATGTGTCACTTTCTTCTATTAGGACGGTATTTCCTTTAACATCCATCTTACTGCAAATTTTAAAATGGTACATACATTGTGATACGAGTGCGGTATATATAAGTTGGCTTTGAGTTCCGTACTAAAAACGTGCCCACGGGACCCTACTACAACGGCGCCGTTGTCCGTCCGTTCCTCAGTTCATTGTTTTGAAATATAAACCCCGTTTGTATTTGCCGCCATTTTGCCTGCCGGTCTCCGAATGTGAATCCGTAGTCATATTTGCAAAAAGTGACCGCCATCTTGAACTTCCTAGATTTTGGTCCGATTCCGTTCAAAATCGATATATGGCAGTCCGCGGGGTCTCCGAATGTGAATCCGTAGTCATATTTTCAAAAAGTGACCGCCATCTTGAACTTCCTTGCTTTTGGTCCGATTCCGTTCAAAATCGATATTTGGTAGTCCGCGGAGTCTTCGAATGTGAATCCGTAGTCATATTTGCAAAAAGTGACCGCCATCTTGAACTTCCTAGATTTTGGTCCGATTCCGTTCAAAATCGATATATGGCAGTCCGCGGGGTCTCCGAATGTGAATCCGTAGTCATATTTTCAAAAAGTGACCGCCATCTTGAACTTCCTTGCTTTTGGTCCGATTCCGTTCAAAATCGATATTTGGGGGTCCGCGGGGTCTCCAAATCTGAATCCGTAGTCATATTAGCAAAAAGTCATCCATCCGCCATCTTAAACTTCGGTCGGCGGTGGTCACTTTTTGAAAATATGACTACGGATTCACATTCGGAGACCCCGCGGACCCCCAAATATCGATTTTGAACGGAACCGGACCAAAAGCAAGGAAGTTCAAGATGGCGGTCACTTTTTGAAAATATGACTACGGATTCACATTCGGAGACCCCGCGGACTGCCATATATCGATTTTGAACGGAATCGGACCAAAATCTAGGAAGTTCAAGATGGCGGTCACTTTTTGCAAATATGACTAAGGATTCACATTCGGAGACCCCGCGGACTGCCATATATCGATTTTGAACGGAATCGGACCAAAATCTAGGAAGTTCAAGATGGCGGTCACTTTTTGCAAATATGACTACGGATTCACATTCGGAGACTCCGCGGACTACCAAATATCGATTTTGAACGGAATCGGACCAAAATCAAGAAAGTTCAATATGGCGGTCACTTTTTGCTAATATGACTACGGATTCAGATTTGGAGACCCCGCGGACTACCAAATATCGATTTTGAACGGAATCGGACCAAATGCAAGGAATTTCAAGATGGCGGCCACTTTTTTCAAATTTGACTACGGATGCGCAATTGGAGAATTCACTAACTGTACAAATTGGCGGCCAACTTTGAAATGGCAGACATTACTTTAATTACTATCATTGGAACTGCAGACTTTGACTATCAAACATTGCAGTTATCGTGCTTCGGTTTTCAATTAGGAGAATTCACAATAATTTTTCATGCTAAATTTTCCATAAATCAACTAATTCCAATATTACAACTAAACTACTCTCTCTTGAAAGAAACGGGCACCATACAATAGTTAGTCTCCATTGACTACTTTATCAAAACTCCCATGCATATGGGAATATTGAAAGGAAATAAATAGCAACACTGGAAGCTACAATAATGCGTACGAAAATGGTAAGAAATAAATAAATGATGTTTTTAATTATTATTTGATGTCATTTAATGAAATAACGACAGATTCGTGTGTAAAAAGTGATACCATTTGTCTTACAATGTGTATCCGATCGAAAATAGTAGGATTTAACATGCATTTTCCCATTTTTATTTCTGCAATGGTTTGACGTGTTGTCTTTGCGCGGCAAAGTCGACAACTGGCGATAATTCTGACCAAAGGTCAGAATTATGTTGGTCCCACTAAGTACTACATACTGCGCCTCTGTTAGTAAAACTCTGCTTTGATATATTATATTCTGTAAAAAAAAGGCTTTTGCCTGAGCTCTTTGTATCAAGTCATCAATTGAGATGAAGGCTGACTTGTACAGCCAGTTCCAGTGTCTCAGACTCTTTGTAAATGTAAATATCACATGTAGGCGCATCTTGTCACAAGGCCCGAGCGAATACTTTGCGACAGCGCGAGATGAGGACAGTTTCGTTTCAACTAAACCTATTCCGAGCTGAGTTTGATTACGCAGTATACTCGACTGGGTTTAAATTGCGTTATTTTTCGCTGGAACTTCAGCTGCCAGGTTTAGGATAACATGGCCAGTGGGACGAATTTATACGCTCCCAGCACAGCTCAGTTGATGTGGTTTAAATGTATTGTATAATAACTTAACGTGCAAACAGGTGTGGTCTCGGCTTTAGAAAAGGGCCATACACCTTTATCGTAGGCGAGCCCCTTTTAATTTTCGTTTATTTTCATACATACTGTCGAACTTTCAACAGTCTATCCGTTATGGATCATTAAATACTTCTCACTGACAGACATATGGACGCGTGGACAGCGGAGCTTTGTAATTGGATCCCGTAACCCTAAAAGGCGTATATTTGAACGTTTTTCGAATAACGTAATGAAAAGTGTTATCTAACACTTTATTTTAGGGGGGAGGGAATGACCTCCTACCATAAACCTCCCAGTAGAACCTCCAATGCCAGTACTGTACAAGTCGGATCCCCCACGACGCTCCCAAATTCCCGGAAGTGTGCTCTCAGCGTTTACTGGGTCGCTCTAATTTTGATATTCGGTGAAGTTCGCCGACTATAAGGTCTGTTGCAGACGCTGCATCTGCTATCCTTTAATAACGCTTTTAGACAATTAACTCTTAACCGCCTCCGAAGCCTGGGTGCTACTATATTGTAGAACAGTCGGTATGCGTATACTGGCTGGTAGGATCTTTATTTAAATTTGGAATAAACACCCTACCGGCCAGTATCATTTAAAAAATCCATAAATATAGTATGTCATAGATAGATAATATGAATAAGGATCCTAATAACTAGATTCTAGCCTTTCTAACATAATTGAAGACGGAATGAGATAGATATACATTCTCTATCGCAAATTATGTTTCAAAGTTTAACGAATGGCGCCATTTGGGTTGATAGTTTTCGGAAAAAAGCTTTTTATTAGCTATTATTTAGTACTGAATTACTTAAACTACAAGACAACTAACGAACATTTCAGTTGTCAAAAACCGGGGCGATGTGTTACAAGACGTGCAAATGTGGCTATTGTCATCTCTTTTGAACACACTTTTTAATATACGAAATGCGAATTGCTCCAGGGCTCCACCAGTACGTAGTTGACATCCCTATTTGCTTCTAATTTTATCATGCGTACAGCCAGGGAGTGGAACGCGCTGCCGGCGTCTGTATTTTCTGAAAACTATACTCGTAACTTCAAGTCGAGGGTGAATTACTAATTATTTTTTGGTAGCGATTTTGTCAGTGACTTAATTTTTGTAGATTCCAAATAAAACATACATGCCCAGTTCCATCACGATTGGTATTGATTTTTCATATCATCACGCTCACGGTAGTGATTCCTTGAGCATTTATCTCCTCGAACTCCAACCGACGCAAACTCAAAATGATTCGGTGTTTTTGCCCACAAGTTTACAAAAGCCTGTATCCAAAATAGTCGAGCAAAAGTAAAGCACTTAGTCCAAGTCCGTCGTAACATTAGTCTAACGTCTGCTCCTGCCCTACACAATGGCGGGCGGCTGCCTGACGCAAAATGCCGACATATAATATGTCAGCTTGTGACCGCAACATTCTCCTGAAATTAAGGGAATTAATGCAACAATTCGCTTCCTTTCGGTGAGCTACAGGAATTATTTTAATGTTTAGAGCCACGATAGTTTGTGCGGTGTTTAGGGGAGTGTTTCTTTGTGAAAAAACGTTACGCGAATGTGTGAAGCCCTAGCCTGGAATTTGTACACTATTTTTGAAAAGGCAGTATCAAAACTTACGAAACAAAATGTGGAAGTAATATTACAAAATGTGAAAGTAATATTACAAAATGTGCTGTGAAAGCGATTTAAAATTCCAATATATAGCTGAAAGCTCAAATAACAATCAGGAATACAGTTGTCTCCAGAGCGGCTGAAGACATTGTCATCAAATATAGTTTAGAACCCGATTTTATCAGACCTCTAATAATAGTAGAAAACGTATGGTCCATTCAGCTACGATGGCACAAACATAATAAAAATAGGCAGATAGACAGAGGCTTCCGATTTATAGCAAACATATTTTTACTTTAGGGTTTAATTGTGAACTGCGAGCATCAAAAGAAATAAAAAATACTTACGCTTGGCCACAATTTTCCCACATTTTATTGGATACAGATCTGCCAGTCATGTATCCGAACTTTTTCCTTTCCCAAGCTATAACCCTTCTAGTTTTGACAGGGTAATCTAGACCTCGCTAAAGATTGATGGAGAAAGTTTCGTTTAAAAAGTAGATAGCTTAGAAGGAATAGTTTGTTTTAAACCGCGTTTTGCTTGTGATTAGCTGAACTAGCTTAGAATAAATAAAGTTTTAAGCTTTGCCTTTTAGCCAGCAAGCTCTTAGTAGCTCTTAAAAATAGCTGAAATAATTATAAATAGGTATAGAGGTATATAAGTATTAATAATTTCGTTGAGTGTCCTTTACTGTTCAAAGTAATTAAATATTATTTTTTACGTTTTAGTTGAAGTAGTTACTTATAGGTATAGTTTTGAAGTCGGTTTTTGTTTTTGTTTTAAAAAATCTCATTAGGTGTTCGTGTAATATTACAAAGTTTTTGAGGATAAGATAAATTTAAATTAAGAACATAATTGGGAAAGATCGCAGGTACATTTACATGAATGCAAGTAAATAGATTTGATTTGTAAAAAAAATGCAAAAGTGTGTAAATATAAAAATTAATACGATTTAAGACTAGAAAACCTCCTCAAAAACTCTTCTACTAAACCACCTCTCACATAATGCACCCCGAGTGCAGAAAGATGTCTGACCTGATTATAGCCGGGCAACTTTAAAATATATGTTCCACATCAAAATATTTCAGTCCTAAGAGGATTTCCGCATTTTGTGGAAGAGCCTTCTCGTTGGGAAATGTGGAAATATTTTCTCAGTGAACCCGGCCCTTGTAGTCTGTCGACGTCTTCGGTATTTCGGTTTATTGACGCAACACTTCGGTTCACTCGCGGTTTGACTGGCACTTGAGTCGAACCATCGACGCACATCAGACTTGTCACTCCTCAGCGCCAACCGACAGTGGAAGTAGGTGAGGATGTCAATAAAGATACATTTGAAAATAATAATAGTAACGCAAAGAGCTTGTTCATGTCCAGAAAGAAATTGTCTATTCTCTATTATTCTCCTCATCTATTAAAAAAACACTGCCGTCGGAGTAAATTGTTTCTACACCTACCCGGAGGGCGTCTTGCACTACGATTCCTGCAGGGCTAACAAGAATTACAAGATATTATCATATAATACCAAGATTTAGATCTATTCAACACTAGCTGTGCAATTGTGCATTGGCAAGGCGATTAATGAGTCAAGTATTTTTCGATTAGGCGACTTTTTTTATATTATTATTTATTTATTTATTCTATTTTTAAAATATATTATTTATTATATTTTCTATTATTATTTATCATATTGGTACAATGTGTAGAAATTACTAGCATCAACAGCCTATATACGTCCCCACTGCAGGGGCTCAGGCCTACTCTCCTACAGAGAGTGTATGGGCCATAGTCCACCACGCGGGCCCAGTGCGGATCGGCGGACTTCACATGCCTGTTAAAGACATGCAGGTTTCCTCACGATGTTTTCCTTCACCGTTAAGCAATCGGATAATGTACTTAAATTGAAAAACAACTCAGAAATTACTAGCGCTGTTAGAAAAAGAAAAAAAAAAGAAAAAAAAACTGTATACGTAATTTACTCAAGTTTAACCTTCTGTTAGGTGGGTGCTTCGCTTTTCTTTGTAATTTTCAATTGTTTAATAGTGAGGACCTGTAATTGGCTTTCTGTAAACTATTTGTTGTGTTATACTTTTATTATTGGCTGTTGGTCTTCCGAAACTATAAAATAAATAATATAAAATATATCGACAAGGTATCGACATTCCGCATTACAAAATGGCGTTAAAAATTATCTCGTGGCCCTGCAGGCAAACGTAGTGTAGGACACCCTCCGGGTTTGTCAAGAGTCTCCACTAGAGGACCCATCTGCTCCAGCTTTTAAAAAATGATGGACTTGACCTTCATATCACCTGATGGCAATAAGGCCATTGGATGGAAATCGTGTGCTCCCAGAAGCTCATCTAATGAGGCGCTGACTCTGCTACCTTTCATACCGGAACACAACAGTGCTAGTAACACTGCTGTTTGGCGGCAGATTTAGATAACGTGGTGGTAGCCAGTCAGGCGGACATATAAAATACCCTAACAGCAGCCAAACCGAGTATCAATAGGTAATAGGTACCTCCACTGGGAATCGAACCCGGGACCTCCCGATTGTAAGTCAAAGCGTGTAGCCATTAGACCACGGTGGCGGTTAGAGCTTCGGTCCTCAAGTATGACTATACTCATTACTTCAGGGCTATAGGTACAAACACAGTCAAACAAAAAGCAAATTTAATTCGACAACGAGTGCAGGAATTTCCTAAACCATTTACTCTATAACGGGCAAACTGCGAATGCACCAACTCTCAGGGCTTTCACAAATTGGACCTGGCTGCAGTGTCCAATTTGACGTGAAGCGATTTAGCGCTCTCAACTCGACTTAAGAGGGAACAGCAGATAAAAAATTTCATATGAAATTAAGGGTTTGGGATATAGCTGTTTTCTCAACGAAACGTTAGCCAAATTCAATCATTTTGATCTTATTCTCTTTATCAAAGAATAATCTAGGCCCGTTGGTTTTGCTTTTTTCAATATTTTGTCTACAATTAGAATTATGGGCATCTCAAAACTCAAAATTTCAGAAAAAAATTCTTTCAACTTATGGTACTCATTATTTAGAGTAAACGTAACATTTTCAGAAAAAGCAAAACCAACGGGCCTAGATTATTCTTTGATAAAGAGAATAAGATCAAAATGATTGAATTTGGCTAACGTTTCGTTGAGAAAACAGCTATATCCCAAACCCTTAATTTCACGGCAAAACTAGGCAAATACCAAAAAAAGCTTCAACTGTCCTTCTCGCACAGTTCGGTTCGGGAGGCAGGGTACACTATATCACAACTATATACTGTGTATTATATGTATAAAAATAAAGTAAGCATGCATTAGTGATGTCAATAAGCTTTATCGATTTTTTCGACTAATAGTGGTGGGAAAAATATATCGATAGATACCCTTTCTCGAGCTATAATGGTTTTACCTGTTAGTTTTAATGTTTAGATTGATCTAAATAAACAAATATAAAGACAAATAATTCTAAGGAAATTTATTTTATCTCTAGAACAGAACATTTTCCCTGAAATTCTTAGTTGTTGTTACGTTTTGTTACGTGTAAATAATTAAATATGATTTATGAATAAGTGACTTATGTTTCAAATATTTTTTTAATGTTAAAGTTCGAGTCGGACTCGCATACAAAGGGTTCCGTACCACTGTAAAATATCTAAACAGAAAAAAAACACAGAAAAAACATAACATTTATTGCATGGACATCCGTTTATTTATAACTTTTTTAAAAGCTTTTTTATATTATTTTTTGTTATTTATTATTATTGAAAGTCTTGAGAGAGAACGAGAAGTTATATGGACATCGCATGTACAAATCGCTACGGAGACTATATGACCCGACACAGATATCCCGGAGATCAGCCAGCAAGAGCTTGAAATGGCTCTCCAACAACTCAAAAACCGGTCAAGAGCAAGTCGGACTCGTGCACCGAGGATTCCGTACAGAATATGAATTAATGACATACTGAAAATCATAAATAATAGGTATGGTAATATGCACCCAACAATGCTCTACCGAAAATGAAATTCTAAGCTAAATTACATATTACGAAGTTAAGTTTGTAAACATTAAAAAATCAATTTTACTGTGTTACAATTAAAAAATTCAGATTTATTCCTATGGTTGTGCTGTAAAACCTTTCTTCTTGCCAAATTTCAAGACATTAGGTCAACGGGAAATACCGTATAGATTTTGGGTTCATTGCATTTTGTACGGAAATGGTCTAAAATACAGCTATATCTTTTTATTGCGTTGACCTATAAGTTTCATTATTTGACAGATCTAAGGGACAGCAGACTGGAGTATTCGATATCACAGTGATCCTATAAGGATTCCTTTTTTCCTTTTGAGGTACTTAAAATATAATAGTATAATATGAAGTATGACAGTAGGAAATACGATAGATTTCGACGATATTATTATTCATGTCGACAAATAAAAACTTGAAATATTTTTTCCCAGTTATACATCTCATACACTTAAGACGGGATTTTTAACTCGTCTATTCTATTGTGTGAGGTGTCGTGAAATTACAGTTTTTTAACCGACTTCAAAAAAAGAGGTTATCAATGCGACCTGTATGTATGTAATATTTCCAGAACTGCCCAGTTTTCATATATGTTAGTCTATACCAGCTTCTAAAGAAGTGTGCCAAATTTCTAAAGTGTATGTTTGTTTGTCCTCGCATATATCCGGAACACACACACAAAAGAAAAACACACATAGGGTTCGTGGATTTCAACAAAGCATTCGACACACTCGAACATAGATTTATCTGGGACGCACTGGAAAAACAAGGCGTACATGCAAAATACATAAGAATACTGAAAAACATATACACAAAAAGCACCGCACAAGTGAAGCTAGAATCTACAGGCGAAGAATTTTCGATTGAGAGAGGGGTACGCCAGGGAGACCCAATTTTACCAAAAATATTTTCAGCTATCCTGGAAATGATATTCACAAATCTGGATTGGACGAATAAAGGACTAAATATAAATGGCAAAAAGCTGAGTCACCTACGCTTTGCAGACAACCTGATCTTAGTTTCGGAAAACCCGAAAACCCTACAGACAATGTTCCAACAGTTAGCGGAAGAGAGCGAGAAAGCAGGCCTGTCAACGAACTTAACGAAAACAAAAGTAATGTCAAATTCCTCACAAACAGAGCCCATAACAGTAAATAATGGAGAAATAGAGTATGTAGAAATGGACAAGACTAATAACTGAATGGCAACCACGAGATAGCAAAAGAAAAAGAGGCAGACAGACTAGAAGATGGGAGGACGACATCAGACAAGTGGCGGGTCCAACATGGACCCGCATAGCGAAAGATAGAATAGAGTGGAAATCCTTAGAGGAGGCCTATGTCGAAAGACAAGCTGAAATGTAGGAACGACCGGTTACTGATACTTAATATAAAAAGATAAGTAACGTATAAAGTAAGCATATTTTTAAGAAAATTAAAACAAAAAATTAGTTCAGCAATAAAGGCTATTTTATTTAATTTATTTTTTATATATCCGGAACTACAAGTTCGATTTAAATAATCCCTTTTTTGTTTACCTAGGTATTGTAAAACTTAGGGAAGACTGCAAGTTTCATCAAAATCGGTTCAGTAGTTTTTGAGACTGGGAATGTTAAGTGTGTATTTCGGCGTTGCAGTGCAGCAGAGCAAATTTAAAATTAATGTTTTAACTGTACTGTAATCTGTATGCCGAATAAATTATTTCTATTCTATTCTATTAGTTAAATGTTTGTTACCTCAGAGCTTTTCACTGGGTGAACCGATTTGGATGATTCTTTATTATTTGAAAGCTGATGCTTTCCATGTGGTCCCATTTCAATTTGGTCCGGTTCTTAGAATGGAATCCATGAGAAAACAATATACATCTTAAATTTTCCTTAATAAAAGTAGACTTTTAGGGCAGTTGAAGTCGGTTTCTAGTTCTTTTTGAACGCTTTAACTTGTTAGTCCTTAGACTCTAGCACTCTAGGTACTAAAACACCTCTAGGTCACCTAAAGTATCGTTGGAAGACGAACGTTCGGATATGGTGAAACTAAAAGGTTTCTTTGTTGACCGTAGAACCCTAAAATAGCAACGCCATAATTTATATTGTATTTATATGTGATAGGTACTTACTAGTCAATTATATCAAATACAACCACAGTATGTCGAGACTAAACCAATATGCGAACAATAATTTCTCAAAACGTAAAACAAGGGTTGACGCACGCTCACGTCAAGTTTATTATAATTTTGAAAAATACACTCTAGCCCAGGCGGAGGGGTAGCGACTATGCGCGGCTCGCAGGGGCCTCTTTGGGATGTTATGCAGCGTTATTTGTGTGAGTGAAAGCATGTGAAAGGCTGTATGTGTGCGTACCGAATCGCGACAGCAATAACATATTCAAATACCTACTATTCTACGGAGACTTTGCTTCATTGGCGTCTTAACGAGCGGTGTGCCAGCGCAATAGATGTTGGTCCAACTGCATCGCCGCTACCGGTGAAGCGCTTACAGCGCTGAGTTGCCAAATCACGAGTTTCTCATTATGAGGCTTTATTTTACACTGTTAAATTATTGTTGTGTTTAGACTGTACTCAATTTTTTTAGTATTTTAAATAATATAATTTATTTTTACATCAGCAACACATGTTTCAAATATTAACTTATTACTAGATTTACAGGTGTTAGTTAATCTACGATTCTATATAAACATATGTTGCAGCTGCAAAACAGGCCGCAAACTCAGCTTGTGCTTGCTCCCGGGGAACAAGCGCTGATTTTCAGTTTGTAAGCCTAACCGCTAGAGGCGCTGTGTGCGTACATACTGTGTATGTGTGTGTAGTGTGGGTGAATGTGTATGTGTGTGTGTTACATACTGTGTATGTGTGTGTAGTGTGGGTGAATGTGTATGTGTGTGTGTTACATACTGTGTATGTGTGTGTAGTGTGAGTGAATGTGTATGTGTGTGTGTTACATACTGTGTATGTGTGTGTAGTGTGGGTGAATGTGTATGTGTGTGTGTTACATACTGTGTATGTGTGTGTAGTGTGGGTGAATGTGTATGTGTGTGTGTTACATACTGTGTATGTGTGTGTAGTGTGAGTGAATGTGTATGTGTGTGTGTTACATACTGTGTATGTGTGTGTAGTGTGAGTGAATGTGTCTGAATGTGTGTGCTTGTTATGTTTAGAAGGAAAAGTAAAATATTGTAAATAGTAGTAATGAAATTAGAGAAGATACTGCAAGTGGTGAACTTAAATTCATCATCATCAGCCGGGAAACGTCCACTGCTGGACATAGACCTTCCTCATGGTACGCCTCATCGACCGGTCCCGAGCCTCTCTAATCAGGTCGTCGGTCCATCTAGTAGGGGGACGGCCTGGTAGACATTTCCCAGTACGTGGTCGCCACTCGAGAACCTTTACTCCCCACCGATGTGGTCTGCCCATTGCCACTTCAGCTCACTGACTCTACGGATTTCCTCGTACTCCTGCAGGGATAACATCAAGGCCACGAGGTATCGACAAGATATCCACATTCTGAATAACTAAATGGTATGAGAAAATTATATCGTGGCCTTCATATTAGCCCTGCTGGTTGCCAAATACCTCTATAATCCGTTCCCTTAGATAGAATCGGTACACCCAAACGTTATATGTGTTTAATGTAATAAAAACGAGTATAAGATAATGCATATAATTCAATTTAGTTAATAATTTATTAGAGCATAAAATTAAACACAACACATTTTTTATACAATCAGCAGTGACCACGTAGCCACAAACACAACCACACTGCGATGTCTCGATAGAAAATGCCATATTAACCAGCGGGTGTACACCGCGGCGGCAACATTTGAGTTCGAAATCGTAATCCTTTGGCTAGAGGTTGCGTGTGATGGTCAGCGTTTGTCAAAGATAACTGTCTAAACTAACGGACTATATATCATCGGACACGTCCACTGCTGGACATGCACAATGACTGGTCCCGAGCCGCTTGCCTTGCCTTGTTTGTACTTTTGTATTTGAAACGTAAAACCATCACTACATCTGTCAAAGTAACTTCAAGTCCATGAATTATTATTGGCTGAATACCGCCAGTATAGAGTTGGACAGCAACAAAGTCGAGTTTATCCGGAGACTGTCGAAACTCTCCGGGCGATATGCAGAGTCGAATGTTGCGCGACGTTGCATTGCTAAGCTTAGTGGGTTGCTGTGGCCACGATAATCTCGTTTCTAGGATATTTTCCTATATTATATTTTCGGGCGGACCATTTTAATATTTATGAAAAATATGTTTCAATGTAGTCGTGCCACATTGGCGGTTTAACTACTAAGAGCTCCGTACCAACGTATAATATTTAACACAAGGCAAACAAAAAATTTAGCTTATTGTATGGGGTAGAAATTAAATGGTGTCCCCCACTAATTAGTAGTTAATTAAACAAATAATGTGTTTTTCTTTTTTACGTGAACTTTTTAAAAGCTTCAGGCTTATGATTTTTTTGCATATTTTTTTTACTATTGGAAAAATATAATAAAACACGCTTTTTGTCCTGGCCTTCATCTATACCTCAGCCCTTTTAACCAAGATTTTTAGTTTCTGGCAATGTGCTTAAGCATTTTTGAAGCTAGTTCTTAGACGTTAATAGGTGCTAAAAGTTTCAAATTAATACACACTCTGTGAATGTGTCAAGTGTACAACTATTACAATTCAAAAGACAGACTTTGTAGGTACATCTATTTTTAACTCGTTATTGCACATCGTTAAAAAGTTAGAGACTAATTATAATCGATCGAAAATAATCAACGGACCAAGAAAAGAAAAAGAAAAGGATTTCAGGTAAAATGACGTTTTAGATAGTCACGTCGGAAGGTTTTAATTTTTGGTCTTGCTAAATTTATGTTGGCAACAATGTTGAGAGTAGTTCTGTAATCTATGACAAAAATATTGTAAACAAACGTAATTGATTTGACCATAACAGTATCCAAGACCATCACCTCCAAAGAGGTTCAAATAGAGAGAGAAAGAAGATGAACAATCCTACTAATTGGTTTTTTAACTAAAGCTCATCCAGTTCCCTCAACGTGAAAGTAATACAATAGTGGTCTCAGCTGACATTGTCACCCTTGTCGACACGAAGTTCCCCCACAATAGAAAATGTGCCTTGCGGCCACCCGAGTGTCAGCTAGAAACTTACGTATGGCGTAGCTGCTCGAGGTGAAGGATTGGTATTAACGGGTTCCCTGTCCGAATGCTTACATACTAAATTACTGTTGCCATAATCACAGGTATTTTCAAACTCAACAGAAGGTCTCAGCTTTGTTACTAGTTATAGTGTAAAAAAGAAACGAAATAAACAATTTTTAATTAAAAAAATCTTTTAAATAGAATAACTGGCTTTATAAGTACTTAAAAATAGGAAATGAAATTATAGTGTCGCAAAATAAATATCATTAATTTACAGCTTTATTGTTAGCTACAATAGCCGTTACGAAGCTAATGGTTCATAGATGGCGCTTTGAACAAGAATAATAAAAATTGTGTAAATTGAAAATTTTGATTCTCTGTGAAGTTGTATGTTGATGATACTCATTTCGCGACATCACAATCTGATGTCCTATTTTTAGATAGTTACTACACAAATCAAGCTATTATATGTTAAAAGATTATGGCAACAGAAATTTAGTATGAAACTTAGATGTATGTGGATCGCCACGTAATTTATTTTTCAACCGACTTCGACTTTCAACAACTTTGAACAAGAATAACAAAAATTGAGTAAAATTGAAAATTGTGATTCACTGTGCAGTTGTATGTTAATGATCCTTATTTTGAGACATCACAATCGTATGTCATATTTTATAATATATAATTGCTGTACAAAGCCAGGTATTCTATTTTAAAAGATGATGGCAACAGAAATTTTGTATGAAAATAACTAACTCGTTAAGGCGAGGCCTTAACTATGAACCTGAAATCATGCTTGCCCGCCCCGCAACCCGCTCACCCCGCGTATTATACGCGTGTCATATCATGAGAAACTATAATAAAATTGTGTACTGTAACATCTACACGATACCGTATATTCAAAGCAAATACAGACTATTCTGTTCTGTAAAACGTTTTAATAGTAAATTCTCTGTCGCTCATCCTTTGTCTATATTACTATAGCTTTGATAGAACTTTACATTGTGTGCGTGTAGTGTAGCCATGACTTTGTGGTCACACACCTGCCGCTTTAAACGGTACTTACCCACTACTTGAATATTTTACACGCTATGTATGAGGCTCGGTAGCTACTCAGATGTAACTTTACACGATGGCTGGCCAAGATTGCTTACACTATCAGAGCTTTGCAAAGTTGTGCAGGTGGTACTTTAAGGGCATACATTATTATTATAAAAATTCATAAATACGCTATAAGTTTTTTGTTAAAAATTTCACTTTAAATACAACCTTTTTTGGTGGTAATTTATTACTATCATTGGATCTACATAGTTCCCCTCATAATAGTAAATTTAAATTTAAAAACTTAATTTCTTAATGGTAATCAATGGTAACATAAAATGCATTGTCATTTGAACTGAACCAACGTAAAAATTCAACTCCGTACGATAAGAGGAAGTGGTCCTAATTCAGTATGCTAGATTTGACACGAACATACGAACATTTAAATAGCAAGATAAAGCCTTTAAAAATAAAAAATATAAACAGGTAGTCCAATAACCATAAAGAGTGACCTAAGTTAATTCTATCGCATAGGATAAGCTGAGCACTAACATTATCGTTCATTTACTCGTGCTTTATTTTTGAAAATGGTTTATAATTGATAAAGATAACTGTTTGAAGGAGTTATTACACACTCGATTCTGCCGTGACTGCCCTAACTAGAAAAAATAGCGCTAATATAATATCAACGTTAAAAATAGCACTTCCCTCCAAAGACTTCCAAAAGCAATGGATACGGTAATAGCAATGACGTAATTTCCCCGTAGGCAGCCCCGTCGCTAATCACCTCAAGCAACTGATAGCTCCGTGTTGTTTTTCATTTGTCAGGAGTCTTATTGTAGAGATTACGTACCATTGTGTATTTTGGCACTTTATTTAGTCCTATAAATTGTTTGTCAAATTTTAATAGATTCCCCTTTGCTAATAAGACATACGATAGGCGGTTACAGGTATGCTTAGTTTTGATAATCTTTCAGGTAAACAATATGAAAATTGCTGCCAAAAATAAAAAAAATTCAAGATCATCAACCATTATCAATTAACGGTGAAATACTAAACAGAGTTGTTAAGGAAAAAGTATCTTGGCTTAACTTTAGATTGTCGCTTATCTTGGAAACCTCACATTGAACAAATTAAAAGTAAATTATCGTCACTAACGGGCGCACTTAGAGGTATCGCACGGTGTTTGCCAAAAAAGGTCCGCTACACTATTTATAATGCATTAGCGAAGCCACACATTGATTATCTCGTTGAAACGTGGGGTACGGCTGCCAAAACTAATCTGCAAACTCAACAAAGAGCACAAAATAAAATGATCAAAGTATTATTTCGATACAATTATTTAACCCCCAGTGACAAATTATACAAAGAAACAAAAATTATGAACCTTAAGCAAATCTACACATTTAAAACTTGCGTATTAATTCGAAAAATTCTCACTAAAGACATAAGATCAAATATAACATTTACTAAAAACGTCCAAGTACAAAAACGTATTTTGAGAAATGCTCATAACATAAAGTTGCTAAAACACAAAACAAATTATGGGAAAAAACCCATTATGTATGAAGGTGCACAACTTTACAACTTACTTCCGAAGGATGTAAAAGAATCAAAGTCACTTGCAGTCTTTAAAAAATCACTAAAGTGTTATTTATTCAAAGACTCTAATAAATAAAATAAGTAATTGTGTGTACTCAGCTTTACCACACATGAAACCAGTTTGCTAATGACCGGCCGCCGTTGCCGCGCCGACGCTAATCAACAAACTGAATTATTATTTTTTAGATTTACCTTCACTGTGTTTATGTTCGCGCATATATTTACTACATGTTTAAGTTCAATTATTTCTTGTAAGTGATTATTAGTAATCTTTTAAGAAATAAATAAATCTCAAACCGTAAACCGTAAATAAGCATATTTGTTTTCAAAGAATTTTGTTTATGAAAATTTTACAAAAACAAAATTATGATAATAATCTGCAACAGTACTGATGTTTGTCGACACAAATAATTATTGTGTGTTATCTGCGTGGACTTTAGAAAAGATCCCTCGGCCACTCCTTGCTTGATTGGGATAAAAATTCATTTTCCGTTACATTAGATATTCCCATAAGCGAAATCAAGCCATTCTGATTTTCCGTTACGACGTGAAGAAAGGACAAACAAACTCACTTTCACAATTATAATATTAGTACGGATCACAAGTATTACTTGGATTAGGCTATAACACATTAGTGTTTCAAGGTGTATAAATCTTTTGCCATAGTTTTGTCCAAAATGAAAAATGTCCAAAGGCAACGTCCAATTTTAAAATGTCCAACTGGACATTTTGACACTTTTACAGCTGGGCGTTTTACAGTTGAAATTATTACAGTTTGTCAATATTACAGTTTGCATACGAGTATTATTAAAGTTTGACATTATTATTGTTTGTCATTTTTCAATTTGCACATAAGTATCATAAAGTATAGTGTATATATGTCCGACTTGAATACTCGTGTAACAGTCGTAACAGTTACTGAACCAATTCGGAACGAGTACTCATATGTTATGTGAAAGTTTTGGGGAGATAATTATCGGATATCGCACTCTGTCACCGATACGTGACAACATTGCCAAGTATCTCTTCACCTAGTATTTGATACTAACTAGATATGTTCTTTTCATTCACTGATATCTTCGAGTAATAAGGATGTGTTATTTAGGGATGCATCCGATACCGATACCGATATATCGGCGATACTTCGGGTTTCGGGTATCGGCGATATTTTTATGGCAGATTCAGCGATTCTTTTTAAATTTCGCGCTTAAAAATGTAATGTAAACGCGCGTATTGTCCCATCCCTACCCTAGCACGGGTATTTTTCCTATTTGGGAGGATATAGTCTCGCACCAGTCTTAGTCTATTGTCAAGTGCTTCGTTCTATAGGTGCAATTTGTAGTCATATTGTCAAACCGTAATAATAAATAAAAAAAAATTAAAATCTATTTCGTTGCAAACGAGGCACGAACTATTCTCGGGGAGGCCCCCGCGCTTTATTCAGTGTTTTGTTTCGCCCGCACGCTTTGGCCTCGCACTCGCACATCTGTCCCATTTCGCTAGGTTGAATGTTGTTGCGCGTAGTAGTATTTTTGAATTCAATAAGCGTATCGGTATCAGTATCGCCGATATTTTTATATGAGTATTTGTATCGTATCGGCAAAAAGGCGTATCGAGGCATCCCTAGTGTTATTAAGGTTAATGGCCGTGTCATATTACCTTTAGAACAGAAGCAACCCATTTCATCCCGTATCCCGTGGGTGACCTGAGATAGTCAGCAGCATTAGGTCACCTCCGTGGCTTAGTGGCTATACACATGGAATCACACTCTGTAGGGTCGGTTTTGATTACCTGTGGTACCTACCCGTACATGGTTTATTTATTTCAAAAAAGTTTGGGAACCATTGACAAGGAGACAATATTGTTGTCTTCACATCGTCTATTCGTGTTTTATTATTACGATTTAATATTAGATCGAAAAAGCTGCTGAGACCAGTCGCTATCTGGCTGATCCAGGGGTCGCAAACCCCACATAATTATTATTTTTATTTACGGATTGAAGTAAACCATAGAAATGGCATTAATTTAACTGATACAAAATGGATGCCTTTTAAATCTCATACAGTTAACATTTCACGGAACAAAAGCAATTTAATTTTTCGCCGCGCGCGGGTATTCGAGGAAACAATTCCGCCTCGCGTAAGTTATCTTCACAGATTCCCTATTTCATTTTACTGGGCCCATTGTTGGGTGATGATAAAGGAGGTCGAGCCCTTAAGCATCGCCCTTTAATACGATGTCTGCTTACCTGGGGACATAGACAACCCTGTGAAAAGAGGGGTGATTTGATTGAGTTTACGTTAAATAATACCTAATTGATATTTAAATTAATTTTACGATTTGTACTTGGAAGCAATTTCTAATTCATTTATTTTATATCATAATTTGCTGCATTAATCCATTGATGGACACGAGTCTTCCTCATAGATCGCCATGTCAAGCTTTCTAATAAACGAAACACTACATCATCATCAACCTAGAAACCTCCACTGTATTTAAACAATGCCTACATGTTTTAATTTTAATAATATAACCTTTAATCAAACTTTAATGATTTATTTTATTTATCAAATCAATAGCTACTTGTACGAAATGGAATGTAAATTTATTAGCAATAAATATGGTGCTTACAATGTGGAAGGTGCTTATGAATAGTTCTCACATTTAACCCGAGTAATAAATGCAAATATTGCGAATTGTTTTAACCTTTTCAACTTCAATTTCAACTTTACCAATTTAACTTTACTTACAATGGCAAAAGAAAGAAATGTCAAAATTAAATATGTCAAAAAATAATACGTCAAAAAATGTCTGCAATTTTATAAAAGTTATTTTATTACGCTAATAAAGTAATCGAAGTAAAATACACAAATAATATTTTTGTGTCCATTGTCCAGGTTTTTAAGACGTCATATCGTGAATTAATGATGACATTATTAACGCGTTCTAAAAGAACTAAAAACCGACTTCAACTGCCTTGTAAATGTTCACCTGTAGAGGTAGAATTATCTGGGTACCGTGTTTGGTTTTTGTTGATTTTCTCAAAAAGCGTTAAATCAATTTCGATGAAATCTATATACAAAAAAAGAATAATAAAAATATATTCACAGCTGACGGAGTTATCGCGTAACATACAGTCGAATTGATAGGATAAGTTGATTGAAAATATGCCATGTCTTATACAACAAATTCAAGCTAACTGATAAATAAAATAATCCTTAAACCTTCGTAATTAAATTGTAAGACCTTAACAAAATATAACTGTATAAACTTCATTTACCGTGATGACAACTGACAACAAAAGCACGCACGCAAACTCATCACCCTTCTACAGTTGACTTAATCTATGACATTCCACCGAAAATAATGTACGCTGTGAAAGATAATACTTCTCCGCGGATGAAACAAAATTAAAATTCATAAATCTGTGAGACCGTGGGCTGGATATTAATACCGAGATGGAGCTATTTTATAATTTTATTGCCGAAGACGAGTGCCCCTGTATTGCACACACCCACACATAAACAGCTTCTATCTGTACAGACAAGACTTGCGTCTGTATAGACAGTATTCTCGACTATGTCTTGTCTTGACTGGGGAATATTAAATTTTGTGCAATTAATTAATAAAGCGTAAATGATGCTCAGTCTACGGTGAATAATGTATAATATAATATACTGACGCTTAGTGTGACACACAAACGGCTGGTTGTTCGGGGTCTCAATCTATCCCGGTGAGAATTACTTTAGGCGTTTAGGACATTATGCGATTCGGAATTAGGTCATTATGCGTCGGTACGAATTCTTTATTGGTGCCGACTGAAAATCAGCTCACATCAGAGCATAAGCTGAGTCGATCACTTATTATTCTATTCTTAGAATTCTTTCAAATCAAATCAATTTATTTAATTCGTAAAGCTTAGGTAGAGGTACAGTTGGAATTGATACATAACAGATCGGCTAAGTTTTGCCCTGTACTGGGAGTATGAAAGTTGTTTTTTACAAATATAAAGTTTACATAACATACAAAATATAAATACCACAACAAATAAGATATTAAATGTTAATGTCAAGTACTTAGTAATAATATAATTATACTCGTACAATGTCAAAATACTAACAATAATTTACATGTCATTCAAAAAATCGTTGACTTTATAGTAACATTTTTCATTTAAAAATTTATATAAATGTCGTTTAAATTCCTGCTCACATGAATTCTTAATATATACTGGGAGTTTGATATTTTAGGCGCCATGCATGATTAGATGCATAGGCATGCTTTATTGCTGTTAAATCATTTTTCCTCCGATTTCAAAAAAGGAGAAGTTTCTCAATTTTTCGGGTATGTTTTTTTATGTTTGTTACCTCAGAACTTTTGACTGGGTGAACCGATTTTGATGATTCTTTTTTATTATTTGAATGCTGCTTCCCGTGTGATTCCATTTCAATTTGGTCCAGTTCTGAAAATGGCATCCATGAGAACACCATGTAAGTCTTAAATTTGCCGTAGACTTTTGGCAATTGAAGTCAATTTCTAGTTCTTTTTGAACTTGTTAACAATTCCAGAAGCAAGAGATTTAACGCCATTTTGAAATCTAGTAACTTAAGTTCTTTTAATGAGTCCGGAAGCCTAAAACTTAAGGTTTCAGCTTTCTTAGAGGTTTCAGTTTGTCTGAAAACACCGACAATGTAATAAACTTACTTATTCCACGATCCAAAGATGATCTAAGAATCCGATAAAACATTAAAAATGGTGACCATGTGGTCGAGTGGTCGTCAAACAAGGAGCCCACAAACAGGAAACAAAGCCTGGGTGCCTATAAATTAATCGTTGTTATTCATGTAACCAACAAACCTTCACATAAATATGGGCACAAAATGATTCCCTGTCGATAATATTTGAGGGTTGTGATTAATTATGAACCGAGTATTGGCTCAAGTCGTGTTCAGGCACCGTGAAAGGGTTGGCCCAACGTGAAGTGGCCACACGACACGACCCACCGTCAAGTTGTGTGCTGACGTAATACATACCATACTGCTTGTATATTAGACCCCTACATAATGATGTTCATAAGAGGATTTTGCACTTACGAACTGATGAGTTGTCAGAAATTTTAGACTGTAAGTTCAGACAGGTAGTGTACAACAATAATTTTTAGTATTACTCTTAATTGTAAGCTTAAGTACATAATTACTACACTGCTGAACAAAGCCTCAATCGCAGCTCGCCACGATATAAACTTTCCATGTAAGGAATTCATTTTTATATGTTTGGGTTTGCACTTGGCCTTAATTTCACCTGATGGTAAGTGACGATAGTGCCGTTGGATGGTAAGCGTGCGCACCCACAGGCGCTGGCTCTGTTACCTTTCACACCGGAACACAACAGTGCTATTAACACTGCTGTTTGGCGGCAGACTTAGATAACATTGTGGTAGCTAGCCAAGCGCTATCATCGCTGCAAGACTGAGATAAGTGATTTGGTAATATTTAAAAAATAATCAAATTGCAGAAAGTTTTCTTTTATACTGAGATTGGTAGTTACTTCAAAACATCTTGGCCTGCCGGTGATTTCCGATAGTGAAAAGTGTTATGTGCCTAATTAAATTGAGACTACTGAGTGAGCACGCTTTCTATCCAACGTCCTTTTCGTTACTAACCATCAGGTGATATGGAGGACAAGTGCAAATTCATTATAGGTATATAATATTGTAATCCGTGAATTATTTCAACCATTGCATTAGAGGAAATTAAGGTATTCATTTTAAGCTGAACCTTGTCAAAAAACTAATGTTCTTACATTAGTCAAAACTTTAAATTACTTTAAGGTGACTGCAACTACAATCTGAGCTTTATGACTTTAAAAAACCTTTTAATTAAACTGCAAAGATAAACCACGAAAACTACTGCACACAAATAGTCTCGGCGGACTAACGTAAAGTTTAAACCTCTCTAAATTACCACGTGTTGAAGAACTCATTTGAACCTTTGTTGTTTACCTACACCAGTTAAACTATGGTCGTGTTGACATTTTGCAACTTTTCTCCCGTGGGTGCGCTCTACAGACACGAAAAGAGACATTCCAAATACTTTACCTGCTCCAAAGCGTTTGTTACTGTACCAATTTAACAGTAACTTAATTAGTAGTTTATAACGTCACAGCTTAACCACCGTATCCGAATACTCTGTGAGCAGGATGTCAGGCCGACCAAGCGTTGAGCTGAAGGATCGACCGGCCCGGAAACTTGCCGACTTCATTAAGGTTGAATGCAATTAGCCTCAAGGGCGCGCCCTGCGTAGGTACGTGTGACCGCCCGCCCGCCCCAGCTGTGTACAAACACGATCCGCGCTGTAAACCAATAACTGGGCAACATATTTTGATAGTAAACTTGATAGCAAGTGACGTAGATGCTTCTAGACGCTTCGTCAGCACTTGGCCTTTGCCTCACCTGATGGTAAGTGACGATAAAGCAGTTAGGAGGTAATTGTGCGCACGCAGAAGCCGCTAGCAAATGAGGAACTGGCTCTGCTACCTTTCATACCGGAACACAACAGTGCTATTAACGCTGATGTTTGGAGGCTGATGTATCATGGTGGCTAGACAGGCGGACATTGAAAAACCAACAACCAAACGGGTATGCAACCCGGGACCTCTGGATTGCTCCAAGCATATAGCTATTAGGCCACAGAGGTTTTATTCCTTACTTATTATGATGAAATAATACCTATGTATTTATACTTAGCTGCAGGTGGCTCGGGACCGGTCGATGTGGCGTACCATGAGGGAGGCCTATGTACAGCAGTGGACATTTCCCGGCTGATGATGATTTATACTTCAAATATTTATTTAGTACCGCAATACCAGATCTGAGTTATCGAGTAATTTAATTGCTATAGTGTTGATTTATCGGATTGCCGTTATAAACCGTGAAATAATTGTAATGTAAGCAATGGATTTGAACAGTTTGCCCGATGGAGCCGATTCTACAACAACATACTCAATGATTTAATCTGTATTTACATAAAAATGCATATTATTCTTCATCCATAATATATAGCAAGCAAATATGGTTTTCTCATGGATGCCATTGTCATAACTGGACAAATTGAAATGGGACCACACGGGAAGCACCAGCTTTCAAATAAAAAAAGAATCATCAAAATCGATTCACCCAGTCGTAAGTTCTGAGGTAACAAACATAAAGTAAAACATACACGTCGAATTAAGAGCCTCCTACTTTTATGAAGTCGGTTGAAAATGCAACAATATAAACGATTAGTTATTATTTTACACATTAAAATACAAGTTACTGGAACAGTTTGTAATTGTAAAAGCAATTTTAATGAGATATAATTAAAAAGTAAAAAAAAGTAAAAAGTATTTATTTATTAAATAACTTTTACATAGTTTTGCAGGGGCCTTCCAGAAAGTAGTCTTTCGACACTTGTGTTGGAAGTGCACCGCGACTTCCAGACGGATTTACACAGTATAATTAGAATAGACACTTTTAAGATTTATTAGTATACTTGTGCTGTAAGACCTTGCTTTTAGCCTTTCAGGAGGTCAATCGGAAGTACTCTAAAGGCTTTGATGCGCTTCCACGGAAATTATCAAAATAAACTGCATAAATGGCCGTATCTCTTTATTGCATTGACTTAGAAGTTTGATTTTTTTCTCAGATCAAAGGGGTTGCAGACTTGAGGGTTTCTTTAACATTAATTTCAATTTGATATCTCCACGAGTTTCTGAGAAAATGCTTATGGTATTGACAGAAATACAAACGGACAACCAAGTGATTCTATAAGGGTTCCATTTTCCCTAAAAAAGATAGTGGTACAGATAAAATACAATTTTGAAAACAGACTCAAGTACGCATCGAATCAGTGAAACCTCCCGCTGATTCTCGGGAACAAAGAATCTTGCTCAAAACTTTGGACTCCATCATTAGACACTTGTGAGATCAAAGCTGAACTTTGGAGACAACCAGAGATTAGATTTAGACACAGATGTCACTGAAACTAAATAATAATGGAAGTAACTCACGGAATTTAGTTAGGTGAAAGTGTCAGTACAGATTAAGTGATCATAAGGTTATGAAACAATAAGATCCATCTTATTTTTGTAGTCGATTAAAGTTGTCAGCACAATTTTTTATTTCTTTGCCAGACATAAAACGTCCACTGTTGAACATATGGCGTCTCCATAGACCATTAAGAGTCTAGTCGCAATAGTGATTCAGGACCTATGTGATCTTTAAGACAGCTACGAGTTCTTAGCAGAGTAAGTTGCTATGGGAAAAACTCTTGGAATATTTCGCAGGGTTCCTTATTAACATTGTACTAATTGACATGCGAAGTAAACTAATTTTTAACAATAAAATTCCTTATTAGATATGTTTATAATATTTGCACACCTGTGAACAGGTTAAGTACATAGAACTAATTGAAATTATTATCTAAACACCGTGTAAAAAACTATGTACTGTAGTGAAGTTAAACCTACCTACGTGGATGCGCACTGGCCAATAAGGATCCCTCGAACTCTCTATTTATATTTTGAGTTTAGAATCTGTCGCAGGGTCGACAGATGAAAATAAAACAATAGGTAGTCTTGAGTGTATTGTTGAAGAGTGCGCATCTAGTTAGAAATATATAGTTAAAGTGGGTGTGTTTGGTCCGCGTGTCCGCCCCATCTGTTGTACATGTAACACTGCATCAGCTATCTATTAAACTGTCTGTCTTATCTACGCTGTTTCTCTGGACAAGGTCCCGTTACCGAAGCTACGCTACCTCCCCCTCTCTATAGTACTTTGCAAATAATTTTTTTCTTTCTTTCTTATATCACACCTGCGGGAATTCATGGAATGATTATGTTGTAAACTTCACACGATTCATGCTCTGTTAGGTGTCTCTTCCAGACTCTTTAATCCCTTGATCCTCCTAACTCCCAACATAAAATATTCCGTTTGCTAAGGTTGTATTTTAGAAATAAACTTGTCTTTAAGTCGTATCGTCCCAGTCCCAGGGTAATTGGCGACCGGATAGCTTTGGGACGTATTCGGTACTTAAATTGGTGTAAACACAGCACGGTTTTCTTTGGCGATAGAATTTTGATGCGATAGGGTTAATGGGCAGACTGGATTTTATGGAGTGTTTGGAACGTGTTTAGATTACTGTGTTGTTCACAGTGTTCTTCAAGTAGTTTGATGGCGCACGGGTGATTGGATAGATATTTTTCTTTTCTTTGTCGTTGTTACTGGTGTTGAGAGTAAACATTTCATTGCGATAGAGGAAGAAGCGTGTCGGTGTGTAAAATTAAGTGCGATCGCATTAAAATAAGTCTACATCATTCACCCTCTGCTTCTGTTTTTGTATTATTCGATATTCGACTTTCATATCCATGCTATACAAGATACGAACTCATTATGCATACACGGTACCTCCTTGTGGTTTGATTGGGTACTGTAAGGTATTACGAGCAAAAAGTTTAGTGTTACTTAATAATAAATGATGCATTTTAATGAATTAAACCTTTCTTTTCTGTTCATTAAATGTCTATTTTCAATAAAAACTTTATTTTTCCCGTAGACATGAAATATATGCAACTCTTGGAATAAAACGGATTTAAAGAGAGGGCCATGAATCACTCGTGACGCTAAGGGCTCGAACACTTGAACCACTCGCTACGCTCGTGATTCGTCCGTTAGAATCCTTCACTTGCTCGTGATTGATCTATGGCCCTCGCATTCGCATCCGTCCTTTATTCACAGTTGCACAATGTACTATTAAGCCACTGGTACTCTTTATTCAGAAATCCCTAATGATCGTACTTTTAAGAGAAATTCTGAGATTTGTAGACGCGGAAAAAATACATAAAAACGTTGATGATATCATCTTTGATATGAATATACGAATGCTTGAACTATAAATGTATACCAAGACACTGTTAGATCCTAATTCCAGCCATTTTAGTTTATATACTAATATTCAAACTCTGCTAGAATATCTAATTGAATGCATATCACGAATCCCAAAGTAGACTTGGCGCAATTTGCTCGGTGTATAATCCGACCCAATTCGAAATGTTGTATTAATATACGAATGATAATAGAATATACGTGGCACCCAAGTTGGCTGGAAGATGTCTTCAAATCTGAGGACTTACTACTAGGTTATTTGATAGAGTAACATTGTAGCTTTGGAAGTGTCGCCTTTTTTAAAGCCCGCTTCAAATCAAATGATGCCACCGCGAAATCAAAGCAAGGTAGCTGTGGCGTACACCCGATGGTGAATTTGGCATTTTATATCGACGCATCGCAGTGAGAGGTTGTAACTCCTGCGTGTATAGAAAATGTTTTAGAAAAATATATTTAAGAAAAACGGACAGTTTAGGCCTGAGCCAATTTTTTTACTATAACCGCATTTTCCGTTCGGGTGTACTGCTGCTATATTCCATAAATCGAGTAGAAGCCTCGACAAGACTGTTGGTTTTATCTAACAACTTCTATCACATAAACTATATTAAAGCAGCTTACTTGAGTTTCCTGGGATGGCAATTTGGCAATCGTTATAATAGCCTCAAAACACGTTACGTGGTGAATGGAAACGAGAACACATGCTTTCCTAGAAATAGTTTCCTTACACCGCTCTCTAAGAAACCTCACCTGGCTTCGCCGTATGACAATGGACACGAGATAAATGAACTTATGAACTTCACATAAAATACGAACACAATAAAATGCGTGTTTCTTGTAAATGCGGGCCCATAATCATTTTTGAGGACACAACTGAGGTCCCCCTGAAAATACAATAAAATAACCGTTTTCTATGTAAATAGAGGGTCCATAAAAATTGAGGTCCACACACGATGTCGTTGTGAATATTTTATGGATATAAAAATAAACAAAAGGTTTGGGGCGCAGATTTTGTATACTTCTATATTTATTTGGTAATTTGGTATATTAGAAAACTATACGAGATAAATATATACGAATAGGAAACTGCTTCCTTCCTATTTGAACAATATTGTATGTTATGAAAATACTAAAAAAAACTCAGCAAAGCAAAAGACAGATTTTACCGCATTTACGTAAACCAGTTTATATTTAACTTTTATAAATATTGCAATGATATTTATTTGCAGTAGTGGTAAATAATATCATCATCGTCAGCCGGGAAACGTCAACTGCTGGACATAGGCCTCCTTCATGGTACGCCACATCGACCGGTCCCTAGCCACTTGCATCCAGCGACTCCCGTCCACCTAGTAGGGGGACGGCCCGGTAGACGCTTCCCGGCACATGGCTGCCACTCGAGAACTCTTACTCCCCATCGGTTATCGGTTCTTCGAGCGATACATAATATAGAGGTCTTAAAATTATTCCTACTGAGAATCACATTTTCCTTTCAAACAAGTTGAGGCTTCTGGTTGCGCACGCGCCCGCTTACCACCCAAGGGCCTTATCGTCACTAACCATCAGCTGAGATGAAGGCCAAGTGCAAACCCACTATCTTAAACTTCTCACGTGCTAAGTACAATCCTGCCTAATAAGAGGGCAAATTAACGTGACCGTAACTTCTGAATCACCTTGATAAGAAAAAATAAGTCGAAAATCAGTTAGTAAATGTAGGTGTAAACATACGGGAAAAGCGTCGGTGGCGCTGTGGATAAGGCGCGGACTCTCGATCTGAGGGTTCCGGGTTCGAATCCAGCCTACGTACTACTACTAGTGTACCTACGAGTTGTTTTTCAATTCAAGTACATTATCCGATTGCTGTGGAGGAAGGAAAACACCGTGAGAAAACCTGCATGTCTTGAACAGGCATCTGAAGTCCGCCGATCCGCACTGGGCCCGCGTGGTGGACTATGGCCCATACACTCTCTGTAGGAGAGTAGGCCTGAGCCCCGGGAACACGGGAATAAAAAAGAATGTAAAACAGTCAGCGCCATCTATCTGCATGTGTTATATGCGTGGTTTTTATGTGAAGTCCTTTCATTGAAAGGCAAAAAGTCTCGTGGCAAACCTCGAAGAAACAAATGAAAGAATCACTCAGCTGTCTATCTAGAAAAGAAAACTGATTTTCGTACATTCCCAACATTCCTAATAAAGACTCGCTATTTGAAACATGAATCAACAGATCACAGCGCCTAATTGCCCCAATTATAAGCCGCAACATCTGCTCCTACCGTTTTGTTACCACCAGATTTGTGACCTAAATACTAAACACTGTTAGCTAAGTTGTACCAACGTTAATACAATTTAGATTAACACAAATGACAAAGCCAGTGGATTGCGTTACGACGGATCTGCTGGCGGTGATTAAAGAAAATGTAGAAGACGACACATTTCATTATTAATATAGGGTAATAACTTTATTTTTATCGTGTAAAAGTGACATAATGTGGTCTAGGATGATACAGAGATTCTTTTTTCTCAATGTCTTTCGGCAAACTTCGAGTTCCGATAGTCGTCGGATGTCTATCGACTTGGAAGTGTATAGAGTTGTGACTATACTTTTTTATACAAGACACATATGCATAATGACACACACGTACAATGACACATACGCATAACGACACATACGCATAACGACACGACATATGATTTTCTTCTTCTCTTCCTTTTTAAGTTTATTTCTGGTGTTAGTTATGATTATTTTGATTCTTTTAATAATACATTCAAGCACAATGTATATTATTCATAAATATATAAATAAAATAAAAGTAAATACGTAAACGAAATAAATGTGATAAAATTTCGATGCCGATATGATACTTAGCAGCGCAGCGTATGTTATAGCAAAAAAAACTTTTTTTAAAGGAAAACATTTGAATTATTATGGTGTAGCCATACAGTCAGTCTGTGTAGGGTGAGTTAGAGGATGTGTATGTGAGTTTGCTTGTGTGTGTGTGTGAGATCCCTACGACGAGTGTGTCTTGGGATCGAGACACCAAGCGACAGGTTCCACTTAACATTCATGTGTGAGGTGAGAGTTGCGTGTGAGAAGGAGCGTGTGATATATTGTGTATATGTTTATCTTGATAAAGGGAAGAGAAAATTTGAGAGATAATTTCTAAAGTCGTGCGCTAAGTTATTATAAACTAAATAGGGTTACCATTTAGGGTTGTCTGTGTAATTATTTGTAATCTAAGTAAACGAATTTGACTTAACATTCATTAATCTCTGACAAGCACTGGATCATTTCTCAGGGTTCGGTTGAAATTGGGAATGAAAAGCGGGCACAGCCGTTCCAGAGGTTTTTTATTTCGCGTTTTCTTTTAGCTTTCGCAAAGATACACCCATTTTATAATTTATGTACAGTGGGCCGAGCTGCCTGATTTATTTATTTCGTTTGGCAAAACACCAAGTGTTCTGTGTATTTCCCCCTACAAATTACTTTAATGATTTACCTTAGTGACTTGAGCGTAAAAAGAAATTCAATCATGATTCTTCAATGCCATTCGAATGCAAAGTTGTGAGTGTGAAATTGATTTGCGTTATTAAATCGTATAAAGAATGGTGCTAACGATAGCTACTCTGGCGTGAGACTTTCAAGGTTTTAAACGGGCATTATGACATACAGAATGTTGACAAGGTTTTCGTACGTGACAGCAATGCGCGTTTGGGAGGACACCACCTCAAGTTGAAAACGACTCCGTCACACTCCGTTCCTTACTAACAGAGTAGCGAAGTAGTTGCCACGACAAATGTCAACTCATTTAAAAATAGACTGGACAAAAACAAACTCAGCAAGAGTGGTTGAAGTGGAGAATAGCTGGATGCAGGCAATGTCTGTAATAATAAGTTTTCGACATTTATTCGATGGTTCACTAATTTTAATTTCATTTATTTGATGTATAATCGAATTATGTTTCGATGTTAAACCCTCGAGATTTAATCACTCCGTCCGTGTTCCACGTATTGGACCGTCACACTGTTTAGATTCTACAAATAATCAAACAACAAGTAAAAGCGTTCAAAAAGAACTAGAAACCGACTACAATTGCCCTAAAAGTCTACTTATTAAGGCAATTTAATATTAATATAGTTTTCTCATGGATTCCACTGTCAGAACTGGACCAAATTGAAATGGGATCACACGGAAAGCACCAGCTTTTAAATAAAAAAAGAATCATCCAAATCGGTTCATCCAGTCAAAAGTTATGAGGTAACAAACATAAAAAAACACATACCCGTCGAATTGATAGCCTATTCCATTTTTGAAGTCGCTTAAAAATATACACAAACATTCTTACGAATATCCTTGAGGCCGCTAGCGCTGGAATACGGTCAGGTAGTGTTTCGTGTGTTGCACTGTCAACATGAAATATAAAATAGTGATTTTTTTGAATTTTAAGTGGAGTGAAGTGTATACAATGTAGTGCATCCCAGTGATATAACTCACCAATACGGATGTTAAAAAATTAGTTCATTTTTTAAAATAGCTATAAAAGTAATTTACTTACAAATGCTTACAATCCAAAAGCATTTTCCTTAAGAGGCTTATTACTTACTTATTAATTATCTCCTTTATCTCCTATTAATCATAGCACTGTCCTAAAATGTCCATATTTATGTTTATTTCCTTACCTTTCATGTTAAACCTGTGTTCCCTTCTATTATATATTCCATTTCTTTTCCTTACACACCTTCTAGGCTCTAGCAGAATTACCAGCGTTGTGAGCTCCTAGTCCACAACATTATGCTGAGCTAGGGCCTTTTTGCTGGCAGATACATTGCAATATACGATGCTGTTAGTTATATCTGACTTATATTGTGTGTTCTTCTTCTTCTTGTGTGTGTGTATTTTCCTTTTCTTTGTATTATACTGGCAAATAAAGTGATAATCTATCTGTCTATCTAATAGTTAAACCTAAATGGAAGCAGAAAAATGTGTTTAAAACATATGTGTCAAAAGGTCAATTTGCATTGGTGACCTATTTTATAATGGTGGTTAATTGTTCGCAGAAGAATTGCAGAACTCTGATGCTACAATACAAATTTTCTGTTTTTGTGTACCTACAACAGTTCCAACTTGCTTTGTGATGGCCGATGCCACCTTTTAACAATAACATACAATAACTTTACATTTGAAGAAAAAAAAACCAGTTTTTTATTTTTACTTTTTGTTATTATTTGTCAGGGTATTCGTTGCAATAACTGTGAAAAGTTCCACCAAGCTCCCTGATACAGTGATGGCGTAGGCTTGCGAGTAACCTTAGGGTCTCGTTGGCACCCTTTGTATACGGAACTTTTAAAAGATGTGATAGCCCGATAGATAGAGATTCAACTGCCTCCGTGGCCTAACCGGAGGTACAGAGGTTGATTCCCAGTGACTAGGTGATTCCTCTGATGTTGGTAGGGCATTGTTATGTCCACCTGGCTAGGTACCATCATGTGAGCTCAGCCTGCTGCCAAATATAAGTTTAAATAGCACTGTTGAGTTCCGGTCTGCAGGCATACAATAGATAACATGCACGAAGCAAAGCCATCGTCTCATTAGCTTGAGCTTTACTTACCATGGTAAAATTAAGGTTAAGTGCAACCTCAAAAAATTCTCTTAAATTTTTTGTAGCCTTTTACCATGTCCTATATCTAGAGAGTGGCTTTCTGGATGTTGTAAGAGGATCAGAGATCTGAAAACATTTTAGAAATAAATTGTTTAGGATTAAAACATTTTCTAAACGAATGTACTATCTTTCCTAATGACCTTTGTGTATCCATCCTAGCCCACATAAGAAAAGAGATTTCTAGTGCATCTATCTCTTAGTGTATCTTGAAAACAATTTCAGAGATAATTATTTTTCCCCCTCAGCAAATCCGTCACCAATATTTATCCCACTACCAAACATTGGGGGTCATAGTCCCCTGTATCCACCCCTGGGGGGATGAAAAAGGATAACGTAACCACTCGTTTACATAAGCCGTCTTACATTGAAATACAATTCGCTCTCTCTCCTTAACTCCACCACCACCTAAGTGGCAGACGTCTGAATCGTCTCGTGTCATGCGAGTGATACTGTAACAGGTTTATAATTATTACTAAGTCGGGCTCCGAGAGATTGATTTCACTTGTCTGGGGTGACACCTACTTTTAGGCTCGGCTTACACTTAGCGTTAATAATGAGCGGTAAGAACGCGACATGACAGGTACGCGGTTTTGCAATTTACTATGATGGGCAAAGCAGTAATAAATCCTGAAACATTACAGAGTGGACAGGAATCGCGAGTGTTACCAATCTTTTTCACCGCGACAGACAAGAAAAAGTACAGCGAGTTGATAGCGAACCTTCGCTAGTTAGAGAGAAATTGTAAGAAGAAAGAACGCGCGTCGATGATAAATCAAACTAAAATCTTTAACTACGAGTAGCGTTTTACCCACAACTTTGTCCGCTTGAAATTCAGAATTTATCCCACATTATATCGACAGACATAGTAGATTGTGTCCTTTTGCGGCCCTTCAATTTACCTTTTTTTTTAAAAAAAAAGTTATTATGTCTCTCTATTACGACTTTAAGGGAGGACAAACAAACAAACCCACTTTCGCATTTATACCATGAGTATCAGTATAGATGGAAAAGTGAATTTGTTTCTATGTTAGTTGGAATACTCGTATCAAAGGCACAACGGTACAGCGACTCATTAATGCATGACATAAGCAAGTAATGCAAGAAAAAAAACCATAGCAAGCAGTCTGAACATAATCACTCGATTAGGAGGATTTAAAAATACTAGAAACATTGTTTATCAATATCTTAGCGAAGCATGTAAGGATTAATTATATGTAATGCGGATGAAAATCAGTACTGTATAGTTCGCGCCTTACACCTAAAAGGCATTTAAGAGCAGTCAAGCGTAGAGTTTACTATTTAATTTATGCGAACATGTTCTTAGTATTTATTAATTAAATTTTAAACTTCAAACCAGAAATCAGTCTTCAATCTTTAAATCATGAGCAGAAACAAAACCCTCGCCGCCGGCGCCGCAGTGTTTTGGGAAGTTTATTTCCACGAAATCCGGATCGGAATTTAATTTAAATTTTCAGTCATTTTTGGTATTTTCTGTTGGTATTTTATTTTGTAACTGAATCCCTTTTACACAAACATTATTAGCGTGGCTCAAAGGAGAGAAAATTTGTTTTAGATTTTAATGATACAGAGTGACAGAAATATGTTGTTTGCTCATTAATTCAACTCGTGTCGGGAATTGTCGTGTCGTGTCGGGACGTGTCGTTATTGTAAATAAAGTTAGAAATTTATTGAATCAAAAAGCTTTTTCATAACTGAAAATGGAATGAAACAAAAAGGTTTCATACTAAATTTCTTTTACCATAACTATTCGAATATGTAATGCATCGTCAGCAAGTGTTTCTATTTTCAATATAATGTACATATCTTAATAAAAACTATGGCATCAATCCTTCAAACAACAGATCTGTAAAACAATATAAACTATATTGTATTAATAACTCACACATAATATAACGTTATAAAATAACGAAACATAAACAAATATTCAAAATCAAATTAAGCGGGGCATAGATATACAAAAGCAAGAGTGCAACGTCGCGACGTATTTGGTAACTCCAGCTAGTATAACTACATATAGTATATAATAACAATATTTTTAGTAGCGATATACTGTAGTAGCAATATTTCGCTTGTTCCCAGCCATCATAGTGTTACCTGTCACAGTGCAATTAATTTGAAAAATAGAAAATAATTATTTCCGACCGATTACACGAAGTAGAACATTTTAAGTTATTTAATAACGTTATCATTAAATAACGTTGTGTCACGACATCGTTCGCGTAGACTTTGGAAATTATACCACGGGTACTACGTGTTCGAATGGGATAAAAAGAAGCATATGTCCTTTTCCAACCCTATAATTACCGCTGTACTAAAAATCAAGTCATTGACTCCATTACGATGTAACGTAAAGGCCGACCTTTGCATGTACAATGTTAGATAAGATAAACCTTTATTTACAATAAATTTGGTACATTTCAGATGTTCAAGTAAATTATTCTAGATCACACATTTAGCCAATGTTTTTGACTTGCAAACAGTAATTAACAGTAATAATATCGAGCATTTAAATTATACAATTATATGAAGTCAAGACACGTACCTAATTGATATCTATAACTATGTCAATTAATATTAGTCAAATGTTATCCTACTTCCTACTTTAATATTATAAGTGTGAAAGTTTGGATGTTTAGATGTTTGGATGTTTGTGACGCTTTCACGGAAAAACTACTGAATGGATTCGAATGAAACTTTACAATAATATAGCTCATACATCAGAATAACATATATGCTATAATTTTTAAAGACATATTGTGTAAATTGTACAAAATCACACTTATAATATTAGTGGGATTACATGGGCAATTTTGGCATAACAAAAACGCGTTGCCTAGCAACCGACCATAGAATATGTAAATTGGTATATACAAACTTTCGCGTTTATAATATTGGTGTGAAAACTATTTGAATGTACTACGTCAGATATTGATATTTATTTTGTTTCTTTGAACTATTAGACTACGTAACAGAATAAACACTATTTTGTACCTTATAATGTATAATAATTTGTCATACTCGTATACGTCACCTGTGCCTATCGAACAAGTAGAATACATCCTGAAGTACACGCGGACAAAGTCGCGGGCGGAAGCTAGTACATAATAAAATTATATTCGTAAACCAAATTAAAATTAAATCCTAGCTCGAAAAATTCCTTTACTTCCTTTCCTTAGTATGGATGTAGGTCGATGACACCTAAAGACTATGCTACTCGTACCTCGTTGGTAGCACAGCGAGTGACCACCCGTCTGCCCCTCCCCCTGGTCATCCAAGTGAACTTAAGTGAAGCACACGCCTGACAATCAATATTCCCGCCCCCGGGTGGGACCTGGTCGCATCAATTAACTGTGGACACGACATGATTAACACAACTCCCGGGACTCCGAGGCCTTGTCGATCGTGAACACAGATTTCAATGCAATACATTTTGGACGTGGAACGTCTTTTAAACTGGCGCCATACTGGACGTCCGTGTGAAATGGTGTGACCGTAAAAAAGGTACAACAACAAGAATATTGAAAACCGTGCGTGTCAGATTCTCACACGACGTTTCATGTCTGGCTCATATCCCTTTATCACATACACTGTACATTTGTTCACTACTCAAATCTTTTTCTGTACACTCGGGGACAAAAATATGTATCTGCTTTTGTACCATGTCATATAAACAGTTGTTTGTTCCTATGCAGTGTATTGAAGGAAATGCTTAGGAAATCAAATGTCAATAAAAGGCGAATGTGACAAGGTTCTGAAGTGGATACTTTTTTTTTTATTGAAGATAGACCAACACTTGACCTCAATCTCACCTGATGGTAAGTGACGATGAGGTCGACGATGTTACGTGTTGGTCTAGAAGGTGCCTATTTGTATACTCGAGTGTACACATGTATGTACATACATATATATGTATATGATCATCATGTACAGCCTGCGGCAGTCCACTGCTGGACATAGGCGCGCGTGAGAGTGCGCCACTCGATTCGGTCCTCTGCTCTCCGCATCCATTCACGTCCGGCTACCCTACGTAAGTCGTCTTTTCACCTCGCCGGGGGACGTCCTACACTACGTTTGCCTAGATGTGGTCTCCACTCGAGAACTCGTCTGCTCCAGCGAGTGTCTGTCCTTCGGCAAATATGACCGGCCCACTGCCACTTCAGTTTGCTAATACGGTGAGCTACGTCACGCTTTGGTTCTCAGACGGATCACTTCGTTTCGAACGCGGTCCATCAGAGAGACCGCGAGCCTTAGCCTTAGCCGTAGCCCTTTCCATAGCCCGCTGAGCGACTTTAAATTTGTGGATCAGTCGTGCCGTGAGTGTCCACGTTTCGGCTCCGTAAGGTATATGTTAATGCGACCATATACATACTACTGATTTTATACTAACATACTCGTACATAACATATCTTTTCAGTCGATTACTACGAAGGGAGATAATCTGAGAACCATCGCTTTGTCTACTGACATACGCTGCAGATGCTGCAGATGCTGAGATAGGTAAGTCCTTTTTGACGATGTCAATGCCTACATATGCACAGTAACAATATCTTATTGCTAAGTAACTGATGGGTCAACTGTATTTTTGTATTGTTTTGTGTGTATTTTTCAAATAAATGAATTTCTGTCCTGTTCTGTGATTTACAACTTCCAAGAGTCTATTTATTACGGTTCAAAATATGCATCCCTGTGGTAGAAGGCGGAGGCTTAGCAATATGGTGCCTTTGGGCACCTCTTGGGTCGGAACTCTACCTATGTACACCTACCTACCGTACCCTATTTAAACTTAAGCTGTAATCTGTGTGTCTTCTTCTTAAGTCGATGGTAAAGGCACCATCTAGACCAAAGCTTACCGTTTTAGGCCACAACATCGCTTACCATCAGGTGAGATCGTGGAGAAGTGTTGTTCTACGAGTATTTACATTATGTATAAAAATCTAATAAAAAATGTTGTTACACGTACAGTTTCAAAGTATCCCCATAACGTGTAGATGTCTAGTCCTCCTTTAAAACAACTACGAAGCAAACCTACGACGACGTTTTAGGATTCCGTAGCTCTAAAAGAAAAAATTGTTAAAAGAATCACTTCGTTAACCGTCTGGCCTTTTTTGGAACATACAGAAGGAGATATACAGTTGAAATTTATACCAAATACTGGAGCTGTGATAAATCAAACTTCTAAGTCAACGTAATAAAAATATGCGAAACTTATTTTGACTACTTACCTTCCCCTAAGAAATCAAAACCTATGAGGTACGTAGGATTCTGAAATTTAGCAAGGAGCAAGGTCTTACAGCACAAGTATAGGAGAGATATAATATCACCAAGAAAAAACATAATTTTCAAATATTATCACACTAAAATAACTTTTTTACGACTACAATCGTACATTTGCAGTCGAATCTTGATTGTAATATAGATGGATGTACGGGGTAATCCTTTTTTCAACTGCAAAGTTGCGTTAATTCTTGGTCTAACAGTTTCGTTAGTGCATTGTTCTGGGCATACCTTACCTATTAATACGAATTTCCGTAACTTAATTATTTAGATTCTGTACGGAACCCTCGGTGCGCGATTCCGTCTTGCACTTGGCCGGTTTTTGCATACAGACGCACCGGAGTGTGATAAATAATACTTTCATTCCTGCAAAGCATTCGTATGGGATAATTTCTGGAATCCCAGCTCCGCGGAGTACACTTTCAGCATGGTTTCAAAGCAACTGACGCGTACCCTTGCCTTCCTACCGCTGTCCATTCCTATATAGCCATTGTGACACTGTCCCGTGGCTCGCGTCCAACGTCCGGTGACATTAATCCACGTCACGGGCGCTAAGTGTGTTTGTGTGTCTGTGTGTCAATCGTATTGGTGATGGATGTCCGCGGGCACACTCCACGCTCATTGATTTATTGAAGGTTATTGAATGGGATTGAGTTTTTGATGGAGAGTAGTGATGATGGTTATGATCAGGGGCTGGGTTGATGAATATGTATTGTTTGTTTTGATATTGTTTCTTCTCCTATGGTCCTGAGTTCGTGACCCGTAAACATACTTAATACCACGGATATCTTTGATGACGATATATCTAGCTTAGTAGTCACCAGGATCAATATCGAATGACGTCAGCAAAGATATCCGCGAGCTGTGATGTTGTAAGGGTGTTTGGCCTTAATGAATTGCACACCTGGCGAAAGACCGCGGAAAATAAATTTTAAGTTTACTTACACATAAATTTAGAAATTAAATAGTCTTCTGTTTGACCAACCAGATGGTACACGGTTGCTTAGAAATAGTCTATTCACGCTGGCCTTGAATTCATTCAGGTTGTAGCGCTCGGGAAACACACAAAAGCCGGCAGGGAATTCCACTCCCTAGCTGTACATATAATAAATGAAGAAATAAAACGCTTAGTGTCGGTGACAAAATAATGCAACCATTTTGTAGTTATGGCCCAGGTCACATTATATGCTATATTTTCTGATCATAACAAGAAAAATATTTTAATGGATATACTATCGTCTACACTAAATTTTTTCTACGAACTATTCATCTGATAAAAAAATCCGCTCACGAATATTCAGAATGAATTTTCAGGATGGACAAAAATTTCAATCGAGTGTAATAAAATTTGACATCAACCTTATTACATGCATTTTAAAACTAGTGTCTCTGTGAGCTGTAGATTTCACGAATCTCTCTTGAAAAAAAATTTTTTTCCTTCCACTACGTTGAACACCCAGCCCTTGATGATTATAAGGGTAGCCAAAAAATATGTTATGTCATTTTTCAAAATGGCTGACGTTTTCAACCTCTATATCAACGTCGGATATATCCCATATCTTCGCTCGCGCTTCGCAATCGCCTGGTCAATGACTTTAATAATTTTTTGATAAAATATCATATTATATTTTTTTTTTTCTTCGAAATATGAAGTTGATACTGTCAGCCAAAAAAACCCACAAGGGTTCAAATTCACCACCCTGTTCCAGCACCCTAATAACTATATTGATTTCTATGTATAACATTAAATTGTAATCCAATTTCCCAATTAGACACATCGGAACCTGGCGTAACTCCAACGCTGCTATATTTTCTGCCACGCTGCGATGGTATCTGGTCAAAGGTTGCGCTGCATTATGTATTCGTGTTGATCCTGATAAGGTGGTGAAATATGAGAGCAATTGCTGGCGCATACGGTAGGGAAGGAGGTTGTAACTTTAAACGTATTTAGGGGGTGGAAAGGAAATTTGAATGCGTAAAAGTGCCTCATTTCTGCTTCGGCTGTTTTAACGGTTCACGTTTCTATTCTTCGTTTGTTTCTTTTGTCTTTTATGCCTTTTTCAGAATCCCTGAACATCCGGTGAAAAAACTGTATGTCTGTCCGTCCATCCCTCACAGCTGACTATCTTAGGTACGACTAAAGCTGTTGACTTGAAATTTGGAATAGCCATTGGAAATGGTGACCCACAGTTACCGCGCCTGACATAATTAATACAGTATTTTTTATTTAAAAAGGATCACAACATTGGACCGTTGGGTATTGTATGTAAGAGATTTGTTTGTACATTCTAAAATTGATTTTTGTTATATTTTTTTTGAATAGTTTTTGACTTATAATGGAAAATATGTTTTGAAAAAGGGGAATCCCTCTATCACCGAAGTTTCCAAAATAAAATATCTGTAATAATCACAATCAACAGGAATTTGTGTAAATGTTACAGGAAAATCTAAGCGAGGTCTCTCTCTTGAATCGTTTTTGAGACATCATCATCACCTTCACAAACTTAGTTATGCGGTCGGGAAAATGAACCTCATTTCAACGTAATAACATCTGCAAGTTTCTTCATCGTTCGGCACCTGAGCCCCAATTCTACTAATGTAATTTTGCACAAAACGCAACAAAACTGCAACATAAACGCAGGTGTTGACCATTTGCGTATTCTACTACGTATTATTTAACGTCACGTGACCAACGTGCGAACAATGTTCACACGCACTCGGCCCGCACGCTCCCTAATGTCGTATTCTACTACTGTTTTAGACCATTTTTGACATTTGTTCATGACGAAAGCTAAACGCTACTGCTGTCAATTAGCGTGTGTATAAAAGCTGAAAATAGTAGCTTTTTCTACAACGATCTGCACACGTTTCCAAAATTATATGGTTTTTATGTTAGGAAATCATGCAAATAATATATTTAGAGGATATTGTTGCGGTCCATTGAGGTAATTGTCGTCTGAAGAACAACAATGATGAAGTTCGCGATGGCCGGCGACGGACGAAATTCTGTGTAAAAAGTATTTGCGTATAACTAATACTTCGTCGGTTAGGGACCTTGCTGAAGTCCTAAAGCTCTTATTATAAATTCAGTTCATACACAATGGTTCGCATTTAGCCTTTTAAGTAATGTATGTACAACAACTATGCCAAAAACTAAGTTCATCTGCATACGCGCTCTATCAACTAGCTCCTATATTAAACGAGGACGCTCTAGTCACATCACGGTGTTGTTTCTTCGTATTAATTTTCTGGGGCAATTCAACTGACAGGAAATTAGTATTCCGAGCACACAAAAAATGAATTAGATCAATGTTTAAGTTGAAATTTAACCTGTTAAGGGTGGAATTTCGAAAAATCCTTTCTTAGTGGATGCCTACACTTAACAAAGAAAACACCCTCCAAATTTCATGTCTATAGGACCAGTGGTTTAGGCTGTGCATTGAGAGCTTACACACAAACTTTCATGCCCCTTTTCACTCCTTTGAAGGATAAATATCACTATGTTTTCAGCTGTTATGGTGAGAAGCATAGTAGCAGACTTGAGTATTTGATATTAATTTCAACTTGATATCTCCACGAGTTCCTGAGAAAAAGGGTCTTGACAGACAGACAATAGGATGATCCTATAAAGGTTTCTTTTTTCAGATACGGAACCCTAAATAGAAGCAGTTTTTACATATTCATTTAGATCATTCAACTAGGTAGGTCCAACTTTGACAAAGAGGTCAACCGAAGAGTACAAATTGGCTGGGCAGCATTCGGGAACCATGCCACATCACTCATAGAATGGATAACCAATGGGGAGTAAGAGCTCTCGAGTGGCGACCACGTACCGGGAAACGTGTACCGGGCCGTCCCTCCCGCGAACCTGCGACCTAAGATTATGTGTCTGTGTAGCTACTAGGGTCCGGAGGCAGACCTTGTCCATATTTCTCAGAGCACAATCTTATGTTATTTTTTTAAATAAAACAATATTCAACAGTGTATTTTCTATGTTATTTTTAAAAAGAAACAATATAAAACATTGCTATCTTTCTTCTTATTTGATTGGAGAATCAGCAATGGACCCGATCACATTCTGAAAAGACAAATAAAACATTACTCTTGTTTATTATTACAAATACATATTACACTAACTGAATTATTCCTTGAAAAAGATTAGGAAAGTTTAGTAAGTACTGAGTTTTAATTAACCCCAGGGTGTTGTAAAGGCAACTAAAACAAAAAGTTTATTTTATCAATATTGAGTATCCAGTTAAACGCCTTATGAATGAACTAATATCATCCTACTGATCGATAGTCCACCTGCCAAGTGTAATGTGTATGATATATCCCCTCATAGAATGCTCCTTCACTGTGGTACTCTATGAAGAAGACTCATGTAAAACTTGCAGGTGGCATGTGGTCTATCACAGCTATTGACTATATATGAATGATAAAAAAGATCAACAATTACTTACAGTGCATAGTAGTAGGTGGTTCTTTAGTTGTTGCTCAATGTTGTTAGCAAAGTTGACTGGGTATTACCGCCAGAGGTTCCTTGGAACCTACGCATTCCAAAGCTAACAGGCGATTGGTTTTCATAAAAAAACAGCAGCTCCTGATGAAGCCGTTTACTTCTTGCTGCCATTCCTAAAATTTAATAAGTATTATATACTCGATGTTGTACATGAAACATACATCAGTAGGTCGATAGTTATTGAACAAATTGTACATACCTGGTGCAAAATTCGCAATTATAATGCTGATGAATTCAATTCAATTCTTGATATTTATGGCAACTCTACCAACTTCATGGTAATTCTCTAGGAGCATTTAATCACGTAATTCTGCCAAAATCTAAAATATAATTGTTGAATTTTGAATTGTTGTTACTTTGACATCTTTCAAGCTTTTTTTCTTGTGTTTTACGGCTCTAGCTTCCGGTTTTTTAGCATTTTTGACATAGTTATACCGGTTATTCCAAAATACTAGGTAGACAGCACTATCGTTGTCCTAACACCTGCGCTTTGGTTGCGTGTGCGTTTCGGGTATGAAATTTATGTTAGTAGAATACAGTTTTACTTTCGTAGATAACACAAACATACCAAAAGTGTAACTTTAACGAACATGTTACACAAACGTTATAAAATAGTAGAATTGAGGCCCTGTTATGCTTGAGTCTAATACGCACTTGATCCGTTAGTGTATAATAATGCAAACATGTGTAAAGTTTGACTATCTTTGTTTTGGATTGTAGTATAAAATTTGACATTGAATTATTATTGTATAAAATTTGACATTGAATGATTATTGTATAAAATTTGACATTGAATTATTATTGTATAAAATTTGACATTGAATTATTATTGCATAAAATTTGACATTTTGATTATTATTATTGTATAAAATTTGATTTATACATTTTTGCTATGCCCTGACAGGGTTCATGTATGTAGATCCAAATAGTAATTAAAATCTAATGACTCTATGTACATGAATGCAAATAAACCGATTTGATTAGTTTTTCATTATATTTTTATCTTTCTTTTCACTCTAGCACAATTACCAGCGTTTTGGACTAACAACACAATCCAACAATTCCAAGTGTGGCTTGTGTAGCCACGAGAACGATTAATGTCACCCCGCCTGACGTGACCACGCTAACGTATTCTTAAGGCGGTTCTATGAACCAAACACCCCAGAATGATCACACTTTATGAGAAACTTGGAACTTTGTAGACGTGGAAAAATATGTATGAATGTTGACGATTTTATCTTTAATAAGACACCCACCAATACATTATTCATAATACTTCACACGATACGATTAAATATCAAAGTAACCTCCAAAATGTAGTATATTAGTTTAAAACAAAATTTACTTTATTTACACTTAATCTGTTGAGTACCCCATCTGCCATTAAAAATCCCAGGTTTGAATAAAATAATTGTAAATATTAAAATTTGCATTGTAAACATTGTTTTTTAATTTTATGGCTGATGCATTAAGGGTTGAAACAAGGTTTAAAAATTTGACATAAGTTTAGTATTTCTATTCAAAAATTGATCAATATTTAGTATTTTTATTTCACCTTAACAATTTCTACATCTTATGCTAATAAATTATTAATCAATTACTTGATATAAACAGCTATCGAAATCGAAACGAGATTCAACATGGCGCATTGTATCTTAACTTTTCACTCTTACGTAATATGACTAATGGGGATATGAGGCAAATCATTGATTTTCTTGTGGGTCAGGGACCGGCCTTAACATATCCATACACTTACAAGACCGATTTTATTTAAATATGAAGTTTATAATCATAAATTTCCTGCTGTAAAGAAATTTGTCGTATGGAAATTAGCTGCATAATAACACAGTAGCGTGCCGAAGAAACACTAGTTTTAGCGTAAAAGTTCAAGGAACTACAGCGCAGTGTCAACTGTTCGTGGGACTGTACAATTAGCAAGTTAATTGGTTTATTTTGAACTTAATACAATGCATAGTCTCCAGAGTTATTCAAGAAAGGTTGCACTTAAATTTTACATAGCATAACTATTGCGATTGACGCCTGACTAGGTCACACATCCTTAAAGTCCATTCGCTAAAATAGTGTCGCCTTTATAAAATTTAGCCCCCACAAACGCAGGCACCGGTTAGCCAGCTGTGCCGTACAGACGCTGGTGAATTTGGAACTTTATATCGAGGCATCGCAGTGAGGTTGTGTTTGTAATTTATGGTGACTGCTGCTTGTATAGCCCCTGCACTCTCTTGCTCTTTCTACAACAGAAAGGGTCCACACGAACAGCCAGAACCCCTACTACTCTGTCTCAGGTCCCTACCCTTTATTCCTCGAGCTATCGTGGCTGGACTACATACAGTAGCGAACAATGTAATTCGCCCCCGTACATATTTGCCACTTCTAAACTACTATTTCTACGCTTCTAGTCTCCATTACTCAAACGGAAAACAGTTGCAAATACAAACTTTCTAAATAAAATGTCTGTGAAAATCACCAATAGATACTATTTCCTTTACATTACGCGCCTCACTAAAAATCTATGAACCTTAACTAAAACACAGCGTACCTAATTCCATCTAATTCTGAAAAAACTTTGCCAATAAAAGGTAAAGCCATTCACGGTAACATGAACCTTAAATCGACTGAGCACAATCGAGAAACGCTCGTCGGGAGAAACATTGAATTTCGTCTTGAAGTACCGGCCAACTTTTGAAGAAGAAAATTAGATTTCTTGCGTACATTTTCCGGTGCTTGTTTTCATAACGTTAAGCAAAGTCGCTTTAAAAGGCTTATAGGTATTACGAGACAAAGTTTGAGAGTTTGTTAGCTGTGAGTTGTTGTGAATCAAAAGTTTGGGGCTTCAAATTAAAAATGTAATTGTCTTAGGTTTAGTGTCAATGTTTTACATGTTCTTCAGAAATTCGTTTTAAGTTTTATTTCTTGGCTTTCGGAAAACTTGGGCCTTGACAAATTTATCGCTATTTTTATGGAGTGTCAGTATTACAATTGTTTAATTATTTAATAATGACAGTTTATCACATCAAACTATTGATGTAGTTAGAAAGTAAATGTGAAATATTTTTTGTAAAAATTAAACTTAAGAAGGTTTAATTTGTGCCATTCGAACGAGAATCTGAATCTGTTCAAAATATGCTGCGCAAAAAAGGGGTGGTAAAAAGCGGCCTTTGTAAAGAAGAAAACTATCTCGCTATTATAAAAGTTGAAGCGGCTCCAATAAAACTAGTTTGGTAGATACAACAGACGTAACGCGGGATCGTTTTACAAGAACTTCGAGTGGGTTCCGGACAGAGTTTTTAGCTTGTGGTACAAGTCACAGACGAAGAGGCCAAGGAGGCAGCCAATTGGATATTTGATAGAAAAAATATTTTGGTCTGATTTGACCGTCCATGTAAAAATATAAATAGTTCTAACAATTTCTTTTCGATACACTAATACTTTTTCAGCACAACACACCGAAACGTAATTCTAGTCTTGCGTTGCTACAACGCTCCATATATGTAAAATGAGTGAGTTTTGTGACGTCACATTTAATATTTGAGCGTTAAATGTATGATTCTTGTATCGATATTTTGTGTTACCTTGTAAAATAATGTTTTACAAGGTGTATAACATAATGATTTACAAGGTGTAAAACATTATTGTAAAACAATCTTCTGTATTGTGTTGTGGGTGTCCTCAATGCAAATAAATGTATTTCTGTTCTGTGTTCTATATTCCTATAAGAATATTAATGAAAAAACTAAATCTAATAAGCATTTTACTATTCGAGCATATTTATCTATATTTTTCACAATAATTGAGACTTTAAATTCTTGCAAAATACACATAAAAATGTAAATCCTTGAGACCACTTAGTCCGACTGCTTAGTACGACACAGTATTATAGTTCTCTGTGGTACGACTAATAGGACCATGTGGAATTTTTGTCTATTATATTGGGGTATTTTGATATCAGTTATGGTATAAAATTCAATTCAGCCCTAATGTAGTGTCAAGTACCCGATGGAAATGACGATATATAATATGCATATAACAAATTGTCCATTAATATTAATGAAGTCATTTGAAAATTTCCAGCGCAAATGATTATTAGCTAAACAAGTTCACTTTAGACATAATCACGAGGCTGTGCTGGCAGGCGGGTTAGTGATTGCAGTAAGATTTTGCTGTTATGTTATTTTTAATCGACTTCCATATATATAGGATATGTGATGATATAGCAAATAGTTTTACAAAATCTAACGCCTGAAACTTACTTAATTACTTGTATCATATTAATTTTTTGTAAAATATTCACGACAGACCACCACCACCTGACCTGTGGCTGTTGTAAAATTCGCCTAAGAGAATATATTTAGGAAATTTAATACATACTCTATCTTTGGACTTTTTATTATGATTACTAATCCATGTGTCAAGTGGTGGCCTTATGAAGAGAATAATGATCTATTCATTGCATTCGCTCATCGCTTGCACCAACCACTAATGTAAGAACAGTTTGCCGGATGATGGTGGAATGAAAGTTTTTTTTGCGCACACGATAACATCGCCCTTCGCATGCGGAACGAGGAAAAAAACCAGGGAAAAATTATCTTAGAAAAATTACTTCAGAATATATAGCTGTGTGTTACTTACACGGAACTCTGTACACCTTTATAGCTAGAAATGGCATAACAAACCAAACCATGTCAAACAGTCATATTTTTACTATGTTCTACCATTTAGGCATGCCAAGAATGTCAATAAAAGCTAAATCACAAAGGAGTTTAAATCAAAAAAGTATAATGGTACAGATATATCATTCAAACAAATGTAAAAATAGGAAACGAAACGATTAGTCTGTTTTTTTTTTACACAGATTATGTTGCTTAAACAAATTTGTAAAGAAACAAACTTAATTTTGTTATCTAAGGTTGTATTGGACTACAAACAGCGCATTGGAGACACTACTCATAGTAACCAGCCAGATGACATTTCTAATGACAAAATATGACACGATTTCAATGGTTTCCTTTTCCTTGCTCATTATATCGCATGCTTGCACGACATTGGTGTTTTCCTTCTATTTATCTTTATTTGGTATGAGATTAGAGAAGGAGAGAGGGAGTGTTCTCGGTCTTACTATTTTTAACCACCGACGCAAAAAGAGGGGTGTTATAAGTTTGCCGCCAATGTCTGTCTGTTTGTGGCATCGTAGCTCTCGAACGGATTTTGATGCAAGTTTCCTTGCGGTGGTGCTTAGCTATATTTGGTACAAATCTATTCAGAATTTTGAAGAGTATCAGCTGATGTTAGGCATTTTTGGAATAAAATGGAATTTACATTTTCGTATGATAACTGCTTGGTTTTTTAAAATTTAATTTACTTGTTTATAGGTAGCCCGCTTAAATAAGTCCTCGCCTGCGCGGTACAGGGGCGCGGGGGTACGGCGACAAAGGGGATCGAGAGAGGAGCGGGTGGCAGACGCACATAGCGTCCTAGGTCCATCTACACCCTACAGTATGGGTACCGAATTTTAAGTACAATAATACCGCCTTGGTAGATGTATCGATAATCGTGATAAATGTACTTAATAAAACAGAGGGTTTAATTTCCTGAAAGGAGTTAGTACTATTGCCAGTAGGTTGAATCTCATTATCTGATAGCTGTCCTGGACTACATCATCTTTGGAAGCTGGGTAACAGAGACTTAGGAGAGAGAGTACATATAGGAGAATGTACAGGCTATCAGTCTTCTAGAGATGGCATTGTAGGAAGTTTTTACATTCATCATCAGCCGGGAAACGTCCACTGCTGGACATAGGCCTCCCTCATGGTACGCCACATCGACCGGTCCCGAGCCACCTGCATCCAGCGACTCCCTGCGACTCTAACCAGGTCGTCGGTACATCTAGTAGGGGGACGGCCCGGTAGACGTTTCCCGGTACGTGGTCGCCACTCTAGAACCTTTACTCCCTACCGGTTATCGGTTCTTCGAGCGATGTGACCTTTACTTTTGTGAGTTTTACATTACACATACCTAAATCATGTCCTCTACATATTTCTGTGCCTATTGGCTCAGTTGGGTAGAACGTCAGTCCTTAAAACATTTATTGACGTTTCGCCAACCAACACAGATACAGACGAGGCAGCGTATGTGAGGAAAACACATAAGCACGTCGCGTAACATTGTGCTCACATGAAATTCTATAATTTATAGCTTGTAGCGGCCTATCATTTTCTGTTTAGAAGTCCCCGGATCACACTGCGATGCTGGGATATATAATTACCGTGAGGATCGTTTATCTTGCGCTGATGAGTTCACAATGTGTTTATCGTTTATGGGGTCATATTCTGATGTAGCCGTAATGTATGAGGAGTTGTTTAGGCGTAGAAATTATTTAGTCAGAAACGGCCGGTGCACCTATTTCTACCGCCTGGGATAGGTACACGTTTCGTTTCCAATATTCGCTACTGCCCCATTTGTGTTGGCAACTAATAAATATAAATAAATGCATATGAGAAAAAAGTACTGTTACGAGCTACCAAGCTCGTTAGATTGAAGAGAGACACGAGTCCAAAGTTCCGGAGTTTATTGGTAGCACAAGTCCACAAACCAATCTTCAAAATCACGGTTCCCCCAACAGAGTACGTCCCTGTCTCACTGGTTCCGAGTCGTCTGCACGTACAGAGTCCTTGGGCACTACTGACGCCGATCTGTCGCTACTGACACCACGTGACACACTAGTACACTAACACTTTTCCACTTCGACTGTACTTTCGCTCTACAATTTCTTCCGGTTTTCGTTTCTTCACTTTTTATCGCTGTGAACTCAACTCAAACTCTCTTTTCTTTCCACCCTGACCGTCACGAGCATGGCTCTAGCGCTGCACCTGATAGTCCCGTCTAATAAGCATGCAGCTGCAGTGCTCATCATAAATATACAGGTGACCAGTAAGTTCAAACAAAACCAAGATGAGTAGAAGTTGTTTTCATGAAAAAAGTTTGTAAGACCAGAAGGTCTTGATTGTATAAGACAGTGATACGAGATGAATATTTTTGAATTTGTCGCGTCATCGCAGGTCACGCTTTCAATGGACAGGTTATACCGAACACGGATTTAACGAGAATTTAAGATTCCACCTCGTCTAATAATGCGTGAGGTCAACCAAAATACACACACACTTGTAACTGGTGCGTTGCAAATTAAAGGCCGAATGTCTGATATTTGGTGCGCCTTTTATGTGTGTACTTTGTGTGTAACAGATGAAAGTGTAAGACGTAGTTCCTTCATACGTGTTCAGTGTTGACGCCGATGTTATAGGAACAGCGTTTCATGGCATGGTTCACTTCATTTCTTTTAGCCAAAAGGTATGTTCCGCTAAATGGTGCGGCTGGCTAAACTCTGAAGTTGCCAACTAATGAATATCGAATTACCATGACAGTCGACTCGATTAAAATTCCCTCCAGTAGCTTGCACCTACTGCCGACAAAGTGGTCAGGGCAGTATGAATTTTTCATGGCACTTTCGGATATTCATCGTTATCGACACAGCACAGCCGGTGGATACATCGACCAAACTCAGTGGACTTGGCACATCAAAGTAAAGTTTCATAGGACACGACGCAGCCGAAAATTCGAGCCATGGGCCTGTGTCATATCATACATGGGCTAAGGAGGTACTGTCACTCGTTACGCTCGTAGACAAATCGTAGCAAGTTGTCAAGCGTAGCCATTTTTACTATTATGACATTTGTGTTCAACGCAGTCTGCACCATTCCTCCAATGGTTTGCAGCCAATTGACGCCAACGTATCCAACAAAATTAAAAAAAAAACTATAGATATAATTAGTCAATTTGTAGTCGTAGTTTTACAAGTTACTGCACACACATAAACGGTAATGCACACATACGTAGATAAAAAAAGAGAGGAAAACCGTGAAATCGTATGTCTATCCTAAAATAAAGTGGTCTCCTTTCAACGAAGGTCATTACTCATATATAAGCTATTACTTATAGCATTAGCTATAAGAGATACGAATATACTATAAGATTCAACATCAATTTATACTTCATCGAACAACCAACTATATCTTTATATCATAACACCAAGTTGAGAATGCCAGCGACTATACATATATTAATTTAGTTTGTTTATACAACGTGTACAAAAAAAGGAGTGATAATACTTAAAGGTGGGTATATATCCATTGAATAGAATACACTGTGAAAGTAGCAGCGTTGTAAAGGTTAGTTTAAATTTCCATACATTTTTATTTCATAGGTGTAACGTCGTAATTTTTGACATCCCTAAATGTTTGTTTACCAACGCGAGTACTGGGGTCAATGATCGCAGACCTTATCTTTATATTCTAGGATAGGGATGAAATTCAAAAATTTTAGTCAATATTTTAAATTCGCTTTTCTCCAGATTCGTACGGTTTACAGATGTCTACTACCGCTCCAAAGGTAAAACCTTACCTAACATATACCGCACTTAAGTTTTATCACTCCTTTTTTGTACACGTTGTATTGTTTTCTTTTGTATTTATAATTAACACCATGTGGTTGTGGTCAAGATAACCCCCTGCTAGTCCATCTTTTCTTGCTGTGGTCATATTTCCAGTCGAATCTTCAATCAATTACATTACAGTCATCGACACCTACTTTTAGATCCTATTACATTAGTTTTGCGAGTCTATATATTTTTCAGTCCATGGATGACCATGGATGGTTTTAGCTGCCGCTCTGTTGCTAAAATGCAGCCAAAATAGAGCTGGGAAGCTACTCCATATTGAAGTTATTCACTACCGTATGCGTTGAATATTTCAGAATTTCAGAATATGAGTGCCATAAATAATACACTGAATGATGTCCCGCACCATACTGTTGAGCTTTTCTGATTTGAACAGGTAAAGTATTTTAACAACAACTCGAAAAGTTCTGGTTTAGAATAACTCATGTAGTTCTTGATGATTTCAGTCCTAAGGCTTACATACTATTACTTACATAGTCTCATATAAGTGAATTTACTTATTTACAACAGAGAGATTTAAATATACGAGTAGTAATAGGTTATAGAGCGGTCATTGGGAAACGTTTCATATAAACATTTTGATCTCAAAAGTCAATCGTATGTCAAATGTCTTTTATGGCCGCGTGACGTGATGTGACACTAGATTGAGTAACTTATTACCAATTGGTAATAAGTTTAGGATCAAAATGTTTGTTTGCTGTGTCCGGTCTATTACGAGATCTAGTAATATTAAATGTCTTTGGTTATTACCTAGAATGTTCATACAGAAGCCAGAATTTAATGATGTTGAAGATAATTTTGTTCAAATACATAATTGTAATATCGAACCATATGTGGCTTCCCCGAAAAGCTAATTATTGTTATAAGCTTCAGGTGAGAAAATTCAAATCAAGCAAGTGTATTGTATCATTTTCTAACTACATCACTGTTACTATAAGCTCTCGACAGCTGTGCAGAAAGTGACAAAGCTGTGAGTTGGAAGCAGTTAGTTCCAATATAAACCCATAAGTTGTTACGCTTGTAAACTAAAGCGGTACATACGGAAATTCGTTGCAAGGTGCCGGTACATGCATGCATAACAATATGCAGAGTGGTTACAGGATCTTGCTACTTCCGCAGATTGAGTTGTTTGTAAGTAATTTGGCGATAAACTTGCAGGATGCTTAAAGAAACTTGCTGTTGAGAAAGTGCAGTAGCAAATCTTAGTTTAAGACAGCGCCAACTTATTATTCTCTAAGTTTGACTGCATAATGCTCTGGTTAAAAAGGAAGAAGTTGGAACGGAAAAATCAACTAATAAGTTACGTGAATCCTTGTGGAACATAGAAATGAATTTGTTTCGAATATGGTTCCTGTTATAAATAATTAACTTAATCTGTTGGGGCGATCTACGAGGTATAAGAGATTAGCTTATGAAGCTCAGATTGATAGCTCAGAAGTTCAGAAGGTAAAACTTTAGAACACCAGCTGCATAATTCTGCAACGTATGAGGGAGCAAAATCAGGTTTACTAATATCGCACAGGCGCTGTAAGATATTGTTGATTCATTGGTAAAAGACTCTGCAGTCGCCATCTGCCAAAAAGCGCCTTTAGTCACTTATTATAAAAGCTGATTCACTTATATAAATGTGATACTGATGTTCGGTTTAACTTGGCGAAACTTTATACAGGTCTAACGCATAACTGAGTCTGTTCCAGAGGTATGGGAGCGGTAAGGTAAGGTAAGGTAAGGTAAGGTAAGGTAAGGTAAGGTAAGGTAAGGTAACCATTCCGTAAACACACCATGTGTTTACGGAATGTCAAACGACGCATAAATTCAGTCACTACGCCACTTGTCAACCCTCCCGCACCGCTCCCATACCTCAGGAACAGACTCAGTTATACATTAGACCTGTGCATATGATCTATCTCTATTATATCCTAGATCTATAACCTACTACTAATGCCAAATTACTTCCCACTTTCAAAAGACTTAAAATTTTTCGTACTAAATAATATATTTTTTATAATAGTTTTTTTATGTTATTCTTCTCAGACATATTAGTTTAGTGTAACGTAAGTTCTGTATGACACATATTAAGTTTCTTATGTAAGTGAATTTTGTAAATTCTTATAAGAAATAAAGAAAGATCTTTCAACCGATATAATGAAAACCATGTATTTACATCGAGTTTTAAAACGAGTAAAAATATAACGAGAACCGATAGTAGTGTGTGATAGCGTCCTTCCAAAAGCCGATTTTTTGCACAGATTATAGCAACCTTTGTAGGTGCAAGTATATTCAGAGGCGGAGTGGACGAAGAAAATATCGTTCACTAATTTATACAAACGCTTGTAAGAGAAATTGTCTTTTTATTTGGGGTGTTCAAGTTTAATTAGAGGAAGCCTTGGATGCTTTGCGAAGTAATGAAGATGAATAGCTCTAAGTTCTCTATACATGGTACCGAGTTCTTTGTAGCTTGTTGCCTCCGTTTTATGTGGGAATATCTGTAAATGTATTATGGTTTTGATTAATTTACCTGTTTTCTTCGTGTGTCAGCAGCACACAAAGTAAAATGGAACTGCAAGCGTTGATGTTATTCCAAAACAAACTCGGCTTCAAACAATAGGTTTTGATTTGGCCTTCATCTCATCTGATGGTGAGGATGGACGCGTGCTCACTGACAAGCCTCGTTAATGAGGCAATAGCTACATTATCCTTCAATATGGAACCCATCAGTGTTGGTAGTGCTAGCCAGGCGGTCGTAGCACACGTAAATGATTAACATATTGAAACTCACAAACAATATGCAACGTGTGTGTAACACGTGATGTATTTGGAAAATTTTGGTTTCCGGATTTATTCCTATACTTGTGCAGATCTAAGGAAGTGCAGATTAGATATCAATTTCACCTTGATGCGTTGCTGAGAAAAAGGGTTTTGACAGAACGACAGACAGACTGACAAAAAGCGATCCTGTAAGGATATTTCTGAGTAGTTTCAGCCCTAAAAATGATGTATGCAAACCGAGTATCAGAGATAGTCTGCGCTGGGAATCGAACCTCTTCAGATTCGGAAATCTTCAGATTGTGAATCTTACTATGCAGCTACTACAATAAAAGCTACATCCAGCAATCAAGTTTTCATAGCGGAATTTTTTTATTTTATTTTGTTCGGAAAGCTTTATTTACAATATTTGTAGTAATATGGTAAAAAATTGGCTAATTATGTATAAAAAATTACTCTGAAGAGGAAAAAATATATCTAAAATAAAAAGTAACTGTATAAAACAAGCTAGATATAAGAACTAAACAAACAATAAAAGCTAAATAAATGCGAAAGAACATAGTTTTGTGCTTAACTATGAACCAACTAATAAACTTACTTGACTCTGATGTCAAAACGTCAATTGATGGCCATTCAACCTTGATTTTCTCTATAAAGCAAAACGTGTTATTGGAGCAGAGAAAGTTAGTAATTTGTGTACGTTTCAACGACATAATACCCTAAAAATGTCTTATAGAAACATCACAAAAGGCTGTTTTTCATTTGTTGACGCATGATCAATTCCTTATTTATCCTCAAAAGAAATCTGACGTAGTAGATGTTTCTGAGTCGGGCGCACAATGACCTATCTTTGTCAAATTAGGCACACATTGGGAGGATTGAACTCTATCCAATCGATTTTATCATCCATTACATATTTGTGCTTCAAATTGTGAGAATTAGCGATAATTATGTATTAGCTCCCTTGGTGTCTACGCTTACAATATAAAGTGGAAACTTTTATGAATGTTTGCAATCTACGGAACTACTGACCCGATCTTTAAAATTCTTTCAACCATTCTTAGAATAAATATTTAGGATGCACGGAGACTATATTTAATTATTTTCACTTTCACATTGGTACAAGCCAGGATGGAACCCAGACTTCGATTGTTCAATCACTGACGCCAACTGTTCTACCCAACTGAACTATCACGGCTGATTGGATAGATCTAAAGCATTATAATTGTGTATCAAAAGTGGCAGAACGTAGCGAGAGTTTGAAGCAGGAAAGAGATGCAAGCAGAATGACTAACATGAATGACAGAAATGAGCGCGCTTTGCTCCAGTTTGATCCGAGTTCATGATAATGTATCACTCCGTGGCTCCTTTATTCGCTGTCCACTTGACTGACCTGAGTGAAGCCAAAAATTACTATGTTTTGATATAACTCAAGTATCGAATACACTCTTGCTAGTCTCTGACAAGGTATTTGTCTATTTGTGAATTGTGCTTTTACTTTGTCCAATATCTTCATATTACCATAAGCTCCATAAGCCTACGTCAGTTATCCTCTGATTGTGATTGTATCCAAAATGATACTAACAGTCCATCTCTTGAAAAACTGTCAAAAGCAAGTGTCGTCCGTAACTTCCTGATCTTTCATAATCATAAGTTATTTAGGATGCGGTCTCCCGGAGAACGTCCTTCAAAGAGACTTACGTGTAATACTCGCTAGAGCCTCTGACACAAGCCTAGGGATTGCTATCAGAACACATCCGTTATTCTATTATTCTCCCAGCAGACATTATGCCCGCGTCTTGAGGTTGTTAGGGCCAGTCGGGTCACGAGCGATATCTTACACTGCTATACTGTCGGACAGAATTACTTGCAGAGCCAAATTTATTTTATCATGTCTCATTAATTTGAGGTCTTTTGGTGCACTTTCATTTCGAGTGAAGAGATACATATAAGGGATTTTGGGATGGTATTCCCAAACACTTTGTTTTATCAGTGGTTCCAGCTGTAGGATATAGGATAGAAGCTTTTAAGGTACTGAGGCGTTGGGTCTGTTACCTTTCATACCGGACCACAAAAGTTCTATTAACACTACTTTTTTAGTTGCATGGTGCATGGTGTAGCCAGTTGGGTGTGTAATGTCCTACCACCAACCAGAGTAGTGTGGCCAAATGGTTTTTGCCCCATCGTTTCAGTGCAATCGGCACCATTGTATTGATATGATATCTCTGTTTTGAAATGTTTCTTTGTTTGTGGCCTTGTCATCTGTAAACTTTTGAACCTATCTTGATAGTTGGCACGTGAGTTGCTAAAACATGAAAATTCACTTTTCTATCTTTATAAAAGTTCTCGCAAATTAAGTCACGGCCTGAAGTTGATTGCATCTTTATTTGTGACCTTGGAATCGGCTCTAATAATTTTAATGAAACACAGATTTGTAATGGGGTCTAGAATTCGATTGGTTGTGGGAATACCGTATAGGAAATTTCAATTCTTATTGTTTTCATTTTTTTTAATTTACTTACTAACAGATTTTGACTAACATTGTAGGGCCATTAACTCTGGTCTACAGTGTAAGATGTAGTGAGGGGTCCTATTCTTAGATAAAGAGCGTATTATCGTCATCGGTGAATAAATTAGACTGTGCTATTACGAGTATATGTTTTGTGCCCTTTCAGAGGCTTTCTTTTGTTAGAGCCCTTTGTATGGACAGCGTCGGCAACGTGGGCTCTGAGTGGTTTGTTTATGTTTGTTTGCTTAGCTTATATGTTATGCTATGCTAAGATAGATAGAATAAAATATTGTTTTCAATTTAAAAAAAAACCTTATGAAAGTTTTTGAGCAAAATGGATAACCCTTAAACTATCCCAAAAACTTATTTTCGAATTTGTTGACTGAGAGAGCAAAGTGTCTCTCCTTGTAGTTTGGAAAACTTTGCTTTCGTGTGTCAGTTTGTTGGTACTTTACAGGTCGTATTTTATAACCATTCTGAACGAAACTTGGTGTACAGGTTGGTACCTAGTTTTTTCAAGTTCGGTGATTTTTATTGGTTTCATTACTTTCTCCAAATAGGGCAATAGTGCGAACTGACCGGTAATAGTTTTAGCTGGTGAGGTATATTGTTCAGAGAAGTGCTAGTAATATAGATTTGAGACAAGGGGTCCGACCGTTCACTACTACCTTAAAATATATCTTGTGATCCTTACAAAGTTTATGCACCCGTCTTACTCCGATCATATATCAGACCATAGTTTTAGAAGCGGAGACCTAAATATCGTCTGGAGTGACTTGTCCATATCTCAGAGTATAATTTGTTCTATATATAATTCGGTAACCATTATGTCGGTTCAGATAGCGGGTTTTAAAAATTGGCCTCAGCTAGCGGCTTTAGAATAGGGTCATATAGGTGTACCCCAGATCGTCCCTTGGGTGGTGTTAGGCTATTGAAAAAAAAAAGAAGAAAAAAAGGCAAATCCGACTCGCACCACTGTCATATACCATCAGGTGACATCATTGACAAAGTTATGATCTACGAGCGTATGTACGGTAAAAAGGGCATTTTAAAAATTTATTTTTCAAAGTTTTAATTTATTTTATTTGTTGTCTACAGTCTTATTAAACACATTTATGATTTAAGCGTCAACCCACCGCAGTTCAAAATATTCATCCCTCTGATGGATAGATCAGCAGAGGGTTAGTAATATGGTCCCGTTTGGCACATTTGGGTACGCAATAAAAAACGATGGACTAAAAAAAATGGACTACCAAATTTACTCAGGTCAATATCCGAACCCTATCCTACGATCACTAATCCGCCTGCCAACCGTGGTGACTATGTCGAATCCCTACATGAAAGTCTGTCTAATAATACCAAATTATATATCCGTCAAAGAAAGAAAGAAAATAATTTATCTATGTGTATATTGATTTCAACCACGGCAGATTGGAATACGAATGAATAAACTAAAAATATTACCACCTAAACAAAGAAGCGAACCTAGTACGCTCCCAGTCACACAGCCGCGGCTAAAGTTGCAATAATTTGGTTAATTCGTGGTCCCGCTATCGCTGAACGAATGACCCGTCGCGATACAGCTAGCTGGCGGCGTGCCAGGCAGCGGTGCGGGTATAGCGAGCCTACATGGTACACATACTACTCTAGAAATTATCGTGCACGAGTAATTTTACCAGAATTACTTCAGGAGCTACTACAATAGCAATCGTGAGTTTAAGCACTTTCTTTTCTTTCTTTTCCAGTCGGACTGGTCCCCTGAATACAACGCTCAAGAGTAGCTATTCTACGTACAATCATCTTGCTCGAGTAGTTGCAGAATTACTTCAGGAGCTACTACAATAGCAATCGTGAGTTTAAGCACTTTCTTTTCTTTCTTTTACAGTCGGACTGGTCCCTTGAATGCAACGCTCAAGAGTAGCTATTCTACGTACAATCATCTTGCTCGAGTAGTTGAAGAATTATTTCAGGAGCTACTACTATAGCCATCGTGAGTTTAAGCACTTTCTTTTCTTTCTATTACAGCCGGGCTGGTCCCTTGAATGCAACGCTCAAGGGTAGCTATTCTACGTACAATCACCTTGCTCGAGTAGTTGCAGAATTACTTCAGGAGCTACTACAATAGCAATCGTGAGTTTAAGCAAGCAGTCGGACTGGTCCCTTGAATACAACGCTCAAGGGTTATAGAATTACTTCATAATTGTCACTTTTTAGAGTTCCGTACTTCGAAAGGAACAAACGAACTCTTATAGGAAAATAGTTGGAATTGTTGTATGTTGTAAGTAGACTGTCAAAGACAGACGGACAGCCCATTTCTATAAATTCTTTTTTTCTGTTAGAGGTACGAAATCCTAAATACTTTGACTTTATATTCTGTACATCAGAGTCAAGATTTTAGGAAACCTGAATACCTTTTACATGGCAATTAGGTAAATCAGTTCAGAATTTTCACATCTAAAATGACGATACATATTTATGGCTATTAGTTTTTTCGTTATTGTTATATTTTTCTTCGACACCTTGTGACCTTATTATTTTTATCGTACAACGAATCGAATATGTTTGTTATTGAGATAACTTTATTGGGAATCAAGTCTTGGTACAGTTTTATAGAACGTTGACATTCTGAGTTAAAAATCGAATACTGTAACATGGAAGGGGACATACGCAAAATAATTCACTGATCAGTTTAGTGGAGCCCTTGGGATAATTTCAAAAGTCCTCACAGGCCTACAATGCTACAATGTTGGACTTACAACCCTGTGGTCCCGGGTTTGATTCCCAGCAGGGGTACATCTCGGTATTCGGTTCCAGGTAGGGCATTTTCTATATCCGCCTGGATAGCTAACACCATGTTGCCTAAGTATGCAGTGATAACATAACATTCGTGTTCCGATAAATAATAATAATAATAAAAGAGGTTTATTCATCATAAATTCTTAAAACTAACAATTGAACATCGTATATTACATATGGATGATGAATGGGCTAATAGCTCAGCATATGTCTAAGAGGTTCAATACCTCGAAGACGCTGTTATTCTGCTATTGCCTAAAAATTTCAAATAAATACAGATAGATAAAATACAAATAGATATCAGAGCCAGTGCCTCATAAGCTGAAGGGTCCTAAGTAAGCACGTTTTCCACCTGAACAAATCCTCACCATTGTGAAATGATGCAAAACGATTATATACTTTTTAAAGTCATGGCCAAAAGTACGAGGCAATAGTAAGTATGGCTTACGATTTGTTTTATCTAGGTTCTTGTTTCCTGCCCTAGGGCATCCTAGGGCATCCTAGGGCATCCTAGGTCTCAGTGAACATTAATTTATGAAGCACTCGGAGCATGATCTTCGATGTTATCACATCCGGGGCAGTAAGTGAACACCGGTGGTCAGGAAACGTGGATTTATAGTCGGAAAATAGCCATAAACTACATCGTAGGTATATTTACCGCCTTAGTCTAAAGATATACCTACTCTTGATGATTTCGAGATCGTGGTTTTACAGGTCTAACGCATAACCAAGTCTGTTCCTGAGGTATCGGAGCGGTACGAGAGGGACGATCTCTAAACACACCCTCCCGTACCGACCGACCTGTAGATGATTACAGGTTCTTAGTTTCAAGACTTACAGCCTGTAAAAATGCAGTTGAAGTGCCGTATCTTTGCAGATGACTGTCAGCTACTGTTTTGAGCTAATTATATGGGAACTACATTTTGTACCTTTAAAGATGTACAAAATCAGACCGTATAGAGTAGATTATTCAGAACTAAACTTCCACTACTGCTGAGGTCGCGCCTAATGACGCACAAAAAGGTCACACTCACTGATGTTGCTACGAGAAAATATATCTTGGTACTCAGTGGCATGCGAATGCTTATGAGGATTGTCTGTTTAGAGCACGTGGACGCGTTCAAGGTTGCATTGTTTTGTATCTGTCCCTATCCGAGCCCTATCCTACCCGAGCGCGTACGGTGAGACAGCAAACACTACGCGAAGTTATCCACCCGTTATTTGGATGTTTCGTAGTCCAGGGATCATTTGTAGGCAGTATATTATGTAGCTATTTTTTAAATACAGTATATTAATAAAATTTTAGATGTCGGTGGTTTTTCCAAATTGTTCTAAATTGTTTCATACTCTTGTAAATCAGGTTCAAAGTTGGGGCTTTTTAGTAACGTAAAATACAATTCTTTGACGCCCTGTAACTCTGGAAGTATATATTTAAACGAAAATCTGACTCACCGCCGACACAGATATTTGTTTCTAGATTGTGTCTTGAAAATTTCATAGATTTTCATAGCTTAATACTCAAACTATGACTGGACTACGTTTGTATGGGCGCTTTGACACCAGCATACCCTCTTAAGTAGCTGCGGGACTCAGCGGTTTAAAAAACGTTACCGCTACAAGTTCGTCTTGTAGTTTGGTGTACGTTTGTGTGTACCTTGTGTATAACAAATGAAAGTGTCTCACCTAGTTGCTTCATACCCGTTAAATGCTGCACGACCTCTGGATGTTCTGATCTCTGTGAATTTCACATATATAATTTGTGCAATATAATATCAGAGCGGTCGATCAGTGCGGTCGCACCGCTTCATGTGATTCACTCCTAAAAGAGAATCTGTTCAACTAAGCAGACAGAGTCCATCAGGACCCGAGCGTACGTAAACAAATAAATTTAAATCGCACACATTGACACGTAACAATCTACATGCAAACAAAGAAGAGCTATAACGGGAAGGAGTAAATTGCGTCCCGAATAGGCCGAGCACGGCTCAACTTTCAAATTGATTTGCCAACTTCTTCTGAGACTATTCTCTGCCCCTACTAATTGTGCTCGAATGCTTTTTCAAATATTTTATGACATACTTGTTTTGCCCGTGACTTTAGAAAGTCTCTATCGAGATAAAAGGTAGCCGGCCATTCAACTATGCCAAAAATCAAGCCATCCTGACAATCCTTTGTGAAGGGAAGGACACACAAACAAACAAACTCAATTTCGCATTTATAATATTATTATGAATTTGTAATGAGCGACCTGTTTATCTACTTCGCGACAACTTTTATTCAGCAAATTTGTATCGAAACAAAACTAGAGAATGAATGTTACGCGATATTGCAGACGGTCCATGTTGCAGGGCATGTGCCTTGTGTAGCGCTACAACTGTGTTACACGCAAATATAGACAGAAAACTATTGATACTAAATAAACAGAAAAAATTTACGAATAATCCTGAAGTTTTTATCATTTCTTTAATCAATTTAATTATTTATGCATTATAGAAATAGATTCTGATAAGTTTGATCTATGAAGTTGAATCTATGGAATTTGTATCAGACTTTGCTCCAGCTGTGTCATGTTTCTCAAACCAGAGAATTCGTCTTCAGAATAAGCTCCGTCCTTTGTATCTTCCCGTCGTTGGTGTAACAAAAAGTGACAGCAAAAATTCCCGAAGGCTGGCAGCTGTTCCCTGCAGTATACATCCAACATTATCGAGTTACAATAGTAAACAGATGCGATACAGATTGTGGAGTTCTATAATACGACCCAATTTGCCACCTATGTAATGCTTGTGAGAGAACTTGATTATTTGCTAGGAAATAGGTCGTGCTAATAGATGCCACTCGGAATTGTACGGCCAGCTAAGTTGACTGCGATTTATTGTTTATTTAGGACATAGGACGTAAGTTATGGGTCTGAGCTAATTGTTTTGGTGGGCTTAGGTGCCTGATACACGAGCCGACAGTTTGTCGTTCTGGGTCCCTGATTGTGACTTAGTGGTTGCCGTGAATAGGTATGCAGGGTTCTTTACTATGATTTTTGTGTAAGGTTTTGTATTTATGTAAAAGGAAATATGAATATTTGGACCCTCTCTCTCCAGAAATAATCTCCTCTCTCTTTCCGCCTACAAAACGTCGTCAACACATAAGATTCTAGAGCGGTAGTGGCGCCCTCATAGCCGGACTTTTTGTAGCTATTGCTGGCTTATTGTTTATCGATACATCATGTATTTATATATCGATTGTGTGCAGTTACAATCAATAAAACAGTTAAAACATTGGGCAGTTCAATTTATAACAACTACACAGTAAACGAGCAATGTCTACAAAAAGTCCGAATTGGTTTTTGAAATTAGTGTAAAAAAATATTATTGTAAAATTGCGGAGAAATATAGAAAAGAGCGAATGACATTGTCAAATCAAATCAAATCAGTTTATTTGCATTCGGATCTACATACATGAACCCTGTCAGGGCATAGTAAAATGAATAAGTCAAATTTTATACAATAATAGTTCAATGTCAAATTTTATACAATAATAATTCAATGTCAAATTTTATACTACAATACAAAATAAGGATAGTCAAACTTTATACATTTGTTGCTCTATGGCCTCTCATAAGTAGGTACAATCGTTCTACTAAAAATTTTAATGTTGGTTATAATTATAGGTCTTTGCCAAAAAGTGAATGAGACACGCTAACCGTACCTACTCTAGAAATCATGACTCACTTATCTTGGGCTTGTCACCACTTTACGAGCTGCATGTCTACTGTCCTAAGCCCGTACCGCGTATTTACATGATGACTTTTTTGATCCAGTCGTCGTGACGTAGGTTTGTATCGCGGGCGACGTATTTGTGCTCTCCGGGGAAACCCCGATATGTACCGCAATTTCCTATAAGTTATTGAATGTTGCGTAATCCTAAGCCTTGTAGTGTATTAAAGGATAAGATTAAGATATAGTTTCGAGTTTTATTTTCAAATTTAATGAATAAATGCTACGATCTGGGGGTTCGGGATCGAAACAAAAGCGTGTCCAAAGTTTCAGTTTATTTGTCACAGCCAAGACAATCTTCTGAATCTCGGGTCTTCTTCTTCTCGGGACAGAGTGCGTTCCTGTCGTCACTGAGTACGAGTCTGGGTCTTCCGCTTCCGATTCTTTTGACACCACTGACGCTGATCTGTCACTACTGACACCACTTTTTCTTCTTTTCGATTCTTCTTCTGGTTTTCTCTTCTTCGCTTTTGTACACTGCATAGAACTGTTCAGGTTTCTTGAGATCTGTAAACAAAGCACCTTTTTGAAACAACTGATGAAATTATTTTAAAATCATATTTATGTCTGACCTCTGACAGCTCAATGCGCCTGCGCAAATATGTTCATAAATTTTTAAACCGCCTTCGTAGCCTTATGGCTACACTCTTGGGCTTAGCAATCCGTAGGTCCAGGGTTTGATTCCCAGTGGGGGAACCTGTCGGTACTCGATTGAGTTTTAAAACTGAAAAATTATATTAGTAACACAAGACAGTATATACAAGACCAAGCTAATCAGTTCAAGGGATCTGAATATAGTCAGTTGCTGAATAATAATAAACAGGAATGAGCACATAGAGAGGAAAACCTTGTCACCGGTTGTCTATCCTGAAATAAAGTGGTCTCCTTTTAACAAAGTTTATTCGTTATAAGTGCGACGAGTATAGCTTTATATAGTAAGCTACGTCATTTTATAATCCATCTAATGACTAATATCTTTGTATGAACCAGTATAGCATCGCTCGTCGGCTGTGTCACGTCCTACAGAATCTGACGTTTATTCGCGGGTGTCCCCCGGGACAGGGGTAGTCCCCAGGAATTGGTTGATTTATTTCATCGAATGAACCTCTCTATTATTGCGACAATAAAAAAGGATTGCGGTGTACACGTTGGGATTAGATCGACTTTCTTTTCTGTTATCTAACTAATCATTATTCCGGTAATAGAGCTTGTTGTCAAGGATATTTTGGTTCAATGTTTCAATTATTCTCCGCAACAACAAATGGAATGACGTAAAAAGAGGTAAACTTCGTAATCTTTTGTCAGAAATAACCTAAAAGTTAATTACTAGGGGAATAGAGGAGCATCAACAAAAGTAAAACGGTCAAGTGTCAGTGATTTAGAAAATGGATTCACTAAGCGTGCTTTGAACGTATTTCTTTGTTATAATTAAAATAACTTAGTCTTACATATGTATCGTATAAAACACAATTATTATGATAAGAATCGTGAAATACCAAAATGGTGTAACTTGCCTACAAATAAATTATAAGTCAAGAATTTACAAGTTTTATTTAAATCGGGAAGTAGTTGTAATTGAGTGCATTCATCCCCTAAATTTTCTTAAAATTTTAATGTGATATCAGATACATCTTATTTTACTAAAGGATATACGAAGTAACACAAACACACAAAACCATACTGTCGAATTGATAGCCTTCTTCCTTTTTGAAGTTGGTTGAAAAACTACTACAACCTAAAACATGTCTGAACCATTGAACAAACGAAATCATGCTCTATGAGCATCTTTTTGGACTTCGAAATCGGTCACAGCTCAAAAGGCTCTATCTCACATCTGTTTCCCAGATTTATTACTGTTGATATTTATTCTCGTATAAACGTTACAATTGAATTTATTCACTGGACCGTACATTCGCTTGATATAAATGTTCAATGTAACTTGGTCGGTTAGTATCGATATATGTACGTGGAGTTGTTTCAGCTGATTTTGTTTCACCAAAGGTTTATGTACATTTATGTATATTTAATAGCACAATTTGTCCTTAAAAAAGTCCTAACCCAAATTTTGCTATTCGCTTAATTCTGACACATAAATTTGCTATACAAAAAATTAGCTTTATCTTATTCTGTCTTATGTCAATTAAATGATGTTAGAAAGGCTAGAATATAGTTATTTGGATCCTGCTTCATATAATCAATTTATGATTTACTATATTTATGTAGCAGACATTTAAAAGACATAAAACATAATTTTATCGGAAGCACCGTAACTTCTTTTTTCCCGTTTTGTTATTAGACGCTATTTGTTAGTTTTTGACAGATTTTGTAGAAACGAGGTTTTTGACGTACTGATGTTGTACTGATGGCAATGTTGCCGTCTTGTTTTATTCTTTCAGCGGATTATGTGTGCGGAAGGAGGATAGATTTACAGGCGTATAAATAAGTTAATTGTGGGGAGTCAAGGTTCTCGAGTGGCGATCACGTACCGGGAAACGTCTACCAGGCCGTCCTCCTACTAGATGGACCGACGTCCTGGTTAGAGTCGCGGGGAGTCGCTGGATGCAGGTGTCTCGGGACCGGTCGATGTGGCGTACCATGAAGAAGGCCTATGTCCAGCAGTGGACGTTTCCTGGATGATCATGAAATAAGTTTTAAGATCTTATCTATAACGGAGCAGAGCGAAGTTCTTTAATAAGCTTCCCTGACTGATTGATATATCCCGCTACTCTCAGTCCCGTTTCCAGGTCCCGGGTTCTATTCCCAGTGGGTACCTATCGGTACTTGGTTCGGTTGGTGAAAGGGTATTCTATGTCCCCCTATCTCTAACTACCACCATGTTACCTAAGTCTGCCGCCAAACAGTGTTAATAGCACTGTAGTGTTCCAGTATGAAAGGTAGCAGAAGCAGCACCTTATTAGGTTGAGGCTTATGGGTGCGCATGCGTACCATCCAACGGCCTCATCGTCACTTACCATCAGGTGAGATGTAGGCCAAGTGAAAAACAATCAAACAATTGAAGAAAAAAAAAACTGCTTTGATTAGACACTTGCGAATTAGAAAATCGTTCAGTTTGATGATGATTACATGTAATCATATTAAATTTATAAGAACAAAATAAAACTTAATTCTCTGGCCAAACTAAAACAATAACTCTCACAATCAAACTGGGCTGTCCGTCTGGCATTTCAACGTATTTATCACTTAGTTTGCTAAAAGGGAAACAATAAATCAGTTTAATAAAAGTTCCAGTCATTAGGCCTGACAAACGTCCTAACGAATGAAGTTGAGACAAACAAACAAATTTTATTGAGACTCTGTGTTCATTGCCACAATTTGTTGACCTTCAAAAAAGTCGTAAAAGTCGCCTCACCTAATAAAAATAATAAAAACCAAATAAATAGAAAACGAAAATAATTTCATCGACTAAAAATAGGTACAGACGACGGAGCATTAAATTAAACACAAAACATTTTCTTTATACGCAGCAATTAGCACAAAGTTACAACAAAAATTCCAATTTCACCAGCATCTACGCCAGTTGGCATGCCACGAGGTCATGCCGATGACGGCATCGTTTGATAGAGGTGGAGTGTGCCGGGATAAGCATATAATAATCAAGGCGGCAATATCTAAGCGAACAGACCTTAACTTTTTAAAATTTTGCCAATTTATTTACGGCCAGTACGGCAGTCAACTACCTTTTCCTATAGGTATGTCCGTCTCCGGATCTTCAATTATTTCTATACCAAAAATTAAGTCATTTTACCCTCCGTTATGACGTGAAGAAAGAACAAACGAACGAAATCTCTTTCGTATTTATAACTTTAGTATGGATTTTATTCTCATGACACTGGAGGTTAACTGGTAAAAACATTTATGACTCGTATAAAAGTCGTCAATGGAAACGCGCTCTCGGACCTTTTGATTAAAAACCATAATTTAATTTATATCTCTTTGACTAATGAAGCGGGACCACGACGAGACTGTAGGCGTCAGATGACAGGGTAAACCTTTGAACGTCATCCCTTTCACATCCACGTATCAGCACGTAAGAGAAACAGAGACAGAAGCTGCTTCCAATTTGAAATTACAGGAAAATTTTAAATTAACGACCTAAAGTTGTTATTACTTAATACCTCTTTCGCTTCAGGAAAGCAAAGAGTTTTTATTGGAACGTTACTACTGGCCGGATAGAAATGGAATTTTATATTTACATATCTTTCGTTCCAGTGAAGTTTTTAACGAATCTTTATTAGCAGGTACATAATAAAACAAGGAGTCTGGTTCCCATAGAGATGACTGAAAAAAGTTTCAGTATCTACGCTTTCGCGATTTAAATCCTACTTCCTACTAATATTATAAGTGTGAAAGTTTGGATGTTTGGATGTTTGTGACGCTTTCACGGAAAAACTACTGAATGGATTTGAATGAAACTTTACAATAATATAGCTTATACATCAGAATAACATATAGGCTATAATTTATAAAGACATATTGTGTAAATTGTCCAAAATCACACTTATAATATTAGTGGGATTACATGGGACATTTTGGCATAACAAAAACGCGTTGCCTAGCAACCGACCATAGAATATGTAATTCGTATATACAAACTTTCGCGTTTATAATATTAGTGTGAAGACTATTTGAATGTACTACGTCAGATATTGAAATTTCTTTTGTTTCTTTAAACTATTAGCCTACGTAACAGAATAAACACTATTTTGTACCTTATGCTGGAAATGGAGATAGATGCCTTCAATGCCTATCGAACAAGTAGAATAAATCCTGAAGTACACGCGGACAAAGTCGCGGGCGGAAGCTAGTTAGAAATAAAAGGAACGAAAATTGACTCAATAAAATGCTGATTCGAGAGCCATTAAATCAAATGAAAAACAGAAATCTTTTTTATGAGGAATGGCGAGACATGTACGATTGGAGTTAATTTATATGTTTTATTTCACTATATTCAAATTTGAAAGCGTCTAGGTTCATAAATTTGACTGTTGATACCCTAGCCTAGTGAAATCTTTTGATATTTTTGAGAAGTAATTAAGAAATGTATGTAAATGCCCAGCCTGTAAAAAATGGTCGTATCAAAATCTGTAAGACACGGACAAAAATTAACACAAAACTAATGATTTCATATCAAAGAGGTTCGTTTTTAAAATACATAATCAACATTTTTAATTAGTGAATAGTTCACGGCGGAAAATTAAAAGTTTTCACAAGTTTTTTCTGTTTTAAAATAATGACAACTGCGGGCGGCGGAAACAAGTACGGCGATGGGTGGCGAGCTGCGACAGTGGCTGGAAATTCACTAATAACCCGTGGATTTTTGTGAAACCAATCGAATGGAAACCGTCGTCTTCAAGGCAGATATATTTCCGTTTTTATTAACACCTTCCATTAAATCATCATACAATGTGATGCATGAAAAAAATGCGAAATTGAATTTGTTTGTTTATATGTTACCAACTTGCACCGAAGCGGCATAATCCTGGACCATCCTTAGAGAAAACCTATTTTTACCGACTTCAAAAAGGAGGAGGTTATCAATTGGACGGGTATTTTTTTGCTTTTATATTTATTTTATGTTTGTTACCTCAGAACTTTTGACTGGGTTAACCGATTTGGATGATTCTTTTTTCCATTTCCCATTTCAATTTGATCCAATTCTGACAGCGACATCCATGAGAAAACTATATAAATTTTAAAAATGCCTCAGTAAAAGTAGACTTTTAGGGCAATTGAAGTCGGTTTCCAGGTCTTTTTGAACGCATTTACTTGTATTGACGTAATGTGGATAAAGCAAACATGTGAAGTGAATCGAAGCAGGACTGCCTGCACCATTATGGAAGCTTTAAACTTGAACTATATGTAAGTGAATTCAGGATTTGTCTTTTCCTATTCAATTCTTGAATTTTATATCTACCACCGGTTCCTTAAAAATGAATACACACTGTTATATCTACTGCATATGAGACAAGTTAAAAGTTTATTGAAATAGCAGTTCGGCTGGCGTGTTTCCAGACGAATAAAACGCACGCTAAACTCCAATTTCGTCATATTTCCCGGCAGATTGTTCTTTAAACGATTCTGTTTGGAGATGGGACTCCATAATAATAGCAGTATAGCCCATTTTATAGTAATACAAAATCTATCGAATTGAATTCTAATTTTCTGTTAGAAAAGAATATCAGAAACATTTTACAGTTGTTTTTTAAAGATTTTCTTAACAGGAATTATCTAAGAATACAACATTTCTACTCTATTTCTTTTTTTAAAATAGAATAGCTGGCTTTGATAAGTATATACCTAAAATAATGACATTGGATTATCATGTTGCTCATGACACTTTTTGATTGACAATTCCACGAGGTTTAGCAAACCAACACAGTGACACGCGTACCTTGGGTGTAGTAAAATAGGATTGAGGGAAGAATAAGAATGTACTATTATTATTAATTACCTAGTACACTCGAGTACAAAAATATGTATCCACTTTTGAACCTTGTCACAGTACTCTTGCTTGTTCCTATGTAGCGTGTTAATGGAAATATCAATTAAAGGTGAATGTGATATGGTTAAAAAGTGGATAAATATTTTTGTAGTCGAGTGTACATACTAAATATGTTTTAACAATAACTTACTGCGCCAATCCGCCTGCCAATTGTTGTATATGAAGAATTTAAACAGATAAAAAGTGTGTGGGCAAAGCGTTATTAATTACAATGAACTGTCACATTAAAACTTTAGAAGACTAATTTTTTCATGTATCATAGGGTTTCACTTGGCCTTCATCTCAACTGATGGTAAGTGATGATGTGGCTGTTGGATGGTAAGCTTGCGCACCCAGAAGCGTAAGCTTGTGAGGCGTTGGCTCTGCTACCTTTTATACCGGAACACAACAGTGCTATTAACACTGCTGTATGGCGGCAGACTTAGGTAACATGGTAGCTAGCCAGCCAGACATAGGAAATGCCCTACCACCAACCAAACCGATAGGTAACCTCACTGGGAATCGAACCCGGGACCTCTGGATTGTTAGCAACATTTAGCTATTAAGCCATTGAGACGGTGAATATTAATAAATATCAGCAATGTCGATTTAAAACATCATCATCAGCCGGGAAACTTCCACTGCTGGACATAGGCCTCCTTCATGGCACGCCACATCGACCGGTCCCGAGCCACCTGCATCCAGCGACTCCTCGCGACCCTAACCAGGTCGTCGGTCCACCTAGTAGGGGGACGGCCTGGTATACGTTTCCTGGTACGTGGTCGCCACTCAAGAACCTTTACTCCCCACCGGTTATCGGTTTTTTCAAGCGATGTAGCCTGCCCATTGCCCCTTCAGCTCACTGACTCGTCGAGCTATGTCGGTGACCTTATTTCGTCTACGGATTTCCTTATTCCGGACTTTATCACGTAGAGAAATTCCGAGCATAGCTCGTTGCATTGCTAGTTTTAAAACATAATAAACTTAAACTAAATAATAATATAGAGTTCATAATTCACAGTTTTAACCCCTTTAACGGGCGGTGGCAAAAAACAATAAATTGACGGCGCTTTGCTGCACCGCAATCATGCAGCCGCCCCTAGACGCCGCAGAGTTATTACTGGTTCACTATTAGGAAAACACTCGACAAATAAAGCGAACATTAGAAAATCAACAAAAAACTACAGTCAGTTAGTGATGGCGACATTGTGGTACTTATTTGTGTATACGAGTATCAGGACATTCATGAGCAATGTGATTCTTTTTATTGAAATTTGTTACTTAGTGCTTATATAAATCCAAGTGATAAGCACTTGAAATCACAACACGTGAAATCAATGACTATATGTAATTTTTTTACTAATTTTATTTTATCCAATAGCTATTATATTCACATTTCTTTTAAATTGTACATTCTACAAGATTTATTTAATGATAACTATCCACCTTATAACAATTATCCATTAACAACTTGACTGCAAAAGTTTAATTATAATATTTATTACCAAAAAACGATAAAAATTATACATATTTTTAAATCGCCAAACTGCCAAGGCAATTTGTAGGCGACGCGCTCTTATGTTAACCTGTTGTTATGACTAATTTATTTATTTATTTAACAATTGATTGTACACAGAAAAATACAAAACACACAATAAACAGAGAAAATATACACAAAAGGAACAGCTTATTTCTATAAGAAATTTCTTACAGCTTCTTACTTACTATAATATAACTTAAATTAACTTACAAGCTAAATCAAACATTATTTAGGAAAAAAAAAATTGGGGCGCATTTTATTTCAGTACCTTGTTATTCTTGATTGGGATTGTTGTACAATACTTAAAAAGGTCACTAACTAACGTGGTTTACTCTGTTTTTATTCTACTGTTCTCGAATATTAGTTTGTTTCATCAACAGCCGGGAAACGTCCACTGCTGGACGTAGGCCTACTCGATAGTATGCCACTTGCATCCAGTAAATCCCTGCTCCTTTTATATAGATATCTTTTATATGATATAAAAAGCATATTAACATAAGTGGTGCTGCTATCACTCCCGTCTCGAGCGAAGCGGATTAAGGTCTTACTCGTAGCAGGCATAAAATATTCTAGGGCTAAACGTCTATCAAACATCAAGAAAGATTAACCGGGACTTCTTATTTACGCTTATTCTTTAGTGTATGGTTTACACTTTATAACAAAACACGTCTTCTCGTGATAATTTTATAAGGCGACTGAGGGAAAGTTCCATGGAACTTGTTGGCACCATTACTTTTGTGCCACTGAGATTTCGGTACGATCAATGACTCGCATACTGGAGTGGCGATTTAACCAACTTGTTTCACCCATAAGAATTCTAGTAGAGCATGAGGAGTACCGTTGTGTGTTGCGTTTGTGTTTTAAGAGGCTATGTTGGTAAGACCACGTGGTCGGTTTCAAGGTTGCATTGTTTTGTAGCTGTCCCTCTCCGAGCCCTATCCTACCCGAGCGCGTACGGTGAGACAGCATACACTACGCGATGTTATCCACCCGTTATTTGGATGTTTCGTAGTCCAGGGATCATTTGAAGGATACAGTATATTATGTAACCATTTTTTAATACAGTATACTAATGAAATTTCAGATGTCGGTGGTTTTTCCAAATTGTTCTAAATTGATTCATACTCTTGTAAATCAGGTTCAAAGTTGGGGCTTTTTATTACCGAAAAATACAATACTTTGACGCCCTGTAACTCTGGAAGTATATATTTAAACGAAAATCTGACTCACCACCGACACATATATTTGTTTCTAGATTGTGTCTTGAAAATTTCATAGATTTTCATAGCTTAATACTAAAAATATGACTGGACTGGAATACGTTTGTATGGGCGCTTTGACAACAGCATACCCTCTTAATTTGTGATTGTGCCTGTGATTAGTGACAGTGATAAAGAAAAACCGGCCAAGTAAGTGCGAGTCGGACTCGCGCACGAAGGGTTCCGTACCATTATCTATAAAAACGGCAAACAAATCACGTTTGTTGTATGGGAGCCCCCCTTAAATATGTGTTTAATTTTATTTTAATTACTTGTTTTTCAAGAGGATATTTCAAGCGTCTAACTTTTACCGTTATCAATATCGAGCAAAAACGAGAAAAAGCTCCCTTGAATATTTATTTTATTCTGCTATTGTATTTGTTGTTATAGCGGCAACAGAAATACATAATCTATGAAAATTTTAATTGTCTATCACGGGTCCTGACATACAGCCTGGTTACAGACGGACAGACGGACGGACAGCGAAGTCTTAGTAACAGGATACCGTTGGTTGCCCTTTGGGTAAGGAATCTTAAAAAGGCACTCACGGCTGCCATGAGTACACAGTTCCCGAGAAAGCTTTGCGGGTGTGCTCTCGGACGGGAGTAGCGACGTGTGGGCGCTGTCGCGGCGGGTCCCCCGGGCGATGCCGGTGACAAGCCAGGGAGTGCGGGCGCAGGGACCAAGAAGAGTAAAAATATAAAGGGCGAGATCCTCACTGTGCTCAAGTGAGCAACGGCCTCGATATCCGAGGCACAGTCTACGTAAATAAAGTCACAGATAAAAGTTAGTTGTTTTATACTTTGGGAAAGTGTAAATGCTATTTATTAGAGCTGTATTATTTTTGAATCTACGAAATCTCTCTTCATCGTAAAATAGAATCGAACGATGTCCGAATAGCACCCAAGTTTATTACAAAACCGACAACTACCGGCAATTAAGTGTTGAAACTCAATTACATCAACTTTGAAGAAAATGACTGGTCTCATTCGCGCTTCGCCCCGGGAACCGTAAAGTGGGCGTAATGATGCAAAAGTTTACAGCCTTACAGTGAAACGGAGAATTATCGGTTTACAACTACAGCCGCTGCTTGTGAACTGGAGAAGGAATTTCTTGGAGAACGCAAAAGTGTTAGCTCTGGTTTACGGACGATTTTTCTACAAAGCCTATGTTCTTGGTATCAATACATACATGTTTGTCAAAAACTTTTTTAGGATTCACGTCTTTATCTGTTAATATGTAGTACATAAGATAATATTTGTGATACTCCGTTCGATAAAAATAGCCATGAATCTGCCTCATAGATAAATTTATAAAAAGCCTTTATTAAACTTGGTGAAATTTCATGACAATATGCAAAAAACTTTTAATTAAATCCACGGCGCTCTATATTATCTTCATTAACGGCGTAATACATTTATAATGTTGTTTAAAAATAATCATCAATTCAATAATATACACAAAGTCACTTATTTACAATTACAAACTAAAAAAAACAATAATAATAAAATAAAATAAAGTATATTTACAAAATCAATTCAATGTCATTGACTCTTGTAACTCATCAAGTCATCACCCCCCTGAGACCGCGTGGTCCGACTGCTCAGTCCGATTACTCGGACCACGCGGTCTATCGACATACGAGAACTGTTTACTGTTGGTTCGACTAAATAAATCTAACTATGAGAAAGACAATACAAATTGGAGATTTATTTTGAATGTAGTATATACTAGTATTTATCTAACGAGGGTTATAGAAATGTGACTATTATCGCGAGTTTCATTTTTTCGTGAATTCAAATTTTGTTAATACACTGTTCTTAAATGTATATAGAAAATACTTTAAATTACTCAATCATGAATCTGATTTTGGTGTGAGAAGGCTTCTCATGCACACAAAAGACATTTGTATTATGAAACGCAAGGCTACCCAATAAACTACCAATGCAGTTTGGCAGGCATAAATGAATGCTTGTTTGCTTCCCTAAATTCCATTGAAACCAATATTTCAACATACCTTGTGAGTTGGAAGACCAATCGCCTTAAGATTAGAATCACAACCGCTTTCCAATCAAAGTAAACTCTCAAATAAAAATATAAAGTTTCTAAACGTTAGCTCAGTGTTATTTTTAGAAAATCCCGCATCTGTCTTCAGTTTTTTCCCCTCGGGAAGTAAAGTGAATCCCTCGCTCCTGCTACGGTGATCGATCTGAACGTCTTAAATCAATCTCGCTTGCCCCGAGTTACTGGCATTAACTTAATTAATTTGCTTCTTTTTAACCGATATTCCGCGCAAAGTGTAATAAGGATGCTTTATAAGATGATTAGATTTTACTGGGGCAAGTTGCTGAGGTTGACATTTAACTTCAGTAGCTCTACGAGATTGTGCTCTTGGAGGCTTTAGTAAATATTCCGAAATCGTGATAACAGTATTATACTTTAAAGTCATTAGCCGGGAAACTTCTTCGGCTGAATATACTCGTACTTACCGTAACCCTAAATAATGAATTTTCTCGCTATTATTTTGCCAATCCGGATTTCTATACAAACTTTTAACCCCTACCTCAGATAAAAGGGCAAAATTTCTTATCTTAATCTTAAACACTTTCTAACTATAACAAAAACTATTCATACGTTTAAAAATTATTTTATATTTAAATCATTTTCTTATAAAAATACATACTCTGCTTTAGGTTTCATATTAGGATTCAAGTATAAAAATTTGATAAAGTGTTTTTACACTTTTTTCCGACTGTCATCATCAACCTACTCTCCTACAGAGAGTGTATGGGCCATAGTCCACCATGCGGGCCCAGTGCAGATTGGTGGACTTCACATGCCTGTTCAAGACATGCAGGTTTCCTCACGATGTTTTCCTTCACCGTTTAGCAATCGGATGATGTACTTGAATTGAAAAACAACTCATAGGTACACGGCTGGATTAGAACTCGGAATCGTCAGATTGAGAGACCGCGCCTTATCCATTGCGCTACTTCTTTCTGACTGTAACTAATTGTAAAATAAATACTGGGACATGTTCATAAAATTATTGCTTTGCGGGTCTACTTATTTCTCAACAATAAAGTAAAAAAAATGTCCTGCTTATACACGCATGTATCAATGTATCAGTGGTTTTCATGCAGATTTTATAGATAAGTCAGTCGTTTGTCTATTAAGATTATAAAATTATCACTAGAGCGAGAAATTATCTGATATCAAATGTCAAGCGACACTTGAATTCCCATTTATTTAAATTAATTTTCTAATGAACACCCTTTCCCTATTTGTAATGTGATTCAAAATCGTATCTCATTTCTATTCAGAAGTCCGTCTGTAACACAGAAGGCTTTGGGAACAAAATAATTTGTAACCCGACCTTTAGAGGAAGCCTTAAAATGGCCAGCGGGATGAAATCAAAACTTATGTTGTCAGAAGCCGTGTCGGTACTAGACGCACGCCCCCTCGTGTTACTCTGTTCAGGTGTACACGGATTCTGTTACGTATGAGTACTTCATATATCAAAGGGCTAGTTTACGAGTATTCAGGTCTCAGTTTATTAATAATAATAAAGCCTTTTATTAAGAATTATTTACACAGATAAAAGTATTTAATCTAGTATTCGGTTATTCTTCGTTTTTAGGGTTCCTTACCTCAAAAGTGAAAAAGAGCATTAATGGGATCACTTTTTTGTTCAGCAGTCTGTCAAGGCAATTTTTTTTCAATACTCAAGTCTACAGTCCCTTTAATATCAAACTTCTAAGTCAGCGCAATAAAAAATATAACTATATTTTAGACCATTTCCATATAAAATGCAAGGGAACCAAAACTTATCACAGCCCAATAATTCTGAAATTTAACAAGAAGCAAGGTCTTACAACACAACCATAAGAATAAATCTGAAAATCTGTTTGTTATTATTATAGAACAGTAACAATAGCTTTCTTATGTTTACAAAATTAACTTTAGAGTTGAAGGCCCCACACAATGTGGTAGACGCGAAAAAAATATTTCATCGCCAAGTTACTTGTTTGCGAGACATTAAAAAAATATTTTTCAATATTTTATTCTATCACTTTGTCGGCGTGATTAATATATATACTCGTACCAAATAGTAAGAGACTCCGAGCTAAGCCGCAGAAAGACAGCGCGAAAGTATAAGGGTTTCTTATTTGACTACGGAACCCTAAAAATCTAAAATAAAACATGATAAAACGAACGTCCATTTACATAGACAAATTTCGTAATTGTCGTTATCAAGATAATAATTAAAAATTGAGACATTTAGTTTTAAAAAATCTTACTAAATACGAAATCAGCCAATAGAAAAATGACAAGTTCATAATTTAACCTCTAATATGAGGTATAAGCGTGAATTTTTTTTTGAAAGCACCTACAAAATTTTATTTCATTCTAGTTTGATTTAAATGTCGTTCTTTACAATCATCGTAGCCAAATTCTCTTTGTACGAGATTTCAATTTACGAGATGTCTTTTTCATTTGCCTTCAAAAATTAATATTGAAAATTTTTCCATCGTGATACACGCAATAGATTTGCAAGTAGCCAAACGGAAGTCTATTAAATTATTATATAAAGATTCGGAAGAAAATGTTTTTCTTCTGATGGGCTAAAAGCACCGGTTTTCTATCTGTTTTCAGGTAGCTCTGTTGTAATTCCGTCTTCACACCGACTTGTTATTTTTGTGTTTTTTAATTCACTTAAAGTTGTTATTATTTTAAATATAGGTAAATTCTACGCCTACTGCATTTTAACTGAATGCTCGTTTATATTGCTGCGAGCATGTTTTACTGCACCCACGTGCGTTTCAAATTCTGGATCACTTTCACTCGAATAATTCCAGATTTTTTACTTTATTGTAATCAGATCTACTTAGTGCCCACTATGACAAACCAAACAAGCTTAAACACCATGGATTAATCATGTGCAGTCTAGAAGTTCCTGTGACAACCTTCCGTCTCCATCATCAGACCAGCTGGATTCCATAACTTTTCACTGTCACCAAACTTACGTAAGTATGCCGTTTCAGCTCAATAAACAATGTGAGTGTAATTTAGCTTGTAAGATTTGCCCTAAGCCAACCCTAAGCAAACATTGCAAGTTATATAAAAGCCTCACTGAACTCAACTCTTTTGTAAGGAAATCATATCCTGGCCCTAATTCTGTGCTGGGGAGTGTGTTATGACTGGTATACATACTCGTAGGTTTCCATCTAGATATCACTATCATCATGTACAGCCTGCGGCAGTCCACTGCTGGACATAGGCCTCTCCCAGAGTGCGCCACTCGATTCGGTCCTCTGCTCTCCGCATCCATTCACGTCCGGCTACCCTACGTAAGTCGTCTTTCCACCTCGCCGGGGGACGTCCTACACTACGTTTGCCTAGGCGTGGTCTCCACTCGAGAACTCGTCTGCTCCAACGACTGTCTGTCCTTCGGCAAATATGACCGGCCCACTGCCACTTCAGTTTGCTAATACGGTGAGCTATGTCGGTCACTTTGGTTCTCTGACGGATCACTTCGTTCCGAATGCGGTCCATCAGAGAGACTCCGAGCATAGCCCTTTCCATAGCCCGCTGAGCGACTTTAAATTTGTGGATCAGTCGTGCCGTGAGTGTCCACGTTTCGGCTCCGTAAGTCATCACAGGTAGGACGCACTGGTTGAAGACTTTTGTCTTGAGGCATTGTGGTATCGACGATTTAAAGACTTGACGTAATTTCCCAAACGCTGCCCACCCCAACTGTATCCTCTTATCGGCTTCTCTCTCGAAATTGTTTCTACCTAACTGCATCGTTTGCCCGAGGTAAACATATTCTTGAACAATGTCGAGAGTTGTTCCATCGACGATTACCGGTCTCGGAACGACGAGATCATTGAACATAACCTTAGTTTTGTCCAAATTCATTCCGAGACCTATACGTCTAGAGGCTACATTAAGGGTGTCCAGCATTTCCTGCAGTTCCTGCGGGGTTTCTGCCATGATGACGATATCGTCAGCGAAGCGTAAGTGGGAGATGTACTCGCCGTTGATATTGATTCCCCGGCCAGTCCAATCCAACGATTTGAAGATATCTTCCAATGCGTTCGTAAACAGTTTCGGAGATATAACATCTCCCTGTCTTATTCCTCTACGCAATGGGATAGGTCTTGTTTGTTCGTTTTGGACTTGGACGGTCATCGAGGCGGCGTCATACAGACATCTCAGCACTTCGATATATCTCCAATCAAGTTGGCACCGCTGCAGGGATTCCAGACATCTAGATATAAACTAACGTTATCCTTTATTTCGACTGGAAAAGGTTTCCTCGGTCGTAGCGCGGGCGGGCGGGCGGCGCGTCCTCGCAGCGTCCTTGATTCTTTATTAAATATTTGTTGTTTTCGTTTGATGGATTAATGTTTTAATTATACCGAGTTATGATTTGTTTGTTTCGTTGTATATTTCATTCGTCATGTTTTTTCAACTTTTTCATGATTTGTTGCTTTTTTTTTTGGCGGATACTTTCTGTATAAAGCGAAATTCTTATCAAAGAAAACCTAATTCACATAGGTCGGTGCGCTCATTTTTATTAAAACACGTTATTAATACAATACTACTGGAAAGCGCTGAAGTCACTCAGCGAGCAATGGCATTTCTCTACGTGATAAAATCCTGAACGAGGAAATCTGTAGACGAACAAGGGTCACCGACATAGCTCGATGAATCAGCGAGCTAAAGTGAAGGGCAGTCCACATCGCTCGAATAACCGATAACTGGTGGGGAATGAAAGCTCTCGAGTGGCAACGACGTTCCGGGAAGAGTCTACCGGGCCGTTCCCACTAGATGGACCGAAGACCTGGTTACGGGGAGTCGCTGGATACAAATGGCTCGGGACTGGTCAATGTTGCATACCAGGAAGGTGGCTGCTGGATATAGCAGTGGACGTTCCCCGGCTGATGATGTTGACTAGATAGCAATTCACTCTTTCATTTACGTGAAAACCCCGCAACGTCTTATTTATCTATGAAATTTCCATGCTTCAAAAGCAAACAAATTCAAACACAGCAACATTCTAAAGGCTTGTAACATAATTAAATTAAGAAACACATTTTCGAATCAACGTCGCGTGTTGTCTGCCAAAATTTGTGAAAGCAATCTCCGTTGAAAGAACTCTAGACAATAAACATTGTGGTGCGTTTCCGAACGCATCCTTCGGTATGAAATAACGATATTGCCTTTGGCAGTACGAGCCCCTGCTTGCCCCTTGTCGTGACTTGAAGATGTCGCTAAAAGTTTTTGTATTATTGTATTATGATGCCAATTGTAAGTACAGGTTTCTGAAAGCAAATAAAATGAAAACAGCAGAATGGGTTTGAAATTCCCTCTTGATGGTAGACAGACAGATAATAATAACATTAATAAGTAACGCGTTCAAAAAGAACTATAAACCGACTTCAATTGCCCTAAAATTCTATAGCATCATCCTTGTTTAGTTTTAGTTTTTGTTGATTTTCTCAAAAGGCGCTGAAACATTTTTGAGGGACCACCTCTGAAGTAAACTCTAACAGACAAAAAAAGAATGATCAAAATCGATTTATAGCTGGCGGAGTTATCGCGTAACATACATTCCAAAAAGTCGAATTGAGAACTTCCTCCTTTTTGAAGTCGGTTGAAAATAGTGTATTGCTCTGCACAGGAAGTTCCTATAATATTTGGTACATTCAGTATAACAAATAATAATAAATATCATATTTATTTCCTCCACAAAGTTTTTAAATTTTATAAAATCACTTAATTTTAAAGTCTCGTGACTTTGTGAAGACTTGCTCCTGAACTAGGACATGTGTTTTTCAAAAAATTGTCTGTTATTTTACTGGCTCGGCAATGGCCACGTGTTCGGTACTAGTAAACGTCTGAACTCGCCCACGACTCTTTCGTGAAATATCAGTGTGACACGTCACACGAGACAGTCTTCACTTATAAAGATGTTACAGAGGAATAGAGCTGCACATATTCTATTTCATCCTTAGTCGTCTATTTCAATAATAACATGACATTAGATGGTCATTCTAAAGTCAAGACCACACGTTTTTATTCTAATGAACGTAACTGAATGACTAATTTAAAAAAAATTGAACTAATTTGAATCGAAATCCTAACCACTTTTACTTTGTGTTCGAAACTGTTTAAAAGTAATCTAATAGTTACATTATAAAGATTTATGTGGTGTCTCAATATCTATTCAGAGGTCGGCTTACCCGTGCCAAATTAATCGTTTAAAGTGAACAACGGGTGGAGCTCACTTGGCGAGTAATTTATTTTCTTCGTTAAAACATGTTCGGGGCATGTTTCGTTCATAAATCTTACTTCGAGTCGTGACGCGAGTAGGAAAGCATGTGCGGACAAGTTCTACAAGTAATGGACTTTAATTCATTACCGACACAAACATTTTTTGTTTATGAGCTCCTTGAGCACTGGTCGACACGGGTTAATAACTTAGCATTTATCATTTTCACTTCTCATATCAATGTTTATTCAAATACATCATCATCATCCGGTAAACGTCCACTGCTGGACATAAGCCTCCTTCATGGCATGCCACTTTGACCGGATGCAAGTGTCTTGGTACTCGTATATTTATCTGGTTTGTAATAATAATTGTATTTGGTGACCGCCCTTTGCCGTATTCATCTCGATAATTAACACTACGTTATCAAATTCTGACTACTACAGCACTGAACACTACTGTGTTCTCATGATGCAAGAACATAAACCAAGTGGCTTAGTAACTTGAACCTAATGGGTGAACAAGCATTCCATCCAACAGCCTGGTTAATCAGGATCAAAGCCTCTGTGATTAAAAATATACTGAAGGAGTTTCTTGAGTGCTACAAAGTAGGCACAGAACATTAGGTGAGATTGAGATCATCATCAACAGAATGTATGAGCCATAGTCCACCACGCGGGACCAGTGCGGATTGGTAGACTTCACACAAACCTTTGAATTTCTTCTCAGTAGTGTTCAAGTTTCCTCGCGGTGTTTTCCTTCATCGAAAAGCCAATGGTAATGATTGTATCATTCGTATATAAATCCCAAATAACGAATTGGAAATCATTGGTATGAGCCAGGAACGAACCCAGACCTCGACTGTTCAAAGACTGACGTTCTACCATTCTACCTAACCGAGTTAATATGGCTAGATGAGATTAAAACACAAACTTACTTTCTAAAAATCTGTAGAAACGTTATATTGAAACGTTCAAAATTCTTATACATCACACCATGCCCTAAATGGTATCTGATATTAATTATTTTTAGAAGAGTGTTTAATTGCTAACGTTTACAGCCGAATTTTCAAGTATGGATCGTATTTCTTACAAATTGTGTTTATGAGCGGGTTGAAATTTTAATTAATTTTGGATGTGATTCTGCGTTGATGGAATATTGGCTTGGTGTGAAATTCACTAAGTAGGAATACTCGATATCTGTCAGAAAGTGGAAGTGGTGTTGATTTGGTCGGATTTCAGTGAATGGATTTCATTTACGAGTAGGATAAGGGGTTGTAAAGAAGCCGCCACACCTCGCAGTAAAAGGATGGCGTCTTTGATATTATACATTTAATTTTGCCGTATTTTACCCCTCATGTGACATTGTAACAGTGTTGTTAGAGCGTAACTTCTGAAATATGGAAATATGTATTATGACACTGGTGTTTTAATGGAAACAACCTAACGGATTAATGTCTAAAGGACTAAGTAGCGATCAACAGGCCAGTCTTTCCATGTACTATATTATAAAAACATCTATACTATATTGTAAAGGCGTGGGCTGAAATGCAGGTCTGCCGGCGGCTGCCAACGGTAGAACTGAGCCCATCCGCCGTTTTGTTCCGTTAGTTTTTAGTAAGAGACCTATCGTATACCGTGAAACAAGGAGGAACAAATAAAAGTATTTGTATTTATTTATTTATGTGACTAAGAGTACATACCAAGCCTTGACGTAAAACAAGATCCATGTAACTTTAAACGCGAAAGTTTATTTCATGGTTAGTCCCACTTCTGTCACAGTGATAGGTTACGGGATCCGATCTACTACAGACTACTTTTTATCCCCGTTAAATGTTACCATGCGCTAATTATTTATTATGTATGAATTGCATAATGTTTCATCATCTATTACTTACGATACTATATAATCTTGCAAACTATTTTGCGTCCCTTGATTGTTGCCATTTTCAGAAATTCTGGCGCTACCCTTGGAATTCCCTGTTCGGATCCAATTCAAGGTCTCAAATCTTAAATACCAAAACGACGCAGGCACTTATGTTTGGTATTCGGCGGCAATGGAGGATGTGGGATGTCAATAAATGTGGTAAACAGGCCAAAGTTGACGTTCCGCCAATACGCGATGGTAGTGCCTTCTTGCTGGCAACACTCCGAATATGACATCGATGGCGGGCGGACGTTTCCCTTTAGCTTGGCCACCACAGAGTCAACACAAGTGGTCCTAACGCACACATTTCGTCCTTTCAATAAATCAAACGTCCGCCGAAGTCTGCTTTCAAGAAGCAAAAGAATAGAAAATACCCAGCAAGAACCAAAAGAGCCACATTCGATGTCTGGAAACAATTATCTGATAGTACTAGGCAGCGAGGCGGCGTTGGTTATCTTATAATTTATTGTTTTCGCTCGTCCCTAGGGGCGGCGTGCTTTGTGAGGAAAATTGGTTATGTCTGAGAAAGGTATTGTTTTTTATCTGGTACTGATCAACTCAGGAATATAGAATCAGTAAATATACACTTTCATACCACAGTTCCGTATGTAATTATAATGTAGGGCTGCGGATAGAGACACAGTATTTATTTTACAAAAGTGAGACGATTATTTTGGAAGTTCCGATTAACATCTAAACATCTCCTTATCAATTTTGTAATAGCATGACTTACATCCCTAAACACTTCAAAGCTCTTTAGAGGGTGATTATCCTCATTACTGCTTCATCAAAACAAGTAGGCACATGACAGCCCCCGTACCCCGCCCAACTCCGCGCTGCCCATTCTAGGGGAAGGCCGGTTACGGTCATTCTTGTCATATGCCTAACTGTTTTGGTGAGACAGTACTTGTATTCAGTTTCCGCATTCATTTGAATCCTTCAAAAATTTTGTTTGTTTTTGAGACTGTTTTATTTCATCAGAATACGATGTTCCAGTATTTGTTAGTATAAACTTAAAAACGATGTTAGTACAAATCAAATTACAATCTCTTAAAACCATGTCAAAAATTATTTAATTATAAAGGCTGCAGGATATGTGCAACTCTGTCCAGTGTTAAAGTGACAATCTAGTCTGGCTGCTATGGCTTTCAGGAGGCCGTTGGTGCTGCCTTTGACGCGATGCATCAGTGAAGCGGCTCTGTCTCTTATGATTTATAAGGCATACACTATCTTTATGGTCATGTACGGTTGACATTTTAAGCTCTAAGGACATAATTCAGTCAAGACTTCCATCGGATGTACGTGGCGTGATTCTGCAAAACAGTGGCATGAGTAATTCAGCTCACCTTACAAGAAACTCCGACTTCGAGAACTGACAAACATCGTGATGAGTATTTAACTTGTTCGAGAGTATTCCCTCCGCGCCAGGTGAAACAGTAAGAAAGAGGAAACTTCCACCGAGCTCCCGGCGCATCACAAAGGAGAATTAATTCTCAGTCGACTCCTGGTCTAGTTTAAACGGCAAAGAAACTATTATAAGTTCTGTGACGCTTGTTTTAATTTCTTATTGTAAGGTGGGTTTAATTTGAGTCATTTGATGTTCTGAGTTTTCCGTAAAATAAACCATTTCGCTTTTGCTGCAAAAGTGGTCGTTTTCGGCACTCTCTCACTCACTCTCTGTAACTACAGCGAAATATTTTGTAACTGCTGTTGGCGTTAGTTATCAGTGAGAAAGCCCTTTAGATTTTTTAACTGATAGTTGCATTAGTCCTGCAGAAGGGGTCTATGATTTTATAACTGATAGTGGCATTAGTAATCTGCAGGAAGGCCCTCGATATTTTTTTATTGATCTTTTATACGTACGACGTGAGGGCTGGATTTTAAGCGTCTGTATTGAAACGTCGATCTATTAGCTGATTCATAAAAGCACATAGGAATAAATACATACCTCCACATACCTTTAGATGTCCTTGTTTGATTAAGACAAATTTATTAGTCCTTTCGTAAAGAGTTTGGCATGGAGTCGTTACAAAACGCGAATACCTTCATAAAACAATACCAGAGTTGGCTGACAACAGCGTCTTGGCAACAACAGGGTGTGATTAAAATCTGTGAAGCGTGCACGCAAGATAATCTGGCATCAAACCAACGTCGCGTCTTTGATACACCCTGTGTGTACTGTAAACAATATTAATATACGAATATGAGATCGCAGGAGTTCAGGAGAACAAGAGATTAAAAAGGGAGAGCACAATATGAAACATAATTTACGTGTATTACAATTTTAGGAAAATGTGGCATACAGTATAATTGTCATAACCAAAGGTTTTTGGGTAAAGCTTTTCCAATTATAATCATATCATTTGTAGCATGAATAATACTTTTAGCGTAAAATGTAAAAATGATAAATCACCAATTACACCACTTAGTATACAAATATAAATTCGGTCAAGTCAGTATGGCTAGGCAGCTTAAATCTCTGAATGCTTCTGCCGTCCACATCGTCGCTTAATATCAGGTAAGATGGTCAAACGGGAGCCTATCTGATATATAAAAAGTCACAATTTTTCTCAAAACTTTACATGTAAACGAAAGCCACGTATTTCTTGGTAAGCTACAAGGAAAATAATTCTCAGCTTATCCCCAACTAGTCGTAAATTAACCGGAACAAAACTTAGGGATGACCTTCTAATCTAGATTAGATAGCAAGTTCACCTCTAGTCTGGTAACTTAGAAATCTCTACGTAACTGAAGCATTTATGCTTGAGGATCAACTCGGTACGGTCAGATGAACCTTATCGAGAGTATAGTCTGTTCTCGTTTGAGCAGCTTTTTTCAGGAAGTCAGTCATCATTTTCATAATAATTCTGCGACACAAGACTATAACAACTTGTTAGCTTTTAATTGAATTAGCTAGAGTAAGATACATAGCACTATCAATGGACACATCCGAAAAAGTCTCTATGTATTTGTATAAGAAAACGTCCCGTATTCAATTCGTTTCTAACTTACAACTTTCAACACGAAAAATGGCCATCATATGATTTATATCTTAATTTTGACAGTCCCGCTTTTGGGGGCGGCATAAATAAGTTATCACAAGATTTATTGTTGGGGCGCGATTGAAAAAAGAGAAATAAATAGCCACCTTGTGAATGAAGCCTGGGGGACGTCTTCCACTATTTATCAATACCAAATTAGTTTGACGGTGAAAACATTTGGATTGAATTTTTTTATGACGCGAATACATTCTATAACTTTAGGCAACATTCAGAGAAAGGTATGGGATTTTGGCCTGTTTTTAGCAAAGGGTTTCCAATCAGACCCAATCAGAGCACCACGGTTCATCCTTATGTTCGTCTGTCACATCAAAGGGCTGTATCTTTTGAACCGTAATAGAACCAAACCAAGTGTTTATTACAAACACCGCTGTACCTTTATAAATTATACTCGATATTAATTAGGTTTTATAATTATTTTTAATTACACATGATGTTGTTTTTGAACATTTTGACTAATGATGAAGAAATATTTATAATTTTCGGTCAACGGTTCTCTTCAATTTCATTTCATTTATTAATTCATATAACTTCTGCATCCGAATTTCCCATGGAATAACTATGTACCTTAATTCATCATTATCAACAGCGTATATATGCCCCCACTGTAGAGGCTCAGGCCTACTCTGCTACAGAGAGTGAAATTTGAGAGGGTATGCTGGTGGCAAAGCGCCCATACAAACGTAGTCCAGTCATATTTTGAGTATTAAGCTATGAAAATCAATGAAATTTTCAAGACACAATCTAGAAACAAATATCTGTGTCGGTGTGAGTCAAATTTTCGTTTTAATATATACTTCCAGAGTTACAGGGCGTCAAAGAATTGTATGTTACGGTAATAAAAAGCCCCAACTTTGAACCTGATTTACAAGAGTATGAATCAATTTAGAACAGTTTGGAAAAACCAACGACATCTGAAATTACATTAGTATACTGTATTAAAGAAATGGCTACATAATATATTGTATCCTTCAAATGATCCCTGGACTACGAAACATCCAAATAACGGGTGGATAACTTCGCGTAGTGTATGCTGTCTCACCGTACGCGCTCGGGTAAGACAGGGCTCGGATAGGGACAGCTACAAAACAATCCAAATTTGAAAGCGGCCACGTGGTCTTACCAACAAAGTCTCTTACTTATTTATTAAAACTTAATTTCCATTCGATATATGTTCAGTCGCGAGACTATACAACTGTTACTCCTTGCTTCACATAGATGTCACTACTAATAGAATAAATGGCGATGTTGATGTGTTGGCACCAGATCATTAAGTTAATTTTCAATTTAATTATATTTTCTTGTAGAACTATTTTTGAAATTGTATCTTTATTCCACCTGATGGTAAGTGATGATAAGTCTGTTTGGCAGAACAATGCTGACCCAGAAGCCGTTAGTTAATGAGGCACTGTTGCTATTTTTGCCAGACGACAGCAGTTGGCGGAAGGCTTACACAACATGTCGGTATCTAACCAGAGGTGTAACTCAGTAAGGAAAAACAACATACAGCCACAACCTTTGCTGGCGCAATTTAATATTGATCCTTGCTACCTAGGAAACTAAGAATATCTTATGCAAAGTTTGTGGTTGTATGAGTCTTTGTCCATAGTGATCTGCACACCAGACGGGCATAAAAATGCTCTATTGCCAACCAATATACCTTAGATTTTGTGTTAAATATAACAAAATGTAAAACCTGCTATTACTGTGACGGCTCTTTTTATAGTTTCACGAGCATTTTCATTCGAAGAACTCATTTTAAAAGTTTCTAGGCTCGAAGTTATCTCGTTGTTACGGCCGCCATTTTCTTTGTGTAATTTTCTCTAGTTACCGTTGAGGGAAATTGTTAAAAGCCATAATGAAGTTTACCCGAAGATTTCCCGTAATGTAACTTTCAACTCTATCTTTATGTACGCTTACTAATCTATATTTAACCAGTCATATATATGTAATATCGATAACCGATGGGGAGTAAAAGTTCTCGAGTGGCGGCCACGTACTGGGATTCGTGTGCCGGGACGTACCTCTACAGGATAGACCGATGACTTTGTTAATGTCGCGGGGAGTCGCTGGATGCAAGTGGTTCGGGAGCGGTCGATGTGGCATAACATGGAGTAGGACTATGTCCAGCAGTGGACTTTTGCCCACTAATGATGATGATACATATAACTGTTTTTTTTTATACTTGACCTAAGCAGTAAGCATATATCACTTGATCACAAATCACGATATCCCGAAAGAATCACTTAGTTTAACACAATAAGTTAAAGACCCAAGTGTAAAATACAAAACACAGGATTATAGAATTATGTAAAGGGAAACAGATAACAATTACAAACTTTCAGTTTGAACGAGTAACAAGTTTTCTTAATATCCTTTGAAAAGAATATAAAGTGGAACGTCTTCAAATTAATTTTCTTGGAAACTCGAACTAAATAAACCTGTGGAACTAATTTACCGAAGACAATGCTATGTAATTTTTCATTTGGTTCTCTTACCTTCAACCTAGACAGTTGCAAGAAGTTTAATTGTTTCGCTTCAGTCTTTTTTTTTATTTAATTTCGTTAGATCGCTTTAATCTGCTGTGGGTATCGATATATCGACTAAAGTATAAAATATATATCAAAATGAAAATTTCATACAAATTCAATCAAAATTACGTTATTATTCATTATACTTTGAACTTATTGTGAAGGGCAACTACGGAACCCTACACTGCGCGTGGGTCGACACGCACTTGGCTGCTTTTATAATAAAATTGTTGTTCCTGCAGTAATAATTTTAATAGTAACATGTAAAATGAAGCCTGATTTTAGTATGTATTCAAATTTTACGATGTGTATTCAATATTGTTATGAACATAAATTGTATTATATATAGTCTTAAAGCCCGTAATCCTATATGGGTAAACAATTGAAGAGCAAGTTACTATAGCAAACAGTTGCGCTGATTCGTGCCCCGCGCCCCGCGCAATTTCCTGTAGCGCCCGGCACAGCTTACAGGCTTCCTGTGTACGTCTAGGGCGGGTGGATGACAGGAGAGGTAGCGGGGAAGCCCCTAGGACCTGAAGACCTATAGCAAAACCTAACCTAAACAACAAGTTGTCTAAGTAATGACACTTTAAGTTCACGTGTAGTCTTTATCAAGGGAACAAGGACTTATATGTTACTTACCAAAAATACAAAATACAAAAATATTTATTGGATAAAACAATTGTGTAACAATAGTATAGCCATACAGTCTGTCATAGGGGAAGCCCTGTGCGACAGGTGTAGGCTCTTCTATGGATTACATTTTGCTTTGTTTTGTACAATATTTAAAAAATATTTAAAAACATGCTTTACTAAGTAGGGTGAGTGTGAGTGTGTGTGTGAGTGTGTGTGTGTTTAGGGACTTATATGTGGACTTATACAAAGTAGGGTATATATTTACCCATTTGCGCCAGAAGGAGGGCTATGTTTTTCGGAGGATGTATGTATAATTGTTTGTAACTCTCCTCGGCCTGATCGTCTCGATGAGTTTTAGCTTGAGAGGTGTCGTTAGATTCGTATTTACTGTGTATATCAAAATCATAAAAAAAAAAGTTTTCAAAAATTTACTTTCCATTCACTTGCTTTGTACTCGAGTGTACAAAATAAATGTTAAATAAATGCTCCCTCGAGGCACTGAGTAACAGTTTACAGACACAATTAACGCATTCAAAAAGACCTAAAAACCGACTTCAATTGCCTGAAAAATCGAGTTTTTGTTGATTTTCTTAAAGAGCAATCAATCAATTTCGATAAACGACCTCTGAAGTATGCTCTACATAACATTATCAAAATCGTTTCACTATTGGCGGAGGTATCGCGTAACACACATACAAAAACATACATGTTGAATTGAGAACCTCCTGCTTTTGTGAAGTCGGTTGAAAATTGAAACGCTTTAAAAGATGTACCTCCTATATTCAAATGAATACAAAGCCAATAAAACTTTCTTCGTTTGTGAGATGGTATTCAAGTTATCATACGAGGTTTTTTTAATACATAATGTGTCTTTTTAAGCGTCCTGTACTAATTTGGTAATTGTTATTCTTACAGAGATCTATTTCGTTGTGATGATGATTTGTCAAATACTCTATCAGCTTCTCACAGAGACACTCTGACTTGGCCATTTGCAGAGCAGGCCGACCCGCAATTTGGCCTATTCAGTTCGGTAGAACAGCGGTGCGTTTGGGGTCGCTTAGCAACGTGCATTGTTAGCTGTTTTAGTCAGATTTCGTATAGACATTCACAATAAGTAATTAAATTATAGTGGTGTAGTAAGATATTAACATTATACCAAAACAAACATCGCTTTTAAACCTCAGGCGTGGCTACAACTATCAGGTCTATAAGGGTTAATTCCCAGTGATATGGGTAGTTGATACGTAATTTAGATTGAGGCTGAATTGTCGTTTATAAATAACATAAATTGTCATTTTTACCACATTTGTCGACGAACAGACAAGCGATGGAGCAAAAATATTCTCGAGTGGAGACCTCGGACCGGGAGACGCGGGTGGGACGGCCTCCAGCACGCTGGTCTAACGACCTCAAGAGGATAGCGGGAAGCGAGTGGGTGAGGACGACGGAGGACCGGAAGGAGTGGCGCTGGGAGAGGCCTATCTTCAGCAGTGGAGAGACACGGGCTGATAAGTGAGTAAGTAAACATAAACGGCACACAGAAATTAGAACATCCGCAGACCGTGTTCTAATGAATACGTATGAAGAAGCTAGGTCAGACACTTTCGTTTGTTATACACAAGGTACACATAACAAAAGTGCACCAGAGGTTTGACACATGGCCGTCAATTAGAACGTGTTACTGTCAGTTACACGTGTGCGTGTATTTTTCTTACCTACTGAGGCCTAGAGGCGGAGAACCTAATGAGCCGCCGTCTCTGCTACCTTTCATACGGGAACAGAACAGTGCTATTAACACTGCTGTTTGGCGGCAGACTTAGGTAACATGATGGTAGCTAGCCAGGCGGACATAGAAAATGTCCTGTTACCAACCAAACCAAGTACCTATAGGTACCACTGGTAATCGAATCCGGGACTATATTCTGAGTCCTTTAGACTCAATTATTATTCGAAGACTGGTGATCTACACACAACTGAGCTACGGGTACCACTGCTTACTCAAGTATATCTGATACTCGGGTTGGTTCGGTGGTGGATTTTCTGTGTTCGCCTGGCTAGCTACCATCATGTTACCTAAGTCTGCCGCCAAACAGCAGTATTAATAGCACTGTTGTGTTCCGGTATGAAAGGTAGCAAAGACAACGCGTCATTAATTTTAGGCTTCTGAGTATGCCACGCTTTCCATGCGAAAACTGCCTTATCGCTGTTTAAAAAAATGAATATATTAAAATGCGTAATTTTCCAGCAACAGCAACTGAACTGCAATATTGAAATTGACAGTTGGTTGGCCAATAAATTGATGTAAATTGTAAATTGATGTTCGGTCGATGTCTCTAATGCTTTAGGCTGTATAGATAGTAGAGGAGTCTGGTTGCATGATCAATATGACCTGATAGCCTAATTAGCAAGAACGGAACATGTTCATTTGTACAATTGACGTGGGGACTTTAGAATAATTTCACCGCCGTATGAAAAAAAGAAAAATTATTTTCCAAGTACATAGTTTTTTACACGGTGTTTAGATAGTAATTTCAATTAGTTCGATGTACTTAACCTGTCCACAGGTGTGCAAATATTATAAACATATCTAATAAGGAATTTTATTGTTAAAAAATTAGTTTACATCGCATGTCAATTTGTACAATGTTAATAATTTTGTCATTAAATAATTCACAAGTCATCTCATTAATTTATGTCAAACTATAATTACAGGTATATTTTAATTATATATATTTTGCGGTACGGTTAGACGGCATCACGAGCATTTTTGTGAAATGCGTGTTGATGGGTCCGTCCACCCGTTCCGCCACTAGTTCAGTGGGCTGTTGGCGCCACCACGCACCCGACGCATCAGTGATGCCACTCGCTTGCACATATGGCCGGGAAACCACCTGTGCTCGCTAGCGCAAACGTCCCTGATGCGCTGCAGAAGCGTATTATGTATGCCTTCACTTGTATATCACTGGATACTCGTAGTTTGCTTTCACAGATAGATGCAATCTAATTTAACAAAAACCTGCGTCTTTATGTCTATCCTGCTTTCAAACACGTAATCCGCCGAATGAAAAACAAGACCGCAACCTTTTATCATTACATCTATTTTTACCCTGTTGCTACACGACCTGTCAAAAACTAAAAAAAAGAAAGTTTTAGGTAGTGCGAAGTGATTAAATGCTCCTAAGTAGGTTTTTCACGTCGTGAATGTGTTATATATTGATTTTTATAACCTACTAGCTTCCGCTCGCGACCTTGTCCGCGTGTACTTCAAGATGTATTCTCCTTGTTCGATAGGCACAGGTGACGTATATGACAAATTATTATACAGCATAAGGTACAAAATAGTAATCATAATCATAATATTTATTTTGCATAAACATGGTAATAAGGTGTTATTTTACAATTTAAAGTACAAATACATGTTTAGCCACATTAATACTAGGCATGCAAAATTAATGAGTCCTTATACTTAGTGATAAATTAATAACGAGAGTCTATAAATTCCTTAACATTATAAAAGCAATGAGACACCAACCATTCAAACAATTGTTTTTTGAACAATCCAATGTTTAGCGATTTAAATTCAATCGGCACTTTATTATACAATTTTATGCTCATCGCTAAATTGCTTTTTAAGAGGCTATGTTGGTAAGACCACGTGGTCGGTTTCAAGGTTAAATTGTTTTGTAGCTGTCCCTCTCCGAGCCCTATCCTACCCGAGCGCGTACGGTGAGACAGCATACATTATGCGATGTTATCCACCCGTTATTTGGATGTTTCGTAGTCCAGGGATCATTTGAAGGATACAGTATATTATGTAACCATTTTTTTAATACAGTATACTAATGAAATTTTAGATGTCGGTGGTTTTTCCAAATTGTTCTAAATTGATTCATACTCTTGTAAATCAGGTTCAAAGTTGGGGTTTTTTATTACCGAAAAATACAATACTTTGACGCCCTGTAACTCTGGAAGTATATATTTAAACTAAAATCTAACTCACCACCGACACAGATATTTGTTTCTAGATTGTGTCTTGAAAATTTCATAGATTTTCATAGCTTAATACTCAAAATATGACTGGACTACGTTTGTATGGGCGCTTTGACAACAGTACGAGTATAGCCTCTTAAATATTTTGCAGTTCTTGGTCCTTGCTCAAAGATCAACCTATCAGGGTTTCGGCAATTTCGAGAGCCTGATACACCAGCACTTAGAAACAGCTCTGGGTGTTGTTTTACAAAAACACACATCTCATAAATGTATAGAGAGGGCAAGGGCAATATAACAAGCTTTACAAAAAATGGTCTACATGACACGTCAGGAGGAAGACCGCATATAGCTCTTACACATTTTTTTTGACCAACGAAAACTCTATCGACATTTGTGCTATTACCCCACACGATTAAACCATAACGAAGTATGGATGCTATATACGCATGATATATGTATTTATTCTGTTACGTAGTCTAATAATTTAAAGAAACAAAATAAAATTCAATATCTGACGTAGTACAATCAAATAGTACTGTCACACATCTCATTTTACACTCGTGTAAAAAATATGTATCCAATTTCGTACCATGTCACTTTCACCCATTCTTGTTTCTATACAGTGCGTCAAGGGAAACGACAGATAACGGTGAATGTGACAAGTTTCGAAAGTGGACAAATATTTTTGTACTCGAGTGTACATATAATGCTAGTGTATAGTCTGTCTCATAGTGAAGTAGAGAGTCTACAAGCATAATTTTTTTACATTGTAGCCCGAATGTAGCATCGAGTAGGCATTGACAAATTTGCCTTGCTCTTTTATTTTATCATTGTTATCGGACTCAAACGTAAGTCATTCCTTATGTACTAACCTCTTACCAGGCGGTATGAGTACAGCGACTATTTCAGTCCAGGGCAGCAGCTCATGGGCCCTCCGCGGGACCATGACGTCATCGAAATACGTCGAGGACTTCTCAAACGTGTGACGTGTCACCAGGGTTATCAGGCTTCGCGGGAAAAAGCTCATGTACCTACATAATATACAATTCTTCAGAGTTTTAGAAAAAGATTTTAAATTATAATTCTTCCAAAAATTAAGTTTAAATAACAACAACAGCAGATAAGGTAAGACTCTATTCAGTGCTTGTCATGGGAAACGGATGTGTTGGTGATGTTTTTGGTACAGTTGTTATGGTTCCAATGGATTTGTTTTTGTTATGCCCAAATTGCCCATGTAATCCCACTAATATTATAAGTGTGATTTTGGACAATTTACACAATATGTCTTTATAAATTATAGCCTATATTATTGTAAAGTTTCATTCAAATCCATTCAGTAGTTTTTCCGTGAAAGTGTCACAAACATCCAAACATCTAAACATCCAAACTTTCACACTTATAATATCAGTAGGATGATAGATACAACATGGCCGCCACTGAGGTACAATAAAACAAGGTACATTCTATATGAAAGTGGGACAAGCATTGGATATAATATGACACAAGTATACGTCACGATGACGTCACGATTAGTGCTGCCAATAGTAGCATGTTTTAAACGATTAGGAGTTGTAGTACCGATGACCGCGAATTCACCCAGCTGTCACGGGAATGGAAAACCAGACTTATCATCTTATGGTACCATGGTTGCCACTGTCTGCTATTTCATTCATTCCCTGAAGCTTTTATTAGCAGCTTTTTAAAAAAAATAATGATCTTGTAGGTTTGAATCTAAATAAATATGTATATTTACATTTAACGAACTGTACAAGGATGAGCGATGATAAACTTAATTTGTTGTAAATATCTACATTGGAGAGGATATCCGACCCTACCGACGAATATCAGAGGCTTTTTACGAAAATTTATTGCATAGTTAATAAAATGCATGAATTTTTATTACCAACTCATGCATCCACAATAATTCTGGAACGCGTTTTCAATTTCGCAAATTGAAATATTAATCTGTGGAAAATGAATTTGGTTTTAAAATTTATGAGTTTACGAGACAGAGCTGTGCAGTTGTTACGTACTCGCATTACATTGATGTATGAGAAGAAAGTTGTCTCTTTTTAACACAGGGCATTCGTTATAAGAGCGACGATCTTTTTTGTCATTGAAAAAACTCAAACAAAATTTGTAACTAACATTTTAGGGTTCCGAAGCCAAATGGTAAAAAACGGAACCCTTAAATGATTCGTCACGTCTGTTGGTCTGTCCGTCCGTGTGTCACAGCCACTTTTTACCGAAACTATAAGAACTATACTGTTGAAACTTTGTAAATATATGTATTCTGTGAACCGCATTAAGATTTTCACACAAAAATAGAAAAAGAAAAAAATTGGGGGTTTCCATATTTAGAACTGAAACTCTAAACTGAACAGTTTGGGCGAGAGACAGTTACAAAATGGTAAAATGTGTCCTACCCCCTGTAACTTCTAAAATAAGAGAATGGTAAAACTAAAAAATACATTGTTCATTACCATGCAAACTTCCACCTTTCATTCAATAAACTCAAATATATATAAAAACACTGCGAGTATTATTAAAACATCGATCAAAGTTACAACGAACTACAAGAACTTTTATATTATGTTACTAGCTGCTACGGAACCCTTCAGGAGCGAGTCTGACTCGCACTTGGCCGCTTTTTTAAAGTCAACGAATCTACTGCCCTTTCGCAAACGCGTATGTCAGGAAACTTCGCAATAGTTCACTACTATCACCGGTTCCGTCAATCAATGGCGTCTGGAGGGAGACAGTCTGGTACACGTTTGCCGGCACGTGTTCACCACTCGATAACTCTTACCTCCCAACGGCTATCCGTGCTGAGAGCGATGTGGCCTGCTCATTGACAAGGTCGGTGATCGTTGAACTATGTCGGTCACTTTAGTTAGTCGACGGATTACCTCATTTCGGATTTTTTCACAGCGGGAAATTCCGAGCATAGCTCGTTCCGTAGCTCGCTGATATTGAACTCTCTTCAGGTTTTATTTATGTATGTACTATCAACAAATTTCACGCCTGACCACCATTAGGGCCAGTTTCGCATACAGTCGTGGCTCGGGCTGCTCCGCCTTGCTAGTTTTTTTGGGATAGATCATAAAACTATTAAAAACAAGAAAGCATTGTTGTATTTGTACACGTCCCGCAAGTTGGACGCCACAATGATGCATGATAAAATGACCCTAAACTATAACTAACTACTACAATGGACCCTAAAAAGTCATAAAAACTCATAAACAAAAGCGTTTTCGTCTCTCCTTATTGAACAAACGAAAAGGTGGATCTATATATATCGACACATGCAAGCAACTTGGGTTTGAAACTGATCAGACGGGAGCTTTGTCGATATTACATAGTTGAAACGTTTTCGTTTGCAACTGTTACTCGTACCTTTTTTTTCGAGGGGGAAATCTTTTAAAGATTAAAAACTAAAAACCCTTGGTGGTCATCGTCTGCGCAAGTCGAGGAGCCCTGGGAACTCCACGAACACTCCAGTGCTCCTCTCGCGCTTCGCTCCTACCCTTAGCGTTTCAGCCACGACAACTCAGCAGCTCCAGGCTGCAGCGGGACAGGACCACGCCGTACTACCGCTGCCTTACCTGGCACGGACACACGTCAGACACTTGGGACAAATGTCGTGACATCGGTACACATCGTACGGATAGGTTTGTGCACGCATGTGTGAGTAGTGCGTGCGCGCTATATACGTACTGTGCGTCTACCATGAGGTGCGGGCGACAAGGACAGAGCGATAGTTAACGATACACGTTATCGCCTGCGTAAACTCGTGGTAGACATCGAGTCCATAGCAAAAACTGCGGCCAAAAAACTAGGCATCTTATCGAAGGTCAGACGGTACTTCCAGCCATCACAGCTCTTGAGTCTATATTGCGCTCAAGTAAGATCATGCATGGAGTACCTCTACCATCTTTGGGATGGTTCAGCTCGCTATCAACTAGCTGCTTTGGACTCGGTGGAGCGTCGAGCTATGAGACTGATAGGCAACGATACGCTACTTAAGGCAAAGTACCAAAGCCTCGAACATAGGCGTCAGGTTGCCTGCCTTTCGGTATTTTATAGGATACATTTTGGAGAGTGTGCGCAGGAGCTATTTTTGTTGATTCCACCTTCGCCGTTCAAGTACCGGTCAAACAGAAGAACGGCAGACCTTCATCCGTACACTGTAGATATTCCTACAGCTCGCACCAAGCGTTTCGCTTCCACATTTATCGTGCGTACAGCAAAAATATGGAATGCACTACCGGTTTCCGTGTTCCCCGACAGCTACAACTTGGGAATCTTCAAAAGAAGAGTAAATAGGCACCTTCTAGACCAACACGTAACATCGTCGACCTCATCGTCACTTACCATCAGGTGAGATTGAGGTCAAGTGTTGGTCTATCTTCTTTAAAAAAAAAAAGATGCACTGGCCATTTTCGGCGCCATTTACGTGGAGGGGAAGTGAGGAATCGTGTATCGGTGGGATGTGGTGACGTACGGAATACGGAGTACTATATTATCATAATCCTGAAGCAAATGAATGATTTGAGGAAAAAATCACTGTATTCAATTTGCTTAACATCAAAAAATATAAACACGACTATATTGTTGGAGTTCATTTGATTACATTACCAGAAAAGATACCGGTAAATATTGAGGAAAACAAATAATAAATTTCAATATATGTACATTCAATTTGTGCGCTATTGAATTACTCCAAATTAGAATAGGGAAGTTATTTTACGAAGATGATATAGAAATTAGATTCGACCTTGATAAATACAGATGGAAAACAGGTAAAAGTAAACCGCAGCAATTCTGCAGTTTATCTAAATTTCTAGAACAATATGTTTATACTATTTTTAGTATAAAATATTTGTAAGGAGAGAAAGACAGCCTTTCATTTGAGTTGCTTTATTTGAACTAACCTTTGACAGCATGTTTTACTTTTAAAATATATAAAGAGGCCCAACATACCGCCCACCAAAGTCTACAACACTTTTCAAATACCTTACAATTCAAAATAGTGGACTGTAAACAATAAAGTAAATAAACATAATACAATAATATAACAATAACTAATAATATAAACAAATAATAATATAAACTCTAGTGCCATGGTGTTTGGGACGTGCTCTTGTATGGGACGTAACCTGCGTCGACACGCTGGCTCCGTCTCATACACAGGGGACAGCTCGCAGAGCCGGCACGGCTGCTGAAAATGCCCAAATTATCAAGCGCCGCAAATACTCTGCAATAGCCAACGATTATGAGTTTGCGGCGCTTGCAATGGAGACCATGGGGCCTTGGTCCACGGACACGAAGAAGTTCGTAAAAGACGTGTCCGTGAGACTGGTGCTGGCCGCGGGTGACCCCAGAGCCGGCGCCTTTTTCGCACAGCGGCTTAGCCTCGCCGTACAGCGCGGCAACAGCGCCAGTGTACTGGGCACCATGCCGCACGGACTGGCGCTAGACGAAGTGTTCACTTTGTAAATATACTTTTTTTTTATTATTATTATTATTGTATTTTTATTAGTTTGTAATTGTAAATAAGTTTATATCTTCTACTGTAAACAGCTAATTAATATCTCTAACAATCGTTACTTTTATAAACTTAAATACAATTGAAACTCAATATTTTGTAATAAATATGAAACTTATCCATCGCGATGTACTCGTAGGTAAATGCTTACGTTCATGAATTTTAAACTCAAAGATATGGATAACCGATGGGGAGTAAAAGTTCTCGTTGGTTCTCGTCGCTACCACGTACCGGCAAACGTATAACGGGCCGTACCCTTGATCGCGGGGAGTCGCTGGCTGCAAGTGGCTCGTGAACTGTCAATGTGGCATACCATGGAGAAGGCCTATGACCAGCAGTGGACGTTCTCCGGCTGCTGCTGCTGCTGATATATTTTGTCCCTGCGACGTTGTCTACTACTCTCGGTACCCACGTGTATGGTGCTACTAAACTTTCACACTTCCTCACGGCTCTCGTGACTCTGTTAGTCATTGAAACTTTGACACTGACATTTAGCTAACCAACCCATAGACATACGAGACAGTGTGAGTGTCCTCTGTCGCATACACTACACTAATATCGTAAATGCCAAAGTGAGTTTGTTTCTTGATGACTGATGACTTGAATTTTGTAAAGCAATAAGAAGGACGTAGGTGACTTTGTAGTCAAGAGGTTTTGGCTGTAAGTTGAAGTTTAAAAACATTCACACATACACATGAGTTGAGTTAGTTTGACGCGTGAAAACATAACTGTTCCTTGGATAAATTCATCTAAACTTCATCAGCGCTCCTCGGCCATAAGGCGTCCTACAAATTTTACAACCCATTAAAGTAGGCGTCTGTCACACCGAACTGCACATTACTTCAATAATTTAAATGAATGATGAGTTTGCACTTGACCTTACCTGATGGTGAGTGATGTTGATTTTTAAAAGTCTTTATTGATTATAAAATATACATAATCACTAAGCACCCGACACAGTCAGGCACCAGGTAACAATACCAAATACAATATTTCGTCGGCGTCTTTTAGAAATTTACTCATAAAACCTATAACATAATCAGAACAATGGTTGCTGAGTACACAACTTTTGTAAAGGTCGTGTTTATGACTTTAAATGATGATGATGACTGATGATGATTGTTATCATTCGGTCGATATCCTACGATTTTCAATTTTAAATCTAAATTTTTAGACGGGACACTTCTCCACGACATATGCCACTATTTACTGCCGGGCGCCACAATCGCATAACTCACTCATGAAGACTCATAAAGACCCCACCTTTGGAGTTGGTAGTTGCATCGAGCAACCCTGGTCTGGATCCGATGAACGTCACCCAGTTCGCTCGGCTGGCCTTGAAGCCGGAGCGAAGGGCTGATGGATCCCGGACTAGGCTACCCGCTGATCACTTCTGGGAGTAGACATTCTTGGGCTGAGAGGTTCCTGATGTCTAAAATCATCATTCAGTGTGGCAGCTGGACGTTGGCCATTTTAGACTTTTCGTTCGACATGGCTTGTGTCGTGTGTCTCAGATGCGGAGGTGCGACGTGCGCTATAACAGGGAGACATGGTGTGGAGTGGGACGTAACGCATCCGTGATGATACGCAGGCTTGATTAAGTTGTACATCCACCTTATGGGTACGAGTGGACCGGTATCAGACCGGGGTGCAGTACTCCGCGGTGTAGTATACCAGAGCTAGCGTGGATGTCTGCAGGACATCAGCGCGGGCGCCCCACGTGGTGCCAAGGTATTTGCTAATGGAGCTGTGGCGCACTAAAAATAAATCGAAAATAATTTCGAGCAGCGGTTACTTCCTGGCTTATGATGATGTTATGTTGTATAAATCTAACAGTGTCTATATACGGATTTTTGTGAAATAATCAAAGATAAACGACTTTACAGACGACTGACAGATACTCGTATGTTCAAGGACAGTTTTCGCCTTTGTTCGTGTTAATTACTACATTTGGCAGTCAATTTTCTGGCTCGGCAATGCCCACGTACTCGGTACTAACTTAACACCTACACCCACCCACGGTTCTCGTGACAATGAAATCTATTGACACTGACGTTTAGCAAATCAACACATTGACACTCGAGTCAATGTGAGTACGCTACAGAACATACACTACAGTCTCTATAATCTGTTTCTGTTTATGTTTCCCCGTTGTAGACAATATATTTCCACGGCAATTCAGAGTAAACTTTGTCTTGTGCATTTAAGAAAAACTGACTTTTTATTTTTAATAAAAATGGTGTAACAGTCGACCGTTTTAAACCTCTCTTAACTTAGTTTCCACTAGATTAACCAAAGGACTCCTGATCTTAATCCGACGGTAGCAAGAGCCAAACTTGTTTGTGCTGGTAATTGCATTGAATTCACTTTGTTGAGAGGCAACGTTTTATTATGTCGTACCTTATTCTAATGCAAATTGTTGAGAGCCACTTCGGCGGAGTGTTCCAGGTTTGATGTCCCGCCCCGTGCGTATAAAATGTATGAGAATTGAGAGACTTTATTACTTTTTTTTAAATACCACCCTGTGTGCGTTCATATTCAGTGAACAGGTTGACCAAAAGGTTTGTTTTATTTTTCAATTTTTATTCTATCAAAGTGGGTTTCAGAAGTGAGATATATTCAGAACATATTCTGTATGACAAAATTACTGAAAAGATAAACGTTCGCCGGAAAAGAGAATGACTACTTGATTTTGCTTTCATTTTTAATTACTGCCATTTTGGTACAGTGATCTCATCGTGCGAGTACGTGGAACTAATGTAAACAACAACAAACAATCAAATAACAACCGTATTTCTTTGATGTAGTGGCGATTTTAGCTACCGGTACTCTTCTTATCATTTTAGAGGTAAGGGGTAAAAATTTATAATAATAATAAAAATCCACTATCAATAAAAATCAAACATCTGATAATGAATCTTCGCAGACAATAAATCTCGTGATATTTACTAACTGTGAATATTTAATTAAATAAATAAAAAATTACAAAAAAATTTCAAACAATACTGTCATAAAATCGACGAATAATCTATTTGTTTCGTGTGTGGAAATCGTTTGTGTTTATTCTTAGTTATTAGTTAGTTATTGTGTGTATGGTTATTACGTTAACATAAAGCCAAATCACACGATGTTTGATTCGTTTTGAACAATGTTTTCGCTTTTCATTCCCGACGGAAAATGTAAAACAATGTTTTGCGATACGTAATTTGTTGGCCATTTAATTTATTTGCTGGATGTTTTAATTTTGAAGAGGAAATGGCTTTGGGTTTTGTTGATATCAGTTGTTAGTAACATCGACAGATTTAAATTATTATTTATATATTACTATATTAACATTACAGTGTAAACCAAGTCGTTAATATTTATACTAAACAGTACAGAGGTAGTTATATGCCAAATGTATTCTCACATGTTAGACACATTATCTCAAATCCCTTCCATTCATCCACAAATACATCTACGTCTGGACACTTGTCGGAGGGCGTGTTGAGCGCTGCGAGAGCACGGAACATGGGAGAGTATCGGCACGCCTGCGCACGCGCACGACGCGCGGCGAACAGACGCGGGTGTCGGAGTCGCGTGCGACTCTCCGGCTCATAGAGACAACACATCTTTGACAAAAGCGTAGGGCAGTTTCTACTGTATAATGTCTGAAGAAATATTTCTAATACAGTAGGTAGAATCGACACAGCACTCATTTGGAACCCTTCAAACGCCATCGTCTGTGTTTACCGACTCAACGCGACGCCCAACGGTCACAGTTTGCAGTCCCCTCGGCGCGGGCTCTGTCTACAGCACAATCGTGCTACAATTTGTTTGGGCTTGTAGACACTACACGCGTCAAGTGGTAAATCGGTTAGAATCGACTTGTAGCTTCGCTTCACTTTACGGTTTAATCTATGTACTTTGGAAACAGACGAGTTGGTAGAGTAATTAGTGGACGGCAAGTGTGAAGTCGCTTTTAGATATGCCATACGAAACATTAAGAAATCAAGATGAGTGTTTTTATAGATAGTTGTCATCTCATCTGATGCTGATGGTTGTCATCGCACGCTATGTTTGCCCCTCTGAAGTTAGCTCTCCGCAACTTCAAACATGTACAGACGGAATGTGTGTGTACTATTTTCGATAATAACTATCCCTAGATGACATACAACACTAGGACATTTATTGACACCCGCTAACTTGCCTTGCCTCACACTTATATGTTAATAATTGATACTTCGCGGTCTTTTGTGACTAACATCAGAGGGGCAATCTTTTTGTGCGAGTACTGTAGCGAGCTGTGTTATCCATAATAATACATATTATACTTCTTTGTTACATCCCCGGATTTAATCACTATTTAGTTCGTTTTACACTACTGCACCGCCACATTGCTAAGATTCTTTAAAAAAAAACTGCACGCCGCTCGAGCTGTCATTCCCGTCATTCGTTTATGTTCCTGTGATGCACCGTTTAATAATAATAATTGAAATAGTGAAATTTTGTGAGGGTTAAATGTGAGTCTGAATTACTCAGGTTTTTGTATAGAGATAGTTAAAGTGTTTGAAAATGATGTAAGCAACTGTTTATCCCAATGGAACAAGCAGTTCCCGAGGGATGATTTATGAAGTTCACCAAAACAAAAGAGATGCGTTGTGTAAACATATGAACACTCGAATACAGAAATATGTATCCATTTTTGAACTATATCACGTTCACCTTTAATTGACATTTCCCTAAACACACTACACAGAAAATAGAAAGAGTGAATGTGGCATGTTTTGAAAGTGGATACACATTTTTGTTAATACGAAACCGAAAAGAAAAACTTACGACTTCTTATTTTTAATACATTAGACGAGTAAACTTCCGATAACCATAAATAAATAAGAACACAGCGAAAACATGCAATACTGCCACATAAAAACGTAGGTACCGTAAAAAAAGTCGTCACATACAAAATCGTGTTCAAAGGAAGGTAATATTTACGGCAGGACGTCCAGTCCCAAGGGTTTACGTCTAATTTATTTATAGCCAGCCCTTGGCCGGCGAGAGGCCGTATTGATGTCATTTGTTCCCATGGACTTGGTCGCTTGTATACGCTGAAGACACGTACAACGGGACGGTTGTGTGCCGAGGAAAGTAGGTGCCTAGCACCGGTCATGCGCAGCGCCTCCTCGCCACGCAAGTGAGAAACAGATAACCTTGAAATTAATTATCAAATGAAAGCGATATGAAATGACAGCTTACGTAAAAGCTAGGAGTAAAAAGTCTATAATACTATTGAAAATTCAAACCTATGTTTCGTAATAAGTCATAGTGGCGTATCAAATGACGACTCTGAAGGAATCAAGTTCAAATTCAAAATCAAGTTAAGGTTACCAAAATGTAAGATTTTTAATAGCAATTTAGTTCCTCTTTGAAAAATAATTAAACCTTCAATTTAGTATTTACAAAAAATTATGTGGATATTTGTATGTTCCATAAATACGAAATTTTAATTACTAATAAATTATAATAATTAATAATAAAATATTTAAATGTTTTATGTTAGTAGTTATAATTAAAAATACACGTCACACGTTTTGTTGATCCGTAAGCCACATCTGTATCATATCTCTTCTTCATTAATGGCAAAATATTTGGTGTTTTCAAGACAGGTCCGTTCAGCCCCTACTTACGATGACACACCCACAACTAACAAGGCCATGTCCGTTATTTAACAGATCTATAGAACTGATTGTTCAGGAGTCCCAACTGCATGGAAAATACGTCGAGCGCAGAACGGGTAAAAAAGTAATGAGGTTGAGATTTATTTTACTCCGGAGATTGAATGCTTGCCCTAAGTTCTGTCGTTATTGCGAAGTTTGATTTCTACCCTTCACAATAATTTGCATACTGTTTATTTTCCTTAGTAATGGGTTGCAATTTCCAATTGGAATTATCTCTTATCGAACGAAAAGTTTCGATGTCTGTTTAATTGTAAAACATTCTCATCCAGACTGATTCTTTTCCTTTCATTACAACACAACAGTGTTATTAACACTGCTGTTTGACGACAGACTTAGGTAAAATATATCAGTGATATCTTCCAGACGGGCATGTACAAATGTCCTATTACCAACCAAACTGAGCTTCTTCTCGATCTTCGGATTCTGAGTACAACTTGGTAGCTGCTAGGCCACGGAGGGAGGCCCTTGATGGCCAGTGACGATATGGCTATTAGATGCTAAGCTTGCGCACCCATAAGCCTCAATGTAATGCGGCGCTGGCTCTGCTACCTTTCATACCGGAATACAATTTAATAAGGCTGTTTTAGGTTTCTAATAATCTGTTTGGTGGTAGACTTAGGTAAATCTAACCAGGTTCCTATAGGGCCTACCATTAAATCCCACTGGTTATCAAACTTGGGACCTCTAGATTGTTAGCCCAAGCGTGTAGCAATTCCAATCCGTGTAACAAACCGGACATCATACTCAGCACCAAAGGTGTCCATAGCGGTAATGAATTCCTCAACTATCATATACACCCTTTCTGTCAGCCCAAGATATCTCAGAGCTGTTACATCAGTTGAACTAATAGTATAATATAACAGATCGGAATATACGTTTTATTTTATGTCTCTGGGTGAGGACATTTTTACATCAGCCATCAAGTAAGATGAAAGCCAATTGAAAACTGATGGTACATAAACAATCCAAAATTACATCTTAGCCTTCGTTATAGATTGGGAAGTGTGATATAGACACCCCGCTTGGCAGGTGGGTTGGTAGCCCGCTGTAGGAGTTCATTCAGCCTTTCAAATGATGGCATGGGATGTACAATACTTTTAACAACTCTTTATTGTTGCATTTCTATCACAAAAAAACTAAATGAGAAACGGATGCTGGGAAGGGTCCTTTTATTTCGTTATTTTGTACAATCATACTATCCTTACATCTTGCTTTATTTTGCCTACTATGTCAGTTCATAATATGATTTTACACGTTCAGTATAATTTAACCTCGTACAACGACAAATGACATTTAAATTATATAGCGGCAGCTGGGTTGAAACAAAGCGAAACCACCGACACATTGACGTAATAAGTTAATAGACATGCCTGTATTCATAGAATACGCATTTATGTAAGTATCCAATATTGCACGAGTTAAGTGGTTTAGAATTATGTCGTGGCTGCAACAAACAGCCCTTAAGAGGGTATGCTGGTGTCAAAGCGCCCATACAAACGTAGTCCAGTCATATTTTGAGTATTAAGCTATGAAAATCTATGAAATTTTCAAGACACAATCTAGAAACAAATATCTGTGTCAGAGGTGAGTCAGATTTTCGTTTAAATATATACTTCCAGAGTTACAGGGCGTCAAAGTATTGTATTTTACGGTAATAAAAAGCCCCAACTTTGAACCTGATTTACAAGAGTATGAATCAATTTAGAACAATTTGGAAAAACCACCGACATCTGAAATTTCATTAGTATACTGTATTAAAAAAAATGGTTACATAATATACTGTATCCTTCAAATGATCCCTGGACTACGAAACATCCAAATAACGGGTGGATAACATCGCGTAATGTATGCTGTCTCACCGTACGCGCTCGGGTAGGATAAGGCTCGGATAGGGACAGCTACAAAACAATCCAAATTTGGACGCGGCCACGTGGTCTAACCAACAAAGTCTCTTAACGTCATCCCTCTCCTAATGCTCCCATACTAAATGTATGTTGGCATAATCTTATAAAATAGAATAGATGTCTTTGATAAGTAATTACCTAAAAATAGTCGACGTAATTATAGTGCCGCAAAATAAATATCATTAATTTACAACTTTATAGTTAGCTACAATAGCAGTTACGCAGCTAATGGTTCATAGATGGCGCTTTGAACAATAATCGAAAAAAGTGTTGAAATGATAATTATGATTCAGTGTGAAGTTGCATGTTAATGATACTCATTTCGCGACATCACAATCTGATGTCCTATTTTTAGATAGTTACTACACAAATCCAGTTATTCTATTTTAAGATATTATGGCAACATAAATTTAGTATGAAACTTTGATGGAGGTAGATCGCCTTAAAAGGCAAAATTATTTACTGAAACCAATTAATCATCATCATCAGTATCCTCCCTGGTAAGACACCTTGCAAGGTCGCTAGCCACTGGCATCCCACGACTCCCGCGAGCCTTATCAGTACGTCAGTCCATCTAGTAGGGGGACGGCCCGGAACTTGTTTCAAGGTATGTGGTCGCACTGGAGAACTTTTCCTCCCCATCGGTTATTCATTCTTCGTGGCCTATCCATTGCCACTTCAGCTCACTGACTTGGCGAGCTATGTCGGTGACCTTTTTTAGCCTACGGATTTCCTCATTCCAGATTTCAACACGTAGAGAAACTGAAATTATTGATTTGCAAATCTTGAAAAGCCAGCAAAGGATATTTCAATATATTACTTAAGTAATCAAATTGGTTACCTTATTGCTTCTTGGAATTGTATTTTGCAGTAAGAATAGAAAATATCAAGTACAAATTCTATAATTTCAATGTAACTTTGATAGTACATTTTTGGACGTCATGAATTCATCTATTGACTTTAGAGAAGGCATTCTGCAGGGATTAAAGGGTCAAATAAACTGTATGTAGTCCGGTCATCCTCAGTGAATTTTACTCTTATTTAGAAAATACATTGGAAAATAAATGCTAGCAATTTCCATAATATTAATTTTGAAAACTAAGGTGTTAATTTAGCTTTAGGAAGGACTTTTGTTTATTAATTGAAATCCACAAATATTGTACGCCTTCGGGTAGGATATAGAGATGCTATCTATTACACCCAACATCGATGTACCATCTATATTCACAATAAAATATTCTGATTCTGAAGAAGAAAAAACCCGGTACACTCGGATAGGGCTTACACGGATGCAATGCTAGTTCGAGGGTAGGCTACGTTGGGACCTACTTTGCACATCATCAGTCCAATTACTTAATGCGGTGTCTATTATATTTACAAGTTAACAATGTGAAATGGGAAAATTACGCGTTATGTACCACTGTGCATGCGATTCGAACAGCTCGCCCAATGATCCGGAACACAGTGGGTCGAATAGTGCAATGGGTTGGACAAAATAGGTTAGTATGTAACGTTACTTATTTGCACAGTGGACGCATTCCGTCGCTTATTGAATAAATATACATTAAAATAACGCTATGAATTGGATTTTTCCTGATAAAATCAGGAATTAGAAAATCTATAGAACTAAATCAGCCGTGGTTGGTTAAACACTTACTTACTTACTTACTTATCAGCCCGTGTCTCTCCCAACGTGCGCCACTCCTTCCGGTCCTCCGTCCTCCTCATCCACTCGCTTCCCGCTATCCTCTTGAGGTCGTCAGACCAGCGGGCTGGAGGCCGTTCCACCCCGCGTCTCCCGGTCCGCGGTCTCCACTCGAGAATCTTTTTGCTCCATCACTTGTCTGTTCGTCGACAAATGTGGCTTGCCCATTGCCACTTCAGCTTGCTTATTCGAGTAGCTATGTCGGTCACCTTTGTACGTCGGCGGATTTCATCATTCCTGACTTTGTCGCGCAAGGATATTCCAAGCATAGCCCTCTCCATCGCTCGCTGTGCAACTTTGAAGCGGTAAACAAGCCCCAATGTGAGCGTCCATGTTTGTTTAAGCACTTAGAACGCTTGAATATAACGACTGCCCTGAGTGCACTCCAGAGTGAAAGACACACCAGAGGGCACATATCCACCAAAAGCAAAAATAAGGTTGCGTATCTAGGGCTCGTTATAATAAACTCTGCTTAATCTAGAACTTAAGGCAATCTTGCTAGAGATCGCCTTATCCTTGAGCAGATCCTTAAGTACTAGCTTTATTAATTAACGTTACTCATTTGAGATCTACTCATCTCTATCTCTAGCACATCTTTGGAAATCCACAACGAATGTAATTGAATGAGTGTAGGAATGACTTCAATTTTATGCTCAGATTTGGGCGCAGTAAAGTTATTTATCGAAATAACTGTAATTCAATTTAAAAAACCTTGTTAACTTTCTGATAAATGTACATTTATACAAAACACGTCCTTAAGTCATCAAATGGGCACAAACTCAGCGTTTAGACCGAAAATCTGAGAAAATCTCATGAAAACGGAATAAAAATATCCGCTTTTAGTAGCTGTTTGACAGCTGCCTTTTGAGAATTCTCAAACGAGACCGAGGTTGAGACTTAGGCTTTAAGGATAGTTATCTCTACGAGCTCTCAAGCTAGAGCTGTGACTTAAGCAGTGTTTATTAATATAGGCCTTGGACACGTTCTGATACATGAAAAGTAGGCGCTTTTGCAACTTATTATGATGGGCAAAGTTGCTGAAAAGCGATAAGTTGGTCGCAGGAAGTCCTGGCTGCGGAACATTCGAGAGTGGACGGGAATCGCGAGTGCCACCGAACTTTTTCTGCATAGAAAATTCATTAAGAACACATATCCATTAAAATACTATGTTATTAAAATACTCATACTCAGATACAAAAGGGGTGTATCTATTTATTACGGACCTATTGTGACCAATAAAAATTGAAGGGGGTGACAAATCAAATCCGATTTGCAAAACCAAATTGTGTGCTTTTATGACGAATCAGAGCAAATTGTTTTAACGAACGATTGCATCAAAAATAATGAAAAATAGCTAGCATGGTGGAACGCTTCTTCCATACTCTATATGATTATATATTGTGCTATTGGGGAGGTTTATGTACAGCCATTGAACGCTTTCTGTGTGACCGTAGAAAAATTAATGTTTCGATTAAAGTACGAGTGTACTCGTACCATCAACTGAACCGCAGTGTACATTCAGAAAGAAAGAGCACACAAAATATGACCTGAATCCGTTGACGGGGAACCCCGGGTTTCACGTGAGGGATTACGAACAATAAGTACAAAACATTTAGTCATTGCAACGAGCTACAACCATGTGACTTACGCTTACAGACACAAGCGTTTAGAGATATTTAACTTAAAACGTTTCGTACTTTATTTTATCGTTAATTGTTTAGCGAATAATCACAATATTTAAATGACACTTAAAATTTTAAAAGTTATTATTATTCAAACCTACAATTATGTTTTATATGAAAATAATGTTTAATAGTTTTATTATTACTAGAAACGTTATTTACTGAGGTAAATACAACATCTAATGAGACAGATAATTGATATATTATATGTACATATTCCTTCCACATGGAAACGGTAGAATGTTCGTATGGATATTTCACGTTCAAATGTGACATAGTAATATACATGTCTATAATAGACTTATGGAGATCTGTCATTTCATAAAATTTATTATTAGTTATTCTAGGTATTATCTACCTCTATAGGAATTTTATTAAGAACCTAATCATCCGTTTCGGCCCTAGAGTATCATAAAGCCAAATATGCACATAACAATGGCATAATTATGTGGGCGGTGTAACCAACATTTTGTCTATTTCTGCTACCAATCAATAGCACATAACATATTCAGTAGCATGCTTCAGTCCTATCCCTTATCGTTAATCATCAGTACTAGAGATGAAATCAAAGTTTGCATCGTTGTATATAAAAAATCATAACAATTGAAACACTTTTATCTGCGACTGTACACACAGTACCATTTACTTACCGAGCATCGCTTGCTAAAACGCACGGTACACACGCGCTTAAAAGTGTATTTACAAAGAATAAGCCGGGCATACCCGGGTATTGTTTAATTCCGTGTACCCGCATTACCCGGTTAACAAAGCGAGGTTGTGGGGACTAAAAAATGCAAGCTCATCCTACTGTGAAGACGGAAACTGCATCTGCTTTGGGACTAAGACAAAAGGTTGTCTTTGATAAATGTTACCTACATAGTTTTTCTTTCTACTTTATTTCTATTTCATACAATCGTTGTGATACAATAAATTCCTTGTGGTATAATTCCTACAGCACATATGCTATAAGCGTATATATAGCTACACTTTTAACACATTCTTGTCACATCTAATTATAGAATTCCTTGCCAGTCCGTATTTCTTGAAGATTAAAACTTGGAATATTCTTTAACGAATAGTAAATAGGCAGATAGACAAAAATCTGATGAGGTTGAGGTTCATCATCGAGCTGGACCTTAAATTAGTAGCACTTTATTAGACCGTGACGCTAAAAAGATTTTATTGTAATAGAGTGGGGCAATAATTTTTGTACCTTCATGATCGTTTCATAAGCTGCGTTTGAACCATGTTTAATCTGTAGCATTTTTTGTGGTACCTCCACACCATTGAAGTAAGAGTGTTGCTAGTTCATAGAACTACATTGTTTATTAACGCCTACTCTTCTTATACCGAAATATAATTTAATTTTGTGATAAGTTGATTATTATATTCCTAGTTACACTCGATATATCCGGTCTCTCTAGACTACCACTGCAAACACTATTCAGTTCTCTACGCCAAAGCTGAGCTACAAATACCTATAGATGATTGTCACTAGAGAAATCTATTTCAAAGTCAATAGAAAAGTAAAATAACAGGAGTATCTTTAGAGGGCCATTGCAAAATAAGCTCAAAGCGAAACTATCAACTGGATAGTTGAATGCGACAAGTACACCGACGTTCAAGAGCGCCGGATATCCGAGCGGCCATCTTGGAACCGGATCTAGCGAGATATTATACTCGGGTTACGGTATACCCGGGTACCGATCCGGTTGATTATTCTAGTACGTAATGTTTCTATTTTTGCTCGTTACGTTAAATCTAGTTTCTAGATTTTAGGTAGTCCAGCTATAAAAAATAATATAATGCGTTGTTTTAAAAATGGAATCCACACGAAATAAATATTAAAACCTCTACTGTTTGCCTCATATTGTCAGGACATAATTTGTGCCCAGCAAATGTACAAATAGTTCGCAGAGAGTTACAAAGAGTGAGGTAGTGAAAGAACATTCATCTCACGTGATGTTAAAGTATGAGAAATCAATTGAATTAAGAAATGTATTTGGAACACCAAAGTGCTATTTATTGTCACTGAAGTTAGGTTAAGCGTCGGTGGCGCAGTTGATAAGGAGCGGACTTTCAATCTGAGGGTTCCGGGTTCGAATCCAGACGTGTACCTATGAGTTGTTTTTCAATTTAAGTACATTATCCGATTGCTTAACGGTGAAGGAAAACATCGTGAACAAACCCGCATGTCTTGAACAGGCATGTGAAGTCCGCCAATCCGCACTGAGCCCGCGTGGTGGACTATGTCCCATACACTCTCTGTAGGAGAGTATGGCTGAGCCCCTGCAGCGGGGACATATATAGGCTGTTGATCATTAGGTGGCAAACAGGCATATAAAATTGCCTTACCATCAACAATATCGAGTATAGATAGACACTGCTGGGAATCAAACCCAGGACCTTTAAGAATAAGTAAGTGGAAGTCCCTGGGCTAAGTAATGCTGTGTTTAATCAAAATATAAATAATAATGTTGTAAAGTCCTGAGAATTGGCAAAATCATTTATACGTTTCCGCATAGCGGATTTATGTGAACATAATCTTTCAAGAAGAATTTGCTGAAGTATTCCCTAGATTTGTACTGATGGATTGACTTGTCAAGCAACAGTCATGAAAAATGGCCCGTCAAAAGAACCCGTTAAAATATATCATTATAAGACCGATAATGAGCTCTTTGAGCGCTTTCAGCATCAAGTGCATTAAAAAAAAGAGTACTTCCGCACGAAGGGTTCTGTACCATTATATATAAAACACCCATAAATCCTGTTTGTTGTATGGGAGCCCCCTTAAATATTTATTTTATTCTGCTTGTTAGTATTTGTTGTTATAGCGGCAACATATATACATAATCTGTGAAAATTTCAGTTGTCTAACTATCACGGTTCATGAGATACAGCCTGGTGACAAACGGACAGACAGACGGACGGACAGGACAGCGGAGTATTAGTAATAGTCCCATTTTTAAGAAGAAAAAAAGCTTAGAAATTGTTTAAAAGCTTACGAGGTAAAATTTCAAGTGACTGAAAGCAGCGTCTATCTGGGTACCACTGAAATCTTACTTTGAGCACCAAACAATGGGGCTGATGATGACAAGGAATATATTTTGTGATATAACTAAAGTAAACAGCGATTTAAACAAACAATCTCTCCAGCTATCGAGGTCTATGCTCCGGACGGCATCTGGGAAAGTCTGGAGCACTCTCAATAGATTCAGATCCCGCTGAAGCGATGAGCTTATGTCGATGGTATATTTCCGTTGCCATGACAACTAAAGCAGCCTCCTTCCTTAGAGCTACTGGGATGTCAGGCACCGCTACTACCTAATTTTGTTTTGATTTCAAATCCATATACTCAAATAAAGTTCTTGTCAATTCAATTTACGTATTACTACGCACATTTAAAAATGAGAATTAGTATCTCACTAGATAATACTAAACGATAAAAGCCTTGGATCCTCAAACTCATGAGTCTCTGTTACCTTTCTTTAATTGGTGGTTAGCGGAAGTATATTTGTTTATGCTATCTTGGTGAACTACTGTATGTTGTCTAAATCTGCCGCCAAATAACAGTATTAATAGCATTTGTGTTCTATTAATGATCGATCACAGGGCCAGCAGCGCCTGAAATCATTAATTTATGGCTTTTACGTAATATTTCAGCCTTCATTAACTATCAGGTCAAACAAATACACAGAGTGAAATTTTTGTTAGATGGAATCAATAAATGAAATCGATATAATTTTTGAAAATAGACCCAAGTTAATTATGTGTCAATGGGTTTATATACATGGTGTATATTTCATACGGGCATTTAAATAATCTAGGTTTAGTTTACGACCATAAAAATCATATGTAATAGTAATTTTGTTAAATAGCTTAATTCATAAAGAGTTAATCATTTTTAAAAGTACGACCGAGCAGCAATGTATTGCGTCCAAATTGACTTGACAAAGGGTAAACAGGTTATTGAACTGTCATGATATGACGTGTAAAAGAACATTAGATGTAATTGATACATTGCGTGCTCAATTGTTTTGTATGGAAAAAATACACAATTAACCAACGAAATTTATGTAAACGTGTTGTTTAGGAGCAGCGCTGATTACCATCAAAATATACGCCCGTGTGAAATATACACGTTGTATGTTTGGATGTATTTCACTAGATTGACTGGATTGTATTTGATTATACCACAAAAGGCATTTTGAGTTTCGTCAACGCATGGGATAACATACTAGAACAAGTATTAGTCGAATCTATAAATATTTGACATAGATTTGACTTAGATGCACACATAACTAACTTCACCGTACCAAATACACCCGTCATAAACATCCTCAACTTGCAACTCATGTATAAAACATCATCCAAGGTATAAACAGGATATCGTCAGATGGATCCGGATAAATGTCCGGATAAATCCGGACTCTGCACTGTTTGCCGTCAACCAGCTTATGAGTTGAACTAGCCTAGAATCGGTATCACAAGTTTGTAATACGGTTTGGAAAATATTTGTTTTGAGGCGAAACTGGAGCTGTAAAGCTTTAGGTAAGCGTGTCTTTGTCATCGTATCATGACTGGTGAGAGTATATATATTTTGACTTCGCTTCTGTCTCTGTTCTGATGATGGAATCGGAAGGTGATGATATGAACTCCTAAACTACACATGATAAAGCCGTCAAGTTTGGGCTCGTTTTATTAGTTCTGATAGGTACTCTTAAGTAAATCCAATTACAATGAATTATTACAGTACCGTCAATATAATAGCTTGTATAAAAACCGGCCAAGTGCGAGTCAGGGTCCGCACACCGCGGGTTCAGTACAGATTGTGAATTATTAACATACTATAAATCATATTAATAAGAATAAGGAATCCGGTCACTTACCCATAATCGGCCACTTCCAATTATAACAATAATTAGAGATATATCGAGGGTGGTAGAATAATCGCGGGTTGTACTTTTTCATGAATTTTAATTATGCTGATAAACTAAAATTTCAACCTGATATCTCTATGTGTTCTTGGCAAAAAAGATTAAGACAGATGGACAGACAACAAAATGATCTTATAAGGGTAACTTTTTCCTTTAGACCTCTAAACGAAGCCCTAAAATTGAATTTTTTAATCAAAAATCTTTGAAAGTAATTTATTATCCTAATCATGTCTTTTGCTGATGTTAAGCTTACAATCCACGTGGTCTAATATTTAGATTATTACTAGAAAAAATCGGGGAAATCATCTTTAACTCTCTGAAGACTCGTGAAGTCGATAATGACAAGCCTCCAAGAATTATTCAAATAATATATACCGGATCATCTGTTAGGGCGAGGGCAATCGTTTAAAATTTTCTTTCATTCATAAAAAATCGTTAACCGATGCAATACATTGCTATTTGTCTTACATGACATGAATTTTATATTTTCGATAGGTGTCCTAGAAATCATTAGTAACGGTGTCAATGTCTTGATAAAAATTAAATTAGAAAATTTGGTTCAAATACATTTGTCTGAAACATCGGCAACAGGAACAACTTATTGGACCAAGATAATAGCTATTCTCGGCATTTCTCTACGTGATAAGGACGAACGAAGGTCGCCGACATAGCTCAACGAGTCAGTGAGCTGAAGTGGCAATGGGCAGGCCACATTAATCTCTATAAACCTAAAGTTTCTCGAGTGGCCACCACGTACCGGGAAACGTTTACCAGGCCATCCCCTTACAAGATGGACCGACGACCTGGTTAGAGTCGCATGGTGTCGCTGGATGCAGGTGGCTCGGGACCGGTCGATGTGGCGTACAATTAAGGAGGCCTATGTCCAGCAATGGACGTTTCCCAGATGATGATGAACAATTTTTGTCCTTCTTCGTGTCATAGGCTAAAAATATGCAAATTTTCACCACCGGCTGTCACATACAGGCGTCAAGAAGCCACAAACCAACTCTCTATAATATTTAAAGATCAGTATTCTGGTGCAGGTTTCACCAATCCTTTGTACGTCCACTTTTAATCACGCGTCTTAATAAATTAAAATCCAAACTGAGAAAATTTATTTTTATCGCAAAGGCCTAGAGGTATCCCTTTATTGAACGCGAGGAGTTAACATCTTTTATCAGAAGGGAAGGGGCCGGGGGCTGCATTGTCGCAATCACAATACAAACCCATGTCCACATACATGTTCACTCCAATCCGCTAAAAACCCACGACTTCTATCAATACCCGGGATCCATCGTCCACACCAAAAATCCCCTCTAAAAGGCCGATCGTAAAAAGCGGTAAAAAAATGTTGCCGCCCACTGGACAATGGAACCTAAAGCTATTTTTCACACGCTCTCGCTTGCGTTCATTTTCACTCCATATAACCATTATGATGCGTCAGGTCATAATGTTCTTTTGTATTGGGTTTTTGGTTTATTTTCAGTGATATCAGTTTGTAGGTTTTATGTCTGGAGCGGTGCCCGCAAAAATGACCTCAGACTTATTGCCCAATCGTATTTTTTTAAATGATCATCCAGTCACTAAACAATGGTTTAGGTGGATGATCTGTCACTAAACAATGGTTTAGGGACTATCTAGAAACAAAAGTCGCAATGAGTCCGATAGGTATATCGCAGGATAACCTCCATGGTATAACGATAATTCCGGCACGGCACGTGTCCGCAACGCTTCGTTGCACGCTTGTTGTTCATTGGACTTGACGATACCTCCGCGAGACGCGACGATTCCATAGCGTTATTCTCGTCCAGAGTCATTTCCTCCTATCGCCCTAAGAGATATTGACATAGAATTTGTATCAAATAATAATGATCGAAATTATATGGCAGCTCAGCCACTCTTCGTCAATCTGCGTCTGTACATAGGCAAAAAAAGCGCGTTAAAAGGAAATATGAATAGGACGTTGGTATAGATAGAAACCAAGCCGACTGGTCCTCGAGGGGGAAAGCGACCACAACCCTCCAAAATCCAAAGCCAACAATCACCAAAAATCAGTAATATACATAGCATCCATCAATGTACTCACCTTGGGAAAAGAAGAAAATCTTACGGAACTGACACATGAGGTGGGACGATGATGTTAGACAAGTGGCAGGAGTCACATGGAACAGAGTGGCTCAAGAAAGAAAGGAATGGAAAAGGTTGGAGGAGGCCTATGCCAAATGGCAAGCAGATCTAGGAAAGATAACGAAGCAACAAATATTAGATTAAATTGTTTATTCATTATAAGTTTTCAATGTTAGTTCGATAAGAATCAAATGTGAAACGTGAAAAGTGATCTGAATAAAAGGCTATATTATTATTATTATTATTATTATTATAGATAGAAACTAAGAGTAATTACAAGTCTAGATAGGGATTTTGAGGTTATATTTTTTGAGTGAAATACATTAAGTTTATGCTTATACTACAAAGTACAGATATCTTATACCATACGTACAAGTAACAAGACATCTGTGTCGCGGAAGAAAAGCGTTGTAATGCGTGACGCGGCAAGATGGCGCCTTAGGCCGTGTTTTGAGGTGTGTGTGTGTTAACTTTTACTATCGTCGAATATCTCGACGAGTCAGTGAGCTGAAATAGCTATGGACAGGCCACATCGCTCGAAGAACCGATAACCGGTGGGGAGTAAAGGTTCTCGAGTGACGACCAGGTACCGGGAAACGTCTACTAGGCCGTCGCCCTACTAGATCGACCGACGACCTGGTTAGAGTCGCAGGGAGTCGCTAGATGCAGGTGGTTTGGGACCGGTCGATGTGGCGTACCATGAAGGAGGCCTATGTCCAGTGGTGGACGTTTCCCGGGTGATGATGATGATTGATTTAGAATATTTAGAAAACCACACTTGTTGTTGACACACAAGAGGTTTGTTGTCGTTAGATTGAGCTAAAGAATCCTCAAGCAGATTCAATGAGCGTGTCATAGGGGATGAAACTATCATAAATTATTGTTTAGAGTAAGGTAAGACGATGGACGAGCACGAGATTATTCCTCATAAATTTTGCACGGGTTGAATATGCAATGTCAATGAACCAAAAACTTGTCTAATTAACAAAATTTAATCTATTTATGTGTCCCTAGCAACAATGAACCTTATACTAACGTATTAAAACTTATAAGTGATCACGGTTATGTTAAACCGTGTTGTAATTTACCATCAGGTGAGATTTTATTTTTATTTTATTTATTTTCTAGGAAGACATAAAGAAATAGCTATACTAAATAAAAATAACATATACACCAATCAAGTCTCCATTGATATACAGTCACTTACTAAAATTTAAATTTAAAATCAAAGGCATAGATTTAGCAGTCCATAAAATGATCAGGATAAAAGTCTAAAGCTTTAAGCTTTTTTAAAAACTGCTGTTGAAAACAAGAATAACTTATAATAACATCATTTAATAAAGTAACAAAAATTGATCTGATATCCCGCAGAGAATCAATATAACAGATCTTCGAATCGACAGAAATTAAGCAATAGAGAAGCGTCCAATCAATATAACTCGGTTACAATTACCCTAAAATAAACATCCTTAAGCAATCTTTTAGCAACACCAAATTGAGGAAGTAAGGGGGAGGTGGAACACCAACATAAACTAACCAAACCAGGATATTGAATCCCCGATTCCCCTCGCCGGTGATTGCGTAAACACGATCAATAGATATACTGCCGAGCCATTGTGCCTGATACCTCATTTGCTTATGAATATCGTATGCCAAACGGTGGAGGTATCTTCCCTGGATACTATGTAATACATTTGCTTAGGATGTATTTGTGTTTGTACGTACTTGTGTTTTTCAATTGACGTCAAAAAAAAGGAGAACATAGAACGATAGGTAGATAGAAAAACAGAACATACATATGTGGTCTCATAATTTTTTTATCGAAATTGATTCAGCGGTTTATGAGAAAATCAACAAAAACCAAAAATATACTTATATGATTCTACCTCTAAGGGTGAACATTTTAGGGGATCAATGCTGTAGACTTTTACGGAAGTTGAAGTCGGTTTCTAGTTCTTTTGTGAACGCTTTATTGTACATAGCTTTGCACATGGCCTTCATTTCGCCTGATGACAAGTGATGGTAGGCCCCTTAGATGGTAGTTGCTCATATAGAGTTAATCGCTCTTCAATACCTTCATCAACTTAGGGAATGTCTAATGAGAAGATTCTATTCCGAATTATGTTGACTAAAATAGATGAATAAATTCTCTTTTCAATAGCAAACATGTAACACTTGTTGCTGAAAATGTCTATTAACTGAATAAACTATTAACTAAAATGAATATTAACGTCATGGCCCGATCTTATAATTGTCCACATCATGAAGTACTCGTGGCGAGTATATCGATTGATCGTCAACTTTCGTCGATTTGTCCATCCACGATTGACAGTATTATATTCTAGCGTCAATTAAATTAGGAACTTCTCAGATAAAGCAACACATATAACTTTGGTTACACTGCAATTTCTTCGTAGTTTATTACTTATTTAAAACAACGTATTATGGATCGCATAGACAAAGAACTCTGATTGTTCATGTTTAGTCATATCACGGAGTAGCTTTTCTTTTAGTTGTCCATATCTAGAAACGACTTCTCTTCATTGAATGCCACCATTTCATGAAATGATCGGTCACTTCATGATAATCTAAAAGACCAACTGCTCCGTGTTTGACGCATCGTGCTACTCGATCTAAATCTTTTTGCACGTTTACAACTTCATTAAACAGTACACAAAGTTCAATTTAATTTGTCTAAAATATCATACAGTTACAGTTGTAGCTGCATTTGAGCATTGTGTGCCCCTATCTTGCAGATATTCCAATCCCCTCGACAACAAATTGCAAGCAAACCCGCACAAAGCCTTCTAGCCAGCCACCATCAAGTCATATGTAAATGAGCCCGTTGCCGTTACGGATTGCTTTCAGGGGGTACATTTTGCTATAGTGGCACGCTGGTTTTGTGATGTGATTATTACGTAGCTCTCCGTTGTCATGATTGCCTGGTATTTGGTTATCATTTGATGGTTTTTAAAGCGTGGTTTTGTTTGCGTTTTGAGTTCAGGCCTACTCAGATGTGGTCGGCTATATTACGCGTTGATCTTAATAATTCCTAACTAAAAAAAAATATGGTTCCATACTTTAAAAGGGTAAAAGCAATAAGAGCATTTTTCTCAGGAAAGTTTCCTCTACACTTTCAAGTGTAGTCACTTTATCAAGTCCCTTGAACTTGTGAAAAAATCAAGCTTATAAGTCAACTCAATAAAAAGATATCGCGGTTTACGGTCCATGCTTTACTGAGTTCCCTTGCGAGGACATGGCAATCAAACCCTAACGAAAGGGTGCTTCCCGTCGACCTAGAATCCTGAATTTTGGCAAAAAGCAAAGTCATAATTTTCCATAATAATCCTACATTTAAAACTAACATTTGCAATTGACATTGATCGTGATATACATAGATGTATGTATGATTCCATACAGAATTTTGTTCCAATCGGGCTTCATACAGAATGTGACACTTTTATCAGAAGCGTTTTGCTTTTTCATTTATTATGCGTACAGTGAAATTGCCTGCAGGCTTCTATGTTCTCTGAGTGCTACAACCTAGAGGCATTACCCGTTTACTATAAGTTTGGACCTGGCGTCGATGACGACACTGCGACGGTATGCGAACCGTACTGACGCAACAGGACGAACGCGGGGTGAGCGGGGAAGTAGGAGAGGCGACACTTTCCAGCGACAATTTTTTAAAAAATGTGGTTATACATGTCTTTTAGAGGGTATGCTGTTGTCAAAGCGCCCATACAAACGTAGTCCAGTCATATTTTGAGTATTAAGCTATGAAAATCTATGAAATTTTCAAGACATATATACTTCCAGAGTTACAGGGCGTCAAAGTATTGTATTTTTCGGTAATAAAAAGCCCCAACTTTGAACCTGATCTACAAGAATATGAATCAATATAGAACAATTTGGAAAAACCACCGACATCTGAAATTTCATTAGTATACTGTATTAAAAAAATGGTTACATAATGTACTGTATCCTTCAAATGATCCCTGGACTACGAAACATCCAAATAACGGGTGGATAACATCGCGTAATGTATGCTGTCTCACCGTACGCGCTCGGGTAGGATAGGGCTCGGAGAGGGACAGCTACAAAACAATGCAACCTTGAAACCGACCACGTGGTCTTACCAACATAGCCTCTTAAGGGCAGAATGAATAGGCTGTTTCTTTACAACCGTGAACCATCTTATACCACATCATCGTTCAGCATCAGGTGAGATTGTGGTCAAACGGAAACCTATGTAATTGCATGTAACAATTATTGCAAGACTTACAAAAGTTACCTATGAGAATATAATCTGTTTATTACTCTTGACTGGTCTGCTGAGCTGTTTGACTGGATGGGTGAATTAATTATAGGGCTATTGTTTCGTAGTCAAAACGTTTCCGATGTATTTATTTTTCCTGAAAAGCCTTTTCGTCTATCGTACAGGAAATGTAATATAAACACGATTATGTTTTATTTTTCTATTGGATGGTGAAATTAGAGAGATGTGCCCTTTGTTCCCTCTTTCTAATTACAATACAGGCTCAGGGGATCTTGCGGGGAACAATGCCATCGTGGGTATAAAATCCCGCTTGTATGTAATCACTACACGGCGACACAGGGTTGCATTTAGAGATAATTTCTTCTTATTGGCGATTGGAGAGGAGTTCCCTCTCGCTGACAAGGTGTGTGTTATTAGTTTGTGGTTTTTTCTTATCGTCCACTGTTGAACTTATCCTTCACCCGCAGGAATCACGTATTGCATCCATTCATTAATAATCACATATTACAATACACGCAACAGGACGAACGCGGGGTGAGCGGGGAAGTAGGAGAGGCGACACTTTCCAGCGACAATTTTTTAAAAAATGTGGTTATACATGTCTTTTAGAGGGTATGCTGTTGTCAAAGCGCCCATACAAACGTAGTCCAGTCATATTTTGAGTATTAAGCTATGAAAATCTATGAAATTTTCAAGACATATATACTTCCAGAGTTACAGGGCGTCAAAGTATTGTATTTTTCGGTAATAAAAAGCCCCAACTTTGAACCTGATCTACAAGAATATGAATCAATATAGAACAATTTGGAAAAACCACCGACATCTGAAATTTCATTAGTATACTGTATTAAAAAAATGGTTACATAATGTACTGTATCCTTCAAATGATCCCTGGACTACGAAACATCCAAATAACGGGTGGATAACATCGCGTAATGTATGCTGTCTCACCGTACGCGCTCGGGTAGGATAGGGCTCGGAGAGGGACAGCTACAAAACAATGCAACCTTGAAACCGACCACGTGGTCTTACCAACATAGCCTCTTAAGGGCAGAATGAATAGGCTGTTTCTTTACAACCGTGAACCATCTTATACCACATCATCGTTCAGCATCAGGTGAGATTGTGGTCAAACGGAAACCTATGTAATTGCATGTAACAATTATTGCAAGACTTACAAAAGTTACCTATGAGAATATAATCTGTTTATTACTCTTGACTGGTCTGCTGAGCTGTTTGACTGGATGGGTGAATTAATTATAGGGCTATTGTTTCGTAGTCAAAACGTTTCCGATGTATTTATTTTTCCTGAAAAGCCTTTTCGTCTATCGTACAGGAAATGTAATATAAACACGATTATGTTTTATTTTTCTATTGGATGGTGAAATTAGAGAGATGTGCCCTTTGTTCCCTCTTTCTAATTACAATACAGGCTCAGGGGATCTTGCGGGGAACAATGCCATCGTGGGTATAAAATCCCGCTTGTATGTAATCACTACACGGCGACACAGGGTTGCATTTATAGATAATTTCTTCTTATTGGCGATTGGAGAGGAGTTCCCTCTCGCTGACAAGGTGTGTGTTATTAGTTTGTGGTTTTTTCTTATCGTCCACTGTTGAACTTATCCTTCACCCGCAGGAATCACGTATTGCATCCATTCATTAATAATCACATATTTCATCCATTCATTAATAATCACATATTTCATCCATTCGGTTATAATCACATATCTAATCCATTCATTTATTATCACATATTGCATCCATTCATTAATAATCATTGGTTGAAAAATTGCATTGATTTGTCTGTTTAAAATTCCATTGTGCTGCAATTCCAACGCCTGTTATGCATTGGGGTTTTATGATTAAAATAAAACGAGTACTTTGATTCATTCATTAACAAATCTACAAATTAATATTGGCCAAAATCAAAGCACATGAAAGTTTCACGTGTTTTTGCAACTGTTATCGAAACTATGAATGTGGCAGTTTATTTCAAAATATTTGACGTGTGTGTAAACGTATATAGTGTTGCAGTGTTGCTATATATAAATGGAAGTATTACATAATTTTGCGGGAATAGGAAAGGTAGCAGAAACATTTATAATCTTATCTAGGAGGTACAGTGAGCTACAAGAAACCATTACATAGGAGCGTCGTTCCTCCCTGAATGCTTTCCCAAGCAAGACAGTTGTTTGTGCAACCGCAACGATATTGGTACCAATAAACTTGAGATATGGGCAAATATTATTGGAGCAGGACGTTTGGTACCAACCGCAATACCGGTTGTATATTGGACGGATCTATTGCTTCTTATATGAGGTATTTTAACTGATTCCTTAGAGAAAAATGAAATTAGACACAGAAGAAAAATAAGTGACAATCGAAAAACCATATATCAATGGGGGTCGATTATGAGCAGGGCCAGGCTATTTTTGATTCGCTCTACGCGCCACGAGCGCTCGATTTCTACTGATTTTCGTTCGACTTGTGAAATTTGGTATTTTTGAATCGCTCTTCTGCAACGAGCGGTCGGGACCACTCTTTGCGCAGGCGAGCGATAGACTAAACGTCATCGTCGAACACTGACATTACCACTTATTGACATTGACAGTAGGAACTGTTCTATGAACTTTGCGTTCCGTTTTCCTTGCATAAATTACCGGTTTTATTTCTCTGCGTAAAACGGATAAAATTAAACATTTTAAGTAATATTGGCAACACCTGAGGCGAATGATTAAAAAATACAGTCAAACCTGTTTTCATGCGACTTGTAGTCGATCGTGACTTAGTCGTGTGCGACGAAGCTATGTCACACGAGCGAATGAAAAATAGAGCCCCAGGTCGTACCACCATGTTCTTCATCATGATTAGCCAGGAAACGTCCACTGCTGGACATTATCCTCCTCCTTAGTATGCCACATTGACCGGTCCCGATCCACTTGCATCCAGTGACTCCCCGTGACTCTAACTAGATCGACGGTCCATCTAGAGACAATGATTGCTACCGTAGCCAGGAATAGCTGGGCCGCCGGGAGCTGGGGGACATGTGAAAGTCTTTCTTCTATCGAGGGTACATGGCGTAATCACCAAGCTTGCCAGGCGGGTTGGTGATCGCAGTATTCGGTTTAGTCTTTCAGGGGGCTGCTGTCCCTCGCCCCGGTTTTGTTCAAGTAGTCGCTACAAGACCCACGGGAAGAGATGGAGTGGGCTCTAAGCCCGAATTACATACAAGCTCATGTTACTTTAATCCAAAAGCACGCCTCTAGCGGCACTCTGAGTCCAGTTACGAGTCTGTCACAATTACGCTAAGAAGAAGAATTGATTGTTTATGATGATATTTCTATTATGAAACCACAAAGTACGCACTACTGCAGATGAGTTTCGTTGCAAACAGATACACACTCTAAAATACAAATAGCGACACTGCTGCGACACAATAAGGAGCTTGCTTAAAATATGGTTACCGTCATAGTAAAACCACCCGAGGTTACCCATACTAACACCGAACCGGGTGCATACATGATAATATTTTATATATGAAAGTGGGTTTGTTTGTCCTTACTTCACCTAGAAACGGAGATTCAGAATGACTTTTGTTATACACATTTGAACCCGGCTAATTGAAAATTGAAAAGGCTACTTTTAGCCCGATCGAAACCCAAGAAAAGATTTATAAAGTCCACGCAAACGCTAATGTAGATATTCGCACATTAGTCGCCTTTAGCTGCCAGATAAAAAAAATTCAAAATGAGTTTACATTTGCCCTTCATCATACCTGATGAGAAATGACGATAAGGCCGGACGATAACACAACAGTGGTATTAGCACTGCTGTTTGACAGCAGACTTAGATAACCTGGTGGTAGACAACCAGGTGGACATAGAAAATGCCCGCTACCAACTAAACCGAGTACTGATAGCCACTCCCAACTGACAACCGAACCTGGGACTTCAGGATTGTACGAGTAAGTCCAAGTGTGTATGTATAGCCAAGGCCTCAGAAATGGTTAAAACACAAATTATTATTGTGGGTTTTAACTATGATCCATACTTACTTTTATGTCACATTGGGCTTCAACGGACGCTACAAAATTTAATAATTTCCAATATTCAAGTCAATAAGTTTGCTCAACGAACTAGCATCATCGCGAAAATTAATTAATTAAAATTTAAAATAATTAAACACGTTCATTATTAAGCGGGCCGGTAAAGACTGGTTGTATATTTACGGTCTACTTTTGTTCGTCCAAATGTTCCGACCAATTACTGATTTCAATTAAAATTTTCAATATATGGTAATGAATCAACGGAGCGAGCCGGTCAAACGGTGCACGGTGAATTTATTAACGCCTACGAGTTATTGTTAAGGGGAAGGAAGACAATCTCAACAGTATTAAACAGAAAAGAGGAAAATAACTGTTTCTTACTTTTGTACATCATTATCAATATATTGTCTTCACTGAAGTGGCTCCGGCCTACTCTCCTACAGAGAGTGTATGCGCTTTCAATTTCTTCGCAGGTGCAGGTTTCCTCACGATGTTTTCCTTCACCGAAAAGCCATTGGTAATGATTTTTATCATTAGTACATAAATTCCAAATAACAAAATAGGAATTCATTGGTACGAGCCAGGATTGAGCCCAGACCTTGTTTAATGACTTACGCTCTACGAAACTGAGCTATCACAGCAAATTCATTTCATAATGTAACGGAAGGAGCACTATAGTCTACATAATATGTAGTGTTTGGATACACAATTAGATAATTGCTACGGAAGTTTTTGCATATCCAAAATAACTCATCATCATATTTATTCTTTGGTCTTGATAGTGATGACATACGGAACTGAAGCGTGGTCATGGACCGATATTATCAGAATTTCTTAGCGATAAGGCCAGGCCGCCTTCATTGTACCTTTAATGTTTTTTTCTGTTCTGTTCTGTTTTGTTTGTGCGTGTGTGTGGAATAAAGTTTATTTAAATTTGAATTTCTTTACGTAACAAAATCCGGAATGAGGGAATCCGTAGGTAGACAATTAAAATCACCGACTTAGCTCGACTAGTCAATGAGCTTAAGTGACAATGGGCAGGCCACATCACCCAGTGAACGGATAATCGATGGGCAGTAAGCGTTCTCGAGTGGCGACCACGTACCGGGAAACGTGTTCTTGGCCGTTCTCCAATTAGTTGGACCCATGTCTTAGTAAATGTCATGGGGAGTCGCTGGATGCAAAGGGTTTGAGATCGGTCATTGTAGACAAACCATGGGGATGGTCTATGTCCGGCAGTGGACGTTTCCCGGCTGTAAAATGAAAGCACAACTTCTACGTTATTGTAGTAACATATTTCTCTGGCAGCAAAATATGTTTTGGAGGGAGCAAAATTAAAACCGTCCCCTGAGCGCTCATGATCTTAGCTATAACTTTAAGCATACTCGTAGCTACCTAATTAAAACATATTATACAATATGTTTAATATATGCCAGTTAAACAAAGCCTATTGAAGTAATAACTTCCCTTCTAGCCACATTGTGTTCATTAGCTGGATTCTGTGTAGCTGAACACGTGATATCGAGTTAGACGTCATCCTGCCGCCGCGCCGCCCGCCCCACGTCGCCGCCCGCTCCCGCCGAGTTGCTCAGCTACAGGGATCCTTTGCCATGCTAATTCTACGTATATTAACTACAGAAAGACTTGTTCTGTGAATAGTAAGTCACGAACTGAGGTCTTTTGTTGGCAGAGAGCGGAACGAAAAAAGGTTTTAGATTAATTCACTCGACACACACATACAAAACTTTAAAAAAATTGCGCTAATGAAAATATATCTTTGCTTTTTAGTATTATATTCCAATTCACTATTTACCAAGTCTATTTCGTCCAAATTTGTTATGCTTAAAATAGTCCAACAATCATCTAATGTCATAAACTTTTACTTTATGAACAAGATAAAAACAAATTAATACTGTGAATACCAACACCTAAACTTCTGGACATATTTGGCTGCTTTTATATTTTATTTATAGTAGGAAAAGTGTTTTATAATAATTAACGCATTTTTTACCAACCAGAAAAAAAAATTCAAAATCGGTTCACTATTGGTGGAGTAATCGCGTCACATAAATATAAAAAAACATACCCGTCGAATCGAGAAACTACTTTATTTTGAAGTTGGTTGAAAAGAAAATTGAAAAAGTAGACCGGGGAAAGGAAAATTAAGAAAAGAGGAAATAAGATTTTTCTATTAGACTTTTGTAAAGGCATTCAGGTAGTCTATTGAATGAACCAACGTTTTGAGTACTACACCTCCTTTCAAGCGCACCTAAACCATTTTCCTAAAAACATCTCGATAGGACAGAGACAGTAAAATTCAAGTTTTTGTCTTATATAAGAACATATGTGAGGAAGCGGTGCGTTATGAAATAAATCGAATTATCAAATATTCTTTAAGAGGCTATGTTGGTTAGACCACGTGGCCATGTTCAAGGTTGCATTGTTTTGTAGCTGTCCCTCTCCGAGCCCTATCCTACCCGAGCGCGCACGGTGAGACAGCATACACTACGCGAAGTTATCCACCCGTTATTTGGATGTTTCGTAGTCCTGGGATCATTTGAAGGATACAGTATATTATGTAACCATTTATTAAATACAGTATACTAATGACATTTCAGATGTCGGTGGTTTTTCCAAATTGTTCTAAATCGATTCATACTCTTGTAAATCAGGTTCAAAGTTGGGGCTTTTTACTACCGTAAAATACAATACTTTGACGCCCTGTAACTCTGGAAGTATATATTTAAACGAAAATCTGACTCACCACCGACACAGGTATTTGTTTCTAGATTGTGTCTTGAAAATTTCATAGATTTTCATAGCTTAATACTGAAAATATGACTGATCTACGTTTGTATGGGCGCTTTGACATCAGCATACCCTCTTAAGTCTATTATTCGTAACTCCACTGCCATTAAAAGAAATAACTACTAAAACAAATATATTAACGTGGTGATTGGAAAATATATCCGTAGAAATCGAAAACACATAAAGGGGATTCCTTGTATCATTCCGTATGATTTCTCTTTAAAAAATCTGACCTTTTAACACCTGGTGGTCATTTCTGCAAACCTGCCCTTAACTGGCAGCTAATATTGGAAGAATCGACGTAACACGAGGACTGGTGAATGGGCGGACATTAGCTTTTGTGAGGAATCGCCCCTTCGGCGTTTTCATTAAGAATTACGGTCATGTTCGACTGTTGAAACTTTTTCTAAGTTTGACGTTTTAGGGTTGAAGGATGAAAACTTAAAATATACAGAATGAAATACTGTCACTTTCATATAATGCTTATCATAGACTCTACACACCAGTAATGAAACCTATGACTTTCGAAAAAAACTAAAAAGAAAGTACCTTATAATGACTTTAATACTTGAAAGAATTTCTAAAATTACATCTTTAATGGACATAATTGCCTTTAATGTTACTAAAGCTATTTATAGGAAGCTGAAACAATCATAGAATTAAATTCTAAAATACAGTAGATACAAGGACTGCCATCCTTTTCTAATTCTATGATTGTTTCAGCTTCCTATAAATAGCTTTAGTAACATTAAAGGCAAGTATGTCCATTAAAGATGTTATTTTACAAATTCTTTCAAGAATTTAAAGTACGGCGATTTATTCTGGAGCTAGTTTAAATAAAGCCGTCGATAAATCGGCAGAATCTTCTATAAATTCTCGTCTAAAGAGAGCTCCCTAAAATTAGGTTAATGTTTGTAGGCCATTAATTCTAGCGCACTACAAGTCCACTCGGGACATAAGTTAAGTGACAAGGATGTCCGAATACATAATTCTGAATAGATTGTTGAAGGTGAAAACTCAGAATGTATCGACCAGTGGAGTGTCCCAGACAGTAACAGATGGCGCACTAGATATAACATATTTACACAAGGTCTTACGGCACAAGTATAGGAATAATTCGGAAAAGCATAATTTTTAATTACATTACATTAAAATCGCTTTTTACTATTACGAACTTACATTTGCAGTGGAATCTTGATCGTGATATAGACGGGTGTATGGGATACTATTTTTACAATGGCAAAGTAAAGTTTGTTATTTAATCGGATTTACGTTTTCATATTTATGATTTTTACCATGTTAATTATTCATCTCGTACGCGAGTCCAACTCGCATTAGGCCGTTTTTTTCTGTTTCAGCTGCCGTGTCGTTGCCATGGTGAGTGTGCTGCCAGTAAAACAGCTTGTGTAAGTTATTACAACTAGCTGGATAGCCGTCATATTACTAAGGTTGGTTTGACGTGGTCTCCACTCAAGAACTCGTCTGTAGTTCAGTCTAGTAACTGCCACCTCCAAAACCGTATATCTCCGTACATCTTTGTTGACGACACAGAAATGCTCTAAAAGCATAGCACACGAATTCTTGGAATTATTTATCGAGGCAACGCGAACTTGCTATGTGCGAGTTTCATGTTTCACAGAGCTTACTTGTGAGCTTGAAAGAACAGACTTAATGAGGTATAATTATAAAGTTTCGTAATGAAAGTCTGCAGAAGTTAGGCGATGTGTTGGTTAGTACTTTTGACGTTTTAGTACCTTGGTTAGTACCTTCCTGGGTGTGCGGGGCTTTTATGTAGAAATGACGAGTCGAGTGAATGAAGAGTAATGATGAGGACACCAGCGACATTCATGTTCATGAACTGAAAGTCTATTTTTGGTAAGCGTGCGCAGAAATTGCAATTTGTAAAGATTGATAAATACCAAACGAAATTAATTTTATTTCGATCTGACAATGATTCAATTTACAATGTAATGAATCAATCAAATATTATCAAATTGACATCGTCGCTGTTTATTGTAAACAAGGTCATTTGTTATACAATAGGAATACTATGGCTTCTTTCAACAGCTGTGCGCACGCGAACGCAAAACAGATTTTTTTATTCTTAAAAAGAATTGTGATTATATATATATATATATATATATATATTCATTTCGCGACATCACAATGCGATGTTCTATTTTTAGATAGTTACTACACAAATCCAGCTATTATATTTTAAATGATTATGGCAGCAGAAATTTAGTATGAAACTGATGGATCGTCTTGAGTTAATACAGATCTATATTAGTAGCGTTGTTACTTAGGTTAACAGTTTCTACAATAAATACTTTTTATTTATTTATTTCAAGGTATCTGTACGTTTCTTTTCATCGTTCTCGACTCTCCACTTGTACTTTAAAAAGTTGATTTTTTTACAGAGTATAGATCAACGCTTTCTGCTAATATTATCTATGTATACTGCGCTTCCCAACACACACTTGGCCAGTTTTAGGGTTTGAAATGTACACGTTAATCGACCCGTCTATTAATAACCGTAACAGTGTCACTTTCTCCAACTTTACTTTTAAAGGCAATTCAATCTAACAAACTTTACTTGCTTGCTTGTAGTTTTTCTCTATCACGCCATTCATGTATGAATAGGATGCACCACTGCACTCCCCGGCCGACGTGACTTGGTTGCCGACATCGCTAGTTTCATTCTTCATGCATAAATTAGAAACGTTATCCATTGCGAAACTTATAAAACATTGTTAAAGTTCATTCATAAACAGTGGCGGTTAGGATAAGGCTGTGGTTTTATTATAGCGGAGAATTGTGACGTAGCGATGATGTTTTGATTTGATTTTAGAATAGTACTGTTCTGCTGTTCAATCATTCAAATATAATTCCAGTGAAAGTAAAATTAAATATTGATACTTAAAAGTCCTCTTGTGTATTCGAGTACAAAAATATGTCTCCACTTTTGTACCATGTCACATTCACTCTTGTTTGTTTCTATGCAGTGTGTTGAAGGAAATGTCAATTGAAGGTGACTGTGACATCGTTCAAAAGTGGATACATATTTTGTACTGGAGTGTACAAAAGTTTGGTGTGTATCTTTTTATTGCGTTGACCTAGAAGTTTTGACTTTTTCAGATCCAAGGGATTGCAGATTTGAGTATTCGATATATGTTTCAATTTGATATCTTCAGGCTTTCCTGAAAAAAAACAGCCTGGGTAGATATATAGACAGACGGACAACAAAGTAATTCTATGACAGTAAATTTTTTCTTTCAAGGCACGGAACCTTAAAAAGAAGAAAGCATGTAATAAAAATTTATTTGTAAGTTGATTGATCACTCCACCGCGTACCAGTTCTAAAAGAACAAATGTAAGTGTAATTCTCTCCGCTATCGTGTGCATTTCAAGACAGTTTCTCCGCTATTCTCCGCTATAATGTAAACCCACCCTGAACATGTACGAGTAACAACGTGTAATATAAGCTAGAATCGATAGTCGTCGCCTGTACTAGCGCGAGGGAAGTTTAATGAATATTTCCATTTGGCTCCGAGTAATAGACCGTTTCCAGGGAAACATAGTTCAGGAGTCAAATCACTAAAACCACTTTAACTGGGTGCAATATTCCAAGCTAACAAGTAACAAGCTGGTAAATGGAAACAGGGAAATTTAAATAGCTATCTCTCACCTTCGTTAGTCTCAATCAAATATATTTTAAGATATGTTTTTATAATTATTAAAATTTTAGTACATCCTACTAATATTATAAGTGTGAAAGTTCGGATGTTTGGATGTTTGTGACGCTTTCACGGAAAAACTACTGAATGGATTTGAATGAAACTTTACAATAATATAGCTTATACATCAGAATAACATATATGCTATAATTTATAAAGACATATTGTGTAAATTGTCCAAAATCACACTTATAATATTAGTGGGATTACATGGGCAATTTGGGCATAACAAAAACGCGTTGCCTAGCAACCGACCATAGCATATGTAAATTCGTATATACAAACTTTCGCGTTTATAATATTGGTGTAAAGACTATTTGAATGTACTACGTCAGTTATTGAAATTTATTTTGGTTCTTTAAATTATTAGACTACGTAACAGAATAAACACTATTTTGTACCTTATGCTGTATAATAATTTGTCATATACGTCACCTGTGCCTATCGAACAAGTAGAATACATCCTGAACTCCACGCGGACAAAGTCGCGGGCGGAAGCTATATTTTACATATATAAAAAATAAAATAAATATTTAAGGGTGATCAACAAACGTGATTTTTGGGACGTACGTTTTATAATAACATAGTAGTGCCATATAGTGACGAGTACCAAAACTAAATAAAAAAATATATTTAGGTGCATTCGTTAGAGGGTTGCCCAGTTGTTCGGTGCATATAGCCAAAACGCACTTGGCCGGCCATTTTTTTGATTGTATAAGTACATTCATAAATACGTAGATTGTAGTAGCGAGTCAAAATCGTTTTACTTCGAATCCGACCGCTGACATTTCAGCCAGTATTTATAGCACATGAGCTTACATTCAAGCCTGTTTGTCAGAAATATACCGAGGCGACGCTTTGAATCAATATTTCCCACCCGGCTCTTGGACTAAGGAAATAGTGTTATTGCTTTACTTATTGCGCGAGTAGAACCGCGGGGCTTAATTAAGTGTTCAAACTCGATTAGTTCGGTGTACGGTTCAAATGGTGCCAACGCACGCCCCGAGGGGTTTGTGCTGAGGAGGATGAGTTGTGGTATTCAAAACATTTTTATTAAAGGGTATTTTAAATCGATATTACTATGGGTCCGTGCGACAGTGTGTCAAACGAGACCCTATTTAGACGGGACTGGCTCCCACAGTACAGACAGTAAGTGTGAATATTTTAGGGGATGATTGATGTAAACTTTTAGGGCAGTTAAATTCTGTTCCTTAGTTCTTTTTGAACGCGTTAATTATTTAGACTGATATGCAGTAAGGCCCTCAAAAGTATTTTGTTGTTCTGTTGTGTTTCCTATTGTATTGTGGTACGGAACCTTCTTGTGCGTTTCCAACTCACACTTGGCTGGTTTTTATTTAATCAATAATTTGAACGAATGTACTATCTACCCGGCTACGTCGATGAAAAACTTCTTGTGATCTTCTGTGGTTTATCACACTTTAATATTATAATTTTGAACGTTTGTATGCATGGATGTTTGTTACTATTTCACGCAGAAACTACTCAATGGATTTTAATGAAAATTTACAATAATATAGCTTATACATCAGAATAACACATTTATAAAGATATGCCACGCGAGCGAAGTCGCGGGCGACAGCTAGCAGGTCATATAATGACGTCAAATAAAATCAAATATGCTATGCAGTGGACATAAAGACAAAAATATTATAACTTCTCGTATTTGGTCTTAAATGAAAGTTCAAAATGTGTATTTTTCAAGTAAAATAATCGAAAATACTTTTAAAAAATCATTAATGATTTTCATATTTAGGGAAAATGAAAATAGAGCTGTATAATAATTTTATATAGTCTATTTTTGTCGTTTGAATATAATGACATCCGCTGAACTACATTGACACCAATTAATTATTGTTATAATTGGAAGTGGCCTTCATTGCGAAGTGGCCGTTCATGGATAAGTGGCCGTTCATGTATAAGTGGCCGTTCATGGATAAGTTGCAGTTCATGGGAAGTGGCCCTAAGTGACAGGATTCAAACATATTTCTGGCAATGGGCAGGGCGCAACGCTCCAAGAATCGGATAACTGATAAGGAGTAGTGCAAAAGGATGTAATTAGCTGGGAAACAGTGGCCATTGTATATGACCCCCGAAGAATAGTAGTTTCAATTTCAATATTACGGCAACTAGTTTCAAATCGTAGTATGGATTATGCTTTCTTCTTACGTATTATTTGGTACATCCATGCCAGAGAGATTTAAATATAGTAATAGGTTATAAAGCAGGCATTGGGAAACGTTTCATATAAACATTTTGATCTCAAAAGTCAATGGTAGGTCAAATGTCTTGTACGGCCGCGTGACGTACAGTGACACTAGACTGAGTAACTTATTACCAATTGGTAATAAGTTTAGGATCACAATTTTAGTTTGCTTTGTCCGGTCTATTACTATTAATGTTAAATATCTTTGATCCATGCCCTTGCGGTCTCTAAAGACGTATTTCGTTTCGAAGCGATGTCGCGGTTAATTTTTCCAACACGTACACGAAGTTGCGTGTCGTGAGACCAGTTTCAAACGTTTTAACTCGACTATAAGTAGTGACTTCCAAGACGCAGACTTTAATGAGGTACCGAAGTTTATTCGCAGTCAATTTGCCGCGGGACCCAATAAAACTAAAACGAATTAGACATCGAAACTTGAGAACGAATTTGGGAGATAGTGGAATGGTTACGGTGTCCATGGTTTGAGAATATTTGAGACGAATCCTGTAATCATATCTAAACCGTGGCCTAATGGCTTCACGATTGGACTTACAATACGGATGGTCCCGGGTTCGATTCCTAAAGGGGGTACCATACGGTTTTGTTGGTGGTAGGAACTTTTCTTTGTCCAACTTGCTAGCTACCACCATGTTATCTAAGTCTGCCGCTAAATAGCACTGTTAGCAGTACTGCGTTCCAATATGAAAGCAGAGCCAGCGCCTCATTAACTTGAGGCTTCTGGAGTTCACACAACTGTGCTATTAACACTGCTGTTCTACGGCAGACTTAGAAATAGAATTTGACCTACTACCGATCGAAACGAGTAACTATAGGAACTCCTACTAGGAATTGAACCCGGGTCATCCAGATTGTAAGTCCAATCGTGAAGCCATTAGGCCACGGAGGCGGTTAAAGATGATATTTTAATTTCACGACACCTACTTTGGTTTCTTCTATTCATAAACCGGTAACTAAAGCCCTTGAAAAATTAGGTTGTTTCAGTTTCGTTCTAATCGTAGAAATAATTATATTTATGTATCGCTGCGTGCAAATAAACATTCTGTTAGAATATTGTTAGAGTAGGGGCTGGCTGAAAATCAGTGTTGTGCAGCATGACGTGTACTGAGACACCTCCTGCCACAGAAACCTGCCTTGTCATTTTTTGTTAATTTTTGTAATGTTGTGTATGTATTAATTAGTTTTATATATGTGTTTGTATGTGTAATTTGTCTGTGGCAAATAAATGGTTTAAAGATCCTTTACACCCACTTTCTACTCATGTGCAAGTATGTGCTAGCAATAATCGCGGATACAACCTTGAACGAGCGTATAAAAAGCTCCAGCAACAAGTAATTTCAAACAACATAAAACACGAACCACAAATTCAAAACCACTTTTTATAACCCATCTTACACGCAAAGTTGAGTAAAACAAGGTTTTCAGCAAAGGGTCAGCTGGGTAATTCCACTGATAAACGACCCGCGGTTAGGGTCATTACGCACGCCGTCCGTCCAAGAGTGAGAGAGAGAAAGAATGACCCATAAGATTAAAAGGTTGTGCGAAACAGTTCGAGGTTTCGGCTATTGATTTTTACTTCTTTTTTACGGTTTGGATACTTGATGGATTGCACTGATTTCGTATTCTATGTGGTAAGTTTTGTTTTGGTTTAAAAAAAATGGACATGAAAACTTGCGAATTATTCGTATCATTTGTTATTCGAACTGGACGAATGAAATAAGAAACACCGATGAAAAGGGAATTGAACTCGATGCAATATTTAAAACTCGAGCAAAAAGCCGAGACACGTTTATTGTACCCCTCTTTTTCAACCGACTCCAAAAAGGAGGAGTTCTCTATTCGCCTGTACGATTTTTTGTATGTATGTTACGCGATGACTCTATAAATTATGTATTAATTTTTATTATCTTTTTTTGTTTGGTAGAACATGCTACAGAGATGGTCCTATATAAATGTTATCGAAATTGATTCAGCGCTTTTTGAGAAAATAAACTAAAATCAAATATGTTCCCAGATAATTCTACCTCTACGGGTGAACATTTTCAAGGCAGTTGAAGTCGGTTTTTAGTTCTTTTTGAACGCGTCGATTATATCATCATTAATGTACGTCTTAAAAACCTGGACAGTGGCCACAAAAATATTATTTGTGTATTTTACTTCTATTATTTTATTAGTGTAATAAGTAGCTATTGATTCGCTCAGTAAAATAAATTATTAAAGTAAACCTTTTAGGGGACGAATGCTGTAGACTCTTGAGGTAGTGGATGTAGGCTTTTAGTTCTTTTTGGGCGGGTCAATTATTAATTTTTTTATTTGTATGTTATAGTGGCTACTGAAATAAACACTGAAAGTTTTAAGTATCTACCTGCTATGGTTCAAAAGATACAGTTCTGTGACACACGGTCGGACCGGTCTTCGGTGGCGTTGACTTCAGAAATTATCCCACGGGAACTACTAGATTAATCGTGATAAAAGTAGCATATGTCCTTTTTCGGGCCCATAAAAAACACATTCATTTTGACTTTCCATTAAGACGTGAAGGAACGACAAACAAAGACACTCACATACATAATAATGCATAATGTATAATAATACATAATGTAAGCTGGCTGTTAATGATACTCATTTCGCAACATTACAATCCAATGTCCTATTTTTAGATAATTACTCCACAAAATTTTTAAAAGATTATGGCAACAGAAAATTAGTGTGAAGCTTTTATCGAGCGAATAACCCGAAGCTTCTCTGCTTACGAAACGCAAACGTTTTTTGAGATAACATTGTGGCGTACATTTTGGTCACCCCGTATTAAAAGCCAGTAGGAACTCAAGGGGGTATCGGGCAAACTAATCTGAAGCACCTGCGACAAGAAAAATGTTGCCCCTACGCCCGCTTCGGACCTTTTAACTCTCCAGTGTTGCCAGCTGCCGTATAAATAGATTATAAAAGAGCACTTCGATTTACTACCCCTGATTTAGGAAAGTTTTTTTTAGTATGGAAGCTCAGCGTGCATTTAAAGTATCTATAGGTAAAAAATTTTTGTAAAGGTCCTCTTGCATGTACTAGTACGTATTCGGCTATCTTTGTGTTTGTGAACAGTATGGGAAAAATAAATTTCAAAAATGGAATATCTATTCGCACACATTACTCACACATATAGCAGGTCATTGACTTAAGTTTTTCACTTATACACGTTTGTGACTCGGAATCCTAGCAGAATTCATTTTTTTTATTATTCGTAATTTTTTATCCCGATCGAGCATGTAGTTCTCGTGTGACAATTCCTGAAGTCTACGCGGACGAAGTCGGGGACAAAAGCAAGTAGGACCATAAATAAACTCCTTTACCAAAAAATATCTATATGTGTCTGATGTTTGGTGATATTCTCTTAGAAATACGAATTTTTTGAATTAATTAATTATGAAATGTAAAACGTAACAAAGTTCATAAATTTCAAACAAAATTTAAGTTAGTATAAAAATGTAAATTGGCTTTGAAAGCTTTGACATTGAATGTCACCTAGCAATGTTTCTCAAACTTTGATCGGTGACCTTTAGTGCACAGTTTTAAGCTTTAAGATTAAATTAATTAAAATTGCTTCCTTGACTGATTTCAGCCCAAACCGCTTGATTTATAAAAACTTCTACGAATTTATGGAGACATTTATTGTATGGATTTAATTTCGAAATGCAATTAATGCAATAAGTATTTAAATGACAATAATTCTTGGTTCTGGTTCATCATCGTCAGTCAGAAAAACGTCCACTGCTGGTCAAAGGCCTCCATGGTATGTCCCGAGCCACTTGCATCCAGCGACTCCCCGCGACCTTAACTAGGTCGTCAGTCCATCTAGTAAGTGGGCGGCCCGGTAGACTTAGCCACTCGTTATAGAATTAGCTATTGTTTATAGAAACAGAACAGAAACAGAAAAATATTTATTTAACTTAGACACACACAACACAATACAAAAATACAGTTGACACATAAATTGCGTTCAATTAAAAATAATATATTATTAATCTACATAGGCATTGTTTTGTAATTTGTCGTCAAACAGGACTGATCTCAGCATCTGCTATGGCAGTAGCCATAGCGCTATAAGCGCTATATAAGTAAAGTATGTCAAATCTCAAAGTTATGATGTTTAATATGTTAATTATTCATTTCAAGACGGCTTTTTTGCAGGTGTAAGTAAATTGTGAGACATTGAAGTCAGTACCAGTTTGAGAGCTGTTGAAAGCACCTACCCTACAGCTGTATTATATGACGAAACGTCTAGACTTTCCATTCACATTGTTTGCAGGTCGAATTATGTAAATATTGTCTAACAGCAGCGAGGTCCGAGATCAAACGATATCTAAGGATGAAAGTGGGTACTCATTACTTTTTGAGATATGTTTGTATACAACATGTATTTATTAGGAATACTAATATAACAACTTTGCATATATTTGATGTGTTTAAATGAAGTGTACCGCGTGGTGGACTATGTCCCATACACTCTCTGTAGGGGAGTAGGCCTGAGCCCATGCAGTGGGGACATATATAAGCTGGTGATGCTCATACCTCAAAATATTGATAACGAATTACAGTGGATACCAACATATTTAACTAACATCAACCCATAATTTCTGTCAAAGTACACTTCGGCCTGAACCTGGGCAACCTACTACCATAGTAATATTATAAATGCGAAACTGAGCTTTTTTTCCTCTATGATCTATCAGCCTTTATATTGCAATCACGCATCTCTTAAAACTTACTCACGGAAAAAGGTTTTCGCCCCCAAATCTCTAAGAAACGAAACCCCAAACTTCTCCAAAATCACTCAAACCGACAATCCAAGTTAAAGTTAACGCGAACTTACCAAATTCTTAAACTAAACAATAACTCGGTAGTGTGGGTGCTGCTGATTCGGGGCGCAACCAGCAATTTACTTAATTAAAAGGTTCAACATTAATTTAAGCTGTAAACAACTTGTATCCCAAATCTAACTTGATTTGTGTAAGGCTGGGTTCTCATTAGCGGAGGAATGGAATGAAGGAACGCGAGAAACGATGCGAGATAAGGATTTGTTTGAAGTTTGCCAGCGTGCTTGTGTACGATCTTGAAAGAAAATTGCATTGACGTGGTTATATTGTTGTATAGGATATTGCAAGTCAAAGGTTTATATCGCCAAAAAATGGTAAAAACGCCCAAATGCCAGTACGACTCACAAACTTAGAGCATCTGAATAGGTAAGGTTACCGAACCTTAACCCACCATGAAGCCCTCAAGCAAAAAATATGCGGCATCAATGGCCGTATTTTTTTAATACGTTTACTTAGAGGTTTGATTTTCTTACAGATCCAAGGGATTTCAGATTTGAGTGTTTGATATTGATTTCAACTTGATACCTCCACGTGTTCCTGATAAAAAGGGCGTTGACGGACAATCGGACTGACAACAGAGTGATGTTGTAAGGGTTCCTTTTGTGGTACGGGACCCTAAAATGATCACAATTACAATAAAGTCCTTATACTCTACCTATACGAGCATTACATTTTCTGCATTATATATCTTATATCCGGCTTGCCAGGATATTGCATTGTCTTGGTTAAATCTCTTGTTTATGACATTGTACGGACATTGAATTATCTAGTTTATCTTTTTCATAGGGCATTACGAAGTTCAGGTTATATGTATTTTACATGAATAGAATAGGGGAATGTGAGCCCCTACATTGTTTGATCCGGCTCGGAGGACCAAAGAATGTAGGGGTTTACATTCTTGCTAGATACATGTGGATGGAGAGGTAAATAATACGGAAACATTTGCTTACTAATTGAACACTAATTGTATAAATTGCTTAGTTATAAGAATAAGTTCCTACTGGCGTATGCAAATGCCGCACGGCTATCGTTACAAAATGGAACTTTATCTCGTACATGTTTATTTGTCCGTCCTTCTCGTCATAACGGAAGGTCAGACTGACTTGAGTTTTTGTATAGAGATAGTTGTAGGGCCGGAGAAGGATATAGACTTGAGCATGTAGTTGCTGTGAGATGTATTACGAGGTCAGGTAGTATATAAACTAAATACGTTGGATACTTTTGTATGGAGATTGCTTAATCTTGGCGTTGACAGTTTCTTTTAAAAGAGACGTTTGAAACCCCTCCTGTACTTGTACACTGTTTATAAAATCAAGGAATAATCTAAAGATGTATATAGAAAAATATTCGAAGTGTGAGTGAGTCTTGCTTCTATTTTAATTGTACAAAATCATTTTTATTGTACTAAGTAACAATGTCAAATGTCATTTTATCGACGCCATCTTTGTTTTCTATGTTAGTTCTTACCTGTTTCGTGCGTTTTAAATGTGTTTGTACAAATAAACTAGACCAGAATATACAAAATGGTAATTAAACCACTTACTATTGATAATGAACTTTTAAAAATACTAGTGTACAAGTCCAGGCCCGAGATACATACATCCTCGGAACGTGTCATTTAGAACAAAATTTACCCATGTCTTCCCGTGTGTTGAAATGTTAAGCATCACGATGTTATTTGCAATGTTGTCTTCCAGTCAAAAAACAACAGTCAATATTCAAACTTAAGGTTCAAATATCTCCTTTAAATCATGCCAGGTCATGGCCAAGACAAACCCTTCGAAATATATAAAAATAAATAAAATATTAAAAGGTTTCTTGTTGAGTTTTTCAAGATAATTATTTCAATGCCCGTGTCTAATGGACTCCCAGCCTTATATCAAACATGATTGGGCTTGATTTCGTTAACCTTGTTTTGGTACCTTCTGATTGTGCTGTTTTTTGCTACGATCGGGAACAACTTTAATTTACTATTGGGTTGTTAGTTGTTGGGCTAGCGTTCATTAACTGTTCATTTACTGTTATTCAATTGAAAAGTTAATTGGGATGTACCAGATAACTTGGGTTGGGTATATTTGAATAAAAACATTGTGACAGAATTTTCACTGTAAAAGCGACAAAGTTCGATCAGAGAAAGGTCTATAAATTTGTATAAATCAAAGTTAGATAGTATAAATGTATAAAATATATATTTTAGATATAATAAACATGGTTTCCAATAGTAAAATTGATATAAAAACGTAGTCATACGAATTTGACATATTTTTTTATTGTTTTATTAAAATGGGTGTAAATTGTTTTTGTAATCGGAACAATGTAATAATATGATTAACGTATTAAAAAGAACGTTGAGAATAATTTGGTTGAAGTCGTTTGAAAATTATGGCGGCATTGATTGAACATATTCGAATGTTTAAAAACTAATCGTATTTAGTTGCTGATAATTTGATTTGCGAGATTAGTCAAATATTGTTAAAAGCTTCATACATTTCAACGCTCCAATTCATGGCGTTACGTTACAGCTTGGGACCGATTAGTATGGGCGTTTTTGCACCGAATTCATTTTAGATTGGAAGGAGAAATCGATTAGTCGTATTGAAAAATCTCTGACAGGGCTATTTATCTTTTGGCGTGGTCCCTCGAATGAGAGCACGATTTTTTAAAGTCAACTACCGACTATATTGGCAGAAAAGAAACATTATATAAAAGAGATATTTTAAATTCGGCCTGCACTTGAACAGTATTTACAAAATCAAGTTATAATCCAAATACCTATAGAAAAATACTTGAATTACATTTTGGCGTTTATTTTTAACCAAATTTAAAAAAGGAGGAGGTTATCATTTCGACGAGTATGTTTTTATTTTTTATGTTTGTTACCTCCTAACTTTTGACTGGGTGAACCGATTTGGATGATTCTTTTTTTATTTAAAAGGCGGCGCTTTCCGTGTGGTCCCATTTTTCAGTTCAGTTTTGACAGCGGCATCCATGAGAAAACGATATAAATTTTAAATTTGCCGTAGTAAAAGTAGACTTTTAGGGCAATTGAAGTCGTTTTCCAGTTCTTTTTGTACGTATTTACTTGTAAGTACAAAACCATTCTTTTTTGTACTAAGACATCGTCAAATGTCTGTTTAATGACGCCATATTTGTTTTCAACGTTAAGTCTTCCCTGTTTCATGCGTTTTATATGTTCTTTAACAAATAAACTGAACCAAAATATTCAGAAATGGTACCTAAATCACTTTTGATAAAAGCCTATTAAAATTATAAGTGTACAAGACCAGGCCTTGGCTACATATATTCGCGGAACGTGTCATTTATTTTTTTATTTTTTAAAAAATATATGAGTTAAGGTTTGTCTATTCTATTCCAACGTAGACTATAGCTGCTCTGCTTATGTTAGGAAGGCGACGGGTTCCTTCTAAGATCCCGAAGGAAATTGCATGATCGCAAATTCTCAAGTCCAAGCACTGGCCACTGCATTATATCAACAGTAAATCTTGACTACAAATGAAAACGTCCTCGGCATAGTCGGCAACACGATACATTACCGGGCCGTGATGCGGACTCGAACATAAATTGTATGCGGACGAAGCAATCGATGCGGTGCAATTTATTGCGTCGATTCCGTGTTTAGAGTACGATGTTGCTATCGGAGTGGAATTGGAAGGGAGTTGAAGGTGGAATGTGTTCGCTGAGGCGAAAATTTCTATCGGAACAATATCTCTATGTACAGAACAGATGGCAACCAGCATTCCTTGTCATTTACAGTCTATATATATTTAAATATATTTTTCCACAGTAAATTCTGGCATCTTTTATTCGTCTGGGATCTATCTACGGAGCAAAATATCCAGTTTAAACAACTGTAGATTTTACGCGATAAATGACACGTTCCGCGAATGTATGACGCTAAGGCCTGGTCTTGTACACTTATAATTTTAAAAGGGCATTATCAAATAAAAGTGATTTAGTTAACTTTTTTGTATATTTTGGTTTAGTTTCTTTGTACAAAAACATATAAAACGCACGAAACAGGTAAGACTTTACGTTGAAAACAAAGATGGCGTCAATAAAATTTCATTTGACGCTGTCACTTAGTACAAAAAGAATGATTTTGTACCATTAAAATAAATGCAAAAATGTAATTCTAGTATTTTCCTACACATATTTAGATTGTTAAGAGGCTATATTGGTAAGACCACGTGGTCGGTTTAAAGGTTGCATTGTTTTGTAGCTGTCCCTCTCCGAGCCCTATCCTACCCGAGCGCGTACGGTGAGACAGCATACATTACGCGATGTTATCCACCCGTTATTTGGATGTTTCGTAGTCCAGGGATCATTTGAAGGATTACAGTATATTATGTAACCATTTTTTTAATACAGTATACTAATGAAATTTCAGACGTCGGTGGTTTTTCCAAATTGTTCTAAATTGATTCATATTCTTGTAAATAAGGTTCAAAGTTGGGGCTTTTTACTACCGAAAAATACAATACTTTGACGCCCTGTAACTCTGGAAGTATATATTTAAACGAAAATCTGTCTCACCACCGACACAGATATTTGTTTCTAGATTGTGTCTTGAAAATTTCATAGATTTTCATAGCTTAATACTCAAAATATGACTGGACTACATTTGTATGGGCGCTTTGACAACAGCATACCCTCTTAATACATTTAATATAATAGTGTACAGATGCAGGCAAGTTGAAACAACTCTTTTTTAAGTCAAAGTTAAATTATGAGTTATTGTTATGCAACAGAAATTTTGTATGGAACCATTAGGAGAGGGTAATAAACTCAGCACTGCCGACATCCAGTCAAACAGTATGATAATAATAATTGATGAAGATAATGATTGTAATTGCTTAACTATTTTTATACTCCTTTATCTTGAAGCTTTAACCCGTTCTGAATCTGCATTCAAACCACCGATTATAAATTTAAACCCGCCATTCGATTTTTGTCCAACTTTTTCTCCAGCTCCAACATTGTTTCACGGAATCCCCGCGGGAGGTGAAATTGCTCGAGAGCTTTCAAAAGCAAAATTTTACTCAAATCTCCCGTCAAAAATTAGATAGGAAGCTACTAAGAATTCTCGCCGAAAATAGGTAGACTTTAACACTGAGCGTAATAAACGTAATGGATTTCTACTAGTACTATTTATTTTTGATAAAAAAAACTAAAACCGGAATTCCCTACAAGAATAACATCTTTGCAGGATATATTCAAGTCCTATGTGTGTTTGTGTGTTGTGTGTCCTTTGACCACAATGTTAGATGACATTGTGGTCAAAAGATAGCCTATCTATGTAAATAAATATCATCCATGAATGTGTTTGAACTTTCTTATTATTCAGCACTGTTAGATTTATTTTAAACTCATTACGTACTGTTACTTTTTATATTCAATTAAAATATACTTTATTGCACACACATACACACACAAAACAAAACAGAACAGCAAAGAACATAAAAGGTACAATGAAGGCGGCCTTATCGCTAAGAGCGATCTCATCGCTAAGAGCGATCTCTTCCAGGCAACCTTGGGGCAGAAGAATCCTATAAATAATCTATGACGATACTACTCCTTAAATCAACAAATAGCTTTTAAAGTGTCTGTGTATACGCCAAGGATCTCGTCTACTATGGGCTAGCACATTACGCTTTCTTTCCTGCCTGATTCGCAACCGAAACAGTCTTATAAGAATACTTACACAGTTCACTGGCGTTTTAAATAACGCTGACGCGTTTGTTCTTGGAAGTGTGAAAGTCACTGAAGTACAAACCCGTCCGGTCGGTGAATCGATCCGTGAATTTGAAAGTGAAATTCCCAAACTCAGTATTCTTAATTACTGTGCCCCTCTAAACAGTTTCTTGGTAATTATGCCATACAATTTGCATAGCGGGCGAGTTCCGGGGTCAAAGATCAAATAAAATACAATATTTAGATAGTACTGCTCATGGTTTCGTATTTACAGGGTGCAATCATGTTTTGGAGTTGTTTCGTTTGTGCAAGGTATGCTTTCCGATGTAGACAGGTTTTCGTTGCTTTTCTCGACTATCGGCGATAGAATGCTGGGTTTAAAAACATTCCTGCGTGTGTTTTTAAATGTAAAATGTTTAAACCTCTTACTTTTACCAAGACATGCTGTTACATTATTAGTATTTTTTTAGTATAGTATAAATTTTTTGCCTTGATGTAAATCAGTTCTGAGTTTGCTGCTGGGCTAAGAGCAGAATTTCCTGGCACATCTATTGTCATACTTAAAAGGAATTTCCATCCACGAAAGCTGTGTTGTACTGTTTTTAAGGAATTAAATTAATTTCCTCTTTGTTCTTTTCTAAACCTAAAAGTATTTAGTATATAATAAGAATATTAGTAACCCTTTCAAAAAGAACTGGAAACTGACTACTACTGACCTGTTTACAACATTCATCCCCTAAAATGTTCACCCTTAGAGGTAGAATAAGAAAATTTGGTTTTTGTTGATTTTCTCATAAAACGCTGAATCGATTTCAATAAAAAAATTATAGGACCATATTCTCTACCAAAAAAGTAGAATCATCAAAATCGATTCATAATTTGGCGGAGTTATCGCGTAACATACATACAAAAAAACATACAGTCTAATTGAGAACCTCCTGCTTTTTTGGAAGTCAGTTGAACAGTAAAAAATAAAATAGCAATCACACCACCAGGTGTGATTGCTTTCTGACTAGTCGAAAAAGTATATAAACAGCCTGGCCTACCAGAAACTAAACCAAATAACTAATTGATACCCATTTGGGAATCAAACCCGTGACCATTGATCGTCGAACACTGTCACCACGTGGCCTCCGAGGTGCTCTTCCTTGTCGATAGTAACCTACTGAACCATCTACCTATAATTTTCATCACAATAGTATTCGCCACCGCCCAACCTGTCTCGCCATTATCTATCATAAGCATACTATTAAAGCTGTTCTTTCAAAAAAATCATTTAGGGGCACAAAAGCCACAGACATACTCAACTCGGCTTTTGAAACGCTGCCCTTTCAGACCAGTATTATGCACGTTTTGAAGAGAGAAAAAAAAAACAGTTTTGAATTCCTTAAATATTCGCTTAGAACGCTCCGAATGAATTAATAATAAAAGAATTTTACGTCAGCTTCTTTCCTTCTAGCATCGAATGCAAATCTCCGGATATTTACTGGATGTATTTATTATTCTACGAATAGTAGCGTTTGCCCGCGACTTCATCTGCGTTAAATCCAGAAATTATCCGACGGGAACTACTGCATCGATCGGGATAAACAGTAGCCCATGTCCTTTTCTGACCCTTCAACTATTTGTATACAAAAAATCCGGCCATTCTGACTCTCAGTAAGGACGTGAAGGAAATACATTCATATTTACTAACAAAATACAGAATAATTCATTTAAATTCTGTCCCTAAAGTAACATATACTGTTTAGGCGCGTGGACATTCTCCTTTACCCCATAATCCGAGCCCATAGTAATCCCTCTGTGCCCTAAACCCGGACAAGACCGAAAACAAACTGTGAACAAATGTACTTCAACCGTAAACCATAAATATCTAACGAGTAAAATGAGCATTCGACTCCGTTTCAAAAGGATAAAAATGCTGTCTTATTTTTGGTTCACTTCCCATATTGTGGCTTTCAGCTTTAGAGGTAGACTTTCTTATTTCAGGGTTCCTTAAACATAGAAAGCTCTTATCTACTCATATACGTCCGTCCGTCTGTCACAAGTACTCCTCTTACAACATGTTTTGGTTGGTAAGTGAGGATAAAACCGAATCTAAAGAGGTGCCGCTGGCTCTGCTACCGAAACCGAAACACTACAGTGCTATGAACACTGCTGCTTGGCACCAGATTTAGAAAACATGGCGGTAGCTACAGGTCTAACGGCGCAATTATTCTTAAACTCATCCGAACCCTTACGAACTTTAGTATAAAAATGACACTTTTCTACCCCGTCACAGTCACCCTTTTTTATTTATTAGCGTATTGAGGGAAATGTAAATTAAAGGTAAATATAACATGGTACAATAGTAGGTACGTATTTTTGTACTGGAGTGTACACACGGCTACACATCAAGCTATACATTTCCAGTATACGGTGACCTCGCATTGAATGAAATCCCGCACGACGCTTGTTTCTTTTTATACTGGAAATGTATAGCTTGACCTGTAGCCGTGCGTACTAGTATACTGTAACTGAATCCTTAGAGTAGAGAACGAATGCGAGTGTGCTAAATTTACAAATGAACTACTTGACAAAGAGATTCGATTAATTTCAGGAACACATTACGCATCGTCTAAATTTCGTTCTCACAAAGAAATTTAAAAATCGCGACGTCGCTCTCACTTGTCCCAATTTGTGTTCCTATATCTACAACAACGTGTATATGTTTACAGGAATATCTTTTGAAATTCGAGTCTTCATTTTCCTGGTTCGAAATTATGCCGGTGTTTTGCCTTTGCGTCGCTAAAGAATTCCTCCCCATTTTCGCTTCACAATTTTGTTTCGTACTTGTGTTTCTTCTGCGCTTAATTTTTCCTTGTCATTTCGTGACTTTTCAGTGAATTCTTTTGATTAGAGATAGCAAATTTATATTTGAGTACTTTGATTTCGATATTATAAATCATGGAGCTTCATTCGTAATCGATCTTTCTTGTGACCCTTGAGAGTTGCACAATTTCAGGGAGTCATAGTGCAAAGCCAAAGGGTGAAAAAGCCACAGCTACGGCACCACCATGAGTACTATAACATAGTTGTTAGGAGTTTGAGGAGAGGAGTAAAGAGATTTTTTGAAGATTTTTTGATCGTCTAGTTGTATAAGACCAACGGATTAGGCCATATGTATATGCTTTGTAACCCAGCGACTTCATGTGCCAGATATTTATAATACGCTATTTAGCTACTGGTACAATCTGTACGAGGGGCATACCGAAAAGATCGGTAATCGAGTACTTTCGATTTAATTAGATTAAAAACTCTTTTTGATGAATAAACACTGGTTAGTTGAAAATCGAATACAATTGACAGAATTAAAAAAAAATTTTTTTTTAAAGAACAATTTCAGTTTGAAATTGATAGGTCGATAAAAAAATGGAGCTTACAAGAGAAAGTTTCCGTGCCATAATTTTTTACAACTTTCGACGAGGATTATCTCAGGGACAATGTCTCGCTGAGCTTATATCTATATTCAAGAGTGAAGCGCCTAGCCAGACGACAATATATCGCTGGTATTCTGAATTCCGGCGTGGACGTGCTTCTCTTGGCACCGTACCTTCCACAGGCCGGCCAAAAACAGCGGTTACACCAGAAAATGTCGCTGTTGTGCGCCGAATGATACAGGATGACCGACATATTACATATGAGCAGATTCGGGCTACTTTAGGGATAGGTATGACTGCGATACAAACTGTTTTACATGGTGAACTGGGAGTGAGAAAGCTAGTTTCCCGCTGGGTGCCCCATAATTTGTCCGAAGAGCAAAAGGCGGCTCGTGTCAATTGGTGCCGGTCTACTCTGCAACGCTTCAACGGAGGAAAGTCAAAAGCAGTTTATAACATTGTCTCTGGTGATGAATCATGGATCTATTCATATGAGCCAGAAAGAAAGCATCAGTCGGCTGTCTGGGTCTTCGCAGGTGAGATCAAGCCAACAAAAGTTGTCCGCTCTCGCAGCGTATCGAAGAAAATGGTCGCTTCGTTTGTCGCGAAAACAGGACATGTAGTCACAGTTCCCTTAGAGGAACGGAGAACGGTTACCGCTGATTGGTATACAACGGTTTGTTTGCCACAGATGATATCCGAACTCCGTAGAGGTAACCCGAAACGACGCATAATCCTCCATCACGATAATGCGAGCTCTCACACCGCTCAGAAAACAAGCGAGTTTTTGAAGCAGGAAAACGTTGAATTAATGGATCATCCTCCATACAGCCCTGATCTGAGTCCCAATGATTACTTTACATTCCCTAGAATCAAAGATTTATTGCGTGGTCAGCGGTTTCAAGGTCCAGAAGAAGCAGTGGAAGCATACAAATCGACGATTTTGACCATGTCAACTTCGGACTGGAATTGCTGCTATAATAATTGGTTCGAACGAATGCAAAAGTGCATTAACTGCAACGGAGAATACTTCGAAAAGCAATAAAAATAAATTTAGTTATTTCCTGTATGTATTGTTTTATATTCCCGATCATTTCGGTATGCCCCTCGTACTACAAGTAAATTAAATAAAAAAAAATAAACACCTACGCAACACACTGAATCGATTTTTACCAAAAATAGTTAAGAATCACCGCAGGTAGACTTGCTTTCACGTTAAAAAATGCATCACAATCGGTCCATCTGTTCGAGAGCTACGATGCCACAGACAAACATTGGCGTCAAACTTATAACATCGCTCTTTTTGCGTCGGGGGTTAAAAATATGCTTTATATCCTTTCCCGATATGTCATATACGAAAGATCCGTCCAGGAACAGAAAGTTGAATTCCCAAAAATGTTGAAATAAATCTAGATATTGTGACTCTCTGCTATGACGTAAAAGAAGGGCTAACAAACAAACTCTGCTTCACATTTATACACGTATTATTAGTAAGGATAAGTCAGGCTCATATGATAAATACTCTATGCCACGTACAAAGTTCAGCGGTCAAAACATTTTTGAAAACGTGAATATCAAGCGCTGACTGAGAATTGAACCCAGAATCTCTAAAGTCTAAACAACTAGCTCGCTTATATTACAGCCATTTTCCCTGCACCATGACTTGCACTCCACTTGCCAGTAAAATATCCGTCCATTACTGAGCAAAGCCGCAGTGCTCCTTATTGAAACCGTGTGAAAGGAGCCTTACGTGGCTCTAGCTCGTGTGAAAGGAGTATTACGTGGATCTGACGTAAGTCTTGCTTGTCTCCAAAAGAAGCTATTGCGATCTAGTTCACAATTTAGGTATCTTTTCATAAGTAGTTTAGGTACAGACAAATCTGTGTGAATATGTCCGAGCTTCCACCATATAAATCTGTCCAAGAACTAGCCTGAACAAATCGTTTGCTGTAAAGTTCTCTCGTTGAAAGCCACTTGTCAAATTGATGACCTCCCCCTTTTTTGAAGTCGGTTAAAAATCACTACACTTTGTAGGGGTATTTGGGATCGCAATAAGATGTTGTTAAACAAGCATAGGTGCTACTTATGGTAGATGAAAGATACTGTACTGAAATATGAAAAGATTCAAAGTTGTAAAATAACTGTTGACGTTGTATTTTTATATCTCGTTCTGAAATGAAGTACGCATCGGGTATAGAACTAATCAAACTTGGTAAAATACTAGAGCGTGTGCAGTTTCAACAAAATGTTTCAGAATGTGCTAGTAATTTGTCCCGCGTTTTACTGGCTCGGCGAGTGGTTGCATAAATTTAGTCGGCACCTCTCCAGTGCCGTGAAATGAGGTTTTAATGTTCCTCCGTGTAGCCTACCTTGTTTATTTGTGATCCTAAAAGGAAAGGGGTTTTCAAGACCTCTACGTGAATGATCATTTAAGTGTTTTAACCCTGGATTTAAAAAAATCGAACGAATCTGAAACGTAATTTTACCTGACCTTATTGTTGAAATTTAGAAGATTATTATCTAGTTGTAAGTTTATTGTTTTATAAGTTATTTAGGGGTTAGGCACTACGTCGATTGTTGCCGCGGCACACTCGCTCTAAGTATGTTTACTTATTTTATCCTCTTCAAAATGATCGGATATTTCATCTGATACATTTAACAAAATTTAATATTTGAAGACGCAAAACAATCTGCTATACAAATTTGTATTTACGTCCTCAAAGTAAACTACGAGCCTTAATCTGTCAAAAAATTTGTAACAATCTCGTTAATGTTACTCTTCAAGGACAAGGCACCCGGTTATTAATCATGTCAAAGATTCTAGACCCCGTTATTACCTAGAGCGGGTTCTATTAATCATGTTTACAAGGCAAATAATTGGTCGCCGGCCATTCCGGTTTGGATTGAGACAAAGATTTCAATAGATCTCGCAGAATTGGCTCCTCGTCCGGCTCGTACAATGGTGATGTGGATCGGGTGTTGGTACTACCTGTTTCTCGCTATTTTCTCGCCTTTATTTTGAAATTGGTATTTCGACTGTTTGTACTAAAATCGGGATTGAGGAAATCCGTAGGAAAACTAAGGTCACCGTCATAGCTTGACGAGTTAGTGAGCTGAAGTGGCAATGGGCCGGCCACATCGCTCGAAGAACGGATAGCCGATGGGGGGTAAAAAAGGCGTGAGTCGCGACCACATACCGGGAAATGTGTACCGGGCCGTCATCCTGCTAGATGGACTGACGACAGTAGGCACTGGATGCAAGTGTATCGGGACTCGTCAAAGAGGAGGAATTGAGATTTTCGCAGCTGACGATGATGATCAAAATTATTATGCCTTCTAATCTTTAAAAGCTGTTGATAATCTTCCCAGAGCTAACAGGTATCTGAAACCACTCTTACAATAAAAAAATATGTTTCTTTTGTTGTATACAAACAAATTAAAAATATATCTAAATGAAATGGAATGTTTGTAGGATATTTACGTAATACTGTATTGTTTTAACATTGTATTTATTACGTACAATTATTTGAAATTTTTTATTGCAAACAAATTGCAATGTAAGTACGATATATTATTTAATAAGTATATATATTTATAAATATAAACAGTATATTTAATAATGACTGTATAAATTTCAACGCAAACATTTCTAGAAATTAATGAAATAATATGATCTGAAATATTGTTAATTTATTCATTCATATGTATATGTATGATACCCGTGATTTTTCCTGACAATTTATTTGTTTGCGTATTTAGGTATCACATTTTGTCTTATAATATCCAGGGTTGATCTTCAAAAATGTAATTGCCATTCGAGTGTTAAGGTGAGTATTGCGTGAGCTTAAACTTGGACGCATAGTACCAGCACGGGTCAGATAGAATGATTTATCCAACCATAAATTTGAAACGTTTCTAAAGCGAAAGGCTATACCTATTGAGTTTTGAGATAATTTCTGGTAACAATTCCACGAACAGAGAATCGGTTTTGGTCAAACCCAGAGGCCTTTGAGTCTGAGTACCTACCTAACAATTTCGTACAAGTAACCAATTGTGAATTTCAGGGTCGCGGATTTCATGTAAAGAATGCATGTAAAGCTGAGAATTCCGGTTGTTGGACAGCAGTCGTTTAGGAAAGCTAGAGGGATTGATGAACTTTTAACAGCCTAATCTCAAAAATAGGGTCTAGTTTCCCCTTTGGATGGGAAGGTCAGATGACAGTCGCTTAAGTACCAACTGGTACCAACGCCATGTATGGGTTCAGTAGTCGACTGCGATTGAGAAAGGTTCGGTGAATATTTGTTTGGTTTTCAACTTTTGAGTCAAACCTAGCCTAGAACTAATGAAAAGGTTTACAATAATGTTGTTTTATAATATTAAACCCTTAATCATTTGACAACCTGGGTGTCAAAAGGTCTAGTGTACTGGCACACGTACCAGGAGTGCTATTCACTAAGGATTAGTACTAACCTATTAAACCTCAATTTCTGACATACACAGGTGTCATACAAGATGTATTTTGCCTGTATTTGAGTTCTCTTTTTTCTGCTTTACCATAATGTAACGTTACCAACAATATTGTTCCATAATATAGTCACAATTGACAAACAAAAAATTTTCGTTTCTCCATTATAATTTAACACTAAATAATCCCAGCGGGAGGATGGCCAGGGACATTTTTAATCCCAAAGCTCATTAAAACGCTTCAAATATTCAGTTCCCGACTTCTGGATGCAATGTTAAAGAGTTTACACAGAGTTGGTTTTAGACTATTTTGGGGGCGGTCTAATACTAGATTATGCACCAAGGGGATAAAACAATGTCTTACGTCAGGGGCGACATATTGAAACTCGAGTGTAACAATTACAATTGATATTAATTAATGTTTGATAGATTTCGCTAACCAAAGTTAAGCGGTGCATATAATGTTGAAAATTGAAATATTTTTTACACATTTCGAGCAGGTTGTGTAAAAATAAATACATGTATGACTCAACTAGGACCATTAGAAATTACTTAATTTTTTAAAAATACAGTCAAATTTTTGCTGACAATTATTAATTTTCACGATCCAAGTCTAACCGGAATGGGCGGTGGATTAAAAAAAAATGTGTAATGGATTTCTTTTGAAAACTAGCTTAATTTGAATATAGTGATGATGACAATGTTACCCTGTTTGTCATAGTTTTGTTTGCCTGCAATGTTGTGCCAAAATCATAAACAACGTTCGTCACAAAGCAGATCCGGATGGCGCCCCAATTATGGTACCTAATGACGGACCTGTACTAGCGAAATTCCCTCTCTGGTGGCTTTAAGTTCCAGTTTTGTTTAACGCCCTGTGATTGTAGTTCCCTCTCAAACTTTTGCTTGCGTGTTATTTTAGAAAAGTAAAATGAGGTTTTTAGTTATAAAATTTTGAACGTTGGTAAAAATACTAAGTGCAAGTCTGCTTGGGTTTATATTATATTATTTCAATTGTGGGCGTCGAGTTTTTAAATAACATTTTTTAAATGTATAATTGGTTTGGACTTGGCCTTCATCTCATCTGGTGGCGAGTGATTTTCTAGTTATGGCTGTTAGATGCAGTGTGATACAACTTAGTTCCAAATTATTTCACGACAAATTGTATGAAACATGGCGAAGCATCAAAGGCGCTACTAGCGCATTGCTGGCGCCACTGTCCCTACATTATGTATGGTAGAGAATGGATGTTGATTTTGCCCCGTTTGAGATTTGGTAGGTTTATGTACGTTGTATGGAGTCACGGCTCTTATTACGTAGTATACGTATGTTAACTCTTCGGTTAGATGGATATCATGCTCAGCACACCTGGAAGCTTACACCGTAACACAACAGTGCTATTAAAACTGCTGTTTGGCGGCAGCCTTAGGTAACATGGTGGTAGTTAGACTGTGTCACAACTATTATATTTCTGTTAAAAACCTACTAAACACACAATATGTGGGATCTGACGACATATAAAATCCAAAATGACGCCTTGTATTGGATATAAAGTGCTATTAAAAAGAAATAATCAAAAATAAATCGGGTGGTGACAATGTACCGGGAAACGTGTATCAGGCCGTCCCCCTACTAGGTGGACCGACTCGGCCTAGAGGGTCACGGGGAGTCGCTGGATGCAAGTGGCTCGGTACCGGTCAATCTGACATACCATGGAAAAGGCCTATATCCAGCAGTGGACGTTTCCCAGCTTAGCTTAAACAACAACAAAAACAACTCAAAAATTAAAAGTTAACTTTCTACTTTCTTCTTGTTTAAACCATACAGCTGCGATACACCCAAAATATAGTTACAATTGTTCTTTTTGTTTGCAAAAATTCATTTCACTAATGAAACCATCATTTACCCGTATTTGATGTTCCTTTATTGGCACTTACTCGTCCTTGAGGGGCGGGGGCGGGGGCCTTTCCAAACACAACTATCCTAATGTAATTAATGCCTCATGGAAACCTCGTAAAAGAGATGATAAATTTGCTTCAAAGATGTCGTGAAGCCAAAGATAGGAAGTTATTTTGGTCGTGGACAAGCTGCGAGTGTGTGAAAGTGAAATCTGTTCAGAAAAACTGAGGAGGGGAGACAAATTGATTTTACTACTTATTGTTTACATATACTTTAAAATAGCTTTTACAACTGTATGGAGCCTGGTAACCGAATTGAACACCATCGCTCGCTATAAATAATCACAAAAATAACTAAAACATTACGCGTTTTGTATGTTAAGGGGAATAAAAACCAGTTTGTTCCCGTGTTGATAAGTTTTTTAATGAGTTGATTTTATTCCTCATGAAGCACATTAGATGTACGGGAATACTTTTTTCGAATAATGTACTATCGACAAAGTTCCAGACTGAACACACTTAGGGCGAGTTTCGCATACAGTCGTGGCTCGGGTTGCTCCGCTTCGATAGTTTTTGGGATTTATCATAAAACTATAAAAAAAAACAAGAAAGCATTGTTGTATTTTTGAAAGTCCCGTAAGTTGGACGCCACAATGATGCATTATAAAATGACCCGAAACTATCTTAAACTACCTACTACAATAAACCCTTAAAAAACTCACAAACAAAAGCGTTTTCGTATCTCCTTATTGAACAAAAAAATGGCGGGTCTAGCTAAGACCGCCACATGCAAGCAACTTGGTTTTGCAACTGATCAGGCGGGAGCTTTGTCGATATTACATTACATTACGAAATAAATACGTGATAAGAGATGGCTTATCAAACCATATCCCACGGGAACTAGTTTTGTGATCAGGATACAATATATCCTACGTCCATCTCCAACCCTTCAACTATTTATATACCAAATATCAAATAGTTCTGATTCTCAAAAAGACGATTAACATTAATATTTTTGGTAGCAGTTTATGTCCGCTCAAAGGCGCCATTTTGGATTTTATGTACAACCCGTTTACTATAACTTTGGACCTGGCGTCAGTAACGTCACTGCGACGGTATGCGAACCTTACTGAGGCGACAGGACGAACGCGAGGAGGTGAGCGTCAGCACGGAGAGAAAACACATTCCAGCGAAGTCCATTCTTTCGGTAAACGTGTTACAATGTCAAACACTTAGCCTATAGCCCGCGGATAAACACAAGGCTTCCTAGCTTGTCCAATATATGATGAAACGAGGGATAAAAAGAACATACATACGGGTACATACATAAAAAGGTTGCTAAAATCATAACCCACCCTCTTTATGTATTTGGTGTATTCGAAGAAAACAGGGTTATTGAGAGTTATACTCAGAGTCCAAGTACGCAGTAATAATAAAAAGGGCAAAAATTACTGTATGGAAAGAACCAGGGCATATAGAGCCTGGACTAAATAATAAATACCATATTATTAACACAAAAAAAGGTAATAGAAAAATAAAAAATTTGTAATAGTTAGTAGTGTATTAATTTAAGCCTAAAACAGGTAAAAATATGAACGCGTCGAGTACAAATATCTCGGCTGTTTGCGATTAAAAAAACTGCATATTTTCAGATAATAAATAAATAAAATATCATGAAAAAATTTGTTAACGAGAAGATACGGGGTGATTACATTCAAACTCCAAAACAACAGGGTGACAGTATCAAACAGCAATACAAGACATACTCACTTGGTTTCACTGTACTGCACACTTGAGTGAAATATACACTGGCGGACAGTCAATGGTAGTAGACCTTATAACTAGCTGTCAAAGGCAGTGCCCAAAGCTGTGTGAAGTTGTATGTCGTATTATATGGGTCAATAATTGCTTGGACAGCCACAAGCCATGGAATAACCATTTTAAATGTTTGCCAAAAGGATAATCGTTGTAATTTTTTGACTTATTATTTTTAGACTTTTTAATTTGGACATTACTTTTGACATTGTAAATAAATACGTTGTGGCAAAATAGTATTAGTTATAGTTAAAACAATACGCAATATTTGCATGCCCTACTCGGGTTAAATGTGAGAACTATTAATAAGCACCTTCCACCTTGTAAGCACTTGGTAAGCACCATATTTACTGCAAATAAATTTTTCATTTCATTTCATTACTAGGTTTGTTCTATTAATGCTTTCTGCGTGTGCGTAGGAGTGGAATTTTGAAGGTGACAACGACGTTGTAGTTTTAACATTAGTCCACTGTTAGGCCTAAGCCTCGATCACCGTCGATCATCGAAGTAAACCGTCACATTCGACTTTTAATGAGGGGAATCGACATAATAACCACGCTTGTCCGGATGATAGGTGATCGCAGTAAGACGCAGCTACATAAAAAGATGTATCTCATTTCCTGACAAGTTTTCCCTTAGTCGCCTTTTGCTTCACCCCCGGGCTGACATGGAGTTGTCCTTTTCTTGAGCCGAGACATATTTCCTTATTTAAATCATTCTTGTCTTTCTATTGCTGAACAAGATCTTCCGTAGATCGCTTTGAAGTAGTTATTAATAAGGCCATGATCGATCACTCTCTTGACTTGATTATATAGGACAATATAGTATTACGTAGTTGGAGGGATTTAAAATGTTCCAAAATTATGAAAAAAATATCACATACGTTTTGAAAAAATAAAAAATTTTTTTTTTTATTTCCAAAAAAAATTTCATTTTTTCACATACGTTTTGAAGGAGCACAAATATAATAAACCGCCAAAAGAAATATCCAAACTGCAAATTAACAACAAAGAAATTTCAAAATATATACCTAAAGTTCTGAATCCGGCCCTGCTCAAACAGTCTTTTTTTTTTGTTCAGTATTTTGTCCACCTACATATTTAACATTTTTTATATGAACGAACCTTGATTGTTGTAATGTATAACTGGAGCTGTTTATTTACTTCATTAGCTCTCTCGAAGTCTCACTGACATTGTATTTTTGTTTATTTGTTATTGATAATTAATCTCATGAAGTGAAAGGTAAATGAACTTTATTTAACCGTACAATTATAATAAAATTTTCGAGTTTACAACAGGCTGCCAAACCAAATTAGAGAGGCTCCGAGTCTATGCTCTTTTAAAAATAAACTATAAAATGGCTTGTCGAGCAGTGTTTCTATAAAATAGATGACCTCTTCTCCATGACTAGTAGTAATTTGACTAACTTAATTTAACTTTAGTAATTTAATTTTGACTTTTGTGTATGTAACTGATTATAAATTGCTATTTAACTATAAAATATTGACTTGTACCAGCAGTTAATTATATTGATAAAATTACTAGTATTAAATTTTTGCGTTTATTTTAATTGTACAAAATCATTCTTATTGTCTTAAGTGACAGCGTCAAATGTCATTTTATTGACGCCATCTTTGTTTTCAACGTCAAGTATTACCTGTTTACAAATAAACTAAACCAAAATATACAAAAATGGTAACTAAATCACTTATTGACAATGGCCTATTAAAATTATTAGTGTACAAGACCAGGCCTTGGTTCCATACATTCGCGGAACGTGTCATTTGACATTAATTTAGAGACATATAGCCTTTTGACATATTTTACTGTAATCTTAAGGCAGATACACACCAAACGCGTTCACTCCTCGCTGCGAATATAACCTGAAAAGATAATTTGAGTGCAAGCATCAAAACTGCCAGACATACTACGAGGCTCTCTTGTAAGACTTAATTAAAATTGTGTACCTTATTGTTGGGGAAATTATTCCATTGTGCCTCGAGCTTAAAGTGGCTCGTACACGACCCCTCCCCCCTTGGTATTTGTTTTTATTCCAACTTCAAAGGTAATTGAGTTAGTTCGAATTAACTTTGGTGGAAAATAGGTGCTTACACTGACGTAAATAGGTCGAAAGTGTAATTTAGGATGTCGGAATATTTTATTGCGTTTGTTAGGTGTAAAATATTTTCTGCTAAAACAGTAAGTTTTAGTAACTGGATCCAGAATTTTTTTCTCATTTGAAGCGTCATGGAATACACCAGAAATATTTTTTCTACTTAATTTTTAAAAATCTTGATTGCTGTTGATTCCTACTTGAACCAAATTCTTTAATCAATTTCAATTCAATCAAACAAAAATGCATTAAAATGTGCGCGAAATTTAAATATATCCCAATTAAACGCTACGTCACAGAGTGACATCACAGTATATGAATTTAAACAAAAAATTATGTCATCGACTTTCAAACCAAGAAATCGCGCGGGAAAAAATGCGTGTTTGACAGATAAAATATTTTGCACAAAAAATTTTTCATTTAATAAAATAGTTTTATTGTATACGATAAATACACTAGTACATTTATTTTAAGTATTTCAAAAAAATATTATTTCTAGTTAAAAGTAGAATTGTTTTCAAGACAAAGCTACACGGCCGGTAATGTACGCTGACCCTAAACAGATAGAGATACGTATACAAGAAGCGGGTATCTAAAAGCTAGTTAAGTGAAACAATATCTTTTTGCCACTTACCCTCGAGATAGAGGCAGGCAGCTGAAAAGCGTTTTATCTCTTACTTGACTGGAAGCGAAGTAGTATGTTGATGCCGGAAATATTGTGAATGTGTTATGAAAACGTGCGAATGTTTCATGCTTTACTCTTATAGAGTACGAGTAAATTTATCTTATAGAGTAAGAATTAGTTTTCCTGTTCAATATTATTTAGCGAGACAAAGAAACTAATCACATAAATTAAACAACAAATGAGAGAAAAAGTTATCTCTACATGTTTTTATACTAAAACGAAAAATATTTTGTCATTTTATTTAAGCTATGTGCATCAAAAAAACGAACACAGTTTTAGTTAGCAGGCGTAAAAGTTCAGGAATTTATGATATTTAAACAGAGACTTGTGAAAAAGAAGGCTAAACTTATTTGGTTTAAAAAACAATATCAAAAACAACAACAAAAAAGGTTCTTGTCAACAACTGGAGAATATTTGAATGTTGGCGCCTCTAGTCAAAAAGTTCGTAAAGTAGAAATTAGCTGGTAAGAAAAACGCCAACCTCAAATGGCACCTCATAGTTATCCCTGTTACAACGAAAATTAGCTTACTCTTCTAGACCAAAGCGTTAAAGACGTCAAATGAAACGAAAGATGTTGTGATATCGGTTCCTATTAACCTATTAGTGTGAGTGAATTCGCGCGCGCCATATTACCAATCCTCGGGAGGTAAGCTGTCGCAGATCACTGGGAGACAGTGAACGGTCGTTCTGTACGTAGTGATGAAAATGAAAAATGAAAATAAAAAAAATATTTATTTCCTTTCACATTAACATTAGAATAAAGTTTTGGGGACACTCCTTTTAAGTTAAAAAAAAACTTGTATTAGGAGGCCCCGCTCTTCCGCTAGTTATTTAGGAATACAAATACATACAGTAAAAATTAATAGTATAAGTTATAAACTAATTATACATTTTTAAAAGATGTGAAAGAGAAAGAGTGATATCGTGAAATTTTAGTCAAGCGTTGTAAACGAATATGATAAATAAAAAATAGCATTTTATACTGTGTCAATGCCAGTTTTATACTAGATGGCGTCCCATACCTGCAGCGACCGCGGACCTTTATTGTGCCAGTGACAAACTACATAAGACGTTTTAATAAAAGCAACGTTGAGAAATGTTGCTCCGACGTCGGGTACCCTTTGTTACTTTATCCAGCGTTCGGAAACGTCCCACGGCCCGGCTCGGGTAGGGTTTCGATATAGGCTTTACATATGGGTATTCTAAACTATAGTTGGTTTCAGGGAGGGTCAATATTTGTTATCAGCTGCATAAATACATAATCATTCATTTTTTTTTATATATATTCAAAGCTTTGCGCTTGACCTTTATCTCACTTGATGGTAAGTGACGATAAGGCCGTTTGGATGGTAAACGTTTGCAAACAGCAGCTATTTATCACACGAAATTATGTACACTCGAATACAAAAATATGTATCCACTTTTGAACAATGTTCCATTCATCTCTAATTGACATTTCCCTTGGCAATGCATAGTAACAAGCAAGTGAGTGTGATATGGTACAAAAGTGGATGAATATTTTTGTACTCGAGTGTACCGTAGCACCCATTTCTGTAATAATATATTATGATTCCAGGTCAATTTTATTTGTCATTTAACTCGCAGAAAAGGATGAGCCTGTTGAATAGATTGACATGAAGTAATTAGATGATTTGTGAATTTTTTAATCTCAATTTTATTAAAATTGAGTTGCTTGACCTGCTATGTGAAATAAATCTGTAATAATTAAATTCAATACTAGATTATTCTTTTAAAGCTGCCTTGATTAAATATATTTTGAGTCACGGCTCACTTTTTTTAGCTATATTTTGTATTAAGTGGCTATGTTGGTTAGACCACGTGGCCATGTTCAAATTTGGATTGTTTTGTAGCTGTCCCTATCCGAGCCCTATCCTACCCGAGCGCGTACGGTGAGACAGCATACACTACGTGAAGTTATCCACCCGTTATTTGGATGTTTCGTAGTCCAGGGATCATTTGAAGGATACAGCATATTATGTAACCATTTTTTTAATACAGTATATTAATGAAATTTAAGATGTCGGTAGTTTTCCAAATTGTTCTAAATTGATTCATACTCTTGTAAATCAGGTTCAAAGTTGGGGCTTTTTATTACCGTAAAATACAATTCTTTGACGCCCTGTAACTCTGGAAGTATATATTTAAACGAAAATCTGACTCACCACCGACACAGATATTTGTTTCTAGATTGTGTCTTGAAAATTTCATAGATTTTCATAGCTTAATACTCAAAATATGACTGGACTACGTTTGTATGGGCGCATTGACACCAGCATACCCTCTTAATAATTAAATTCAATACTAGATTATTCTTTTAAAGCTGCCTTCATTAAATATATTTTGAGTCACTGCTCTGCCATTGTATCCACTTAGTTGTAGTAGTCACTTGTTTTAACTATATTTTCGATTAATTTTTTTCAATTATTGTTTGCACGCGGTGGTTTCCTGTCATTGAAGGAGCACTTATTGTTATTTTAAGTTGTTGTTATTGTGTGATTACTTATATTGTTTCTTTGTTGGAAATCCAAATAAAACAATAATAATATTTGCACACCTGTGGACAGATTAAGGACATCGAACCAATTGAAATAAATATCTTAACACTTTTTAAAAAAAAACTGTGTACTTGGTAAATAAATGATTATTTCTTTCTTTCTTTTTGGCGTTCTCACTTTGTCCGTGTTGTCGATGGACTGGATGTCCTCGACGTTCACATGCGAATGGTTTGACGAATAAATCAAACCAGAACGGTCGCCAACGTGACCAAGCAGGCTTGTAAAATCATAAGCACGTACTCAGTAATCCTCGAGCGGCAATAGCCGCACAGGACGCCAATAGCCGTTAGTAGCCAATGCAATCATGCCTGCGGCCCGCGCGTTTTAATCACAGCTAATAAGTGTAGTCCCGTGAATGTTATTTGATTTGACCCTTTGCTTACTGTGGCTTCAGCACACATTCGTACATTTACTGGTTGACTAGATATTTCAATATTATCCTAAACTCCTAACACAATACTGTCTGAATACAGTATATACATACGTGAATACAGTCACGTCACTTTAAATATATCCACACCCTCACACCACACACACTCTCACACATACACAGACTCTCCCTAGACTTATTGCTTTTTAAAAAATCTATTTCTATGTATTTTATTTAGTGTTTACTATACAATGCTTACCACACCATACATATGCTAATACAATCATATTGTGAGGTGAGACCCTGGTGTCCTGAAACACGGGGCAACCTTCACAGGCACCAGTTTCACACACTGCTCCATGGCCTTTGTTTGAATGTGTATTATAAAAATTGCTAATTATAACCAAGTGTGTAGAAAAATAAATATTTATCTTATCCTATTTACACATTTGTACAAGTTGTTCAAAAAGTATTTACTGCCAGCGTTCGGCAACTTGAATTTAGTACCAGTTTTGGACAAAATGTATTATTGTATATATAGCTTAAAATACTACGTATTATGTTTAGAATATTAATCATCAGTCACTGAAAATATTGTTACGAGCTACTCATAGTTCGGTATTGAAGAAAATACGTGTCCAAAGTTCCGGTGTTTATTGATAATACAGGTCCACAAACCAATCTCGGGTCTAACTGAGTGCGTCCATCCCTGGATGGACGCACTCAGTTAGACCTACTACCAGTTAGACCACTACAGAGTCCTTTGACACCACTGACGCCGATCTGTCGCTACTGACACCACTAGTACACTAAATCTTCTACTGCAGGAACATACGCACATAATAATATAATTTAAATAAAAGCTGCCAAGTGCATGTCGGGCCATAGTTTTCAACAGTCTTTGAGCTAACCCGCGGATGGATAGACGGACAGAGAGAAATTATAAGAGGTCTACGGAACTGTAAAACCGCCCAAGTGCGAGTCATAATCGCGCACCGAGGGCTTCGTAAAGAATATGAATACTTAACATACTGAAAATCGTAACTATTAAACGAAAGCCTGACGAAGACTCATTACTCACGAGCAATAATTAATTTACACACACAGATGCGCTTTCAAGGGAATGCCGAATGCAGAGCCTTTCACCCGAACCCTCTGTGATCATATAGCGATAGGAACGATGGCCTAAACAACACGCATTATGGGTTCGTGTAAACATGCGACGTGAACCGGGACTGTCCCAGCAATGTGCGCACATTCGCCGGGGAATACACGCTGTGTCCGCCATCGTAATATCTGTTCCATTGTACCATTCTTCAATTACATTGATTACTTTGTTTGAAGAAGAAAATTTTTATGTTCAAATTACAAAGAAAAAACAAAACGTAGATTAGGAATGACTTGCCTATTTATGTCTTACTTCAAATGTATTTAGATTATTGAAAATTGTATTGTAAATTTTACTGCGTAGATTTGAAACAAATTATATTTATACATTCCTGACATCCATCATCATTATCAGCCGGGAAACGTCGACTGCTGGACATAGGCCTCCCTCATGGTACGCCATATTGACCGGTCCCGAGCCACCTGCATCCAGCGATTCCCTGCGATTCTAACCAGGTCATCGGTCCATCTAGTAGGGGGACGGCTTGGTAGACGTTTCCCGGTACATGGTCGCCACTCGAGAACCTTTTCTCTCCACCGGTTATCGGTTCTTCGAGCGATGTGGTCTGCCCATTGCCACTTCAGCTCACTGACTCGTCGACATGCCATCCATCAGAAACAGAACACCTCGGAGGGCACCACAGACAGCATCAAGACCTCCAAACCCAGACCAATCGTACGGTTCATGATCGGCCTTGGGGAGCTGATTTGATATATAGGGGACTATCACAATAAAGATGAGAGACACACGGACTGCACCCCTCATGCCGAATAATAATAAAAAAATATGACACCACACATATGCGAGTTTGTCACTACTTGGCACCTCAACGTCGCAACCAATCATGATGAATACTAAAGAAGAAGAAGAAGAATAAGGTATAAAGCCCTAGACTACTGCTAGAACCGTGTTAGCCGCAATATTACACGACCTAATTCTATAATTCCACCATCCCCTTTGTACAACTGGTCAACCAGAAAAACGTAACCCCAAATTGGTTGATATTCCACCATTTCGCACGAAGCGTTTCGCTTCTTTGAGTTATTATGCGTAAAGGTAAGAAGTTGAATCCCCTGCCGGCTTCTGTGTCTCCTCGAGCTCTACAACCTGGCTCTTCAATAACTAAGTTGGTTTGTCAAGGGTTTTCGATGACTTCCCAAAGTTCAAACACACGATAGCGATATCGCTTACGTTTTTCTGTAATACCAGAGATCTCCCTTATCTGTGGTAATACTTACAGTGTCCTGTCTGTCTGTCTACTTTGATTTTGTTATATTTTTACTTAAATTTTTCAGTATAAGTCTAAAACTATGCAGCAAATAAATAACAAAAATCAAATGCAATCCAATGCAAATGAAGTCCGTTCATATTAAACCCCGCTTGGCGTATTGACTCAACTTTGTTATTACGGTCCCAAAATTAACATTAAAAATATTATTTAGGCACCTATTTCTCATTATTACACATACTGATAATAAACAAATTAATTTTTATCAGAATTATGAGTATTGTACCTGTATTTAGACGAAATAACGAAGAAATTAAACAAGAAAATTTAGTGGCTCTCTAACAATGGAATCGAAACATTAGATTTCGCCAGACCCATCCGAAACCATCGAAGTACCGAGCATCAATTTTATTCACCAAACACCGAAATTGAATAGTCAGCTAACTAAAGCCTCACACGATCTAATATCTGAATATTCTAATCGCCGACGCAGCACTTGTCAAGTTAAACAGCGAGATCCGTACGGCGAGGTAAGCAAATCCTAAACTTGGATATGCAAATCTGACTGAGATGAAGACTGACTTCACCTTGCAGTTATGGCTACATACATTATACATATCCTCTGCAATAACATTTCAAGTTGGTTTGAAGTCTGTCTGGGTCCCCGTGAAATCTTGACGTGACATTTCTATTACCACTAGGCTGTGTATGTATAATGTTTATTTGTAGACATAGCTCAACGAGTGGGCTGCTGTGGCAATGGGCAGGTCACATCGCTGGAAGAGATTTATTTTATTTTATTTATTATTTATTTATTAGTAAAACATAAATTTTTACAATATTTGCCTAAAGTGTACTTAATCCTATTATAATGTTTATCTGTACACCATGTGACTCGTCCATTTTACAATACTCATACATATTCTATCTTTAATTTTTACAAATACCTTCATCTTACGATATATGTGTAAGTAGTGAGTGTAAAGTGTAAGTTTGTGTGTGTGCTGTGTACAGGATGGAAATTTTTGTTTGTTTTATTTTTAGAATTTTTGTGAGAATTTTTGTAGTATAAATTTATAGATTTTTGTATTAATTTGCTCTCTTAGGTTTAGTGTGTGTGTGTGGGAGAGAGAGATGATAGATGCGAAATAAGCCGTCTCCCTACTATCTCACGTCATTAACAGCCCATATATGTCCCCACTGCAGGGGCTCATATCTACTCGTAAAGTTTATAAAAGTGCCTTATTAATAAATAATATCACCGCATGTTTGAAAAGGTTAACTATATGAAGCCATAGATGTAGATTGAAACCGCATTTTAACTTCTGAGTCCTTCAACTTTCCATCGATCTGCTCAACGAACTACCCTTCTCTAGCTAGCCAAACATAATATCAAAATTCATGGCAACAAATTCCACCCGAACTAACACTTCCTTTATCATCGGCAAAGAAAAAGGCTAAACAAAATAAAATTTACGACTGCAAATAAGTGGGCCACTGACTCCGCAAAAAGTTCTCCGGCTAACCTTTTGTTTTGCACATGCCTTATACCTGGGTTACTGTAAATAAATGCAAATTGCTCGGAGCACTCTCTTTGGGCGCCTCCCTTTGCTGCCCGCTCCGAGCCTAAATGCCGACACCCCCGCCCTGAGTTTAGGGCGTGTGTGGTTTTGCTTAGGCATTTGTATTTGATACTATACGATATTACGTCTCGTATCAGAGCATGACGATTATTTTTAAAAATTATACAAACTGTTAATAGCTGTCTGCGTACTCTGCGATAAATGAACTCCACAACTATTGCATTATTAATAATGAACGCGCTCTAAAAAAAAAAACCGACTTCGGTTGCCTTAAAAATTTAGTTTTTGTTGATTTGTTTGAGTAAATAAATGTCTTTAAACCCATTTGTCAAAGAGCGCTCAATCAATTTCGATAAAATTTATATGGTACGTTTGAAGTATGTTTTACCAAACAAACTAACAAAATAATTATCAAAATCGGTTACATTAAAAAAATATACGCGTCAAATTGAGGACCTCCTCTTTTTTTGAAGTCGGTTGAAAAGCAACTAAATTACGTAATCCAGAGCCGTTCTTATAATTTTATGACCACGTGCATTTACTTCTTTAGTTGTTGCTTTATGTAGCGTAATGTATCTTTCCATGGATAATTGTAAGTTAAGTACAAAGTATATACTACATTTGAGCTTTATTGACTAAATAATACGAGTATCATGTCAATTAAACATTACTATTACTGCTATAAATTCAGACGCAATCTCCATGGTTTATTTCATTACATCTCTTTAACGACACCCGGTGACAATCTCTTTCCTCCTGAAACTACTTCAAACAGAAATTAAACTCTTAAAGATCACTTAAAATGGGACTACTGTTTTATAATTTCAGAGAGGGTAACCAAGGCTTTATCCTAATGTTAATTAATATTCTAAGTGAAATGTGTTTCCTGTTCTGAAAGTAGGTATTACATTATCTAAGCAGCGGGATGTAAGTCGCATTAACATTCCTAGGGACGTAAGTAATTTTTAAAAATTTATTGCAATCAGCCTCATAATTAAAACTCGTTCTGAGCTTTGCAACGAAATAGTTTTTAATGTGAGAATTCATCAATGTAAAAAGGTAAAAAACACGCGAACAGTTTTAAATACTATTGAGATTAGATATTTACTATATAATAATTATTTTTTTATTTTGAGAAATTATTAAATATAATGTTTTAAAATAAATCTTACAATTATTATAATTAAATTAAATTAATCTTTACAAATAAAGACATGTCTGTATGAAGTTTGATACATTTGCCTTCACTAATATAGGTTGCTCAATTTGTGTCAATTTTCATTCGTTTCGTTCGTTGAACATACATTTTACTTATTTATTTTATTTATTAAGGTCACCTACAGGATATACATCAGAAATAAGCATTGAGACACATACGTATGTAACAATATAACTAAATGCTATCCTAATTAACGGCAACAACGACATAATAATATGATCGTGTTACGAAAATACAAGATTTAAAATATAAAAATTTAGTTTCAAACCAATTATTTTTTCTTAAATTTACTGTTAGCAAAAATATCAATCTTTGGTTTTGGCCAACGCATTATATTGACGTGCAACTGTTTAGCGGTGAGTAATGACCAAGATTCGTCTTTGCATTGATTTTGCTAAATAAATGGTATTTATTATGTCACATATTCACTGTTTCCTTTCCTCACATTCGAATTGAAAAGTACAGTGTTTACTTCGGGTGAAAGAATCAATTGCATCCTCGAACTATAGGCGCCCTTGGTTCGCTCGGGCCCGAAAAAAATATCGGGATGCAATTGATAACTTTCATCCCTTGTGTAACAATCTACTATAACGTAGTCAATCATGTTACCTTACCCGGAGTGAGTGTTAGGGTGTAGTGTCGTAAATTCTGACCGTCGCGGTGGCTGTAGGCATGCATACATCGCACACCTATTGTTACAGGAGTAGGTGTAACTTAACTCGTCTGTCGATGGCCTCAATAAAAACTGCGTAAAATTCAACGGCGCTCTTGCGCGTATAAAGTTTCTGCGCCAGTTCACAATGCAGACATGTTTAAAAAACAGTATCACCTGCTTTCTTACCGTAAAGCTTCGACATCAATTATTCTGGATTTAGGGTACAATTCTACACGTAGGAATCATTGTTCTAATTCGTGATAACGCAAAAGTCACACGTTCAATTCGTCACATAAGTCTTACTTTTGTATTTGTCACACTGATAATTAAGGCGTTCAAAAATAACTGGAACCGACTTCAATTGTCCTAAAAGTTTACATCATTCATCACCTTAACTGTTTACACTTAGAGGTAGAATTATATTAGAGGTTTTTTATTACACTTAGGTAATACTTGACGTTGAAACAAAGATGGCGTCAATAAAATGACATATTACATACAATTACAATAAATGCAAAAAATTAATTCTAGTATATTTCTATACATATTTAGATTACGAGTAGCACGTGATTTTTAAAATAGTGTATAATTTCACGCCGAATTTGAAATAACTCTAGATTGTTTGATGCGCAACTAAACTACATTTATTTACTTGCTTCTTGAAGATATAGCCTTGTCTTTGCTGTGTTTTTTTTTTGATGAATTATGCCATCAAAAAAATATGTAAATAAATTATGTACATTTCAAAAAAAATCCCAGCTCCGCTGCGGCAGCATGAGATACTTTTAGACATGCTACAGCAGTAGTAGTGTACTTTGCTTACTTAATAAGTATAACAAAATATACTTTTACGAGTATGAAGCTTCACAAAAACCTAGTACTACCTGAAAAGGTTGTTCAGAGGATTGTGGACTAACGTGCAAGCTTACAACGGTGGTGCGGGAGGACGGACAAAAAACGTTAATCCTGGCTTAGTCGTTCCCACGGTCAGACTCGTGATACCCTGGGAGACAGTGACAGCACGGTGCGTTTGTTAGCGGGAATTATGCTAGATTTTTCTTCGGGTTAAATATTTTTAGGGTCCCGCAACTCAAAGGAAAAATCTTAACCTTTATATGGTTACTCTGTTGTTCGCATCGATATACCTCTATATGTTCTAAATACTAGATTTAGCGATTCGAACACTCACTATGGTCAACTGAAATGTACTAGGCTGCTATCCGCACTCCCTACTTCTATTCGGCTCTGATATGTAAGAGATTTTAATAGTCGGGTTAGACGGCATAAACTTGTTTTTAGAAGTTCAGTTTTTTTACACCAGTATTTGAACAAATGGTTGCTATTTAACATGAACGTTCTAGTCTAGATTGCAATCAGTCTATTGTAATGGATCCAAAATATACAGCTGATTATGTCACTTCACACTTCACGACTGTAAAGTTCTTATACTATTACATACTTACATTTGCAGTTAAAAGTTCAACGGTGATATAGACTGATGTATGAAGGAACGTTTTTTTCCACTGCAAAATTAAGTTTTTCAATCAGACTTACATTTTTGTTAAAGCAATGTTCGGTACTCTACCTTGAGCTTATGAATTTCAGCTTTCGTTTGTATGCAAGGCACACTCAAACAAAGGCACACCAAACGTCGGATACTCGGCTGTCAATATGCTGTGCACGTCAGTGTCAGTTACATGGTGTGTGTGTGTGTGTGTGTGTAGACAAGGTGGTTTAATCCACATATTCATTACAATCCGTGGTTGTTGTACGCAACCCTTGGCGCTTGAATCCGAATCGCACTTAGCTGGGTTTTTTATTCCATGCTATATGGAGAAAATGGAGAAAAGTTTTCAAGTGGATATGATTCGAATGAATAATCTGGAATGGAAACTTGTTGATTAGGCTAGAGTATATATCCAGTCACACAGACTACGATGGCGTAGTAGGTAAATTTGAAGATCTTTACAATAATATTATATAATTAACGCGTTCAAAAAGAACTCAGAAACCGACTTCAAATGCCCTAAAAGTCTACATCATTAATCCCATAAAATGTTTAACCTTACAGTATAAATATGGGTAAATATTTATTTTTTGTTGATTTTCTCAAAATGCGCTAACTCAGACTCGATAAAATTTATATGGAACCTACTGCAGAGGTATCGCGTAACATACATACAAAAAAAGTATTTCTCTCAAATAGCAACGGTACGACGTGTTTTTGGTGTGTATCGAGATTGTTTATGGAACGCATTGGTATCCCGAAAATGTTCCCCTAGGATAAATATAAGGTAAATTCAGAAACAGTCGTAAACAAAAGATTTTTAATGTAGAATTTTACTAGAATGAGTCTTAGACCGATAGACCGCAGAAACACATTCCATTTGCAAACATTTCAATTACAAAAGCTCATTTCCATGTTTAAATCAACCAGCGAAGAAATTAGACGCAGCCGCCTTCACCGTCTAGCCACTACGGGCTTAGTTCTTCAAAGGAACTTAGACTAGACAAATTAGTTAATTTGTCTGAACGTCTGACTCCAGATTGGTAAGGATAGGTGAAACGGTGAAGCTTTTACAGGCTTTCAAGTCGTCTGCGGCTTTCTCAAACTCATGTTCGTATGCTTTGCAATTGGAACTGTTGCTCGGGGTTTTCTCTAAAGACAGGCAAACCAATACACTTTCATACAATCAATCAATGAATGTTTAGTCTTTAGACACGACAAAGTGTCTCCTATGTATTTTTATTGTTTTGGACATGAGGAGTGCAGTCCGTGTGTCCTGCGTGTCACTGCGACGTTTGCAGATCTATTGTGACAATCCCCTATGGATCAAATCAATCTCGGTCTTGAACCGTACGATTGGTCTGGGTTTGAAGGTCCTGATGTTGTCTGTTGTGGCAGTGTGGCCTCCGAGGTGCCTGTCCCTTCTGTGATGAAGAGCATCACAGTGGCAGAGGATATGGATGGACGTCTCCTCATCCTCCTTAAATGGATGTATTACTAATATTATTTGTATTTTGTATGTATGATGGGTTTGTTTAAATTTTATTTATTATAATTTTAAATTATTATAAATTATTTTGTACTGAGCGTTCATAAATTTTGTGAAGGAAAGGTGTATTGAAATATCAAAAAATCATTTTGCGAATATTCCCATTTATTTTCGTTTTCCAATATTTTAGGTGAAAACATTCTGACAGTTAGAAAGACTTCGTTTAAACTATTTACAATTGGACAAACTTAAGCAAAAATTCAATATTTACTTACAATACAAATGTCAATAAAATTATTATCTAGCAACAGAATTGGATATCTCATATCCACTTATTTAAATAAAAAATCGCACGACTAATCTTTTTAAAATTGAGTACCCAATTTCGATGATTCTCGTCTTTTATTAGTGCCGAAAACTTTTGAACGTGACTGTACGTTTATAATATGGTAGATTTTTTTTTACAAAATGTCATGGACGTGAAGAAAATTAAGTTAAATCTGTTATAAAATTCAATTCAAATTTTAGTAACAAAAATCAATGAATGTAGCTTACAAAATTACACAGCATCTTGTATTCCAAACTATGCCACTATCAATAAAACTGGTTAAGAAATTGCGTTTCAGTCAAAACCAGACCAATGTATTAAAACATATTAAATACTTACACTACTATATTCATATCCAAAATAAATCACAAATAAATATTATAAGAACTGATTGTATTAATAAGTACAACAAATATGCAATTGTTGGGCCCGTACTGAAATAGGTCTGTATTGAACAAAAAAAAGTTTATGAACAAGCTGCCATTACAATATGTTTTCATATGTCCGTCATTATATTTAGATACTTTGACATTCTAAAAGCAATAAAGAACATGGCAAAAGGAAACAAGCTATTCTTTATTTCGCTAAAACAGCGAAGAAATAAATAAAAATAGTTATTGACTAATGTAAAAAGATTATAAAAAACATATTTACAGCAAAATAGAATCATAATTTCTGCATCTAAACTTTAAAATCGGTATCTACTATTTCCGGGTTATTTTTGAATAAAATTTTCGGCACTATAAGACGTCAATAATAAGACACGAATGAATAGTATAGTAACTGTATAATACAAAACATATTTACAGTTTTAACGCGATTTTACTATTTATGTACAAAGTCTCCTTTCATGGACTTAATGTTTATAAACTAATTTATGTCATTCAACATGAATTTCGTTCTTTGGAAAGTGGCAAGACTTAAATCAGAGTTGCCATTTTAATTTCATTCATAACTACCTTAAATAAATAAAAGTTTTTATTCGAGTCATTTCCCAATTTACAATAAACTAAAGTAAATTAAATTAAAATACATCAGATTACATATATAATTTAAGAGAAAATCAGTCAAGCAATACGAACATTTTTATTTGCAAAAGTAAGTTTATTTGTTTGTTCTTCCTTCACGACGCAACGGTGAGTCGAAATGACTTGATATTTGGATAGGAATTGTTGAAGGGACGGAAAATGACATATACTACTTTTTATCCCAATTGAAGTAGTTCCCGTTGGAAAGTCCTCGCGGACTACAATTTCTAATTCAAACAATATTTAAACAAGAAATTCATATATTTTTCATGTGTATTTTTTGTCATTTCTTTGGAATATACAAAGCTTATCAACAGACTGTAAAATGATCTTATAGAGTTGGTTGCCATTATCATAGTTTAATTTCAACTAAATATCAACTGGGCGACATCTCAAATATCTCACAGTCATGCTCTTAGATAAGGTATGCTTCTAGTAATTAGAAGAGGGATAATAATTGATTTTACTCAGACGTAAAACACATATATTTAATACGAACATTCCTAACGGCTCAATTCGGATTTAAAATAACCAAAAAAATATTTATAATGATTGAAATAAAGAAACAAAAATACACTAAATTTCGCGGTTGTCACGGTGACCTCGTAATTTTTACTTAATTAAATACATTTTATAAAACTTTCTTTACATCACTCACAACCATTTAAGACAAAATAATATTTTTAAATAAAATTTATATATGAAAAGCAAACAACAAACATGTTTTTCTAATAATCTGATATCCGTTTAACATTTCACTATTTTACGTATTTATTTATGATTAAACTTTGACTATGCTATTTAATGTATAATTATAATTAGTAGGCATTTATTTACATTCAATTTACAAACAAACTTTTAACACATTTTTTTATATTTTATCCTAGCTACATTAAAAATCTGTCAAAAGGTCAGTGGCAGTAATGGTAGAGTCAGAGAGCATTTCTATTAAAAAACCAGTTAAAATAAATCTTGACGTCATTTAAAGTAAACTAAAACGATGCAATTGCCAATAAAAGTATACTAAAATTCAAATTTCCATTTCAATTCAAACTGTAAAAATAAAATAAAAATCAGTCAAAGGCTTCACTTCACTCAACACAGAACACAATTTTTTTGGTAGATAAAAATCATTCCACACTTCGTGCGTTTAAAACTTTGAGCACTTTTAAACGTCAGCTTAAGTACAGTCATAGAGAAAATTCGATTTAAAAAAATTATTTACACAAGTCCTAGAGTTGTGTTGTTTGTCAGAGCGGAGTGTCACGCGGGGTGGCACGGGGTGCGGGGGCGGGCGCAGGGGCGGGTAGTGGCCGCGGAAGCGTGCGCAGGTGCTGTAGCGGGATACCACAGCGGGTGTCACTCGGCGCCGACACCATGGTGGACCCCCGCGGCAACGTACACGAGTTTGTTGCGAACCGCGCCGGGGGAGGGATGCCTGATGACGTGTTCTGTAAGTAATTTATAATATTAGTTATTATGCACTAAATCGATTTCGAATTAGACTCGAGCTTTTTATCACTTTTTAACGCCTTCTTGGCCTAGTGTTAGATTCTCCATCCAGAGGTTGCGGGATCAATTCCTAGTGCGGAATGTCTCGGATACCCGGTTTGGTTGGTGTTTTTTCTTCTTCTATGGCCTAGCTAGTTAACAAAGATTATTTAAGTTTGCCTTACAGTAACAGCGCTTAATTATCATAACACTTCTAGATGAGCACGCTGCCCATTTCCACACAATTTTACAATATATTGTAGTCATATATATTTTTGTGACTAATTTAAATCACAATGTTTTCCATGACAAAAACTTAGAACAAATAAGTTTAGCTAAAAAAATTGTTTACTTTTATTAGCAAGCTTTTTGGTTGATGATAGTCTATCATTACATTACTTAAGATTAACTTAAGAGTACCCATCAAGACAAAGCAAATGAGTCCAAAAAAGATGGTTTTATTTCGTGTAGTTTAGGAGCACCTTCCGTCTTCATCATCATACCAGAGATTGTACCACAACATAGCTCTTCGACTTGAACTTCAATAAAAACTTGTAATAAAAATTTGTAGTCGAAATGTGAGTCAAGGAAATTGAAGGCATATATGACGTTTTCAACGTCTTCCCATTCCTAAAAGTGAAGTTTTCCACATATTGCTCCTAACTTTTAGTTAAGTTCAAATATTTCTTGTTGAAGGGATACTTCTACACGGTACAAGAGTTTATACAGGGAACTAAAATTTAATTCATTATAATAACTTCAATTCAATGTTGACTTATTTAATCAAATAGTTGTAAGCCTTACTTTTTTTCTTTTACTTAATTTCATAAACAATAATAATTGTTTGTTCAGAAGAAAAAAAAGTACTTACAGGTGTGTCCTGCATGGCATGCGAGGGTGGTGGGGCAGTCCGGAGGGGACAGTACCCTGGTAGCCCCCCTCTGACCCCGGCCACGCTGCCTCGAGGACCCCTGCTGCCGGGGGGTGGAGAGATGGTGGAGACTTGCTGCTGACGATAATAGTCCATCTGGAGTGGATAGAGAAGTTATAGAAACACCGTGAGTTTAGTTTTGAATACAGGCACAGGGCTGACACTTCATAAAAATGACGTGATATTAGTTCTTATTTCCATACATCGAACAGCTAACGTTTGTATACACATATACGCGCATGTGTAAGTACGCACGCGTGATACTGCCAAAGCCTGAACCGGTCACTTTCTTGCGGGGAGAGGTGAGGTAACGCGGATCAGTGGGGGCGGTGGTAGGTAATTTATTTGTTAAGAAGAAATTCTCGATACTAACCATGTATCCAACCTGCATCTGATCCGTGTCAGACGGGATGATGTCCGGGTTCCTGTCATCGCTCTCGCTGTCATCCTTCTCCCTCAGCTTATCCGGGGACGCGGGCTGGCTGCCCGGCGCGGGCGCAGACCGAGGCTTGCGCTTGGCACACTTCTGCCGCACCGCTATCATGAAGAGAATCAGCACCACCATCAGAACACCGCCACCGCCCACAGCGGCAGACATCGCCCCTGACATTTGGAAGGCGGTTCTGGGTAGATCTGTGGATTTCAAAGTCATGGTTAAAATAATTAATGTGAAATTATGCAGCCTGTTGTGACGCTGCCCCTTATCTTTCATAGTTTAAAGTTTATAGGATCCGCATCATTACGTCATAACAAGAACTTACTAACACGATAACATCCTAAGCTATTAAAACAACATTAAAAACCTTTAGAAGTTTTAAAGATTTCCAGATAACTTCGGGCAGAACTCCCTGCGGTGTTGGAGAAAATTTTATAACTTTAGAATTTGAAATTTTAGATATGCAATAAAATTATTTATCGTTCAGTGAGATAGCTCGTGAGCGTTCGGAAAGGTATCCTATGCTGATAATAATAGAGAATCAATATTAAAATGCTCGAAAATCCCAATGACCCTTAGAAGCATGAACCCCGCAAGAAAGTACACGCAAATTAAGCAAATAATAGTAGACCATTCTGGCTTAGTTTTCCTACAGCGTGGACTTTGAAAAGTATCCCACGGGAAATACTCGCTTGGTCTAGATAACACAAAGTCCTTTTCTGGCCCTTCGACTATCCATACACAAAATCAAGTTATTATCTAGGAATAGGAAGGAAGGACAAACTAAAAACTCACTTTCGCATGTATAGTACGAAGTATGGAAATGGCTGCCAGTTTTAACAATAAATTAGTGACACAATACAATGGAAAACCGTTGCAAACGTTCCCCACTGAATTTAGTACTCTGCTCTCTACACCCGACTATTCGACTTTCCTTTATTATTCTTAGCTTGGACCCATCTTCAACTTACTTTCTGTTACGTAGGTGAGCATGCTTCCATTTCGCGGCTTTTAATCACTCACAGCGGATGATATGTAGACGAAAGTACCAGGACCTCATACCTAAGGTGGAGTCTAACTACAACTTCAAAGAGAGAAAAAGAGATATATACTCGTATAGTCATGGCATAAGGTCTCTGTCACTCTCGTAAAATTAAATGAAATCATTACCAACATTCGAATTTACGTATGTACATTGGCCCGCGTTCTTATTTCAAAAATACTTTTAATGCAGCAAAAAGTATCTAATTAAAAAGACCGAGATATTTGTATGGAGGTTAGCGCGGAACACTTTTCTTACACGCTCTCTTACACTGGTAGTCTGTTATTGAGATGGTGGCCAAGAGTGTGTTGCAAATACTGCCCAGTGAATAGGCAAAAACGCTAGTAATGATTTTTGAAGGATGTACATGAAAAACATTCTTTCAGTTATAACTAGTTAAAAATAAAAACGCCTTGTGTTTTTCAGACAACCTTCTGAAATCACGAACTTTATCACGCCAAACAGCTACGAAACGTATAGCTTATTGAGCACATGTATTTTAAAAATGCATTTCTTGCAAAGGGGGCGTCCATTAATCACGTGAGGTGTTTTTTTAAATTTTCTGTCCCTCCCTCCCCCCTTGGTGAGATGTCGTGAGGTTTTATTCAACCCCCTCCCCCGTCCCCCAATCTCACGTGAGATTTTTCAGAATGTGGGTTTATTAATATTAACTTAGTGTAGTGTTACTTTATTGATAAAAAAACTTTGGTGAGACAGAAATGTCTTCACGGAAAAGAAGTGCTGTTTGGAACCACTTTTTGGAAGTGGATCCAAAAAAGGCGAAATGTACATATTGTTCAAATATCCTTGTTATTACCGGTGGTAAACATCACACATGTCTAGTTTTAATCAGAAAAAAAATTGCGTGATATTTGTCGAGACCCCCCTCTCCCCAACGTGAGATTAGATGATATTTGACTCGACCCCCTCCCCCCCTTAATCATCTCACGTAATTTATGGACGCCCCCAAAGTGGCTAGCCCTCAATTGTATAATATATTTTTACAATGAAATAAACAAAAACTACTTCATCCAGTCTGACTGTCTGTCTGTCTGTTCAAAACTAGATATCCTCCTTCGGTTGCTTAGAGAGATGTGGTCCGAATATTGCCTCCTCGAGTTCAGTCGGTAGCTTTAGTACTTCCACAAACTACTACTTACCTAACTTGACACGTAGATAATTCAGTATAGCTCGTTCTCAAGCTTGTTAAGTAACTCTAAGCTCATTTATAAAGCAGAAAAGACCACGTTTTGGCTACATTAATGTCCTTAACTTAGCAGTTAAGACAATATACTTACATGACAAATTTTGGTAGAGAGCTCTAGAAATTTGGTCACCGGATGTTCTCGTTTTGGAATAAAATTACTTCAAGCCTTATCGTGATTGTAAAAACATTGAGACATGAGCACAAGGGCACCAATTGATTGGTTCTACAATGTCAAATTACCACCTATGCTAAATATTCAAATCATATGTCGATCAACTACGCGAGTTACCAATGTTATATAGAATAGAATAGAAATACTTTATTCGGCATACATACAGTTATTACAGTTCATACATTTATTCGTATTTGCAATTAGCTCTGCTGCACTGTAACGCCGAAATGGACCTGTCTCAGCATATGCGGCAGCAGTAGCTGTAGCACTGATTGAGTGATATCGAGTGTTGTGGTAAAATAGTGTACTTGTTTTATGTACCAAGGGATCAGAAACATGGATTACCAATTGGTAGGATTATAAACGTATTGTAAGAAATAGAGGTAAGTTTGCGCACGAATGCACAGTCGTACTAAACAAAGTACAGACTAAATACTCGCACTTTTTGTCCCTAGAGCCAGAAAACAGTTTCATAAAGTAAATGAATACATAATGGTTTGATCTATTTCTGCAGTAGCGTTCCGGTAACCAAACATAAAATGTCTAAACTTCCTTTGTGTGGTGTGTATTATATAATATGTTTTTATTATATACGTGTTATTTTAATGAATGTAAATTTAAAATGTTTTCGGTACAATTGTGGAAGCTTACAAATAACATGTACTAGCAGCCCGTCCCGGCTTCGCACGGGGTAGACAATTATTTATTTTTGGAAATTTGGATATAAAACACTTTTTTTCACAAATATTTTTATTTATTAAAAAATTATTATTTATTAATAAAAATTTATAATAAATAAAAAATTACTTCAGTGCCCCCTCCACCCCGCCCGCCGCGATGCCCGGCGCGCTTTTCAGACTGCATCGCAAACAACGGCCACGGCGCTATGGCGGTTTTGTTTACTGTTTGAATTTTTGAATTCGTAATATCTTTTGAATGGAAAGTCCAATTTAAATAATGTAAAAACTATTTTATAGGTAGTTAAATGGTCTTGACCATAAAATAATTTATTTGGATAAGGATTAATATAAACACATAAACAGCATGGTTTGAATTTGGTTAGCATTTTCATTAATGTTTAAAATGAAAACAGTTGTTGTAGTGACATAACTACAATAGTTGGACATATGCTACCGCGGAGTTTTTTGTAGACATTATGATGTTCTTCAATATTGTTGTACATTATTTTGTTCTATCGCTAATAGTTTCGGCAGCGCATTCGACGAAAGACATTTTAAGACTCATTTTTCTACACCTTCGGTTACATTGTTCAAATTTTACCAAGGATCCCCAATTTTTTTCAAAATGAAATGTAGCCTATGTCAAATTGGAAGAATGTAGCATTCTATTGGTGAAAGAATTTTTTAAATCGGCCCAGTACTTTTTGAGCCTATTCATTACAAACATACAAACATACAAAAATAGTTACAAATCTTTCCTCTTTATAATATTAGTGTAGATTTATGTAATATTTTCAACCGGCTTCAAAAACGGAGGAGGTTATCAATTCGACGGGTATGTTTTTTTAATGTTTGTTCGGTCAGAACTTTCGACTGGGTGGTTCGATTTTGATGATTTTTATTTGAAAGCTGGTGCTTCCTGTGTAGTCCCATTTCAATTTGGTCCAGTTTTGAAATGAGAAAACCATATAAGTCTTAAATTTTCACTAAGTATAAATTATTTTAGGGGATGAATGATGTAGACTTCTGGAGCAGTTGATGTCGGCTTCTATTTCTTTTTAAATGCGTTAATTATTGTATTTACATTGTAAATAATGATGTTAGTTCCCCAAATATAATAATCTAAAGCTTTCAATTGCGGCACTTGAAGATAACGTTCAAAAGACTTTATCCTGACTTTTAAAATCGATGCTATCAACTCAGCAACGACTTGAAACATTCTACTTCTTTGCTCAATACTGCTGTGGTCGCGCACGCACCGACGGACCGATCCTGCGGCATTGGTTGTCATTACATGCACCAGTGTCCCAGTATCATGTCTGACATCATATTTAATTACTAACATAGCACTAAAAGCGTCGGTGGCGCAATGGATAAGGCGCGGACTCTCAATCTGAGGGTACCGGGTTCGAATCCAGCCGTGTACCTATGAGTAGTTTTTTCAATTCAAGTACATTATCCGATTGGTTAACGGTGAAGGAAAACATCGTGAGGAAACCTGCATGTCTTGAACAGGCATGTGAAGTCCGCCGATCCGCACTGGGCTCGCGTGGTGGACTATGGCCTATGGCCTATACACTCTCTGTAGGAGAGCAGGCCTGAGCCCCTCCAGTGGGGACATATATAGGCTGTTGATGAATGAATGATAGCACTAAGTTTACTAACACTATGGATATATAATTGTATATCTGATTTAAATAAAAAATAATAATACATACCCAAACTTTTATCGTGAACATGATGCTTTTCGGGTGGCCTCAAAGTGCTGGCCCTCAGCGGGTAGGGGTCACCTCTGCCCTTGGCGTTGTAAGCCAGGACTGCAGCTGCATATGTGGTCCCAGGCACAAGGCCCACCGCCATGAACCGGGGCACGGCGCTCGAGACATTCGCCACGATATCCTATTGGGAAACCGTTAATTAATACACTTATTACATACATTCATGACGATCGAACCTTTTCACAGTAACCATGGTAGTTCATAATGAAGCTTTTACGATAGTACCGGAAACATAAATGGTGTAATAATTCGAAACCAAAGAATAATAGTTTATTTTTGAAGATAGGCCTCTTACAAGATACGATATCATTGACCAATCTCAAGCCACTTGCATGAAGTGGCTTCTTGCGACGTTGTACTATCTAGTAAATACCTCTATAATGCTTGTAAAAATAATGATAGAAAAAAACTACAATAAAATAACAGGATGATTTCGTGTATTTCACTTTCACAAATAAAACTAGAACCAGCCAAGTGCGATTCGGATTCACGCACGAAGGGTCCCGTATTATTCCTTATAAAAGCGGCAAAAAATCACGTTTGTTGTATAGGAGCCCCCTTAAATATTAATTTTATTCGGCTTTTATTATTTGTTGTTATAGTGGCAACAGAAGTATATAATCTGTGAAAATTTCAACCGTCTAACTATCACGGTTCATGAGATACAGCCTGGTAACAGACGGACAGCGTAGTCTCAGTAATAGGGTCCCGTTTTTACCCTTTGGGTACGGAATCCTAAATAAAAACTTAAGATGAGCTTAAAGAAAGGCTTATAGCAGCTACGGCTTTCTAGCGATCGAGAATAAATACTCAGTCCATTACTGAATTCACTTATTTATTTCATACTTGAATTCACATAAAATTAATCTATAAATGTATTAAAAGTATTTTGGTGAAAATGGCATTGTTCCGTAATTAATAAAAGCTGAATATTACATAATAAGGCAACACCTTCTTCACGAAGCTGTTTCTCGGGAAATAATCATTAAAATATAATCACCGGGTGAATATTAATTTTCAACTTGAGTGACTCAGTAATCAATTTATTTTATCCCATTCATTAAGAGTCCGCAGTAAGCAGCGCTCAACTCCGCGCTGAGATCACGCGCCCAAAGCTTTCAAATGTTGTTTTACCTAGAGCGAGACAGGGCGCTAGAAAGAAAACCAAGGACAAATAGGCCCCTACCACCCTTTCCCCTACCGTTCCCCGCGCTAGAGTGTTCGGCTGCAAATTCGCATCATAATTTTGTAGTTTTTTTAACCGATTTTCTTAGTTTCGTTTTCATTAGTTTCGTATAAATATTTAATATGTAGACCTTTTTATGACATAAAAGAGTTTTTTTGTAAATTGTTTGACTCTGTCTCTAGTTATTAGGATTAGTTTTTAGTATTATTGTCATTTATATTTTGTATATATTTTTTGCACAGTTTATGTAACTTTAATAGCAAATAAACAAACATTGAACATTTGAAAACCACAAAATCCTTTTTCGTGTGAAACTAAATAGTTTAGTCAGTATCTAGAATAGGGTTTCACTTAAATCTAATCCATATTTTGACCGTAATATTCAGCCAAACTGAACAGGGTTTTGGTGGTCTAAAATGCAAAACTTAAACTCGTTCAATTTTCTATATTTTTATTATATTTCAAGAGTCATAAACTAATTGATGACTAAGATATATCTCATCTTTTTATATTTGCCAAATTTTATGATAATTCAACGTGTTATTCAAAAATAAGGACGTAACTGCGTTTGTATGACATGTGACATGACATTCGTCAATTTATTACGAATTGTATTTTTATGAAACACGCCCCTGAGAGGCAAATGTCTGATCTATCACGCACTGATTGAAGAATCATGTCTTGAGAGTAATTTCGTTTATGAATTGTTGGCATACGAATAAACACATGACTGACATAAGTGTAGTATTTTAAAGTGTTTCGATATTTTCATTACCTTTACCTGTGTATTAATCTCTCGTACTTCGAGCAGGAATGACTGTGGCATGCCTCCGTTGAAGCCTTCCGAGCATCGAACACCGAACGATGTTAGCGAAGCGTTCACAACTGTGCAGTTGTGGACTTGATCTGGCCGGCCTGTTTAGAAACATTCAAAATACCATCAAATTCAAAATTCGTATTTTAAACGTAATATTTTAGCCCGATAACTTTTAACAACGAAGTATAGCTCATCAGTATACTTAATCTAATTACTACGCTACAACCTGAATATCTAGAATATCGTAATGAATAGACTTCTTACAGATAAGCGAGTGTCGTCTTTTGGTACATTATAAAGGACGATTGTGGCTAAGCGAAAGTATTTTAGTGATATATAGATAAATCATTTTTAAAGATTTTGTTTCATGAATATCCAACGTCCTTACATTACCATCCCCAAATTTTTATTGCTAAGTTTAAGTTGCGTTATCATTTTCTTATATTTTATTTTTAGTCATTGGACATCATTTAAAATTGCTTGCTATTCTATTAATATTAACAATTTAAGCAGTATCTACAAAGTCATCATAAGATTATTTATGAACAGCCTATACTTGACAGGAATTTTGATTTACGCAGTAAGACGACACATTATATTGACCTTTTTTGCTAAATTTCTTCGTCGCCTGATACGACTCCTAGGGAAAGATATGAACTAAAAGCTTGAGAAAAAAAACCACCTAAAATCTTTAAAGTTTTAGAATCTTTAAAATGGCCATTTACTAGTAAAAGCATTAAGTTAATTAAGTCCCAGTTAAGTTTTACTTATTGCATCAAGTTAAATTCGATTACAGGAACTAACTAGCAATTCGATTGGGAAACAATTTACTGCTGCATTCACCGTTGCAAGTTTCGCCTTGTTCAACCGGATCCCATTCCGTGCAGCACTTAAATTTAAATTAGATACCAAGCTATTCTGTGTCGTGTTTTAAGAGTAAGTGGTTTTGGTTTGCTTGTTTGTTTATCTAGAAACATTTTTCTATACCGTGAACATGCTTTGCCCAGGACTTCACATGATGGGTATGAGGGGTGTAGGTGACAGTGGAACTGGTCCCAGCTTTGGATACGTAACACTCACCAGCAGCTATAATATGGTAGACGCAGGGCACCCTCTGCTTCCCTATCCTGTTGTGAGCCCAGCATAGCAGGGTTCCATAGTCCATCTCGGTGTGAGGGGTGTAGGTGACAGTGGAACTGGTCCCAGCTTTGGATACGTAACACTCACCAGCAGCTATAATATGGTAGACGCAGGGCACCCTCTGCTTCCCTATCCTGTTGTGAGCCCAGCATAGCAGGGTTCCATAGTCCATCTCGGTGTGAGGGGTGTAGGTGACAGTGGAACTGGTTCCAGCTTTGGATACGTAACACTCACCAGCAGCTATAATATGGTAGACGCAGGGCACCCTCTGCTTCCCTATCCTGTTGTGAGCCCAGCATAGCAGGGTTCCATAGTCCATCTCGGTGTGAGGGGTGTAGGTGACAGTGGAACTGGTCCCAGCTTTGGATACGTAACACTCACCAGCAGCTATAATATGGTAGACGCAGGGCACCCTCTGCTTCCCTATCCTGTTGTGAGCCCAGCATAGCAGGGTTCCATAGTCCATCTCGGTGTGAGGGGTGTAGGTGACAGTGGAACTGGTTCCAGCTTTAGATACGTAACACTCACCAGCAGCTATAATATGGTAGACGCAGGGCACCCTCTGCTTCCCTATCCTGTTGTGAGCCCAGCATAGCAGGGTTCCATAGTCCATCTCGGTATGAGGGGTGTATGTGACAGTGGAACTGGTCCCAGCTTTGGATACGTAACACTCACCAGCAGCTATAATATGGTAGACGCAGGGCACCCTCTGCTTCCCTATCCTGTTGTGAGCCCAGCATAGCAGGGTTCCATAGTCCATCTCGGTGTGAGGGGTGTAGGTGACAGTGGAACTGGTCCCAGCTTTGGATACGTAACACTCACCAGCAGCTATAATATGGTAGACGCAGGGCACCCTCTGCTTCCCTATCCTGTTGTGAGCCCAGCATAGCAGGGTTCCATAGTCCATCTCGGTGTGAGGGGTGTAGGTGACAGTGGAACTGGTCCCAGCTTTCGATACGTAGGACTCGCTGACCTCATTGCTGTTAGCTGTGTTGTTGAACGTCCAGCGGAACTGTAGGAAAAACGACATTTACTTGTTACTGCAGATTATTATAATTGATCTCAAATACGAATTCTGTGCAACCATAAAACATGGATAGACCGATAGTTACTAATACGTTTGTATAGATGGCGTCGCATTGGGTCACAAAAATATTGGCTCTACAATATGTGTACACTCGAGTACAAAAATATGTATCCACTTTTTTACCACGTCACATTCATCCATTCTTGTTTGTATGCAGTCTGTTGACGGAAATGATAATTAAAGACGAATTTGACAAGCTTCAAAAGTGGATACATATTTTTGTACCCGAGTGTACAATAAGCACCTGGATGTTAGAGCGACACGGAGCTATTTAATTAATTTAATCCATTATAAAGGACGTCTTAAATTGTAGTTTCACGAATCACTCAGAATTGTTTCTGAAATTGAAATCAGATTTTCGAGACATCAAACTTAAATGCTAAGTAGAAAGTTCTGCTAATAACTTGACTAAGTCTTCCGAATTCGTAGCTTTGTACATAAATAATGAGAGAATATCATTAGAATAGGCTAAAAACTTGCCAAGTACTGCCAACTTGGATATTTACTTAATTGACTTCATTCAGATATTCCGTATTGACGTTGAGTGATTTTATATTCCTATACCCGAGTGCTACTTGATATGCTATTGTAGAGGGAATTATTTATTGAATATTTCATATCTCTCAAGTGAAGATTATCACGAACCGTTTGTAAGAAAACACGAGGAGAAATATTACAATGTAGAAAAAAGTTCTTTTATATCGTTTTCCTAGTATTAGCTCTTGAACAAAATCAAAGTTTTAAAACAAACTTTGCGAGAGTACAGCCTCAAAATCAATCATCACGACTTTATAACAAAATAAATAGAGTATTAATATACAATGATGTACCATAATACTCCTAGTAATGAAATTATTACACTGTATGGCTAAAATCATTTTTTTTACAAGTTTTCAGACATGAAGTGTAAATCACTTCTGCAACTGCAATATATTATATAATATACAATACTAATCCGGAAGACTTACAAATTGATATTTGACAATTTCAATAGGATTTGAACCCAAGACCTTCTACGTGTGTTGCGCGTTTGTCTAACGTTGAGACAACTGCGCCACGGAAGCTACTTATAGACATAGTTCTAGAATTATTTTGTATGGGATCACTTACAGTGACTTCAGGCGGATTAGCGTCCACGTGGCAGGTGATATGAGCTCGCTCCTGTTTTGCCACACCGTGCACCCTTTGTTGAGAGCTTCTGCAGGTTGGTGCATCTGTGGAAGAAATGACGATGTCATAATCATCAGTCACGAAACGCTGCCGCTGAACAAATGTCTCCCCCACCCGAACATGATAAAAATTGGTCACAATAGAATAAATAAATCATATCATAACGACACGCCTATGCGGATCTGAAATTGCAATTTTATAGACAGTATCATTTAATAAGTTGTTTATTAAATGTCAGGAAAGTAAGAATAATGGACTGTTAATCATAATAGCATTTAAATCTGTCTAATCATCATACGATTTTATTACTTACATTGTTAACTTAATTATAGGTATTCCGGCTTACACAAAATACACTTTAAAAGAACAAGAACATTCACAAATATAAAGTTTATTATTATTTTGATAGTTGGGACTCTGAGTAGTAATTTTGAATATTTGATAATCACCAGGTTCTGCAAAATGTACATCATAAAGTAACTGTTACAATATGAAATAGTGGAACATGTGATATTTTTGTAGTAGGCACGTACATAATACGTCAAGCGTGAAGGGTTTGCTTTCGCCATCTCCTTCGGCATTGAAGCCAACGCAAGTGTAGTTGCCAGCTGTTCTCCTGCCGACTCCTTGAAGCACCAGCGACTGATTGCTGATGATGACACCATGGCCGACGTTGTGGAGAAGCATCTTACCCTGAAAGAAAGTAAAAAGCTAAGCATTCCTGATGATGTAATTATATGTATAGGGCGCACCGATCGAATACAATGAGAGAGAACAAACATACCTGCGTGAAGAGTGAGAGAAAAGCATTTGTATTTGTGAATCAGAACGTGAAGTTAAATCGAAAGTGAGAAAAGGACAGCAAATATGAATTCATATCATCTAGTTTTGATTTGTATAATCAAAGACTAAAATGCCTTAGTTTATGACATAATTTATTGATCATAGCTGCCTCTGAAGGTCATGGGAACAAAAATTTTCCCCTCTGAAACATTGAAACAAAGATATTTGGGACTTCATTTTATAGATCAAACCTAACTGTTCCTTTATAAGTTTATCTGAGTTTTATGAACAAATAATAATTGTAACATTTCTTTTCTTCATAAAATATTCGACAACAAAAATGAGATGATGAAATTAGCTCACTTCAATCATCACATTAAATTGGGAATCTTAGATCATAAATCATTACTAATGATAACTTATGTACATCGGAAAACTAAGATGGTTGATTAAACTCCTTCAAAAAAAGATAGTACAAGAAGATCAAAATTGAAAGAGAAGCAATTTGTAACTGGAGAAATAATAAATTTCCAAACACAATTTTTAATCTGGAAGAACGCTCCATAAATTCAAAAGCTAAGTAATTGCAAGAGGACACTCTCACATAAAAAGCTGAAGCAAAAAGTACAAAGAAAGAAAAAACTTTCCAAGTGCATGGGTTTGTTGTTCAAGAAATGAAATACAGTTGTTTTCTTATCTAAGTTGTTCTCCTGTGCTTTCTTTCCAATATTCTATCTTTTAGGTATTCTTTACTTCAAGTAATAGCAATAAAACGGTGCCTATTCAAAACGACGACGTTGTCTGCCTGTCTGTCAGCCCATAAAATATTAACCTCAATAGGTACAACAAATTCTACGCAAAGATAACGTTCATCGTTTTGAATAAAAATCTAAGCTTCTATGTTTTAGTACTCTAAAATCGTCATGTGTAAAAATTCAAAATTTGGAATAGCACAAATAAACTTGAAAAGGTACGAAGCCAGACATAATGACGATTACGAAATCATTTAGTACTGATAGTAAGTTATTATTTGTTCTGTATGACATTTTATTGAAGAAATAAAATAATATAACGTGAATAATTTTAACAAATTAAAGGTCTATTAACTAAAAATACTTACGTTGTGTCTCCATTCGACTTTGTATACATAAGGATGGGCCTTGATGATGCAATCGAAGTAAACATCGGAACCTTCCTTGATGTTGGTGGGGTCTAAATTAGTGCCTAATCTGACTACTGTTTCTGGTATGACTGTGAACAAAAAGGAAGAAAGTTAGATGTTTTATTAGACAATATCTGGGCGACCGAGCTTTGCTTTTAGTTCTTTAAAAACAAACAAAAACTTTATTTCTGCCCCTGGTTAGCCATAAAGAGTGGAACAATTTGCCACTGAAAAAATAATAATTACAAACTTGAATAAATAAATAAAAACAAAAAAAAAGCAATTTTCCAACCGGGATTTGAACGCGGATATCTCGGACGGAATGACACGTGTAAACCACTCGACTAAAGTGATTATGTTTGACAGCGTGAAGTATTATAAAATAATATTGCAGTGCCCTACCAGGGTTCATGTCTGGACCGATGTATTAGTCTTAAAATCTTTTGTATACACGACATGAAGTAATAAAATAATTGAAAAGATAAAATTTTCCCTTGAGTGTCCTTTGGCGATATCTTCTGTCTGGCTTTGCAGTATCTTTGCGTAATCAGATTATAGGTTATCATACCGTAAAATAGACTTTTACGTGTACCCGTTTGAAAATGACAAGTCTACTTACACTGTATATCCAGAAGCCAGTCGTCCTCCAGTGCAGGTTCTGAAGGCATCTGAGGATTGGAGGCCCGACACGCCAGCTTAGCTCCCGCGTCGGACTTGGACAACTGTATCGACACGGTCGAAGTGGTCGTGTTGCCGTCAGTTGACAACTGTTGACAAGATAAAAAAATATTCAATTCAATACACCAATAAAAAAATTAAGATAGAAATTAATACTTTAAAAAAATTGTACAACAGGCGGTCTTATCGCTTACAGCGATCTCTACCAGACAACCTTTGGGTAGAGGAAATAAGACACAATATTTTGGGTGGAGGTGTAATATTCTTATGGCTTTTCGTTATCAGCTCCATGAATCCACTGTTGCGCATGAGCATTCCTCGTAGATTGTCCAAGACAGACTTTCTGTCAGAGGGTTTGCCGATAACACAACGGTTGGCAGCCCGATTGCTGATCACATTCAGATGTTGGTTATAGTCGTACAATAGCCATGATGGCTAAAAAATACCATGCTTTCATTCGAGAGACCGTGTGAAGAGGTAAATATATATTTTTCGATACGAACACTTTTCATAATATAACCCGTCGAAAAGTGTATCTAGTCTCGCGGTGCACAAACGCTCTATACAAATCGGTACAAAAACGTGACGTAACGGATTTGGGTTGAAGTTGAAAATGTATGAAACTTTAAACAATATTTGAGTTATCTATCTTGTAAAATATTGTTTTATGTGATCACGCTCTTACTAAAAAAAATTCACAGTGTCATAAAAAAATATCAAATATTTCAGTAATTAATTCGAGTGTAGTTGGTTTTTTTCTTCTTCTAATTTTATAGGACTTTTTTAGTTTAAAATACAATTTAACTCCAATCTGATTTGTTGGCACCTACTCTATGGTCGATGCGACTGCCCATCTCCTGTAATTTCGTCACCTTTCAAGACACCCAAATTCGTCGTTACTTTGAGTGTACACTCGAGTACAAAAATATGTATTTACTTTTGTACCGTGTCACATTCACCCTTGCTTGTTCCTACGCAGTGTGTTGAGGGAAATGTCAATTAACGACGAAAGTGATATGGTTCAAAAGTTACTACTACTACTATGTTACATTCCCAGTGGGAGTCGGTTTGGTTGGTGGTAGAGTATTTTCTGTGTCCGCCTGGCTAGCTACCACCATATTATCTGCGTTTGCCGCCAAACAGCTCTGTTCATAGCACTATTGCTTTCCGGTATGAAAGGCATGAAAGCCTCCTTTGCTTGAAGCTTCTGGTTGCGCACGCTTGCCATCCAACGCCCCTTGTGACTTCCCATCAGGTGATATTAAGGCCAAGAGCAAACCCATCATACAAGTAAAAAATATTTGAAACCAAAGAAGAGAAGAACCTTGAGGTCATGAACGAAAAGCCGTTTTTCTTCATAGCCTTAAATCAACATTATTCCCCAGAAACCACAAAATTTCATCAATTGCCTTTGCTTCCTGTGTTTGAAGACCTAGCTTACGCCAGAATTTATGTCCAAGGCTTATTTTCCTCTAACTCTAGTTGATTTACTGTTTACCTGTTGTGAATTTGTAAATGGCTACCGCGATTCGTTCACTTGTTATAGCACCTTTGGGTGTCATTTAACGGTACAATATCAGGATTAACGAATATTTAACACTGAATTAGCTTTTAGGGGATAATGATGTATCTGGATATTAGCAATTAGACTGTAAACTGTTCATTTTTTTCTGTTTTGTACCCTCGCCAACGGCTACATCACTCTCTGATAAAGGATAAGCTACAAAGCCTGTAGTGCTAACATGAACGCCACGAGATATTGACATTCTGCATAACAAAATGGCGTGACAAAATTATCTCGTGACCTTGATGTTAGCCCTGCGGGAACACTGACGTAAAACCAACAACCTTTTGGTTTTCTTAGAGGTTCATTTCGTCCCCTTTTTACAATGGATCAACCAGAAGAACATCTGGGTTCCTCAACTATTTAGTTGATATTTGAACACACACTCGATACATGAAGCATTTTTCTTCTTCATTTATTATGTCTACATCTAAGGAGTGGAATTCCCTGCCAGCTTCCGTGTTTATAGGTCATATAAGAAATAGGACATTGGTAAAGTATTAGTGATAGGGTACCGTTCTACCCTTTGGGTAAGGAACCACAAAAATTAAAATAGGTATATAATAACAAGTAAATGCGTTAAAAAAGAACTGGAAACCGACTTCAATTGCCCTAAAAGTCTACTTTTACTAAGGCAAATTTAAGATTTATATCGTTTTCTTATGGATGCCGTTGTCAGAACTGGACTAAATTGAAATGGGACCACACGGGAAGCATCAGCTTTCAAATAAATAAAAAAGAATCCTCCTCCTTTTTGTAGTCGATCCAAAAATTCTGATATCACTGTGTTGTGATAATTCCATCAAAACCCATTCATATTCTACGTTTGACGTTGTTAGTTGTTTTATTTAAGATACATTCACTTAAATAAAGTGATTTCACGAAAAGCTTTTCCTGCTCGTTGTACATTTCAGAATTCATGTACTCGTAACGGTAACAGGAAGCACTTCAAACATTTACGTAGTACGGGTTTATTTAATATTATTGATGAAATAGGCTAGATATATTGTCATATGATACTACTATGCATTATGTTGAACTATGTGAAAGAATGTGCAGCCCTAGAGGGGCTCTGGTGTGTTCCTAGGAGATCCCAGGGCTCTTCGACTTCCGCGGAGGATGACCACCGAGGGGGTTTTGTTGAATAAAAATTTCATGTAACCCGGCTTCTCTCCTAAGGAGTCGGGTAACTTCAGAAGATTTCCCCCTCGAAAAAAAAAGGTTCGTAAGCTTCTCACAAAGATTTTTGTGTGTATTGTTTATTATGATTTTATGGCAGTAGGTAGCAGTATTTTACAGTTAGGTTATCAAGATATTATAATCGTTTGTTTAGAGATTATTACTACGTTTCATTTTTTACATTATTTCACGTCCTAAGCGACTTATTTCAACACACACATTTCACACTCAGGCCAGAAAATACAAAAACCTGAATTGAGTTTTAAGACGTCAGCTAATTACATGATGGTGATATTTGCGATAGAAAGCATCAGAGAAATTTGATTCATATTCTAAAAAGCTACCAGATAATAAAATATCGAAAACCGATAATACCACGAAAATGATTATAACACTCCGTCCCTCTTCCTAGGATGGCAATTCAAATTAATTTATCATAACGCTCCAATATTGGGGACGAAACCTGAATAATTTAATGAATACAACAATTCTTGACGTAATTGCAGGTGTATATATAGTTGATAACAATAGCTACGTTAGTATTGGAATCCGTAGCTGAAGCTGATTAATTGGTAGACGTGAATATTAATTTCTACTTGGATCTTCAGGGTTGGTACTATTTTATAAAACGTCATCCTTGGTTCTAATCAAAAATAATTTAGTGATATAGTGAATAGTGATCATGAAATAATATCGAAGATTTTGACAAATTCGACTGATATTTAGATAAAGTGACATGGGCAGCATGCTTAGAATATTTAACTGTTTGTTTTTAATCCATACTTGATATTATAAATGCGAAACGGAGTTTATTTGTTTGTTCTTTCGTCCCCTTGCAACGGAGGGTCAGAATGACTTGATATTTTGTAAATGGATAGTTGAAGGGTCAAAAAAGGACATAGTATGTGTTTTTTATCCCTATCGATTATGTAGTGCCCGTGGCATACTTTTTGAAGTTCACGCGCAAGAGTGGGCAATAGCTACTACAATATATACCTGAACTTGCCTGAACTGATTCGAATGAAATTTGGCATATATATCGAATGTGTTCTGGATACAAATAGGAGAAAGATGAAAATTTTAACATGGTACTAGTAGTCAGTTGCGATTTGGTCATTTCTGAAGTGGACTTATTGGGCTTGGATAAAAGATTGGGAGTAAAAGTTCTCTAGTGGCGACCACGAACTGGGAAACGTCTACCAGGCGTCCCCCTAATAGTTGGATCGACGACGTAGTAAAGGTCGCGGGGAGTCTCTGAATTCAAGACCTTGGCTTGAGACCGGTTCGTTGTGCATACGATGAAAGATGCCTATGTCCTGGACGAACTCCGGCTGATGGTGATGATGAATTATTGAACTTCAGATGGCAGATGACGTAACGGATAAAAGTTTGTTATAGTTCTATTGTTTAATGCATTCCAGGTAAATAATGGAATTCGTGCTCACACAAAAGTCTCAAGCTAAATCACTACATCTATTTGGAGAGTTATACAGATAGTCCGAAAACTATCAGATATATGAGGCTTAATAATTTGAAGTACCGGTATTTCGTCACTCCATGCGGTTATTATAAGTACTAGTGAGACACATATAAAGTTATATTATACACCTTATACACCTATCGAGCTAAAATCAATTTAAGGTATTCTGATTATTTATTAGAAGGACAAACAAACATAGATTCGCTTTATCATTTATAATATTATTACGGATTCGTCTGTGTGTGATAAACATATGTGTCTATTATAGCTACTACTCATCTAAAATCAAAATCACCCAGAATTTGGATTTGGAACAAACATTGAGTTTATCGATCTTAGTAAATAGGAATTAAAATCAATTGTTCCCTCCTCCTATGGTGTGTCTGGCGTACAATAGAACATGTAACACCCCTTATATTCAAAGTTAATTAATTCGCGTAAAACAATCACCCTGGTTATCGCTCAAACAACCTTGTGCGTTCGTTAAATATCAAATACGCGTGACGTGTATGAGTTGTGGCATAATCAAACTTCACTCATTGAGGTAAAGTGTAATATCGTGTGATAACCATATCATCTATTGCTTATAAGCTTCCTTATGAAAAGTCATTCATACTTATAATGAGAAAATTAAAACGTTTGTGTAGAATTTCCCTTAATATAATCCGATTTTAATGAGTAATTTACGAGTTTGTACCTGGGGGAAGTAAAGCGCTGTGTTTATGTAGAAACTTTTGGAGAGCTTTATTTGATGGAAACATGTTCATAAGTCTTTACTAATTAGGGGGGAATTAATAAATAAAGCACTTAATTAAGTGAATGATTATATTTAAATTATCTATAGAACAGAGAATATATTTTATGTTAAGATTTCAATTTTAAAACATCATTAACATCAAGAGCCTACTCTCTTACAGAGAGTGTATGGACATAGTACACCACGCGGGACCAGTGCGGATTGGTAGACTTCACACACTTTTGAATTTCTTTTCAGGAGTGTGCAGGTTTCCTCACGATGTTTTCCTTCACCGAAAATCCAATGGTAATGATTTTCATTGTTCGTACATAAATTCCAAATATCAAATTGGAACTCATTGGTACGAGCCAGGATCTAACCCAGACCTCGATTGTTCAAGGACTGATGCTCTACTCATCTGAGCTGCCAATGATTTTTACTAATTTCAATACATGATAAAACAATACCGCTTTTTTGTTGATAGTCTTTTAACATTTATTTCATTGTCATCGGATCTACGATCGGGTCAAACTACATAATAGCAGCACCGAATCACACTTTATTAAGTTTGCCACATTTACTATACATACAGAAGTAGTTTTGACTACTACTCATTTCAAATCTGCTGAACCTATTTTGAAGAGGTTGTAAAAAAATAAAAACGTTTCATAAACAGTATGAGTAATTAATATACTAAAAATCATACAAATTAGGTACGGTAATATTCACCCAACAATGCTCTAACGAAAATGTAACTCTGATTTAAAAACCAACTTTTATTTGCAGCTAAATTACATACCTTATGTATGGCTTTCAACTACAAAGTTAAGTTTGTAAACACAATAAAGCTCTTTTTACCGTGTTATAAATTGAAAAAATCCTGGTTTTCATATGTATTCACAGGGTTGTGCTGTAAGACCTTGATTCTTGACAAATTCCAGGATTCTAGGTCAACGGGAAGTACCCTATAGGTTTTGTCTCGTTTCATTTTCTATAGAAATGGTATCAAACTACGCCTTAACAGCTATATCGTTTAATTGCATATAAGATTGACTTTTTCATATGAGTTTTCGATATTAATTTCAACATCATACCTCCACGCGGAATTGAGAGGAAGGGTATTGACAGACATAGAGATGGACAATAAAGTGATCCTATAAGGATTCCTTGTTGAAAATCCATGAAAGTATAAAAGCTTTACGAAATTCCACCACATAGACATACAACGGATACGTAGTTTCGTGATTCGATATCTTAATTAAGTAACGTTCAAAGGAGATAGCTGAATCCAAGCGGCTTCAATCCCCATTAATCCTGAACACCATAAATATTAACAAGACCGGGCAGGAACTCTTCACTTGCGTCAAATGTTGGAAACGGTCTGAGCGGTCACCACACTTAACCCTCTTCAACAGTGACGATTGCTTTTTTGTGACTAAAAATTGCTGGCTGAATATAAAGTTTATTGCTTCGAACAAGGTACATATGATGACATATTTAGAGGCTTGTAAATTTTTAAATTTTTTAAGACTGTAAGAAGTGTAATTGGAAATATCCAAAATCAATATTTAAAATCTCAATGGTACTTAAAATTTGTATAGAATATAATAATATATGCAGATAATAAAAATAAAATATAGTTGTATAATAGTTTCCTTGCAAATCTTGCTTCAAGTGGCTTCAGTTTTAGGGTAGAATCAGTCATTGAGTTTTTTTAAATTCTATAGTACGAGAGAAAGATCTGCCTAAGTGATAGTGTTATTGAGTAATGCATTATTTCCAGCAATTGATTTTCTAATTCGAACGTCCTTTTGCTTTATATAAAATGACAAGTTAGCAATTCAATTAACACAATCAATAAAAAGGATTCTAATTGAAATTAAATTAGAAATATGGATATCGCTGTCTCCAAAAATAAACTAACAATCGACCAGTAAATTAAAAAGAAAACGTTGATTTTGGAGAAGAAAAAAATCTTAATTTTTACCTGGTGCTAAATTGCTAATTAATTTTACAGTTACTTTTAAAACTGTCGTCAGGTTAAGTACGGTTTCCGTGTGTACGATGGAACTTAGGCAGCTGGTCCCTTACGACCGATTTGAGTGCGCCCCAAGCACTCTCTGTCCCATTCAATCTACATTTATTACTTTTACGTGCCCCTATTTTAAGTTGACTCTTAGATGTTGTTTCTTATGGCAATAAAGATTAGGGGCACCAGATAAATTTAGTTCGGGGTGAATTAGCTCTTCCAGGAGTTGCGTCATGAACGTGTCTTGGATTAGATTTAGGGACCAAGTTACGCCTTTTCCTTGATGCGGGATTTTTTCTTAAATACTGACGTGTTGCACTCTGCTATTTACCGGACAGAGTTATGCTTTAAGACTAAAATCTCCCTTAGAGGTAGAATTATCTGGGTACAGTACTCGCAAACTATGTTTGCCTGTCTGAAGTTAGCCACAAAAGACCGCGGAATATCAAGAATTAACGTGTATATATATAACGGGAGGCAAGGCAAGTTAGCGGGTGGAAAGAAATGTACTAGAGTTGTATGTCATCTAGGGATAGTTATTATCCAAAATAATACACACACATTCCGTCTGTACAAGTGTACATGTTTGAGATTGCGGAGAGCTAACTTCAGAGGGGCAAACTGCGAGTACTGAATATGTTGTTTTTTGTTTATTTTCTCAAAACCCACTAAATTTATTTCGAAAATATATATGGGACTACCTATAAAGTATGGTCCACCAAACAAAAAAGAATAATCAAAATGGATTCATAATTAGCGGAATGAACGCGTAGCATACTCGTACATACAACAAAAATTGTAAAGTCGAATTGAGGACCTCCTTATTTTTTGAAGTCGCTTGTAAAATGAAGTCATTCTGACACTCCGTTACAACGTAAAAGAAGGACAAACAAACTCACTTTCGCAATTGTAATATTCGTATTGATATTGTTTAAGGCCTTGTAAATACTTTTATAAATATTGTTTCGTCATGTCTAGCTGCATAAGTCCAATGTTGGGTCTCAGACTTTCCAATAGAGGATTTTCTGTAATCGTATGGATTAGTGATCGCAGTAAGATGTTGTTTCATTGGTAGATATTGCTGTCCATATGCAATTTATTGTCAGTTTACAAAAACTTATTTATTAAATCGCTTAGATTTTCCTGTAGTAATTACACTAGTCCTGCCTACTATTATTACAGATTTTTCACTTTGGAAACTTTGAAGTTAGATGGGTGGGACGAATTAGATTTTTAAACACATTTTTCCACTATGCACCAAATAAAATACATAAAACTGTATAGAAACCTTTTTTAAATAAAAATATTATTTCAATTATTCCCGCATCAGTAAGTCAACATTTCCCGTGACTATTCAAAGTTTCAAGTAGATAGCATTATTAGTTCGTGACACACGGACGGATGGACGGACAATCACTAGAGTGAGATGATAAGGGTTCTGTTCCATTAGTATCATATCGTCGCCTATCAAAACACATTTTTTTAAAAAAGCTTTTAACATACCGTCTCTTTGGCGTTGTTAATCCTTTGGCCGTTCTTCCACCAGGTGATGGAGGCTGGAGGCCGTGACCCCGAGCTCTGGCACAGCAGGTCATACCTTCTGTTGGAAGACAGCGGCTGATTCGAGCCCAGGATGTGCACTGTCAGCGGTGGAACTGTTGAGGAAGGAAAGGTTCGATTAGTAATAAGACAATCTACAGCGTGTATTTCATAACCACTCAACCGTTCACTGACACGAGCGATCAATAGCCGCACACGTCCTGGTGACAATCGTCACTTGTTTTGCACCGGCCGACTGCAACGCTCTCGATAAAAAATCTTGTTTGCACCGCCCCCTGGTGAGCTAACGCCATACCACCTATCTAAGAACCATTGCTGACGTATCAGCAACCCTTTACAAAAAACCGTATGTAAGTCGGTCAAACCGTTCTGGAGATAAGTGGCAACATTGGTGTGTATGTACACACAAACAAACAAACATCCTGTCACCCTAAACGCATACACTGTCTCCGTTCCGTCGTGGGTAAAAATTACTATATATAAATACACAAAAAACTGTTTTGTTATGACTCGTGTAGCGCCCTCGCTCCGATCGTAACGGAACAACGAGTCATCCTCTTTCGTGCGGGCAGCTGGCGTTCATCGATTTATTAGACGTTAAATTGTCACGTCAAAAATTAAAATTATTACGTATTTTTATATTGATCGGATATCTTTTAATGTCCGTTATGCTATCAAGTACAATTCAACCTGTTAGGTTTTCTGAATAAATAAAATAAATTAAATGATTTTTCATCAGAATACTATTTGCAACATATGATTAGGATCTTCTGTAATATTATTTTCATTACAACAAATATGTTTGAATTTAGCAATCCTCGGAACTTTTAACTGAATTACTAACAATAAACATTTCTGACTGACAATGGTGATCATCAATCATAATCAATATTTAAATTTAATAAAACGAACCATTTCATTCATTAAATCCCGTTGGCTTCGGCCCGAATGTTTGTGACATCCTGCTAAAACGTTATTGATGTGACGTTTAAAACTAAATTACACAACCCGGTGTCGTTGTGAAAGGTTACAGAGTTGTACTATCGGGATAAGAAAATGTTTATCATTTTAAGGTCTATTAATTCAAATTCAAAGACTTTATTCGGCACAATATAGAAATAAACAAAATACCACAAAAACAACACAAACAAAGCACACATAAAATATAATAAGGGAATGGAATGGAATGGGATGTGACGTTTAAAACTAAATTACACAACCCGGTATCGTTGTGAAAGGTTACAGAGTTGTACTATCGGGATAAGAAAATGTTTATCATTTTAAGGTCTATTAATTCAAATTCGAAGACTTTATTCGGCACAATATAGAAATAAACAAAATACCACAAAAACAACACAAACAAAGCACACATAAAATATAATAAGGGAATAGACAATTTGTTGCCAAAAAGTGACCAGCTCAGCATGTGCTGCAGCTAGAGACACAGCGCTGGTTTTCAGCTGGACACATCATACATAAAATAAAAAAACAATGTGTTTACATTCCGCTTAAACTACATACACTTAAGTGAAATGTGTGATACATAGTAATATACAAAAGAAAGAAATCTAATTACATTAACCATTATAATAAAAAAATATATAATAAACTACTAATTGATCCTTAAATTATGTATTCGTAATAAATATGTATATAATCGCTTAAACATACATATCTGTCGTTGTTACAACTAAGACATGGAGTCCAACAACTTAATGGACACGAAGTTGATAATTGATAAACATTTTCTGTACATCATCATGAACAGCCTGTGAAAGTTCAATGCTGGACCATTGAAAGCCTTTATCAAAACACTGATATTTTATAGTTATTGTAACATACGTTTTTTTACCTTTTGACGCTTTAACTATTAGACGTCAACTGACAGATGTCAAAGTGACGTAACTGGGCTTGTATTTTGACAGAAGCGCCATTCGAACGATAGCAGAAAAAGACAGCAATCTTTGGGTGAGTCATCGTACACACGACTACACATCAAGCTATACATTTCCAGTATACGCTGACCTCACATTGATTGAACTCCTGCACGGCGCTAGTTCAAATCATACTGGAAATGTATAGCTTGATGTGTAGTTTATTGTGTAGCCGTGTGTACGATGCCTCACCCAAAGAATGCTCTCTTTTTCTGATTGATCTGTAGCCGTGCGTACCTATCATTGTAATGTTATGAAAAATTGAATAGCAAAATTTATTTCATTCAGATATTATCGTCTATTATTGAACACAGCTTAAATAACAACCATATTACACTTTGGCAAACCTATATGCTTTGCAATTGTATTACTTTATAAAACCCTTGTAACTTAGAGTAGGTACGAGAAGGAGACGGGTGAATCCGCTACCTTTCAGATCGGAACCAGACACCTCCGGATTCAAGTGTGTATCCATTAGGTCACGAAGGCGGTTAACTTGAGCACACTTTCTAACTAAACTTCCTTGACACGTATCATCAGGTGATTTGAAAACCAAGTGGAAACACACACTTTTAAAAAGCTAGTGAATTTGTTATTAACTTACAATTCATATCTAATGTAAGTGTAGTTTCTATAGGGTGGGCCCTCAGATGATTGGACGCTCGGCACGTGAAGGCAGCTCGAACATCCTCTCTGGTCAAGGGTCCCACCCTGATGACGCCTTTCACACCATCATCTGACAGAGGAGTTGCTGGCGTGTCCTGCTCCACTTCGTCTCTGAACCATTTCACCCACGGTCTGGGACGAGCTGTGGAAGTCAGAAAGATATTTCAAACTGATATTACAATGCAATCAATTAATATTAAAGACAGCGTGCTCGTGTACACAATGGCACCAATTCGTTGGTCCTACAACGTCAAATATGTGCCAAAGCCAACTCAGTCACACGTGGATAGCGTTCACGAACTATAGTTTTTTGTGGTTATCTAGTTTATTACAAAAAGTGATCAAAAATTACAAGGAACTTGTAATGAATGAACTTATTTTCGAGTAAGACGAGTCATCCAGGCAAATTAAATGTTTGAATGACTTTATCCATGAAACAAAAAGCAGTAAATAAGCAATGATATTGTAAAGGTAAAGGGAGTCTTACTGCAATAGATTGCTTCCATGCAATTTTAGGGTAGAAGGCTAAATTCAGAAGCCGATTAGATACTAAATAAGTAATTTTCGTTAACTGTAACACCAATAATAACAAACCTAGTAAAGTGAAAGAACGGAAACACTAGTAACAAACTAAATACAAATGTAATTATATTCATACCTTCCCTTTTAAGCCCTAGCAATTTACTTGTGTGAATAGCAAACCAGCTCATGGTCTCAGTGAAATTAATTTTTCGATCACACCTGGCGCAGTGTGGACTTTTATCACATCGTAAACGTACATCAGAAATTGACCTAATGCGATTTAGGGTTGGTAATAAATTCTTCTCGGTGGAAATTAATTAATTTCTCCAGCCCGTGTATAATTCGACCTCACCACCATGAATATAAAATAGGTTGAAAAGGGTTTTACGGTAGGGTTTCCATACTTTCTAGTGTGCCGGGATATATTTTCAGAGTCGAGGGATCCAAATTGGTCGGGTCAGTTGCGTGTCTTTACCTTGTAAGTGAAAGTTTGGGTTTCTGGGAAACATCTATTTATTTGGTCCTTCTATCGTGAAACGCGAAGCTACATATTTTTGAAAAATTTGGTTTAGTTACTTTCCAGAGTATTCGATTCCAGTATCCCTTCAAAGATAATAACATAGCTCCGCCCGAAAGTCCCAAATGTTTAGAATAGATTTGTAATCGTGATTAGCTGTCAATAATGTTACGCTACTACAATGTTTATCGAGTATACTCTCGTAGCGTACGAGAATGGCAAACGATCGTTTAATTCTTTTAATTTAGCTCAATGTAATTAAGAGTGGTCGCCCAGTAGTCGAAATTCGACCATAATTAATTTTAAAAAATTAAATAAATGTTAGCATTCTGCAATCTATATAAACTATAATTGTGCAAATGACAGGCCTGGTTTTGTACACTTATAATTCTAATACGAAGTAGGCCATTATCAAATTAAAGTGGTTTAGTTACCATTTTTGTATATTTTGTTGTAGTTTATTTGTAAAAAAAATATATAAAACGCACCAAACAGGTAAGACTTGACGTTGAAAACAAAGATGGCGTCAATAAACTGACATATTTTGACGCTGTCACTTAGTACAAAAAGAATTATTTTTACAATTAAAATAAATGCAAAAATGTAATTCTAGTATTTTTCTACACATATTTAGATGATTGTTTGATTTTTTAAATAGTGTACAAGGGCAGGCCGAACTTGAAACAACTCTTCATAATCCTCCGTCCGCCGAATTTTCGTAAAAAGGAGTTCAACAGTTTTTCCTTCACGTATTAATATCTAGATAACTGACTCAGAATGTAGTAATTTCACGTGAGCAATAACATTATACTGAAATTGTAATAAAATACATAAAAGGCAAAAGAGTTGGCAACAACAATGACGTCGATGGCAACACAACTCATCGATTATATTCATCGACCTGCTCGACAGTCGTATATATTCAGACAGATGAATTTGACCTCTCCTAAGTATGATTTCAATCACTCCATGTCTCTTTGCAGTTCTTTTAGGTAATGTTGGGAAAATATCTGACTGTTTGTGTAATTTATACGAGTATATATCATTGGCATCATATTGCAATCATGATTCTACCTAACGTGCTGGATATATCTACTCCTCTTATAAAAGACTCGTCCATCGAGGTGTTTGAAGAGGAATGTTCTGGTCTGATTAAGATAAAAGTGTAGGCAGTATTATTTGTGGTGATCAATTGGGCCAACATATCAGGGTGACCTTGATTGTGGTTAGCGATGACATACCTCCAGTGACTTCACAGTTGAGAGCGAAGGAGTCCCCCTCGACGTAGGGTCCGACGATGGCTTGTTTCACGTCTCCCTTGTCATCCGTTATGACCATCTTGTTGGGAGGCACTGTTGACAAAGTATTATCTATTAATTACAATATATCATATGTATAGTTTCAGATTTACAATGTAATCACATCTTGTCGGTGTCGAAAAAAGTAGTACAGGAGGTAAACAGCGGCGTGTATCAACATCTTTCTGCTATTACTTATCTGACTATCAAGCGTATAGTTACTGTGGAATATCCGACGTGGCGATATATAGGAGCCTCATGTCTATGCGGATTTACGCAGCTGATACTGTTATCTAATTTTAAGAGTAGAATCGTTGGGGAATCTGGGTTAATAAACAACGCTGGCTTGGACACATGAGGAACGTGGGGGACAATCACGCCGTGAAGAGGACGTATTTAGGAAGCTAGTGTCTCTGAGCAAACCAGTTAAAGACCTGAAGTGCCTATCAAACGTGGCGATCGCAGGGAGCAGTGGAATGCTACCCAAAGGGTAAAAAACGGAACCTTTTTATTAAGACTCCGCTGTCCGTCCGTCACCATGTTGTATCTCATGAACCGTGATAGTTAGACAGTTGAAATTTTCACAGATGATGTATTTCTGTTGCCGCTATAACAATAAATACTAAAAAACAGAATGAAATAAATATTTAAGGGAGTTCCCATACGGTTTTCATAGATAATTGTACAGAACCCTTTGTGCACGAGTCAGGCTCGCATGTGGCCGGTTTTTATGGAAATAACAACTACTGCAAATACATTTTCATTAATATTACTTTTCCAAACGAAACTAAAGGTTAACGTTAAAACAATTAGGTGTTTGAAACTTAAAACAATTGTTTTCAGTCACGTACGCTACAGGTTGCGGTTGAAAAAAGTGATCATTAATTTTGGTTGGTAGCATCAGCGCGGCATGCCAATACAGTCTCTTTGCTGTAATTAGATTATTTCCAACTCCACTTAAGTAAATCAGTAATAAAGTTTTGTGTTCGACACTCAGGACAAAGTCCACAACCTAAGCACGAAGTCACTTTCTCAATCTAAAATATTAACTCCTACAGAGTCCATCTCAAACAAAGGCTTACCGAAAGTCGGAGTAACATTGAAAACAGTCGACTCGGATCCTATCAGCCCACCTTTCCCCAATTAAGCGCCTACAATCTGCTGAAGAAACTGGGGAGGGATTTTTTCGCCCAATTTACCCTTACCCCATTACGTTGATCGAAATGATAATGGCAAATCCCTGGGCCATCGAGGATATCGGTAATGAGTGCCATATAATTTGATGGTCTTGTTCTTTTTATAATGTCGGCAGGTAAGCAGAATTGATTTCGGGAATGATTTTGGGCTGGTTTTGAGACGGGAGACATACGTAGATGATTTGGTTTGGTCAGCAAAGATTTGGTTGAAATAAGAGTAAACTAAGATACTTTCAGTAGGTACTTCTTGATTAAACAGTTTTTCTGCTTTGGCCTCTTGTTTTCCCGCTACACGGGGTCGGCTTGTCCAATCATGCGACGCAACGTGGTCCATCGCTGTGCGTCCACTTCCCTCAGACCCAGTTCCTTCATATCCTTCCGGACTTTCATCATCCATGTGGCCTGAGGTCTTCTTCTTCCCCTCTTTATTGTAGCCATAGAAAGGCACTTCCTCACGACATGATCCTCAGTTCTACGCATTACGTGACCTTACCATCTCAGCCTGGACTTACTCATTTTGTCCGTTACTTTTGCAACTTTATATTTTGTACTTATTGATTAAAAAGTAAAGAAGATTTTTTGTAAATAAAATGTCTATAAATTATTCAATATCATCAATTATCTTCAATATAATAAAAAAAATATTACGGTCTTATTTTCTTAAAATCAAGAGGAAGGAGGAGAGGAGGAGAATCATTACTTCGGCGCAGCTGTAAAGTGACATTACCAAAGTAAATAGCTTCGCAATGTGCAATAATTTGCAATACAAATATCTTAATGTTTTATTTAAAGTTAGTCATTGTAATTTTAACTGTTATTAGTAATGTGCTAGGACTATGTAGCTTTTCTAATATCATCATTTAATCTTGATGTAGGCTTCAAAAATGTTATTACCGGAGCAATGCAAGGGCAGAATAGATGCAGCTGTATTTCATATTAATTTCAGTTTGTTACTTTCACGCGTTCCTGAGAAAAAGGGTCTTGACTGACAGACGGACAATAATGTGATCCTATAAGGGTTCTTCTTCCAAGGAGAGACGAAAACGCTTTTGTTTTGTGAGTCTTTACGACTTTTTAAGATCCATTGTAGTAGTAATCTAAAGTTTAGGATCATTTTGCTGGACTTTTACAAATACAACATGCTTTCTGGTGTTTTTTAATAGTATTATGATCTATCCCCAAAAACTAGCAAGCTGGAGCAACGCGAGCCATGACTGTAAGCGAAGCTGACCCTAACGGTGGTAAGGTGGGAACTTTGTCGACCGTACTATTTGTTATTCTACAAAAATATAGCAAGCAACGTAAATACGGGCGAGTGTGCCAAGGCGACTCTCTAGGAGTACAGCCAATAACAATTGCACATATAACCTGAACAGAATGTCAATAGCAGACTGTAGATCTGAAATTCTCATGTAGACCTACTACAGTATGAAATGGTTTGGAAAAGGTTTTGCTAAAAATAACAATAAGGGAATAAATTTACAGCAAAAATATTTGACAATATCTTGATATCGGCACACATCGAACGGATGACATGTGTATATTTGTGCATGAGTGTTGCGGGGGAGTGAGGTATCGTATCGGGAGGCGGTGAACGTCTGTTCTGTAGTACTTCATTAATTATGTAACCTGATATTAAATAACAATGGAGTTAATAGGTTAATAACAATAGAACCAAAGCTTCCGATATAGCTCACTGCATTAGCAAACTGAAGTGGCAGTGGGCCAGTCATATTTGCCGAAGGACAGACAGTCGCTGGAGCAGACGAGTTCTCGAGTGGAGACCACGCCTAGGCAAACGCAGTGTAGGACGTCCCCCGACGAGGTGGATAGACGACTTACGTAGGGTAGCCGGACGTGAATGGATGCGGAGAGCAGAGGACCGAATCGAGTGGCGCATTCTGGGAGAGGCCTATGTCCAGCAGTGGACTGCCGCAGGCTGTGCATGATGAGAGGTATCTAGTTTGTATACGGCGCCTGTAGTTCGACCGTGATATTTTTTGTTTCAAACTCATTTTTATGGATTCTGTGCTGTGTATTTTATTTTAAGGTTTTTATAACTTTCTGAATGTGGTGGTACCTTTGAGTATAAAAATATGTAACCACTTATGAACCTTGTCACATTCATCTTTAATTGCCCTTAACACACTGCATAGAAACAAGAACGGATGAATGTGAAATGTTGAAAAGGTGGATAAATATTTTCGTACTCGAGTGTACAAGATTTTTATTTTGCTATAGCACTGACTTTGCAAAAACTAATTTCTCTAATAATACAAAACAAGCACAGACAAAAACCCACATCTAGTTAGCTAGTGCCACGAACGCCTTTGTGCGTCGTCCAAGTCGCGTACTTTGTGCACGATTCTGAATAGAATAATCTTATTGGGAACACTGCATTGCAATGCACACTGCAGTTACAAAATTCATGCGCAACAAAGGTGCCGAGAAATTGAAGTGACATTCTATTTATACCTATATAAAATCTGCATAGTTCTAGCACAGCTCAAAGAATGATACCAAAATATAATAATTGAAATAAACGTGGTAAAAGGGCTTATGAGTCGAACAGAATGTGTTTAGTATACTTACTGACTTCAATTAAGTCATAAATAATGGTTACTGAAAAAAGCTCTAACGAGAATGTACTCGTTAGTTCAATTTAATAACAAACATAACTTTGCAGTAAAAAATGCTTTCCCATGAATCCGTCAATGCTTTAACTGCAAATCGTAAATTTGTAATCGTAAACGCGATTTTAATGTAATATTATAAAAAGACACTGGCTACACCCCGAGGTATAAAGGTCGCAAGGCACTATGTAGGTAGAATTTGACAAGACCAGTTGGGATGCTGATCACCTTTACACTAAAGAAGAAGAAGATTATAAAAAAGCGTCTATTGCGCATTGGATAAGGCGCGGACTCTCCATCTGAGGGTTCCGGGTTCGAATCCAGCCTATGAGTTATTTTTCAATTCAAGTACATTATCCGATTGCTTAACGGTGAAGGAAAACATATGAGGAAACCTGCATGTCTTGAACAGGCATGTGAAGTCCGCCGATCCACACTGGACTTGCGTGGTAGAATACGGCCCATACACTCTTTGTAGGAGAGTAGGCCCTGCAGTGGAGACACATATAGGCTGATGATGATGAGACCATTTTTGTCCGCCTGGCTACCCACCACAATGTTACCTGAATCTGTTACCAAACAGCAGTGTTAATAGCTTTGTGGTTCCGGTGTGAAAGATAGCACAATCACTGTCAGTTGAAATGAAAGCCAATTATAAGATAATTATACAATTTTTAAACAGCGGGCTTCCTAAAACATTTTCGTTCACCGAAATATCAAATAAAGTGTCTTCTGTCAGTAGTATCTTCCTGAGAGCGTATATCCTAAGCCTCACAACTATGTAATCACTTGTATGCGGCATTAATTGTTGTTGCTCCCTGTAATTGCGTTCTAGGCAGTTTAATTACCGTTCCTAGATCAAGTTCGCTTTGGCTACACAATCTTACGAGCGGTTTTGGGTATCCGCTTGCGGCGTATGTATTAATGTTTTGTGCCAAGCGATGATGTTTGACGATGTTTGCTTTAGGATTGTTGTTTATTCTTATTATATATCTTTTAGAGGTAGTATCTTAAAACTAACACCTCCCCTCCCCCACACACACACCACTTCAACACACACACACACATCACTTTCACCTCACACTCCTCCCCACTCCGCTTGGCACACAGGCTAAATATCAATTTTGTATAAATTTAAATGAATAAATTCGTAGATGTAGGTATTATCTGCACAAGAATAAGTTGTTTACATTGTAGAAGAGCGGGGTCTCCTATTACAAGCTGTCTTTAGCTTAAAATGAATACCCCACAACCTGTATATAATTTTAGTAGATGAATAATAAACGTATAATCTTTTTTCATTTTCATAATATCTATACCTATATATTCACATGGATATCTGAATTATAATACAACAAACAAAATAACAAGAATACGGACAAATAAAAACCTTCATACTCGTATGTTACTCAATTCGAACCTAATTCGAAATAGTGATTCCACCTTTAAATTTTGTCGCCTTTGAAATTAAATGATATTTATTTGTCAACTTTTTGGTAAATTACAAATATGTCATTGTCATTAATTTTTAGAGAACTCCTAAAAAGATTGCCATCTCGGCGTACAAACATTACTTTAAAAAAATTCTTAAATTAATTGAAATTACCATTTAAAAAAACTGCTGCCTAAGCCTTGTAGTAATACTCTTTGATAGTTTAGAAGCATTTGTCTAAAAGCCATTTAGTTAGTTGGGTTTTAAATTGTTTAGTTGATAGTAATTTTAGATTTTCTGGAAGTTTCTTAAATAATAAAATTGACAATTTAAATACGTCTTTTTTATATATATACGTATACAAAGGAGGTTGGTATAGTAAATTCAAACATTCAGCTCGCTGTTGTCTTACAGCGACTTCAATATATATTTGATACTAGATGCATATATCTCTTATGTACATGCCCGGCAAGGGCAGAATATTTAATGTTTTGAATAGGGGTCTGCAACTTTTTTGGAACCAAACATTACAGATTGCTCTGAAGCATACTCGTATTTTTTCGGTTTGAAAGCTCGCTCTGCATCAGCTGAATTTCCCCATAGAATCCAACATGTTTAATATCCACATATTTGAATTTCGACGCCTGTGGTAAACTATTCCAAATTCGAAAGCAGTTTGGTTCATGAAATCAGGGATGGACAGACAGAGTGAGGTTGTAAGGGTTCAGTTTTTTTATCGGATGTTTGGAACCTCCAAAAAAGTGGAAATATTGTTAGAAAAATACTAGAATAACATTTTTGGAAGTATTTTGGTTGTACAGAATCATTCTTTTTGAATTATGTCAAAAATATCCGTTTTAGAACCAGATTTAAGAAACTCTACGGTTTGATCTTTTATCTCACAATTGGATGGAAGAAGCCGTATCATGTTTGGCGGCAGCTAGCCAGGCGGACATAGAAATGCCCAAACACCAACTAAACCAAGATTAAAAATCAAAAAGGCTACATTATATTTATCTCGAGCAAAGAATAGGATTAACGATCCAGCGCGGGAATGTCGCCAGCGTTCTGGGCACCGTTCCCCGAGGTGTTGATCTGGAGAATGTATTCTATCTCTGATAAGTTAGAATACATTCTCCAGTTAAATTAGTTAAATCCTTTTTTAATGGCATTGTGTTTTACTATTTCTGTTGTATGTTAATTAACTTGTAAAATAAAAATCATCCACTTAAAATCAAAAATAACATGACCTAAAGTATTTAAAAAAAACTACTGATAACATTTATCAATTATGTACACGTTTGTACACTATATTGTAAAACCATTATATTTATTAAAGTACACTAGTCAAGAAATATCAGTATAAACAAAATGAATAAACATTAAACATGGAGGAGTTTAACATTCTTATTGGTTTAGCCTGCATCACAACTACAAAGGCAGATGAGAATACAGGATGGTACTACCTCGGGTATTCCTTACAATGCTCTTTGAAGTACTGACTTTCAAGCTGATATGTTAAATTTATTATACGAGACGTGCTTTGTAAACTTGCATGAACATTGAATGCATGCTAGGGTTGTGAGGAGATATTTAACAGTGCATATTTTCGTTACGTTTATTTTAACCTACATCACAGGCCGGACACTTCAAACAAATGTCGTGATAACGCGCGCATGTGTACGTGAATTCGCGCGCGCCATGTTGCCGATGTCAGAACCGGTCACTTTCTTGCAGAGAGGTGAGGTATTGTAGATCGGTGGGAGGCGGTGAGCGTCCGTTCTGTACGGAGTACCTTATAAATTATGTGCCTGTATATCAGTTTCTTTGTATAGGTAATACGAGTAAAAGTGGTTTAGTCGCCTAGACAATTCAACAAGACAAAATCGCTGATTTTTAGCGATTTTCCAGAGTTTTTACTATCGAGCGAATCGAATTCCATAATGTTGGAAAAGCTATCTCTAACTAAAATTTTAAAGTTATTTGAACTTTTAAAAGCAGTAACACAGAATTTTTCAAGCCTCCGTCTCAGTTATTCTGACCGGGTTTCGCCTTGAGTGCTCACACGCACCATAGACACACTGACGTTCGACCAGCCTAAGCAAGTTTTGGCGTGAGACAGACTATCTAACTTCACTCGAGTTACTTCTTCAAAACAATGGCGTCACACGTCATTTTCCTAGCACAATGATGTTTGTGTCCCTGCCAATCAGTCTTACAGCCAATTTTGTTTGTTGATTGTCTGGGAGCTATTTGATGACTCTGATAACTTCTTATTTACTGTCAGACACATGTTTACGGTCTTATTAATCACTTCCTTGCGAAAACGTGGTGTTTTCCCTTGGCACGAGAATCTTTGAGACAGTTGTTGAACAAAACAACACCGGTGACTTGCCGTGGACTCTGCCAAGAGAACTTTACAGATAGAAGTGTGAATCAATAGCATGCCTTAATGCCTCCATTTCTCTTAAAACTTGCTGCTGTCTGTGTGCTACAGTTATTTAATCATTTTTCACCTATTAACATTCATCTTATGATAATAAATGAAGATAAAATGGATGAAAAGCGGGCATAGAAAATGACCTACCAAAAACCAAACCAAGTACCAATACGACCCCTACTGGGAATCGAACGCGGAACTCCGGATTGTGAGTCTATGGGTGTAGCTATTAAGAACAGGGACTTGATTAACTTTACAAACACAACAAGAAGCTTAAGAAAATTAATTTCTTCTCGTTAAACCTCAGGCGAGCATCCTCAACAACATTTAGCTGAGTTTAAGTTTCAATTGTTACGTCATATGAGCCGATCACTTTACATTCAAAACGTTCCTTCTGTATTCTGTACTTCTTGTTATCTTATTAATAAGAGGATACAAGAAATAATTCAAAGTATCCACGGACACTGTGTTTGGTCTTTGAACCATCACAGAAGTCACATACCGATCGCAAGCTGTGATTATTTTGTAGCACTGATTTGTTGGGTAAAGAAATGAACTAGTTTACACAAAAAATGACAAAAGCTTTGAATATATTTTCTAGTTAAATAAAAAACTCATGTCCTATAAACTGTCCTATTCACTGTATTCAAACAGAAAAGCGGTCAGATTATTTAACAAGCTACCGAATGACCTAAAGTAAATCCCGAGCCAAATAAAATTTTAAAACTGCATTAAATACTTCTTGTTGACTTTATGAATGATTACATTTTAAACACTGACATTTCCTTGATAACTTAATTTGACTTCATTATAAGAATGTGTTGATTAATGTATTATGTTTTTATTGTAAAAAATTTGTGTCTCCTTTTAGTCTTAAGTCAAACGCAATGTATATTGTTCATGACTAAATAAACTGAAACTGAAAGCGTTAAATTCCTTCATGTATAATTTTATAGTAGTTTGCAGTACATAACTTTGGGCAGGTAAAGATACTTTATCAACTCATAAATCTCCTTTACCCAGGTATTAGTTACTTGAAATTTTAAAGTATTCCCTTTAGGGATCGAGCTAGCTTTGAGGCACAAAACCGGTTCCATTGAAAGTGTAAATAAATTCAAAGTATGCAAATGAGCAACCCTAGCAGAGATTCTGAAATCTCCTTCGTGGAATATACTTAGGTCTTTGACGAACCTAGGGAGTCTCGTTGTATAGGAAACTGGAATAACTACCGCATAAACCATTTTGCTTTCCACGCCTAGACAATTTTAAATAGAGGCTAAAAGTTGAAGTATTTACTGAATTCATCCAGTGGAGGTAAGCTTAGTACGCGTTTTTCGGTACTTGACCGTAATCCGAGCTTTTACTCTCATCGTGAATCTGTTCATTTGTTTTTGGTAATCAGAAAAGGGTACAAAAGGAGGTACTCATACTTGTACAGTGATAAATGTTTGTGTATGTAGGTTGTTCTTCATTTTTATCATGTTTAATAAGTGTAGTACGTCAGCATACGTACTTGCACTGCGTAATTTATTTTGCCATGTCTAATCACTTTCTGAGTAGACATTTCTCTGATTCGTAACTTTATAAGTCGTCGTTTCAATCGTCAAATTTGTGACTCTGTGTTGTCATTTCCTGAATCATCTATATAAAAGGGAATTCCTATGTCATCATTTCCTAAATCTTCATTTTCGAAATTGTCAGTTTCTGAGTCATCTACAGGCAGCTAATGGTGCTTCCTATGTAACCATTCTTCAAGTTGCTACTTTCGATGACTTCCAAAGCCATATATAGGCAACAATGTACTTTCTATGTCATCCTTTCCTAAATCTTCGTTTTCGAAATTGTCAGTTTCTGAGTCATCTACAGGCAGCTAATGGTGCTTCCTATGTAATCATTCTTCAAGTTGCTACTTTCGATGACTTCCAAAGCCATAAATAGGCAACAATGTAGTTTCTATGTCATCCTTTACTAAATCTTCGTTTACGAAATTGTCTGTTTCTGAGTCGTCATCTACAGGCAGCTAGTGGTGCTTCCTATGTAATTTTCCATAGGCTCTTATCTATCCAATACACCTAAAAGATACAAAAGCACTGGATCCACGTGGAACGAGGGCTCAGGTGTAAAAGAGATTAAGGTGCTAAGAGAGATTTATCTATCTGTCACCTATTCGAACTGTCGAACCTAAATTTCATTTCAATAACTCAATTCAAAATTCGTTGAGGTCAAATAGCAGCAGCTCCGGAATCCCGAAACGAAATTGACAAACAAATCAACAAGCCTTCAGAGATTAACCACGTCACACATCAGATTATGCATGCGAAATCAATATAACCGAACACAGAATAGCTCAGCGATGCTCGCTCCGCTAAGCCGATTCCGGATTTACCCCATGTTAATTTTTTCGCTTGAGGCCTCCACCAACTTATTCCAGATCCATCAATTTTTGCGTAATCCGATTTGCGGCTTTATCGCAGTAGCTTAGGGTGTCAGTTTGGTTATAAAATTGGAAAGCAATGGCGCCGTTTGGTTTGTCGAAAAAAATATCGACATGTTCTCCTCTACACGTGTAATTTTATTCCAATTTGGTTTTATCGATTCCTGTATAAATTGGGCAACGGTTCGGGCTTTCAAAAAAAGCTTACGTTACTGCTGCCGTAATACTCAGCTCCTATTATTTTTACGGTAATGAGCTTTCGTTTTCCTTTGAAGACAGAGTGCAAAAGAATAAGGTTATGTGCGAGGGCATAATGTATAAACTCACACAGTAAGAGTAACTGCCTGTCTCTTTAATGTATACTGTAGTGTAACTGACATAGCATCACAGTATCTCGTGTGTCTATGCGTTGGATTGCTAAACGTCAGTGTCGAAGTGTATATCTCACGCTTGAGAGAGCACAAAGATCAGTGCTTAAGGTAATGTTTAGAAAACCGTTCAGGCACCCAACTACAGAGCTGTACAAGGAATGTCAAGTATTAACGGTTCGACAACTTTATTTACTAAAAGTGTCTCTGGCATACCACAAAGTTTTCATGGCTTCCGATGATCAAGTTAAATCTAAGCATTCACGCCGCCCTCAAATCAAGACCAAGAAAGTCCGAACAGCCTTTGCGCGCAGGTTCAGCTATTTTGCATTCCCCTTTATTTACAAAAAGACAAACAGACACTGCTCCATCATCAACTGCTCTCTGGGTGAGGCCAAATACAAATTGACCAATTGGCTTTTGACACAAAATTATAGTGCCACGGAGGAAATCCTCACAATTTTACAGTAGCGGAACACACACACACACACACACACACACACACACACACACACACACACACACTTTCATACACACTAATATGTCATAAATTCCCTACCATTTATTTGCAATGTATTCAGTCAGTTAGTTTATAAATTTTCCACATGTAAAATATGTTACTTGTTCTCCAAAATTGTCTTCCCGCAACACAGGTCTCCTAGTGCGGGAGATAATGTAAATTGTATGTGTTTGTAATTATCAGCAAAATAAACATTTTTGTATTTTTTTTTTTTTTGTATATGGCGGGCCGTGTCACGAGTGCCGTGGGTGAGTGTGGAAGTTTATTAGTACCACCTAAAATTTAAAATCAATAATAAAAGCAGAATTGGCGGACTTATCCCTATATAGGGATCCCTTCCAGTCAACCTGGGCGGTGAGAAATATAAAGGGGTGGTGTGCGGAGACATATACAATATAACAATAATAAAAGATATACAAACAAAGAGATTTGAGAACGGAATATTTAAAAACAACATATACTTAAATAAATATAATACATAGTTAAAATATATATACATATATAAATAAATATAATATATATACATATCTATAAGGAGATCCGGTGCCACACAGCAAAATTACCGTACATTACCTTGATTTAATGATCTGAGATACTGTTCGCTTTCACACGAAGAAGAACATTCAGTCTGTACTGTATGTCATTTTCTGAATAATATTTTTATACATACGAGTAAATGTACCTGTACCTGAGTACCTGTTTATTTTGGTATCTAAAACCATTGTAATTTTGATTAAATTTTATAGTAAGTATATGTGTAGTCACATCTGCTATAGGGAATAGGTACCATACTATTCCCTACCTAAAGGCTGCTTACAATTTGACGTATTTTGGTTTCAGAACGTTAATGTTTTTCTTCAGAAGTTCCAAAACTCACCTATGACTGTCAAGTTGACCCTGGAATTTCTGGTCTGTGCTTGCTTGAAGTCAACCCTGCATCGGTAGACGCCCTGGTCGGATCCCCTGACTTTGTCGACCCCGAGTTCCGCTGGTCTTCTCTCGGGGAGGAAGTAGGCTCTGGATGCGAAGACGCTCTCGTCGGACCAGCGCTCCGCAACTCCAAAGTCGCGCTCTCGAGCGTCGACGCTGTGGAAACAAGGCATTGAGTAAAATAAAGAAACCAAACGGTGATATTTCAATTCTCTTAAGACAAAAGTCTGTAATCAGTGCGTGTTCTCCAGTAACGACATCCGGAACCGAAACTTGGTCCTTTTACTGTGGGCCGAATAATCAAGCTCAAAGTCACTTAGTAAGATATGGAAAGAGCTATGCTTGAAATTCGAAATGAGGAAATCCGTAGACGAACTAAGGTCACCGACATATCTTGACGAGTCAGTGAGCTGTTGTGGAAAGGGTTAGACCACATAGCTCGAATTATGGATAAGGAGTAAGAAGATAGGGAGTAAGAATCATCGAGTGGCAACCCCGTGCCATGAAACATGTGCCAACGTCCTGGTAAAGATTGCGGGGAGTCACTGGGTGCAAGTGGCTTGGGTTCGGTTATTGTTTAGTACCATGAGGGAGGTCTATGTTCAGCAATGGAAGTGTCAATGTATATTTTCGCGATTGGGATTGTACTGTCTATGTAGTCTAATCTTCATCATCATCATCAGCCGGGAAACGTCCACTGCTGGACATAGGCCTCTCACATGGTACGCCACATCGACCGGTCCCGAGCCACCTGCATCCAGCGACTCCCCGCGACTCTAACCAGGTCGTCGGTCCATCTAGTGGGGGGACGGCCTGGTAGACGTTTCCCGGTACGTGGTCGACACTCGAGAACCTTTACTCCCCACCGTTTATCGGTTCTTCGAGCGATGTGGCCTGCCCATTGCCACTTCAGCTCACTAACTCGTCGTTCGTCTACGGATTTCCTCATTCCGGACCTTATCACGTAGATAAATTCCGAGCATAGCTCGTTCCATTGCTCGCTGAGTGACTTTGAGCTTGTTTATTCGGCCCACAGTAAAAGGCCACGTTTCGGTTCCGTATGTCATCACTGGCAACACGCACTGATCAAAGACTTTTGTCTTTAGACGCTGAGGTATTTTGGACGAGAAGATATGCCGTAATTTCCTGAACGCTGCCCAGCCGAGTTGGATTCTTAGGTTGACCTCTTTGTCGAAGTTGGACCTACCTAGTTGAACGATCTGTCTCAGGTATACATACTCGTCTACAACTTTGATTGTAGTGTTCCCAACCACTACCGGCATAGGTGCAACATGGACATTTGACATGATTTTCGTCTTGTCCATGTTCATTTTTAAACCTACCTGTTGGGAAACTCTGTTGAGGTCATTGAGCATTACGTTCAGATCCTACGTCTAATCTTAATAAAATATAAATATCACTGGTAATGATATAGATTCAAGAGATATGATTGTGACAGAGAATTTTGCTTTAAAATAGGTAGTTGAACCCATTCAACTACTACATGCTAACGAAAACCCAAGCACGGAGAGCATTACTAATTCACTAAGGGAGCTTATTTTAGCGAGAATCAAATAAACTGATCAAACTTGAGCCCTCGCCAAGTTTCGAGTCGTCTTCGGAATGTTTGAATGGGTGTTGTGAAAGGGGTTGGAGTAAGCAGTAAGGGATAAGAGCTCAAAATGGAAGCTACTTATTTCCCACTTGTTTCACATATTTTTACTAAACGTATTATAAAGGTATCTTAGTCACTTCTTTAGTTTAGCTAAACAGTTGAACTGATGATGCAGAGGTCGTAGGTTCGATTCGCTGGAGGTTAAGGCAGCTGTATAATGGAATTGCTGAGAGATCGTGAAGTAGCTTGATCCGATGAAGGTCCCGGATTATCTAATTAGCCGGATAACTTTCACTTTTCAATGTATGTCGGTGAGTACACAGTCAGTGTTTCAGTAATTAATAATATTACTATCTGTCATTCAATGCCTAATGTCATTGAGTATTAGGTTCAGAATGCTTTTATTCTTTGCCTATGTGCAGTATATGTAAGTAAGTAAGGATTAGTTAAATTTAATGTAGTTTAGTTTAAATTATGTTTATTTTTATAATGTAATATGGGCAATGTCTTTAATAAAGAACTTTATTATTATTTTTAATTTTTTTAATTCTCCTTTTTGAAAGGGTTTTTTACTGCGGGCCCTAGCCAAGCAAGATTTTTTAAAAATATGTCCTGTTAATGGTTGCTGAAGTTAAAAATTTTCTAGTTAATCGGCATGTGTTCAAGATGTTTATTATTATTATTATAATCACTGTAACTAGAGATGAAGCAAACTTGCAGCCCATTGTGAATAAAACAAATAAAGAAAATGATCGATTTTGTAGCATCATATAGTATAATCTGCGATAGTCCATAACTAAAAATAGGTAACATGTAAAAAAAACACATGTATTTCAGAATGAATAGATCATACGATTGATTGCTAACAGTAAACATTGGTTTAGGCATGTTTAGATTACTTACGTACTCAAACTGATGGTTCAGGGTTCGAATCCAGCCGTGTATCTATGAGTTGTTTTTCAATTCAAGTACATTAACCGATTGCTCAACGGTGAAGGAAAACAATGTGAGGAAACCTTCATCTCTTGAACAGGCATGTGAAGTCCACCGTTCCGCAATGGGTCCGCGTGGTGGACTATGGCCCATACACTCTATGTAGCAGAGTAGGCCTGAGCCCCTGCAGTGGGGACGTATGCAGGCTGTTGTTGATGATGATGACGAGATTACTTAAAGAGAATCACGCGTCATTGCTGCGCTGATATTGCTATGGTGTGAACATGTATGGTAAAAACATATTATACGTAGCTGAGTATTTTTATTGGTATTCTATATTTATTTTAGGTATTTTGTAGTAAAACAGCGTATTAATATTATATATTTTAAAAAAAAACTTGAAAATACAATCGTAGTAAAATTTTAAAGTCTGATCCTACAAACAAGCAGAGACCAAATAAATACAGAACCATTTCCATTTCAATTTAATTCATCTATCTATTCATTATATTTTCAGAAATGTTGGCAAAACTAACGAAAGTTCCCTAAGTCCTCAGTGCAACTGGTATTACTGAAGTCAATATAATCCCAAGTTTTTCCGTCCAATCATTTCTTACAATTTGCACCACCCACGTGCAAGCCAATGCCGGTAATAAGTTTGGGTGTTCGAATTTTCACAATAATCGCACCCAGGAAATTTGCCGGGGCTCTCGAAATTTTGCCAATTTTAACTTTTGACTTTTTGCACTGAAATTCGAGACAATTAACGCTAATTGTTCCGGGGAAGTGAGAACGATCTTAGAAGGGTTCTGTGTTTGTGTTTTATTTGATTTTGAACAATCTCAAGTTATTAAAAGAGACTGAAATGTCAAATCGTTGTTGGTTTAATTTGTTACCGAAATTGAGGATCAGAATTACAATTTACTAAGGACAATGAACGAACTTTAATTTAACAGTTCTAATTATTTTCAATCGCTATAAAAAGGAGGAGGTTATCAATTCGGCTGTATGTTTTTTGTATGTATATGTTACGTGATACCGCATCCAATCTACACTGGGCCCTCGTGGTGGATTATGGTCCATACACTCTGTAGGAGAGTAGACCTGAGCCCCTGCAGTGGGGACATATATAGGCTGTTGTTGATGATGATTGATGATACGTGAGAACTCTGCCAATTATGAATTTTGATGATTTTTTTTGTTTGATAGAGCATACTTTAAAAATGGTCCCGTATAAGTTTTATCGAAATTGATTCCGTGTTTTTTGAGAGAATCAACAAATGTACCTAGATAATTCTACATTTAGGGGATGAATGCTGGAGACTTTTAGGGTAGTTGAAGTTGGTTTCGGCGCTAATATTTCAAATCAAAATGAAGTATTTTGTCAGCAAAATTTGCTATCTACAATAAATAAGAATCAATTCCTCCTTGTGGCAAAGCCGTGGGACACCTGTACAGGCAGGTAAATAAACTTCTATGAGAAATTTAATTAATTATTATGGATTCAGTGTCAGTACCTGTATATAGGAGTGCCTAAATCCTCGCGGTACCAGAGCACCAGCAGCACGGCGTCGTCCTCGTCCTGCGTGGCGATGTCGCAGGGAAGATACACCGGCTCCCCCGCCACAGCTGTCACCTGCGTCATCGGCACTGAAACAACAGATTACAATCCATTAGTGACGCACAAAAACCACCTTAGAATCCCTTAGTGACACACAAAAAAACTTAAAATCCCTTAGTGACGCACAAAAACACCTTAGAATCCCTTAGTGACGCACAAAAAAAAACTTAAAATCCCTTAGTGACGCACAAAAAAAAAACTTAAAATCCCTTAGTGACGCACAAAAACACCTTAGAATCCCTTAGTGACGCACAAAAAACACCTCAGAATCCCTTAGTGACGCACAAAAAAACACCTCAGAATCCCTTAGTGACACACATAAAACAGATTAGAATGCCTTAGTTACAAAAACTAAAAAATTGAAATCCTTTATTGTCTGACAAAATTCAAGTTTTTAGTAAAGCACAACAACAGATTTCAATAACTAGTGATAAACAGAAAACCAATTTGAATTAAGAATATCTTTGTTAAGGACTAAAATTCTTAGTGACTAGAGTGAAAAAATAATTCTTAGTGACACCCAGAAAAGTAAATAAGATTATTTAGACGTGTAATGTATTCGTATGTTGGTGAAGCAAACAAATTAGGTAAGAATGCCTCAGTGAATTTTAGTGACACTATTAAAGCAGAGTAGAACATATTAGAATCCCTTTGTGACGCACACAAATTAGATTGAAATCCTTTAGTACATAAACGGCTTCTCTTTTCTACCAAGTGTAAATAAAACCTTGCAAATTTTAAAGATAGGAAAAAAGATATGCAAAAGGAGCGTCAGCAGTGGCTCAGAGAAATCTGTTGTGTAGTGCTTATTTTTAGTTAGTTTGTGATGAGTTTACACATTCACTTAGATACGTAAACTGTTAACACAAAAGCTCTTTATTCTAAGTTTATAAAAGTTTGTCCATGTCAATATACGATGTATATAGTTTCGTATAGTTTATCTTCTTTCTTATTACTTTATAAGCCATATTTTTTGTAATTAACCTCTACGAGGTAACGGAAGAGGAGAAACCTCTCCTACAAGCTTTAAAGCTTAAAAGAGATTTCCGACCTCCTACAGTTTTTTTGTCTATAATAAAATCTCTTTTTATGTATTATTTAAATACACTAATTTATATAAGTTACAGTATTAAAAGGCCAATGTGGCGATATATTGGTTTGGCTGTAGAGAATTTATTTTTGCGATTATTTTTACAAGCAGAACTGTACTAGTGTTTTTCAGCTGGAACTTTTATAGTATTTATGCCAACTTCTAGAATGAAAAATAATTTTTAAACTCAAACAGTTATATGATCAGCTAGTTAAATACATCACACATTTTATCAATTCACATATTATGTTTTTAAGAACCGTATTGCGCCCAATACCTACAGATTTAAAAAAATATATATCCAACTGTTTGACTAGACTAATAGGCCTATAAAATTATGATTTCTGATTAACTTGGTTTACATTCCACACGTCAAAAATGGGATTTTATGGACCTATAGTAGATTCAAATTAACTAAATGCATCTATTTACAAATTAAACAGTATTATTTTTGAAATGGGGCCGTCCATATATTACGTCATTCTAAATTAGGGGGGGGGGGGGGGGGGTTGGTCTGCGGATGACGGTAAATGATAGATGGGGGGGGGGGGGGGGGGGGGTGTTTCGAAATTGACGTCATTCTTATTTTTTTATAGTTTATTACATTAGTAGATTACATAGGGACAGACAGCGAAAGCGACTTTGTTTTATACTATGTATTGATAATAAACACAATACTTAAATAATAACTACAACATTACATTTAAAAGAATGGGTGAAAACTCCGTGGGAGTTATCCAAAGAAAAGTAAAAAATAAGTAGTTATATTATATCAATGATTATTGCCAAAGTAAAAATAATAAAAGGTGATTCTATAACCAAGTGTTTTAATCATATAATACCCTATTTTTCTCAAATCTGCAATGTTTTATTTTGTCAAACTAGTAATGACGTCAATTTTGGGAGAAGGGGTGGGGGGGTGGGGTTCATTACGAAATGACGATAGGATGATTATAGGGGGGGGGGGGGGGGGGGGGGGGGGGGGGGTCTAAAATCTGAAAAAATCGATGACGTAATTTATGGACGGCCCCAATGTGGTTCTTCTATGTGGTTGGAAATGTGCTCAATATTACTCGTAGCCTGTTAGCACGGGCTTGCGCGCGCCGCCTCGCGCTTTCTCATATATATTCCTGTCAAATTGTTCCTGCAGAATTTATGTCGTATATGTCACGAAATGTAGCGTCTCTAGCGGGATCGAAACTCTGTAGCTATTACATCTTACATGACATGATACTATGACATGATATCCTTTAGCAAACCCAAAAAACCTTAGCCATTTAATATTTACAAGCAGAAAAGGACTAAAAAGAGTCGTAAAAACACTAACAACCTAAATAAACACCAACGACCTTCTCTAAACGGGACAAATTTCCAAGAAAGGTACGGTAAGGTAAGGTTTTAAAATTCCGGATTTTATTTGCAAACTGCACACAATGCGCTGCACTTCCCCGGCATTGTCTCATTGCATCCGGCATCCGGACCAAGGAGCGGACAAGTAGGAAACATCCGGACGTCCGGACCGCCCCGGATGTAAGTTCCCGGCTCGTGTGCTCCATCAGCCAATTTATTGCTAGGAATTAGAATTTTACATCTGGTTAGTGGACTCTACTGCCGTTCTATGTATAATTCGAGTTTCTTCTTTCGATAAAGGGTATATTCACTTTACTATTGAATTTTCTGTGGCTTTGTTTTTGATTAGCCATTGGCCTTTTTATGAGGAATCTGAATAAAAGTAAATCTAACCAAGAAATAAGATATACTTTTATGTTTAAACAAGAAGTAAGGGAAATGTGCAAGACAATTGTGCAAGACACTATAACAAAGTTCAATCAGTTCTAAGGTAGGAATTTTTTAAGATAAAAGTGTCATTAACTCGGTCGAACAGTATTTTATCTCGGTTAACTGTACCCTTGAAATAGTTTATGAAGGAAAATCATTTGATGTCGTGGGAAAAAGTGCGAGTATGTATTTCAAAAACCATAAACAATCAGAGAGAATCACAGTAGAGTCTGGCCAACGAAAGCGTGTCCTATAATTTTACAACGCATAGCTGTCTATCAGAATTCAATTCAATTTTTTTTTGTAAATGCTTAAAACAATAAAAGTGATGCTTGAGAAGTTCAGAGTTGCTATACTATGGTAATTACATAACATCGACCAAAATGTTATTCTAAAAACTGAAATGTTTAACTTGTAGTAAGTTTTCGTTTTTAGTTTAGATGTCAGTGATATCACTCGTAGATTTGGCTTAATTTTCATGAATGTTCATGTATTGAAAATGCGACAGTAACCTCACGTACTTTTTCAATTTCGCGCGTTTTCTTAGCGCTTTCTTTCATCAAACTCCTACATAAAACAGATTCCAAAGATAGAAATATCTTTGCCAGCCGTTTTAAAACCCATTCAATACCGCAAGGGCTGTCGCCCGGAGCTTGGATAGATACAAGGAAACGTTATTAATTTCCGAACGCCGCGCCGCCGCACCGCGTCAAACGTACCAGAGGCCCAATTCTACTAATGTAATTTTGCACAAAACGCAACAAAACTGCAACATAAACGCAGGTGTTGACCATTTTCGTATTCTACTATTATTTAACGTCACGTGACCAACGTGCGAACAATGTTCACACGCACTCGGCCCGCACGCTCCCTAATGTCCTATTCTACTACTGTTTTAGAACATTTTTGACATTTGTTCATGACGAAAGTTAAACGCTACTGCTGTCATATTAGCGTGTGTATAAAAGCTGAAAATAGTAGCTTTTTCTACAACGATCTGCACACGTTTCCAAAATTATATGGTTTTTATGTTAGGAAATCATGCAAATAATATATTTAGAGGATATTGTTGCGGTCCATTGAGGTAATTGTCGTCTGAAGAACAACAATGATGAAGTTCGCGATGGCCGGCGACGGACGAAATTCTGTGTAAAAAGTATTTGCGTATAACCAATACTTCGTCGGTTAGGGACCTTGCTGAAGTCCTAAAGCTCTTATTATAAATTCAGTTCATACACAATGGTTCGCATTTAGCCTTTTAAGTAATGTATGTACAACAACTATGCCAAAAACTAAGTTCATCTGCATACGCGCTCTATCAACTAGCTCCTATATTAAACGAGGACGCTCTAGTCACATCACGGTGTTGTTTCTTCGTATTAATTTTCTGGGGCAATTCAACTGACAGGAAATTAGTATTCCGAGCACACAAAAAATGAATTAGATCAATGTTTAAGTTGAAATTTAACCTGTTAAGGGTGGAATTTCGAAAAATCCTTTCTTAGTGGATGCCTACACTTAACAAAGAAAACACCCTCCAAATTTCATGTCTATAGGACCAGTGGTTTAGGCTGTGCATTGAGAGCTTACACACAAACTTTCATGCCCCTTTTCACTCCTTTGAAGGATAAATATCACTATGTTTTCAGCTGTTATGGTGAGAAGCATAGTAGCAGACTTGAGTATTTGATATTAATTTCAACTTGATATCTCCACGAGTTCCTGAGAAAAAGGGTCTTGACAGACAGACAATAGGATGATCCTATAAAGGTTTCTTTTTTCAGATACGGAACCCTAAATAGAAGCAGTTTTTACATATTCATTTAGATCATTCAACTAGGTAGGTCCAACTTTGACAAAGAGGTCAACCGAAGAGTACAAATTGGCTGGGCAGCATTCGGGAACCATGCCACATCACTCATAGAATGGATAACCAATAGCGGTAAGAGCTCTCGAGTGGCGACCACGTACCGGGAAACGTGTACCGGGCCGTCCCTCCCGCGAACTAAGATTATGTGTCTGTGTAGCTACTAGGGTCCGGAGGCAGACCTTGTCCATATTTCTCAGAGCACAATCTTATGTTATTTTTTTAAATAAAACAATATTCAACAGTGTATTTTCTATGTTATTTTTAAAAAGAAACAATATAAAACATTGCTATCTTTCTTCTTATTTGATTGGAGAATCAGCAATGGACCCGATCACATTCTGAAAAGACAAATAAAACATTACTCTTGTTTATTATTACAAATACATATTACACTAACTGAATTATTCCTTGAAAAAGATTAGGAAAGTTTAGTAAGTACTGAGTTTTAATTAACCCCAGGGTGTTGTAAAGGCAACTAAAACAAAAAGTTTATTTTATCAATATTGAGTATCCAGTTAAATGCCTTATGAATGAACTAATATCATCCTACTGATCGACAGTCCACCTGCCAAGTGTAATGTGTATGATATATCCCCTCATAGAATGCTCCTTCACTGTGGTACTCTATGAAGAAGACTCATGTAAAACTTGCAGGTGGCATGTGGTCTATCACAGCTATTGACTATATATGAATGATAAAAAAGATCAACAATTACTTACAGTGCATAGTAGTAGGTGGTTCTTTAGTTGTTGCTCAATGTTGTTAGCAAAGTTGACTGGCTATTACCGCCAGAGGTTCCTTGGAACCTACACATTCCAAAGCTAACAGGCGATTGGTTTTCATAAAAAAACAGCAGCTCCTGATGAAGCCGTTTACTTCTTGCTGCCATTCCTAAAATTTATTAAGTATTATATACTCGATGTTGTACATGAAACATACATCAGTAGGTCGATAGTTATTGAACAAATTGTACATACCTGATGCAAAATTCGCAATTATAATGCCGATGAATTCAATTCAATTCTTGATATTTATGGCAACTACCAACTTCATGGTAATTCTCTAGGAGCATTTAATCACGTAATTCTGCCAAAATCTAAAATATAATTGTTGAATTTTGAATTGTTGTTACTTTGACATCTTTCAAGCTTTTTTTCTTGTGTTTTACGGCTCTAGCTTCCGGTTTTTTAGCATTTTTGACATAGTTATACCGGTTATTCCAAAATACTAGGTAGACAGCACTATCGTTGTCCTAACACCTGCGCTTTGGTTGCGTGTGCGTTTCGGGCATGTTTCGGGTATGAAATTTATGTTAGTAGAATACAGTTTTACTTTCGTAGATAACACAAACATACCAAAAGTGTAACTTTAACGAACATGTTACACAAACGTTATAAAATAGTAGAATTGAGGCCCAGGATGCGTTGCCAATGGCTTATTGTCGCTGGTATCACTGGCTGACTGGAACTAGAAAATACTGGCTTTTTAATTATAAATATATCAATAGTTCTTTTGTTTCAATACGTTTAGATACTCAGATTACAGAAGACCAACAGATATAGCCTTCTGACGCGACAGTGTACTTATATCAGTACTCGCACGCTATGTTTGCCGCTCTGAAGTTAGCCCTCCGGAATTTCGCGCATGTACAGATGGAATTGTGTGTATTATTTTCGATAATAACTTGCTTATATGACATACATCACTAGGACATTTCTTTCCACCCGCTAACTTGCTTTGCCCCCCACTTATATGTTAAGAGGATTTGATGTTGTCAAAGCGCCCATACAAACGTAGTACCGTCATATTTTAAGTAATAAGCGATGAAAGTCAATGAAATTTTCAAGACACAATCTAGAACAAAATATCTGTGTCGGTGGTGAGACAGATTTTCGTTTAAATAGAAACTTCCAGAGTTACAGGGCGTCAAAGTATTGTATTTTTCGGTAATAAAAAGCCCCAACTTTGAACCTGTTTTACAAGAGTGGGAATCAATTTAGAACAATTTGGAAAAACCACCGACATCTGAAATTTTATTAATATACTGTATTAAAAAAAGGGCTACCTGTACCCAGGCACCCATTGGTCAATGTTTAAAGACAATGTTTCTTACAAATTCGAAAATAAATAAATATTAAAATCGATATGATTGATATGGTTTCAAGTGTCACTGCAAAGTACTAACACGAAACTAAGCTATTTTTACTTTGTACATACATATCACAAATAATTTGAATTCATTCAATGACAAATACAAATAAACTAAACCAAAACTAAGTCTCGTATTGCATTGGTGTAATACCTTACAAAGTGACTGGAAAAAGGCGACGGGAACGGCACAACAACGAGTATTTCCAATTCGCACTCACACAAGTACATACCTAGAAAATAGAAAACATGCATCGACTCTTCAATTCCCTCGCTGCACTACATATTGTTCCGCAGTCGAACAAAGCCAGTTCCAAAAATCCAATTCGTCACTACGAGTACAACTAACCCGCCATCGTTCGAAAAGCTGGAGCGCTGCCGCTGCCCAAAACCTGTCGAGTGTCCTCAGACATTTTCACTAGAGAAATTGGCACAATGCACCCCCAACTGTACCGACTGAATAAATAGATAAACCCGCTTTTTAATTATTCAAATGATGTCCCAGTAACGCCCTCGGTTCAACACAGAATTCTCCAAATCCTCCCATTCCGGTCTCTATTTCGCTGGACGCAGAGTACAATTTGGTTAGAATTGGAGTTTGAATGGTTTCGCCGTTCAGTTTTGTGATATTGGGCACTTTATTAAGCTTTTTGGGAATTTGTGCTTGCAGTTTGCGAAGTAATAACGCTTTGAGCAATTTGGTGCGGTGTCAAAAAGATTGGAGGAAAACTGGTGTCGTCCTTTTTGCTATCTTTGTACTTTGCGTTATTTCTAATAAACCTTTTGAAACACGTTCACTACTCAACTTATACCATTGTCCCGATATGTTTGTGGTAGAATATTGTTACTGTCAGTAAAGTGTACGCGGAGGCAGTCTTTTGTGTAGCACTGACCTTTTATATGATGTCCGCCTCTTCGTTTACAGAAAATAATGAACGCAATTATTTGTATCAGTATAAAAGTTAATATTTTTCTCTTTGCTGTAGTGCTTGCAAAATTTCATGACAATAAAATGAGCTGTTTAGACGTTAAGGGGTATCAAACAATCAACTCACATGTAATGTATGTAGAATAATGATTTTAACATAAAATATTAAAGTTACTGGCACTTATTACTTTTTCACGTTGTCTATTTTTCAAAACAAACCAGTTTAATTGCATTCATGTACATAGAGTCATTTTAAATTGTATTTGGATCTACATACATGAACCCTGTCAGGGCATACAAAAAATGTATAAGTCAAATTTTATACAATAATAGTTCAATGTCACATTTTATACAATAATAATTCAATGTCAAATTTTATACTACAATCCAAAACAAATATAGTCAAACCTTATACATGTTTATCATCCATAAATTCCTGTATTGTGTAATATGATTTTCCAATTAGAAAATACCTTAATTTATTATTAAATTGTTTTGCTTCGAGTATTCAATATATAATAATTGAAGTTTCTTTTAATATGGTTGATTTAAGAATCTTTTTCTTTGTGTAGCTTCTCAATACAGAATGATAAACAAACTTGAATGACAATTTAACTCTTTCTGTTCCCAAATTACACACAAGGGCAAGAGAGCAAAGGGCTGTCCAATCACAAACTTGCAGCAAATTCAACTTTGTATTTGTAACGAAATTAAATGGAGCCTTTGAAAATTCTCCAGAAAACGAAATTACGGTCTCGGAAATCCTGTTTCCATGTTTCTGAGAAGCTGGGATAGTCAAATTTCAGTGTGGAGGTGAATTCTGAGCTCCAACGACAGAGTTGCCGAAATGGGATTTAAAGGAACATGGTCGCGTTCACAGAGGTTCCTAAACAAGATTAGGGGATCCTGTTCGATCGCAAACTGTAGAGGACACAGCTTTGATAGATTCTTTCGAAGTAAGCTACACAGAAGAGACTTTGTGAGATGGACACTTGGTGATATTGTATCCCAAGCGAGGCAAGGCAAGCCAATCGTATCAAAGGTTTTAGATTAAAATTTTCTGCAGTTCGTGCAACTTTAAGCTTACAATAAGTAAATGGCCTGTGTATGATCGTTCTAGAAATGGAAGGAATGTGAGTGAAAGGGTGTATTCACCAAAGGGTGAATTTTAGTGCTTTTTTTAAATTGTGATGGGTTTGCCTTCATCTTACCTGATTTTCTTGCCGTAATTGACGCAAGAAGGATCTACCTAGATAGCGAGCCCTGCGGCGAAGTGAAAAGAATCGACGCGACCTACATACTAGGCAGTTGTTCTGGTCATTTGGGGGAAAGTTATTTCATTGGAGGCAGTCGATGTCAAGCTGGTGTAATTCACTCATTCAGATGTACCCATACATCACTACACACAAATCGCTATCGATAAACGCCTAGCCCAAATTACTTGAGCTACGAGTAGACAAGAAGTTTGAAATATAGATATTTTTGAGTTAAGTATAAGACTGTATAAGACATTTGAGAATTGACATCAAGTGAGTTCATGGCGAAGCATTAATGTGTTTTCAGTATTTAATAAATCATCAACTTTCACGTCGATATTCGTATCTTTGTTCCGTTTGTAAACAACGACACAAGTGCAGGTACAAACGCTTGGACAGAGCTTATCTTTCTTAGCGGCCCAATCTCCAAGCCTCCACTGACACCGGTATTTGCGCAAGGATCTCGTCTATCACCCATTGTCCACATTGAATATAAAACGGCGGCACGTGCCTTAAGACAAACATCCAACACAAACACACTTGTTTGTCCACGTAATGCCAACAATTTGTAGGAGCTGGGTTCATTTCACACGCTCAGACGTAAGTATTTTTCTTCTTGGAGTTTCGGTAGAGGCGTATACTATAGAGGTATGTCTGAAGGTCGCATGAGAGCTTGGGGTACAGAAGAATCGTATTACGTCATAAGCTAGATAACGTGTCCTGGTTTTGCGTAGATGAAAGGAAATGAAATGAAAATTTATTTGCAGTAAATATGTTGCATACAAGGTGGAAGGTGCTTATTGTTCGCACATTTAACCCGAGTAGGGTATGCAAATATTGCGTATTGTTTTAAATTATAACTATTTAATCAGCATATATTTACATTGACCTGGTTAGAGTCTCAGGGAGTAGCTGGATGCAGGTGGCTCGGGACTGGTCGATGTGGCGTACCATGAGGGAGGCCTATGTCCAGCAGTGGACGTTCCCCGGCTGATGATGATGATTTACATTGTAGTAAGAAATGTCAAAATTAAAAATCACAAGGATAATATATCAAATTTTTTTGTATGATCAGTCCTTGACGCCTATATTCCATAAGTTCGAACGAGTTTATTTAATTGGTTCATACAAGTATATAAGTACAATAATCAGTAATGGTAAACCAATTTAACATATCAAACTAAATTTAAGAACCAATAAAAAATTTCCTTAACCTTAGATTTCTTTTGTGACACGTGACTCAATGTTCATGTCCAAGTAATTCAATATGATGCATATTGTGAATCGGCATCATATCATCATATATTATGTAAACGACACAATCTAAATTTAAAAGCACGTTACATATTCATCTTGTGCCATCATAATATTTAGTGTGTTTTAGTTATTTTGTCTGAGATTTTTGTACAGTACTTGCAAACTAAGTTTGCCCCTATGAATTCAGCTACAAAAGGCTGTAAAGTATTTATTAACCTATAAATACGAGTAGAAAGCAAGGCAAATTATCGGGTGGAAAAAAATGCCCTAGTGTTTTATCTCATCTAGGCATAGTTTATTATAAAAAAACAATACACAAAATTATGTCTGAACATGCGCGAAATTCCGGAGAGCTAACTTCAGAGGGGTAAACATAACGTGCGAGTACTGTATTGGTTGTTTGAATCTGTAATTGGTACTCGTGTCAGAATAAATACTTGACCATTGTTCACATTAATATATGCTGTTGATGCTCCTTATTGAATAAATAAATAAACACGCATGTGTAACTATAATTCATACTCTACAGACAAATTGCACAATATACTCGTACTACTCAGTTCTCAACAATTTTCATGCAAAGCAGCTTGCTCCGGGCGTAACCTTTCCGAGATAATCCGGACCTCTCTCGAACGAAGCACCCGCTGTTCCGACATGACATTGAAAAATCTTAGCAGATTCCTTTAGTTTCCTACAAAGATATGCTACCAGTATGCTTATATGAGTGTTCAGGGACCTCCAAAAGATTATATTGTACCGGTAAAGTGGATGCTTGTGATTTTAAAAAGTTTCTCACTGAAAAACTTGACCCGGTAAAATAAGCTTATATCCCTCTCTGCCAAGAACTTCGTGTCGAATCCGCCTTTGTCTCTTAAGAGACTATGTTGGTTAGACCACGTGGCCGCGTTCAAATTTGGATTGTTTTGTAGCTGTCCCTATCCGAGCCCCATCCTACGCGAGCGCGTACGGTGAGACAGCATACACTACGCGAAGTTATCCACCCGTTATTTGAATGTTTCGTAGTCCAGGGATCATTTGAAGGATACAGTATATTATGTAACCATTTTTTAATACAGTATACTAATGAAATTTCAGGTGTCGGTGGTTTTTTCCAAATTGTTCTAAATTGATTCATACTCTTGTAAATCAGGTTCAAAGCTGGACCTTTTTCGTACCGTAAAATACAATTCTTTGACGCCCTGTAACTATGGAAGTATATATTTAAACGAAAATCTGACTCACCACCGACACAGATATTTGTTTCTAGATTGTGTTTTGAAAATTTCATAGATTTTCATAGCTTAATACTCAAAATATTTATTTATTTATTATACATTTTATGATCTTACACTAACAGTTTAAAACTTTACATGTAAGAATTAGTCATACTATACTATATTATTCATAATAAATTATATTAGTCAAATTATATTATATTAGTCATATTATATTATATTATATGACTGAACTACGTTTGTATGGGCGCTTTGACACCAGCATACCCTCTTAAGTTATTTTTCCTATTTTCTTATCGTGTGGGTTGTTAGGTCGTTAACCGACCTCATAAACTATAGTTGTCAGAGTTGAGGTCAGAGGTGTTGATTCAAATTTAGTTTCTTTGTTAATTAGATGTTCAGAAAAAGATATATTATCCCCTTGGTATGGATGGACAGACTGCAACAATGCGTTGACTGCATATAACAATGAGCCTCACAAACCAAACTTGTCTCCTATACTATCATCAAGAAATCCTAAATAACTAGAGCATCGACTATCGCAACAAAATTCCTCTCAAAACACCTATGCAATCAGCTCCTGTTTCGGATTCCAATCGGTAAAAATAAAAGGATGCAGTTTAGAATTTCATACAACAATGACCCTCAAAAACCTGTATCATGCACTTTTCTCTTAGAATTTATGCAAAACTGTATACAACTGTGACCCTAAAATCCAGTATCTGCTTTCAAAAATAATTCAAAACGAAATCTTCGACATTAGTTAAGTAGTGTTTGATTCTCTAAAACCCCGTCTAATGCTAGCCCCTGCTCCGACCTTATGCTAAGAAATCCAGGCTCCAGCGAGCATTATTCTCGGAAGTCGTGTCATATCTTAGGGGTAATATGCCCCAGATAACAGATTTCCCAAAGGATGTGTACAAAATGTTGTAACGTTAACATTGGATAGATTGGGTTAGCGGTCGTGCTGCGACGACGCCGTGAGGGGAAGTCGTGAAAGGGGGAGCTTTATAGGACAGTGCCAATATGTATCGTTGTCGTATTCAAAATAAGCTAAGTGACACAGAAAAATAAAGACCAGTTTAAAAAAATGATGGACTTGCACTAGGCCTTCATTTCACCTGATGGTAAGTGACAATAAGGCCTTTGGATGGTAAGCGAGAACACCCAGAAGCCTCAAGCTACTGAGACGATGGCTCTGGTACCTTTCATACCAGAACTCAACAATGCTATTAGCACTGCTGTTTGGCAGCAGACTTAGGTAACATGGTGGTAGCCAGGCGGACATAGAAAACCACCAACCAAAAGCAACATCTGAAGCAACCAGAATTATTGCTGTTGTGTACTGCGAATTGTATACATACTGTATAAACTATGTAAGAAAATATACTCTCTCATACTCGTACGACTATAAAACATGGATATGTGACAACGAAAAAATTCTTTGGTTTATGCCTCAAAAATTTATGCCGAGCTGGCTAGCAAATTACCGTGATATCTTAGAGTGAGTTTTCACTGTGGCGTAGCGGAGTGCACCTGGAATTCCACACACTTTATAATCCTTTAACTTAAAACTAAACGGTATTTTCTCTGCATTCCGCAAAGCCAAAGTCTATCACCAAAAGTGACTGACATAAAGAAAATCATGAGCCACATTTTATCTCGGTAAACTTTTCTTTTGGACCCAATGTACTATTGTAGGTAATTACTTATCGACGCCAGCTATTCTATTATAAAAGATTATGGTTAAATAAATAATTAGAATAACTTTTTTCAGAAAGGAAAGGTCAACAGATTCTTTTATAATGATAAGCGTAATTTTCAATGAACCATCAAAATTCCCAATTGCTCTAAATTGCTCTAAATATTCATTAGAAGTAACCCATGACAACAACACACTTGTTAATAATTTCGGCAACACTCGACAAAGTTCATGATTAATTTAATCACGTTCCACCAAACAACGCGTACTCCAGAACCTCTCCCCAAAATCTTCAAATGTACTTTAATCCCAATAAGAGCGAACGTCTCAGATTTAAAATTTATCGCACCCAGAGTAAAGAATTCACACACGCAACGCACCCGAACGTATTTTAAAAATAAATGCTCTAAGGTGCTGCCACATATAAGATTAGCAACAGATACCGTTCTGAATATTTCAAAAATAATTTTTCTTTTTCTTATTGTGTCGATGATATCCTCATAAACCTTCGTGTCTAGTCGAGTTATTGAGTTGTCTTATGCATCTGATATGTAGCTACTACCTGTCGTAGAGGGCCTAACGTGCCTACACAAAGCAAGGAATCATCTAACTTTTGACTTGTCCTAACCAAACTGGTGAATCTCTTATAAAGGAATTTTGACAATGGAAAACGAATGACATCGAACCCGGGATCTTCCTAGTTTGTTGCACTTTTTTTTATTTGATTTACGTGGAAACTTTAAATTAATGGAAAAATGTATATGTTATCTTCCACTTCATGAACTCAGACCAAATATTCCAATGTTGTGTGGTAGTATAATTCAACACCATTGTGGTAACTCTAACTAGCCAGACGAGCCTAGTGCCTTACCACTAACCAAAGTTTCATTTCATTTATTTGCCTTAATTTAAATATTGTAAAAAAAAACATCTTACAATTTTTTCAGCAATGAAATCTAGCCATCCGAAAGTGTAGCAAACTTATAACTAAATTAACACAGTTAATTTACACCTACAATTTAAACAAAAATACATTACATCAATGTCCTAAACATTTTAATATATATTTGGTCCCGTGATCTATGTTTGTGGCTCCGATGTGGACGCATCCTATAATAAATGCCCTAAACACGAAACGAGATGCGGAGTGGTTCCTCCTATAAACCTTTCATTTGGATCGAAGCTGTTGAATTGTGCATGACTTGTGTACAACATGAGATTTCACAGAGTAAGTAAAGAACTCTGTATCGAATATAAATACATACGTATATTTATAGCAGACGAAATCCTTTACATTTCCAATATATAAACCAATGTCATAAGCTTTAATAGTATTTTATGAATCTGATAAAACACGGGGTGAGTAAAAAATCCCAAGGTGTAGGTGAGGGTTTTAATAGTGGAACAAAAGTGATTTTGACTATTTTTATTGTTATATATATTATTATTGTTTGTTTATGTAATGTATAATGAAACTAAAGGATGGGATAGAAGTCGGTACTTATTTTGACACAAATAAAAAAAAAACTTTTTAACTAACTAACTATCCAGTTTATAAGTTCTTGCACTTTTAAAAATTTCCCATTTTCATTTCAGGCTTAGATAAAAAAAGACTGTAGTGCGCATAACCCAACTTAATTAAAAAATTGTTCACGCAAGGATGATTGTTTGTTCAAATGTCATTGCGGAATTATGTTAGATTCTACGGTCGCTGGAACTGGCAAAAAGTTTTACTAAACCGACCTTTGTTCATCTGTTCTTTGTTCAGCGTGTCTTTACGTGACTACAGCAAATGCTAAAGAAGGATTTCGATTGTAGAAAAACATGTATGAAGTGACATGCATAAAGAAACTTTTTGTGTATGGCGGCAGTCAGGTTTTAGTTGTAACATTCTGGAAAATATAAAGGCGTACGCACATAGAGCCATATGATAAGAATTGAATAAAATGTTACTGAATATACAGCAGTGCGTGCGATTTGCGATCTTGGCTTTAGAATAGGTCCGTATGTCATCCCTCACATAATGTCAATGGCATAAAATATTCCGTAGGGCGGGCAGCACCTACATATCTATGTCAAATGCCAGAATTTATTCAAAAACCAAGTTGGATATTTTTACTCACTGCTTGTATCGTTTATCGATACATCATATTTCTATTATGTGCAGTGTGCAAAGTGACTAATCTAGGCGGTTCAATTCACAACAGGTACACATAATCTCATCAATAAACTGTAAACTAGAAATTACTTCCAAATATCTAATTTGTTTTTTGGAATTATGGTATAATCGCGATGAAATTTTAAATAGCACGAATGGGGTGCATGCTCCATTGAGTCAAATCAAATATATTTTTGTTATTAGAGCCCACTGAATAGCTTTTCTGGGTAATAATCAAAGTGATATAGTGGGTTGACGGGAGCAAGGAAACGTTAGTGTGTGGATACCTTAAAACCTTTCAATCTTCGCCAAGGCCGCCGGACCGCAGCCGGCGTGGCGTGGCTCGCCTCGTAAAAATTCGGGAGGTTTTTACGCGGCGAAGGCCCGGAATGATGAATGGCTGAATTTTAAGCCCCTTCACAACCCTTTTTGTGCTGACTGGTGATCTTGGTTGAGCAATAAAAAATTGAAAAAATTAGGCATGAATGCAATTTTAGAATGCTTTTTGATTAGACTTTGTGCCCCAAATTTTAGGGTATTAAAAACAAAATTCGATGTTTAACTACTAAAATACACGCAACACAATATTGTCTATTGCAAAACGTATTTATGTTTCGTTGAGCTACGTACTTAAAATGAAGCAACGTAAGTTTTTTTAAATATACAGACGCTATATCATGGCGATTTCCTTTTTCATCTTATGTTGTAAGCTGTTAAATTTTCAAGTGTCTATTGCAATGTTATTGCTTTTTGTTTGTTGCATATGTCAGCCTAGTTCGTAATTTATACATTAAGCTCGTAGCTCTTTATATTAGTTTGCGAAGTGCAAATCCTAAGTACATATTGACCAAACGTTGCTAATTATACAATACCTCTAATTTCAAATACCAGAATCTTATTTAACAAAATACTCGTACATCATGAATTCATATATATCGACTGTGTGCAGTTACTATCAATAAAACTTTTAAAAGTGACCACTTTATGCGGTGGAATTATTAGAACTACACAGAATCTAAACATGAATTGATTGTAGAGAAATGTAGAAAACAGCTAATGAGGGCGGAACGCGCTCTAAGCCCCTTAAGAGGCTATGTTGGTAAGACCACGTGATCGGTTTCAAGGTTAAATTGTTTTGTAGCTGTCCCTCTCCGAGCCCTATCCTACCCGTGCGCGTACGGTGAGACAGCATACATTATGCGATGTTATCCACCCGTTATTTGGATGTTTCGTAGTCCAGGGATCATTTGAAGGATACAGTATATTATGTAACCATTTTTTTAATACAGTATACTAATGAAATTTCAGATGTCGGTGGTTTTTCCAAATTGTTCTAAATTGATTCATACTCTTGTAAATCAGGTTCAAAGTTGGGGCTTTTTATTACCGAAAAATACAATACTTTGACGCCCTGTAACTCTGGAAGTATATATTTAAACGAAAATCTGACTCATCACCGACACAGATATTTGTTTCTAGATTGTGTCTTGAAAATTTCATAGATTTTCATAGCTTAATACTGAAAATATGACTGGACTACGTTTGTATGGGCGCTTTGACAACAGCATAGCCTCTTAAATATGCAAGGTGTGTGATTTATGTCGATCGCACCAGACAGACATCACTGCACTTTTCAGATGTAAAATATGTCATTAGAGTATGCATCTGCATACACTCTCTGTAGGAGAGTAGGCCTGAGCCCCTGCAATGGGGACATGTATAGGCTGATGACGGTGAGCTATGCATCTATGTTTTAACCGGTAGCTCATTGTCGAGTTCCGAAACCATAACACGTAGTCTTCAATAGATTTAGAATTTGTTTATAATTTCCATATGTTAACACCCGCGAGAAAACGTGAGAGAACTTAGCATCACTAGAGCAGAGTTTCGCTTAGTCCATTTGAGAATGACTAAAAACTCCGAGTCAGTGTCCGGACATAAATCTTGGAGGTCGTAGGGGAAAGGCCACAGCTGACCGGGATTCTGACGGCTCCGACGGAGTTCTAATAGAATTATCGGCTTCTATGTTTGTGTGTGTGATGTAGACCATATACGTAAATTTTATATAAGGATACACACACCCTCGCACACCTCGTTGGTGATATTAAAGTCATTTCACTTAGATAGCGTCGTCTTTGGTAAATACCGCCTCTATCGTAGCATGCCGCCGCGAACTCAAAGAAGACCGGCTGCGACGTACAGTCACTGGTGAGCTTGGCATTTTATATCAAGGACACTTTCAATGATAAAAAGTTGTGTTCAATGTAATGCTCCGTTATGCCTGAGGTCATGTGTATCCGTATTTTGTCGATTACGTTTTATTTTTGCTTTATCTCTGCATTTAATCATGTGCATTATTTGGAGACCTTCATGAGGGAGGACTTCTGGTCGTAGGGCGCGGTGTACCGTCGCTTCAGAGGGAGGGTAGCGACCATTACCATCAGAGCGGCACCAACGAGCATAGTAAATAATAAAAATATAATAGAATGTAGAATGTACAATATTATTGTAGTGTGTAATAGTTTACTTTAATTTATTTTATTGTATTGTATACACGAGTATACTTATGGGTCATTGTTACCTGAATTTAATACTCATTTTTACAAAAACCTCATATTCCGTGCGGCTGTACTGACACTACCGAAGCGAATTGACGTAGCAAGAAATATTACTAAACTATTCCTTATCTAAAGCATCTAAACTGCCTCCGTAGCTAAGGTACTACTCGCTACTCTCAAACGGACTCACAATTCGTTGGGTTTGGTTGGTGATAGCCCTTTTATATTTCTGCTTGTATAGCTACTATCTCTACTGGCTATTGTCTCCTCTAAAGTGTCTAACTAGCTAGAGTATCATTAAGATGAGGCTTTTGGGTGAGTGGCTTCCATCCTACAGCCTGTTTGTCACTTTCCATCAGGTGAGGTCAGCCAATGAGTGAACGCATTGTGCGTAAAACCTCTAATTCATTGTTATTTATTAATCACTTGCTTTAAACTTCATGTATTATGAGCATCTGTATAATACGTCCGTCTAAACAGTGCATTTATCTACTTATTTATATAAATAACTATATACAAGAGGTTAAAATCTGGTAACATGACATAAATACAAAACTTCTTGCACAAAAACTCTAATAGCTAATCTAGTTCGGTCTGTCACGTTAAAATGGTTTAAAACACTATTTTACCCAATGTAGTTTTGTATATCCCGTACCGTGTCTTAAAACAAAATTTTATCCAATCTAATTTACTTGCCCCGTACCCTGTCTTAAAAAATTGTTTTTTGCCCAAACTTACTTTGTGTATCCCGTACCCTGCATTAAAAACAAAATTTTACCCAATCGAACTTTGTATATCCTGTAACCTGTCTTAAAACAAAATTTTAGCCAATTGAACTTTGTGTATCCTTTACCCTGTCATAAAACCACTATTTTAATCAGTTTGACTGTGTTTATCGCGTACCCTGTCTTAAAACACTGTTTTGCCCAATCTAACTTTGTGTATCCCTTACCCTGTCTTAAAAAACAAGAACAGAAAAAAACAACTCCGAAGAACTTATTTCAATATCTAGGTGTATGTAATCTGACCCTATGTAAATGTATCCATACATAATGTGGGGAACGCGTGTTTACGTTAGTGGAGAAAAATTCGAGGACGCACCCACGTCAGTGTAATATGATTAGTTCTTCCTGACTGATGTGAGTGGTTACATGTTTTGTATGAAAGGGGTTGTTGAACGACAATATATTTCATACCTTTGGATTTATGAGCCGTTTTCCCGTGGGCTATATCCCGGGGGATTTGCGAGAAAACATGAGCGTTTTGCCTGAGATATTAAGTATTATGTGCTAAGACTGAGGTGGTAATCTTTTAGAAGGCTCTGTGGCCCAATGGCTACTCAGTTGGGATGAATGAATGTAATTAACGTACAATTTTATTGTCAGCTACAATAGCCGTTAATGGTCAATAGATGGCGTTTTTACAATAAAAAAATAATTATATTAGCTGTATTATTTTCCTTATAAAACGAATTACGACTTAATTTTAAAACTGACGCCTTACAGAGACGCACAAGAAAACACAAGGAACCAAGACCCACATGTGTGTCAACATTACCCAAGAAAACAATACCAAAACATGGGCTCCGTGAAAATCTCAACGCGAAGATTTGAGTCGCTGAATAATACAGAACAAACCGCTCTGGGGTCCACACACATCCATAATGGAGTTAAACGCAGAGCTGGACTAAGGCGTCGGCACTGGGGGTCAAAATCAATATTTTCAAACAAAACTTGAAACAAATCTTGGGTGTCAATGAATCGACAGCCTATTTCGAAAAAGGGTTCTGATGAGACGTTTAAAATGTTTGCACACAAGAACGTTTAAATATTATATAAATATATGATGAGGTTGTACTTGGCCTCAATCTCACCTGATGTTAAGTGGCGATAAGGCCATTGCATAGAAAGCAAATGAGTCGCTGGCGCTGCAACCTTTTATAACGGAACACAAAAGTGTTATTAACACCACTGAGAGAGAGAGAGGCTAGATCGTCGCTTTCCATCAGGTGAGATCGTGGACAAGCATTGATCTATCAACAGTAAAAAATAACTAAGAGGGGTCAAAGTATATGTCCCACTACTGAATCCCTACTATGTTACATAATACTACGTGTTTGCCGACCAGAATAAATATTCCCCAAAGTATTTATTATACTTACATTTTGTCCTATTTGTTGTGGATTATCTGACACCATGCTTCACACTAGCAGCGTCGTAGCCGAGAGCGATTTCAACTCGGGAACAGGCGTGATTTCAACAAATATACACTATTGCCCTGAATAACGATTGCCTTACTGTTGAGGCAATGCCATCCTTCCGTATGTCTGTCTTGTAGGCCTCGGAACAGGAGGTGGAACATCCGTGTATAAGGACAAAATACGATTGGGTATTTGAAAAAAAAAGTCTCATTCGATAGTCCATGTAAAAAGATAAATCTCTATCAATTTTTTTCGATACGACTAATAGTTTTTTTAGCACAACCTGACAAAAAGTGATTCTAGTCACGCGGTGTTAAAACGCTCCTTTTAAATCGGGCGTATCTTGTGACGTCACATTACTATATCATAGCGTTAAATATATGAAAAATGTTTAAAACACAATGAGAAAACTAAATCTAATAAACATTTTACGGTTCTAGGAACTGTATTTTTCGCAATTTTTGAGCGTTTAAAGTATGCTAAATCCAAATAAAAATTTAAAAATATTACGTATTTTTATTTTGGGGGCTTTCTTTTAAGGTCCGTTATGGCATAAAATACAATTCAACCCCAAACTAATTAGGTGTCAAGTATTCAATTCTGTCAGGTGCAAAACTACGCAAAACTGTCTGGTGTACCAAATAGGGCCAATAGGGCAAAATAATTGTTATAATCAAATGCTTTGATAGGTAAAAAAGATTTAAGAGATAAATATTTTCAATAAGCAAAACAAACAAACAAAAGTCGAAAATTTGGATAAAAACAGTTTGAGAGAGAAAACATTTTCATGCAATAACTTGGAAACATCGAATAAATGTAATATTTAAATGAACAACTTAAGAATGTTCAAATACCGCTACTCGTGGCTCCAACACTTCTCAACCTCATCTCGTCGTACGAAAACCTTTCCAAGAAGAAAAATTGAAAATAACGTCTCTCTGAATTGAAAAGAGAATCGTTCAACAATAAAACACTTTGGACGAATAAACTCTTCATATGATTCGATTGAAGTATTCTCGATAAAAATCGACCCCTGTTTGTCTTAGTCGCAAGCCGTAAAGGTGACCGTCTATCAAAAGGCTTATTGAGATCATCTGGAATTGATCTTTAGTATGCTTTATTTTGGGTTGATTTAGGAGTTACGACAGGAAAGGCTTAGGCATATCAGATTTTGCTTGAGTTATGTGCGGATGGGGAAACGGAGGGAATTTTTCTCCGGCAGAAGTATAGATAAAATTAAAATGTATGTCTTTCGCGTGGAACTTTACTCAGGGACGTCGTAAATGTCGACTGAAGGATGAGTTAGAATCTATTTTTCATTCCCTTAAAAGTCACACGTGTCTATATTCGTATTGAGAAATGAAATCGGCTGGAATCTTGAAAAGTCAGTCTGCCTTAGTAAAACAAAGTGATTCCAACATGGCCGCCAGTTTTAACCATTGCTTAGTTTGTCCACGGAATTTATAAAAAGAAAACTATATAAGTGCGCGCCGGACTCGCACACAAAGTGTTATTATTATTACCATAAAAATAATCGCATTGATAAGACCTTACTTTTACACCACTCTAGGTCAACAGAAATGAAATTAAATCTTTATTTGCACAAAATATGGTACAGTATAGGATGTTAAAATTACATATAAGATCAGATGACATATTTTAATCTCAATAACTATACAACAACAAAAAGTTTCTTTCAAATCCGTTCAGTAGTTCCGGAGATTAGCGTGTACAAACAGACAGACAAAAAATGTTACTGTTTTTATATAGATCTCAGTTAGTATTAAGTTAATATACTCAATGTACAGACACACTGGTTTTACTGTTTTATTGTATGTATTGATTTTATGCCGTCCTTTTAATAGACATATATTTTATTTCTAACAAACATTTCTAAAAATCTAAACACGTCACAATACCGAACTCTGACGTAATAACATGTCATTGTATAAGCTTGAATATTGTGATCGGAAATAGATCCGACCACAAACCTGCCTCACAAAGCCATGATCCACAATTAATTGGCAGATACGCCCAATCACGCGGTCTAGTGGTCTAACTAAATAGGTCAGGCCTTACTGAATAGGGCTTTAGTAGAATAGGACCTGAAAGGGTCTAAAAATATCCTACAAAATTTTTGTTCACATATTTGGGCCTGTCAGAATTTCAATTATTATTTCGGTGTAAAGTCAGATTTAAGAACAAAAGATAACGATTCGATTCGAACGAGAGTCTGTACGCAAGTGGGTCGGGAACGGTAATTGTGAGATATCATGGGTTGGGGGGCTATGTTGATGATTCTATGGCATACTTGGTTAACTTTTTTAGGGTTCCGTATTCTATGGTTAATCAACGTGACTAAAGCAGTAGGCTGGTTATTATAGTCGAGGTGTTTATAATAAACCAGTGACTGTACCGTACTACATCATCATGCACTATTAAAGTTCAAGCTGATTTTATACATTAAAACTAGATTTAAGAAATTAAAACCTAAACTTTTTAATTGGCCAAAAATCAGACAAAGCTTAATAATAGGTTGTTGAGGGTTAAAGTACTGCATCCTGCAATTTTCACTTATTTAAAAGTTATATCCAAGCGTCATATCAATTCAAATTACTAATAAAGATTGGAAGTATTTCATTATGAGTTACATTATAGGCAAGACTGTAATAAATATTATTAACGGATTTTTAATATCTCTACATTAATATACTTTGTTGGTTAGACCACGTGGCCGCGTTCAAATTTGGATTGTTTTGTAGCTGTCCCTATCCGAGCTTTATCCTACCCGAGCGTGTACGGTGAGACAGCATACACTACGCGAAGTTATCCACCCGTTATTTGGATGTTTCGTAGTCCAGTGATCATTTGAAGGATACAGTATATTATGTAGCCATTTTTTCATTACAGTATATTAATAAAATTTCAGATGTCGGTGGTTTTTCCAAATTGTTCTAAATTTATTCGTACTCTTGTAAATCAGGTTCAAAGTTGGGGCTTTTTATTACCGAAAAATACAATAATTTGACGCCCTGTAACTCTGGAAGTATAAATTTAAACGAAAATCTGACTCACCACCGACACAGATATTTGTTTCTAGATTGTGTCTTGAAAATTAGATAGATAGATTTTCATAGCTTAATACTCAAAATATGACTGGACTACGTTTGTATGGGCGCTTTGACACCAGCGAGGTTGGAGTAGAACCTATAATTTAGATTAGATTATTTATTATATTAGAGGGTTAGAACGGACAAAGAAAAAGATCAACAATCAGATTGAGTACAGATGGATACACCTACTGAGAATCGAACCCTAGACCTCCGGATTGAAGGTCCAACGTCGTAGACACTAGACCACTGATTACCAAGAATCATAAGGCTAAGGAAGTTTGTAGCTTAAGAATGGTGTTGATTTGAAGGATAGACTGATACCTGACATAATATGTCTCTAATCTGTCTACATCTAGTAATATAATATTACGCGTTCACTATTCAATGAGCATTCGAAGCACGAGCGTATGTCAATATTAAATACCGTGGTGATAGGGATTCCTGTACCAGATGCTGGCTGCATGCAAAACAAGACAACTCCAAAAAGTTATTATTGGCAAGTTGTCTGTTAAATTATTTGGCAACTGAGAAACATCGTATTCTTATAACTTTACAACTTTAAACTAAAAAAATTAAGTACGCACAAAACAGGCAACCCTAAATGTAATTTTTTTTACTTAAAGCAAATAAATCATGATTTTGTACTAACGAAAATATACAAAAACATTTAATTCTGGAGGTGCTATATTTATTTTCCCAAAAAAATTAATTAATGTTTAATAAGTAAGCCGGATTTGAAACGTGTGTTTGACCTCCATAGTTAAGTACCTACACTGCTGCACTGGTAATGTATAGGGTGGTTGCAGACTCGAGTCCCCGTGGGGTACCTATAGCAACTTGGCTTGATTGGTGTCGCTTTCGTGGCTATCAACTACAAAGCTTTATAAATTGACAATACCACTCAAGTGTTCTTCTTTTAAGATCGAGTCCTGGTGGGCTTATTGTCACTTTCCCCATGGGAAAATTATTATCAGCCGGGAAACATTTACTGTATTAAATATTATATAATTGTTATAAAATTTCATTGAAATTGTATATTATTATTTATTCCTGAATCATGCATTTAAGCGTGGGGACACACAAGTCTTTGCTGTTCTTATCTACACAGATACACACCTGACTACCCGCACCGTCAAGCACGCCCGGTCAGCAAGCAACCGGCCAGCGTCCCCGGAGAACGTGCTGGCAGGTCAGAAATAGGCGCGAGTTACATAAAAACTCCATTTATATCTGAGAGAGAAAGAGAGAGAGAGATTTGCCTCAGTACGCCTGCAGATGTGCAAATCAAGTAAGCCCGGCGACTGGTAAGTGACGCTATCAAACATGATTCTTTATAATCTAGGTCTTTCCAGGTAGGCGCTTATTTCATCTTATGAATACACAGACGTTTAGACTTTCTCTTTTTTTGCTGGTCTATCTACAGAACAAATAACCTTCTTAGTATTCACCTCCAAACTATAGTAGTTCATTGATTACAAAAAGAAATCGACATGACACCTCCTAAAGTAGGTCCCTGACGTTGTTCATTCAATTTAAAAACGTAATAAAATATTGTTAAATGTAATGACATCGTCAGGTACAAAAGAGTACGTCAAGAAAGATGTGATTGTCTTATAGACCACCACATCAGAATTTTTATAAAGAGGTTATGCGTGAGATAGAAAGATGACATTTGTGATGTCAATCTCTTTTATGACTTTGGCAGTCTTACGAGTATCAAAAAGCAGTATTATAGTATTATATTCGTGATATCCCTCGAATCCCACCAAGTAAATTGGAAATTAATTTTAAATTTTTATTGAATTGTTGGATCAATTTTTTAAAAATGTGATTATTTTTGTTTCTGTCTTTCCTTAACTACGTAACGGAGAGTCAAAATGACTTGGTTTTTCGCAAAGGGACAGTTGAAGGACTGAAAGAGGACAAAGACTTCTTTTGTCTCGATGAAACCAGCGGTTTCCTTGCGATGAATTCTGAAATCCATGCAGACGAAGTCGGGGGCAAAGCTAATCCATCCTTCCATATTAATATCCAAATTATAGCTGCTAAGGTGACTCTTTTTGATTGTATTTCCATCACGTCAGATCGGAGAGTCACAATGATGAGATTTTTTGTAAAGGGATAGTCGAAGGGCCACAAAAGGACATAGACATAGAAGCAAGTAGTTTCTTTGGGATAATTTCAGAAGTTTACACGTAGCCGCGACTTCTCCGTAAGATAGTATTAAATATGTCAGGTCGTAATGGATATGCACATCCGTATCTTTCGTAAGTCAGTGGTTGTACTCGCAGATATTCCAGGACCCACCTGAGGCTTGCGCTATTATTTTAAGTGCTTCCTAAAATACGGCTTGGCTTCCACCGAGTTCCTTTATGAATGAGAGTGATTTATTCGCTGGATGTTCATTTGTATGAAAAATATTTCTCGGCGACGAGCGCGGTTTACAGTCTTTCTGCGTAAATTAAAATTATGAAGAGTGGAGATACTTTGTTATTGATATTGTCCTTTAAAGATGGTTACTCGTGGAAATATTGATATTAATTACTCTTGGAATATGACAAGATATTTGTGCTTTATATTTTTTTAATATTACTTTTATTGGCCAACGATGTTACGCATTAGCCTACACTTTTTTTTTTACAAAAGATAGACCAACACAATCTCACCTGATGTTAAGTGACGATGAGGTCGACGATGTTACGTGTTGGTCTAGAAGGTGCCTATTTACTCTTCTTTTGAAGATTCCCAAGTTGTAGCTTTCGGGGAACACGGAACCCGGTAGTGCATTCCATATTTTTGCTGTACGCACGATAAATGTGGAGGCGAAACGCTTCGTGCGAGCTGTAGGAATATCTACAGTGTACGGGTGAAGGTTCGTGCCGTTCTTCTGTTTGACCGGTACTAGACTAGAAGTATATTTTTTCTTATTTGATGACTCCTAAGTTTTATTATTCAGGGAACACTGAAACTGGTTGGGCATTATATACTTTAAATAAGCGTAGAACGAAAATATGCATGTATGAAAAAATTGGAAGCATTACGCTTTGTGCGAGCTAAGGGAATTCCTACTGAATATAATGCTATATACTATGTATTATTTTCATCAAGTATTTTTTAAACCAAGGAAGGTCGGGTATACCATTAACCAGAAAACGGGCTTTGCTGAACAGAAATATGTAGTTGTAAGTCTAACCCAGTTAGATCTATTTCAGCTACAAACATTCTTCCGGAATTAGTAATGGCTGGTTTGAAATAATTTATTTCGCTATATGCCATTTTCACAATAATATGCTGCTACAATTCTACTCAACTGCACATAAAAACTTCTAAAATAATTCACGAACCTGATTATATTTGTTACCCTTTTTGGATAAGAAAAGTCATCTGCATCCAAAACATCGTCGATAGGCTATCGTTGAGAAGCATTCGAAAGGCGAAAAAGTAGGGTGACTAGTTCCTAATATTTTTAGGATGAAACTTACTAAACCTCTCCAAAACACAGAGGGTTTTATTCGAATTGACTTGATACTGTTGGTAATGCGACCACTATAGCTTCACGCTTCACTCGAACAGTTTGTCGAGCGCGGGATGCACTCAGGGGGTTAGGATTTTATTAGCAACTGGCCTAAGGGTGTTCGCTTGGGCTCGACCGGGAGAGCTGTGTTTCGTGTTTGATTATGTCGTGTGACTGTCGACTGACAATCGATTCGGGAGATTGAAATGGTTGACGTATCTAGATATTCGTGTAGCTCTTTTCCCCCAGCTGAATTTAACTAGTTCGTTATACTGCAGCTATTATCAAAAGTTCCTGCGGACGTCAGGATTTATTTCTGAGTGTATCGTAATATTGTACTGATTTTTGAATTTATTCTATTTACGCTTATGAAAATTTACCATAAACTTAATTATTATCATCAGAACGGCACAATAAGAAGTGGTAAAATATTAAGGTATTTGCCTTTTTAGTTTGCGATTTTATCCGTAGAAAAATTTTGATTTTACTCACCGCCTGTTATAGCTGGTTGAATCAATTTGCATAACAACAACGGGCAGATTGTTTTTTAAATTTATTTCTTATTAATATTAGTAATAAGGATAACATAAACTCATATATTTCATTTTTATTAGATAAGGAACACATTTAGTTTCATTTTAAAGCAATTTTAAAGGACCACCTGATAGACTTTTGCACTTTTTGTAAAATACAGATGTTTAGTTAAGCTCCTATAAAATCCTGGAAGTGTTGTCACCACAAACGTGCGCTAGTAACAATTCTGAACTCGATTTAACTTGGACCCTTTCGAACAACCGTCGTCGAGCCGCTTCATCGCGACGAATTATTTTTTGTATCTGGAAATAGCATGTTCGTAAATGTGTCATGTGAAACTTGACAGAAAGTAATGTGGTTATACGGAAATTACTATGAATAATTACTAAAAAATCTACTGTTGTCCCACCCTTGCTTCGCACGGATGACTTGTACTAAATGTCTCATCATCATCAACAACATCCTATATACGTCCCCACTGCAGGTGCTCAGGCCTACTCTCCTACAGAGAGTGTATGGGCCATAGTCCACCACGCGGGACCAGTGCGGAACGGCGGACTTCACATGCCTGTACAAGACATGCAGCTTTCCTCAGGATATTTTCCTTTACCGTTAAGCAATTGCATAATGTACTTGAATTGAAAATCAACTCATAGGTACACGGCTGGATTCGAACCCGGAACCCTCAGATTGAGAGTCCGCGCTTTATCCATTGCGCCACCAACGCTTTCGATGTCGTTGTCGAATGTCGACCTACTACGTCATAGATGTCGAGCGATTTAGACAACAGCCGGACAAAACCATGTAAGGTTTCTGCTTTTATTTCCTTTTGTTGTACGGACGAAACCCTAAAACAGAGTCTCAAGAGCGATAAGCTTAGTTTCGGTGTATCAATCTTGGATAGAATCAAATTACTTATTTACCTTTCTTACTCTACTTGTTCGTTAGCAGGTGACAGAGTTGCTCTCATCTGGAGCCAAGGCTAAGTGAAATTATATTAACTGTACTGTTTGGCGACAGACGTGGGTAACATAGTAGCCAGGCGGACAAAAAAATACCCTGCGACCAAACAAAGCGAGTACCGTCAGAACCTCATTAGGATTCGATGCTGCGACCTCCGTATTGTGAGTTCATCTGTTCAGTGTATAGCAAGTAGCAACTAGGCGACGGAGGCGAGTAAAATTACTTGTAAATCTGATAAAATCTTCCCGTGGGATAAGTTGTTACGAAAGGCCTAAGTAGTAGCAAGTAAAAACTTATAAATAAATAAAATAAATTAAAAAAACAAGCCTTTTGACGTGACAACGTCTTATAAATTGGTTTGCCGGGTGACACTTCAAGAAACTGCGTTACGCTCCGCTCACGTTATGCGCTCACAATGAGCGCGAGTGAGAGGCACGCGTCCCTTCCACTCGGGCATGGTTAGCCCGCCTAAGAGCGAGAGAGACAGACATAAAAAGTAAATATAATTCTTTGTATAAATAAATGTTTTAAATTGTTACTATTATTTCATCCTTCTTCCTACTATACGAATGAATATTCACATTAAAATTATTTTACCACTCAAAGTCGTTGTCACGTAAAACTTTCGCCCGTATACCGACTTTACAGGCAACCAATTTTTTATTTGATCCTGCTACATCTACATTGCTTCTTGATTCAATATTTTTTCTATTAGGTCCCCAGGTTGGGTAAAGGCCTCTTTCAATGATGTACACTTCTCTCTATCCTGTGCTATTTGCCACCACTTTGCACCAGCGGCTTTTTTAATTTTGTCCTCCCAGCGTGTAGAGGGCCTTCCTCTCTTTATTTTTCCTTGAGATCCTCTGCATGTGGTGGTGCTGTAGGTCCATCTGTTGTCTCTAAGCCTCGCTATATGACCGGCCCATTTCCACTTTGACTTATGTGCGTAGTTTAAGGAATTACTCGCTTTTTTTCGCTTCGCTTAAACTTATAAAAGAAGTAATTTGTTTGCACAGCGTGCAAAGTTCACATTTCATAATCTATAGGTATAGTCTCTTAGACCGTGTCGGTACACCCGAACGGTTCATGTGACTATTGTAATTAAATTTAGTCAGCCAAAATAATTTAATCGACCAAAAATGGGTACACATGACAAAGCATAAAATTAAACACAAAACGGTATCTGTACAAGCAGCAGTCACACATAGTCACAAATACAACCTTATTGCTATGCCTCGATAGAAAATGGTAAATTTACCGGCGGGTGTACACCCCGGCGGCATCCTTTGAGTTCAAAATTGAAATCATTTGATTAGAGGCGGCGTGTGCTGCGTGACATAATTCAGAAAAGACACTGTGGGAGTGAGCGTACATTATAGATGACGAAGTGACACCCGCGGCTGTCGACACAACCCGACCCAACTTTCTGGTTTCATCCATCTCCCCTAATCCAACAACCTATCCACTATAAAATAGCAACCATGGAATATAGCAATCCCACCAATTTCCCCCTATTTGTCCTGGCGGTGACGTCACATGGCACGATGAACCGGACATATCCGCCATTGTTGGTTTGACGAAGGTTTTTATTTGTAACACGCGTATCTCTTTTGCGAACTCTACTGAGCAATATTTCTGGGGGAAAGGAGTTGTTTTGTCGTTTTTATTCCTTTTGATTTTGTGGTTGACCTATTTATTGGGGTTTGCTTTTGTTTAATAATGCTCTATTCTTTCTTTGTGGCTAGATTAAAGCGAATGTGGCAACGAGTAAGACTGCCACTTGTCCTTTTCTTATATGAAGGTTCGGAGAGAGATAGTGAGAGATATGGTAAAGTGTGTTGTGAATGTTAATGTGTAGCAACAATATTTAGGTAATAATGAAGATTTAAATGGAATTACTCCTTTAAGGTGACGATAGATGGCTCTTTTGCTTCTTGATTTACTTACGTACTTAGTCTATTAGCCTTTAAGCGAGTGGCTGAGAACACTCGATGCAGAAGAGCGATCCAAAAGTACCAAATTCCGGAAGTCGAACGAAAATATGTAGAAATCAAGAGATCGTGGCGCGTCGAGCGAATCAAAAATAGAGCTCCTTATGATAGTTTCAAAAGAAAAGTCAGAAATAATAATAATAAATACGTATATTAGAACTATTCAGCCTCGTATGAGGTATGAACAGACATGTGAAGCAAGAGCGACGGTTACGCTGCGGAAATCCATTCATTTCGCGGTAATGGCGCCGATGTTGCGACTTGTGATTTATTACACGGGAAATATTACGTGAATAATATTCGTATTTATGTTATCATACTGTATACTAGTTCCACGTCATATGCCAGTAATATTAAAAGAAAAATTGATGCATTAAAGATAACTACAAACAGACAAAAGTTGCCCATATCTTTGATAAGGTGAAACTTGTTCAGATTAACTAAGAAGGGTTGATCGATTCAATTTTCCTGTTTTAAAAATTTATTAAAAACTGTTATAAATAACTCTTAAGATATAATTAAATACAGCTGTTACAACCTTATGTGTACAAGGTTTTAAAAACTTCGCACTATAGAATCACGACACTAGCTAAAAATTAAGAAGCACGTTACATATTATTGGGAATACTTTTTTCCTGAGTAATGTACATGTTTACAAAATCACCACATATAACATTCCGCTATGTATTACATTAGTGAAATATAAAGCTAGTTATCTCTTTCTTCAACCTATTTCCCGAATGCTGGATCAATTTCAAATAAAACCTAAATGGCTTTTTATTGTCTATTTCTGTTCTTTTGATATGGGTTTGAACGAATACATATTTATAGAGAAATCCCTCGTCCCAGCTGAGCTGTATTGTGACAGCCTGTCAGTTCAACAATAATATTTACCAAGCGTATTCATAGAAATCGTATTATTTCATAAAATAAATCGTCATTTATATATAAGTAGTTGCCTTTCTATATAAGATTAGTTGTGTATTATGCTATTCATATTCTATTCAGAATCCATTGAATTTTATAGTTTTCGACCTACGAGAAACTGACAATTATTTTAATGCATTTTATTTGGTCAGGAGTCTAAGAGAAAGTATTCTTTTTAACCGACTTCAATAAAGGACTTCTTTTTTATATGTATTACCTCAGAACTTTTGACTGTGTGAACCAATTTGGATGATTCTTTTTTTATTTGAAAGGTGGTGCTTTCCATGTCGTCCCATTTCAATTTGGTCCAGTTCTGACAACGTTATATATGAGAAAATCTTAAATTTCCCTAGTAAAAGTAGACTTTTAAGGCAATTGCAGTCGGTTTCCAGTTCTTTTTGAACGCATTTACTTGTTTTAAATTTATTTATATAATATAAGACTAGTGTTGAGGAAATATTGTATTTGATATTGTTACCTGGTGCCTGTGTCGGGTGCTCAGTGATTATGTATATTTTACATTTTACTATCAATAATGACTTTTTAAAATCTAATCTCCTTCTTTTATATGCCCTGCATAATATTCAAATTTCAAATACCTGACGTCATTCCAAGATTGCAACATGGATTAATTTTGCGAACCATTGGATTCCTCTACAAGGCTAACGTCGTACGCTCCTCGAGGAATTTCTCCCGTTGTGTTTTTATTTCTGCCCGGTGGAATGCTAATTCATCTGCATAGCTGTCTGTCGGTCTGTAAAAATATGTATTTTTCATTCCACTCCTCTCAGTTTCTCTGAATGAAATTCTTTAACAAATTGTTGTTTGAGGGAAATGAAATAGAATTTCTGAGCTGTAGCTATCGTTACGCTACGATGCTCTTTGCTTTGAAGTAAGCAAAGAAAATACGATCTCGGACAAAATTAAATATCTCAAGATCTAATAAAGATACTAGAAGATTCAATCATACACAGTCTGAATTATAGTATCTATTAATTAATAAAACGTCTTCAGGTACATAACAAGTCCACTATTACGAGTCTAACACATAGTTATACGTTTGACGTTCCGTAAACACACCCTCTCGTACCGCTCCCATACCTCAGGAACAGAGTAAGTTATGCGTTAGACCTGTAGAAAATGTCACTATAATATATTAAACTTATAGTTTTTGCGGAATCATGAAAATCTTTAACAAACTATATGCGGTGCGGAAAACGAAATACTTTTTATTTAAACATTTTATTGTAGACAATAAAATATTTACAAAACACAAAATACAGTGGAAAATATGTATTGTACAAAAGGAACAAATTATTTACATGATAAATTTTTAACAGCAGTCCTAGGTCAAGTGGGAAATACTCGTAGTGAAGAGCGGAGGGTAGTTAGGCGTGTACATTTAATTAAAAAATTAATTAGTCAATTATTAGTACTACATTTGTTTATTTCATATAGCTTAATAATGAAAATAAATGCTTACTCCAAATCATAAAAATATTTTACATTCTCGCTATGTAAATATAGCTAGAATGTAAAATATTTTTGACGGCGATCTAGTGATCCATTTTTGAAGCCAAAAAACTTTAATATCATTCCTTCTCTTGTAAAATCTTCTGAAACTGTGAACTTTTCTATGCAACAAAATATGGTGATTGTTTCTATTCAAAATTGATGTCGGTTAGCTAACTATGCAGAACCATTTTGTGTAAGTAGGGTGCGCCAACTCGCTCATGGGCAGTGCAACAAATTGAACAAGCGAAGTAGGTGCTCCAGAATTACTTGTTTAAACATTTTATTGCGTATTAGTTTGCAGCATATCCAGTTTTGAAATCATTGTCGTGTCGTCAATTTTATATTGTTTTAAGTATCCTTGACACAGAGCACATGTCTCGGCTTTGTGGCTTTATGGGTCGCAAAATGCGGCTAAAGGTCAAAAAAGTCAAGTATGAACAGATGAGATGCCTCTGAGATGCTGAAAATATTCTGAATTTAAGTCGCCGTTTTAATGGTCATATTATAAAGCCAAGACTACAAAGCCAGCTCTAAATAGTTCAGTGCGTCTACCATGAGTTTACGCAGGCGATACCGTATATCGAATACTATCGGAAATGCTGCCCAGTAGAGATGCGGGTGACAAGGACAGAGCGATAGTTAACGATAGACGACAGATGCATTGGTTAAAGATTTTAAATACATGTTAATCCATTAAAAGGAAATTAATTGCTCTAATGGTAATTTTACAGTGGTACAGCTTTAACTGTTTTGTTTTTAGAATTTGATTTTTAGTACTTACAAAATTCTGTTTATTTCATGTTTTAATTATTATTATTATTAGTTTTAAGGTGTCTTTAATTTTTAAATACTGTATATACCTAGAATCATGTGTCACTTAGGATAAGTATAATTTAAGATTTTTGTGTAATGTGTTTATGTCGACGGTATATATCTATAACCCGGCTGGACACTGGACAGCTACACTGCGCTCCGTGTGGTCGCGACTTTAAATCCAAGTTTGGCTTCGCGAGCCACGTCAGAGCGCCCCACAACCTGGACTTGGATAATTGAGGGAGCCGCCGTCGCCGGACACAGTGAGGAGGAATATTAACGTGTTCAAAAAGAACTAGAAACCGACTTTAAAATACCTAAAAGTCTATAGCATTCATCCCCTAAAATTTTCACCCTTAGAGGTGCGTTTATCTGGGTACAAATTTGATTTCCTCAAAAAGGGCTGAATAAATTTCAATAAAATTAATATTAGTCCACCTCCGAAGAATGATCTATTAAACAAACAAAAAATCATTGAAATCTATTCATATTTGGCGGAGTTATGTAACGTAATATACATACAAAAAAACTGACAAATCAAAAGAAAGAAATCAGCGTCGCTGCTACGTAGAGTTAGAGGAATTAGCATTCTGAGGGTGATTGCTGGAAGATAATTGTAGTAGATAATCTGTAGTAGAATATAAGTACTAACATAGCTAATAGGATATTACTAACAAAATAGTTGTCTAAAAATTTAATAAATAAAGTTTAACAGTTTAAAGAGAACCTTTTGAAGTCGGTTGTAAAATAAAAATAAATCCTACACGGTGTTGTCTAAAGCTGAGACCACACGGCATGCCCTGAAATCAAAGGTACCCTACCATCAACAAAAGAAAACCATTAGAAGAAGACATACAGCATGAGATCCGGCACCCGACCTCAGCTCCATCCCTACATGTCTATCACTCTCTTTATAAATATGTATACGCCATCTATCCACTGCATAAATATGTATGAAACCGTTAAACGCAGGGCCGGCGCATAATGCTCCGAGTTTCAGGCAAATTAATACGAGAGGAAATGTGATGGTTCCATGTTCTTTTAAAGGCTGGTGGGGGCGTGATTTTATCTTATACACGACTATCATATGGGTGTACATTTCATACGGGCGTATATTTTGATGGCAATAAGTGTTGGTCCTAAACAACACATTGACATAAATTTCGTTAATTAATTGTGGTTTTTCCATAACAAAATAATTGAGCACGCGATGCATTAATTACATCTAAAGTTATCGACTGATTGAAAGTTCTTTTTACACGTCACATCATGACAGTTCAATAAACCGTTTATCCTTTGTCAAGTCAATTTGGACGCAACACATTGCTGCTCGGTCGTATTTTTAAAAATGATTAACTCTGTATTAATTAAGCTATTTAACAAAATTGCTTTTACACGTGATTTGTACAGTCGTAAACGATATCTGGATAAGTAATACGCCTGAATAAAATTTTAAAGCTGTATGAATAAAACGTAAATCGTTCAAAATTTGAAAGAAACGTTCTACGAATCGCTATCTATGGATGTTTTCCGGCATTGACGGCGAATTCATTGTTTATACCCCATTTATACCCTTACATTACCTTACCCTTTTATTTACTACTAGCTTCTACCCGCAGCTTTGCCCGCGTGGACTTTAGGATTTATCACATAGGGATTACTCGTTCTATCATGATAAAATTAGCCTGTCCTTTTTGGCCATGCAACTGTACCAAAAATGTTAATGAAAATGAATTTGTTTAGTGAATTTATGTCATGTTTTAATAGTTATTCTGCTATTCGGAGCGGAGACATATTCAAAAGTCTAAGATCATATAAAACGGTTTAGCTTTTTTAACTTATAAATGGTGTAGTTAACTAGACTGTGTTTTATTTCTATTGATTTATATTCGTTTTACTTCGTTGGAACCATGATATAGATTTCGCGGTATAGGTGAAACACGTTTACGATTTTCTTTTGTGTATACAAAATAGAAAGAAATACACATTTTCATTTACTATTGTGTATAAAAAGCTCCCTTCTAAATAATAGTCCAAGATCCAAGAGCGATCAGACATAACTTATTTTCACATGAATGAAACTTTAGGTTCTTAGCAGTGTTTCATGTGCTTTGTCATACCTGTGTGTTTGTGGAGTTTGCTCAGTGACACCTGGACAGGTACCAGGTGAGAAAGGTAACTAAAAATAAGAGTTATTTAACTTAAATTTGTATAGCTGATCTTTATATATATTTTGTAGAATATTATCCTGAACTAGTATCTTAAGTTTCAGACACTTTTCATGGACCAAAACTTTTGTCAGACGCTTTAAAGCTCAACAAAAAATAAATAAACTTTACTTATTTTTACATGTCTGATTTTTACATATGTTATTCAAATAACTATTACAAAAGTATATTACATCAGTCAGACAAATTTGAGTGACCAAACATCCCCTAAACACGATAGTTATTCAGCCGGGAGTGCGAGCGCGACGGCACTATGCGCATGCGTATCAGAGTAAAAAATGTAAATGTATTAAAAATACTTACTACTTTCAATCCAAGGTTTTTGCATCCTTATTTTAATAAAGTGAGCTTCCATGTTAAGTTAATAATTAATAAATATTTAAAGTAACTTTATTTATTGTCTGTATTTGGGATAATGATTAAATTGGGAGCTATTTTGTTTTAAAAGGCATTATTTTTATTTTATTGTAAAAAAGATACTAGTTAGAATAATTTTAAGAAAAAACATGTAACTATGATTTATTACAGCAAATATTTTTAATTTTTTAATCATCGTAATCATCGACAAAATCATTAGAATTTTCATCATTCATCCAATCATGATACTGTCCATTCGAGGCATCATCCTCGTCGTCATCAGTTATGTTGTCGTTGTTGGCAGCTTCTTCTGCAAACAAAACAGTTTAAAGAGTTAAAAACATAAAGTTATAACTACAAAAAATTTTAAACTTCAAGTCAAAGTATAGTACCTGAATTTTTAACGAATTCACTAACGTCTTCGGGTAATTGGTCACCATCAAACCAATGAAAGTGATACTGATTTTCTTCTAACTTCCACCCATTGTGTTCAGGAGTAAAAATGGTTGGTAGTTTTACACTTGCATTGTTCCATATACTAGAAATGTAATTAGCTCGGAGAAATTGTTGGAATAATTCAGTTTTACATGGTGGTAAATTGCTAGCATCAAAATTTTTTAAATTTTTTCGATTTAATTCTTCGTTAATACTATTAACGCTGTAATTATTCAAAAACAGCTGAAGCCGGGCAGCATCAACATCAAGTATACCAGGAACACTGTAAATTTCGCAGATGAATTTTTGTATTATGTTGAAAATATCTTCTTGTATATGCTCATCGGTAAATGACTCTGGATCTCCAAACTGCATAAAAGCTCGTTGATATTCGTGTTTCTTCATTAATATATTGAATGGTCTTTGTTTACCTTTCTTGAAAAACGCAGGATTAAAGTCACATCCAGTTAATGCATGAAATCCTGGCAAACTTCTACACAAAGTTGGTCCCAAGTATTCATAAACTTTTGTCAAATTAATATATCGTTGATTGTTTCCGGTACCTGCGTTTAACCATACATTTGAATCATCATTTATCAAATTATGCATATGTCCTAGCATAATTATCGCAATATCAGTATCAGAGCATCTGATAACAAAATTTGCTTCAACGTCTGTATTGCAAATATGAAAAACAATTTTAGTATCGGCTTCTTCGTGCTCTGGACATGATAAATTATCCTCTACATTTGATACGATTTTATTATTATCAACTATGTACGAGTAAGAGTGACATTATTTAAAATTAATTAATATTCGTTTATTCTCAACAAACGGTACCATTTCATCAGATGCCCAGTGTTGAATAAAAAAAAATCAACTAGGGCTTGTTTAAAATTAATATTTTTAAGTTCTTTTAAAGTTCCGAGTTGCTATGGACGTCTCACTTGCTCTGAAGTGCATGCATAGTGCCGTCGCGCTCGCACTCCCGGCTGAATAACTTTCGTGTTTAGGGGATGTTTGGTCACTCAAATTTGTCTGACTGATGTAATATACTTTTGTAATAGTTATTTGAATAACATATGTAAAAATCAGACATGTAAAAATAAGTAAAGTTTATTTATTTTTTGTTGAGCTTTAAAGCGTCTGACAAAAGTTTTGGTCCATGAAAAGTGTCTGAAACTTAAGATACTAGTTCAGGATAATATTCTACAAAATATATATAAAGATCAGCTATACAAATTTAAGTTAAATAACTCTTATTTTTAGTTACCTTTCTCACCTGGTACCTGTCCAGGTGTCACTGGGCAAACTCCACAAACACACAGGTATGACAAAGCACATGAAACACTGCTAAGAACCTAAAGTTTCATTCATGTGAAAATAAGTTATGTCTGATCGCTCTTGGATCTTACTCTATAATACTATTTATAGATTAATCAGGTGAGCTCAGTCCCATTGGTTCACAAAGGGCCGAAACCATCGAGACGTGTATCTGTACTATCCACAGAAACCTAAAATAACAGTAAATAGAAATGACGCTCAAGCAGGAAAATGTCGCCGCCATGCAACTTATCTGCAATTTGCTTGGAACAAATTTTTGTGTTGCAAGTTGACTTAAACCGCAAAATGAAATTTCACGTTGTTTTGTTATGAAAAATATCTTAAATAATACTAGTAATAGTACTCCAACTTCAGGATACTTTATTCAACGCCAAACTGCCTCATTAAATAGAAATATTGAACAGAATGTCTTTAGATTCTACAATTCTATGTAAACACGTCATGTCATAAAAATATTATTAAACGATCGTTTTCCCTTTTTTTCAGATGGAGAAGGCTTATGTAAGGTAAACAATGAAGAACCATGGAGGACCTATGTCCAGCAGTGGACGTTTCCCGGATGATGATGATGTATATCTAAGGCATGTCTATCTATAATGTAAGAGGCATGGATAAAAGCTGGAAGCGTGAATCCGGTAGAACTGAGCCCATCGGCTATTTTGCGTCTGTAGTTTGAATTTGAATAACTATATGGTATGCCGTGTACAGATATAGGAGCAAATAAAAGTTTTTTTTATTTAAAAAAAACACCTTAAAAAGTCACAACTACTACCTATATTTTTCAATTTATCGATCGATTTGCCTTGATTTACTAAATAACTTTCAACGATGTGAAACGTCCCTTTTATCCAACTCGATGTCAGAATAGTTTCTATTGACATTTATGAGATTTCTGTGTCCGGAACCACCGGGACGTGTATAAACTCATTGTCTTGCACACAATAGGTATCACTTGAGCCTCGTCAAAAGAAACAGACCGCTTTGTGCGCGTTTTCCGAGTGAACACACTTTTTGTTCAACCCCTTCCATTTATATTTATATTAAGTTTCATTGGGTTGACGATTCCCGGAATCCTGTCAAGGGTTTCCATGGACACGGTACATACTTGGACCAGCATAAAGAGTAACTAAAAAAGTGCACTAGGGAACATAGCCTTCATCTCATCTCATATACTTCTCATCAGAAAAATCGAAACACCTTGCAAGTTTATGTTTTGTAAGTACTATCAGAAAAATGTGTATATTTATGTTATAAATTCAAATTAAATTTTCATAGGTTTTTAGAGGTTTGGGCCGAAACCCACGACATATCAGTGCCTACGCAACGGACAAATTTTTAACTGACTACAAAAACAAACACAAAATAGGCTATCAATTCGGATAGTAATGTTATTATATGAAGATAAAGATACGCCTTGCATATTGCTAAGAAAAGAGCAGCCATTTTACGATGCCATCGAACACGCTCATGATTGGACAATTACGAACTATCAGCGTTCTGGGATGACCAATCAGAAAGGACTTGCACTTTTACTTTGTAATTTTATGAATCGTAAATAGGAACGCTAAGGCCAGAGACGTGAAGTGTCTATTCTAACACCTTGTTAAATGTGTATCCTATGAAACTAAAGGTTTTATAGCGTGTCTTCGATTGGAAGGAATGGCGCAAGTGTTTGAACTCGATAAGAGGCTCTGTTGTTGAACGATTCCGAATTTATTGACACGGAATAGACTCCCAAAAAATACGTTCCGCGAATGTATGGAGCTCCAGCCGGGTCCTCTGTAAGCTAATAATAACTTCGTTGTGAAATAAATGAAAATGTTTTTAACTTGATAACGTCTAATAAAAGTGTCACGTTCCGCCTGAGCCGAGCGTGTAAGCGAGAGCGCGGAACAAGCTATAGAGACGCACGATCTGCCTAAGGGCCTGCCTTGTGACGCATCTTTTCTTATGACGTTATGACGTAAAACTATCGTCTGTAAACCGACTTAACAGAAAACCATTTTTTTACAATTTTCAATTATATTGACGTAGCTTTTTGTACAAAAACATAATTTTGCACACGAAATAAGCACTAACACTTAATCAAGAATTAAAGATGGCGTCAATAAAATGATATTTGACGTGCTAAACTTGGTACAAGGCTAATGAGTTTCAACCGACTTCAAAAATGGAGGAGGTCCTCAATTCGACTGTATGTTTTTTTTAATGTTTGTTACATCATAACTTTCGACTGTGTGTACCAATTTTGACGACCCTTTTTTATTTGAAAGCTGGTTTAGTTCTGATATTGGCATCTATTTGGGGCATAGCATTTATATTACTTTTAGGGCAGTTGAAGTCGGTTTCTAGTTCTTTTTGAAGGCGTTAACTTGTGTAAAAATAACGTACTACCGAAAATGCAATTCTAGTATTCTGTTATCTTCAGGTTTTTCTGTTAGTTTTTTTCATAGTGGAGGCAGGCAGGATTTAAATCGTCTGTCTCTGTAAGGCGCGAGGAAAGAATCAAATCATATTGGACAGTCAATAATTGGCATATCTTATCACAGCTAAGTCTTTTTATTTGCATAGACATTTTCTCAAATTCCAATGCTATCCCACGAATCTAAGCACACACCACGAAAGAATTCCATTGACACGCTCTTGCTCGACAGAACTCACAAACGCCACAAAGAAATTTCCCAGAACGCATCGTACAGATATTTTGAAGAATCGGTCGGATGAGTGCCTGCTGTTGACAGGAGAATCTTGTGATATACGACATATTCAGTACGACAAAGTTGAAAACTTGTAAGAATCAATATTTAAGTGGATTTAGTTTTGGAGTTTGGTCCTTTATGTTTGCCGAATAAACAAGCTCAAAGTGACTCAGCGAGCTATAGAACGAGTTATGCGCGGAACTTACCTATCTGATAAAATCCGGAAGGAGGAAATTTCAACACTTTTTCTAGGTAGTTATGTGTCTTTCATTCCTCCTCAGAAATCAATAAAATCCTACCGGAAAGTAAAAGTATTTTTTGTTTCTGTTTTGTTTTTTATTCGGTCGGCCCTTGCGTTGAAGTCACAAGGCAATTTGCCATCCAAGTGACTTGTCTGGCAAAGCAAAATAAAAGCAAATAACTATTTGATATCTATATCAAAAGCCCAGATAAATACATCTTTATGTTCCTAAATTAAACAAGCAACTTCAAAACATAACAAGGGCAGCTCAAAGCAACAAAAGCACAGTGTAACCGTAGCACGTTGACATAATTCCTTAGACAAAGGACTTAAACTAGTCGCCTGTTTACAGTGTCATGTCGCCCTACAAGTTCCCGTTTATTCCCATTAGACCCCCTTTGCCCTGAGGGGAACTATGATAAGGGTGCGTATATTGTATGACGTCACAGGGCTCTTGACACGTCACTGTTGCTACGGCGTTTATTTTAGATTTGAGAGTACAGTTTCATACAGTTCTTTGTCCTGTCGGTGAATTTTGTTTCAGATTATTATCAACTGCGTAATTTCGCTTCTGAGGTCTAGAAATACACAGTAAGGGTTTTCACGAAAATCTTCTCTAATAAGTGGCAAGCCTATTCCAGAAGTATGTATATTTTTTGCCCCCGACGCAAAAAGAGGGGTGTTGCAAGTTTGACGCCAATCTGTGTGTGTTGGTCTGCAACATAGTTGCTCTCGAACGGATGGACCGATTTTACTGTGTTTTTTTACGTGAAAGCAAGTTTCCTTGCGATAGTTCTTAGCTATATTTTTGGTAAAAATCGATCGGGGAAGGGGTTCGAATTTTTTATTTATATCTTTTGTTATAAGGTACTCTTTCTTTGGTTTGTTATAATTCGCGGTGTTAAAACATATACCTAAATACCTAACCTAGCATGTAGTATTCCACAGAACAGTGTTTCAGTAATGCTAATTTTCTATGCGGTAATAAAATGTATAATTGAAGATTATACTATCATAAAATTATAAGCGAACCATAAATTATATAACTTTACTCAATAAGAAAATCACGAAGTTCCGTTGAATTTTACATAACGAAAAACATTGTTTTGTTACAAATAATATCCTGGCAAAGGGCCACGAAAATGTCTAAGAAACATTTATTACTCCACACATTTCAAGAATTCATTCACGATTCCAATTGTTTACGTTAACTTCGTCAATAAGCTGTAGCTTTTGTAGCTTCTCTATTCATATCTGTGTCATTCAAAGATATTAATTAGGTCAGCGTAGGCCAATACCGACTTGCGAATAGGAAACCTTTTCTTATATCAAATATTTTTGCTCGAGAAAATGTCTCCGTAAAATTCTAATGTTTCATAGAATGTCCCATACATTAATCTGTTCCTCTCTTGTCAGGTAGGCGGAAAATATGTGAAAAGCTAACACATCCTACATACTAACTTATCGAACACCCACTCAGTTTAAAGGTTCTTAAAGATAGATACACTGAGACAAAGTTTTCGGTGTAAGGCTAAGTTCATATGGCCGCGCGGTACCGCGCGGAACTACGAACCGCGCGGCACAAGATCAATATAAACGATAATTATCGTCTACATTACCGCGCGGTACCGCACGCCAACGCGCGGCGCGCTCTGACCCGCGCGCAAGATCTAGAACCGCGCGCTGCCGCGCGGCACAAGTATTTCAAACCTGTATCGACCTGTTCAGTTGATCCGCGCGCCTTGAGACGGAAAGACACATAGATCGATGCAATGAGTACCGAAGATGACATTGTGCCTATCGATTTGCTTATCGACGAAATCGAAAAAAGAGATGCGATTTGGAATCTTAACTCTAAGGATTATTCAAATAAAATATTAAAAAGAAGGTCTTGGGAAGAACTAGTTTTAATTTTTTGCAAAAATGATGATTCCGAAGAAAAAAAGAAAAATTTGGGTAAGTATTTTTTTTAATTAGTTTTATTTATTTAAAATAAGTTTTATAAAATCATAGGTAGGTACCTATTACACCATTTTATCTTGCCAATCTAATTTACCTTCAGTAACAAAATAATTTGTGAATTTAGTTCGAATATTATCTACTTCATGGATTGCTCGTCCACTGTTAGTTGGATTCACATTAGGTAATGGCGCTGGATTGATCATATCATCCTGATTTATACCATCTCTCATCCTTACCAAGTTATGTAAAACACAAATAGCTTTGACGATATCAACAGCAAAATCTATCTTCACGTCTATTGGCCGGTGTAAGATACGCCACTTGTTACACATTATGCCAAATGTACATTCGACATACCTTCGTGCTAAAGAAAGGCGGTAGTTAAATATTTTTTTTTCTTTTGACAACATTTTACCACCATAGGGTCTCATCAAATTTTTAGTCATAGCGAAAGCCTCGTCAGCTACAATTACGTATGGTAGTTTAAATGCATCGCTCTCATTATTTGTGATAGATCTAGGCTCTGGTAAGTTCAACGAATTTTCTGAGAGTTTTTTGAATAATGACGTTTCCTTGAAAACACCCGAATCACTGTCTTTTCCGTAAGCTCCAACGTCTATCCATATGAAGCAATAGTTAGCATCACATAAAGCCATTAAAACTAATGAGAAAAAGTGTTTGTAATTGTAATACATTGATCCTGATTCTGGTGGCTGTATTAAACGAACGTGTTTGCCGTCCAACGCTCCAACACAATTTGGAAAATATGCTTTATTTTCAAATTGTATAGATATTTGTGTCCAGATTTCTTTTGTTGGTGGACTCATGACCAAAGTTTTTAAATTTCTCCATAAAACTTGGCACACTTGCTTAATTATACCCGATATCGTAGACTTGCCAATTTTATAACCATATTGTAACTCTGCAAATGAAGAACCAGTTGCTAGGTACCTGTAACATAATAGTTATTTAAGATACACGTGCATAAAGTAGATCTTTACCGAATAAGTGCTACAGTGAAAACACAAGCATAGCGAGTGTTTACAGTGTGGCACGCGAGCATAAAGTGCATATGCTCACGTGCCACGATAAATATTCCATTTCTATTCCTACTCCTATTCCTCGTCAAATTCCTATTCTCATACCTATTCCTACCCCTACTTACTCCTATTCCTATTCCTAATTCTATGTCTATGTCTATTTCTTTTAAGTAAATCTTTACTGAATAAGTGCTACAAAGAAAACACATTCATAGCGAGTGTTTACAGTGTGGCACGTGAGCATAAAGTGCACAAAGTACAATTTGCATAAAGTAGGTCATAAGGACTCTTTATGCACCCGTATCGTACAACATTTTTCAATAGTTTTGCAATGAAAACTAATAATTAATTATTTACTTTCTAGGATCGATTTTGCAAAAAAAATGGAAAAATTTACGAGATGCCTATGTAAAAGAACTTAAGAAAACAAAACATTTGAAGTCCGGTTCCTCAGCATCAACACCATCTTCATTTGCGTATTTCCAAAGATTGTCATTTCTTAAACAAGTTGTCCAGAAACGAAAAACTGACAACAGCCTTGATGTTGCGGAAGTTACAGAGAATCCTGATTTGGATAGTGCAGTTAACAGCAGCGGCGTTCAAGCTTCAACAGAAAATGTGCCCCGGAAAAAATTCAAACTTCACCCTGCCGATGAACATTTTGCAAATCTTTTACAACAAAGCATAAATACTCGAAATAATAATGCAGCAGAAAAGAAAGATGACGATGAAGATAAATTATTTTGTCTTTCATTGGTTAGGGAAATAAAAAAAGTTCCTGAAAACCGGCGTTTAAAACTGAAAATTGAAATTTATAATTTATTAGAACGATACCAAGCTACACGAGCACAGCCACTTGAAGATTTTAACTACCCGTCTACTTCATATAGCTCACAACGACCACCCAGAAACTATCATGCTTCATTTCAAAGTTCTCAATATAGCAACCCAATGCAGTACTCTGATAGAGAATCAACACAATATGGCTATACAACTAATTCATACACTTCACCTCCCACAAGTTCATCGCAAGCAACATCACCCCCGGGTGATGTTACTTGTGACCCGTCATACGAAGATTCTCAAGAATTAGATCTGTTCAATTAAACTTTAATTTGCCAAGAAGCCTCGCTCATAATTTCTTATTTTTTATAATTTTTACTGTGATTATGATTAATAAACAGTTAACTTACCGCAATGTTACAATGAGTTTTTCTTTTGGTGATATGCAATATCTTACAGCATTTTCACTGGATTTTAAATCATTTTCAATGAAATCGTATAAAAAATCAAAGGTTGCAACTGACATACGGAAATAATTAAAACATTTTTCTTCATGTAACCTCAACTCAGGGTATAAGGTGACAAACAGGCTTGAAGAAAGTCTGTCACTTAATATTGGATGCACCCAGTATCGCCTTTGTCGTCTTCTGCGACGTCTCAGTCTTCTATATAAAATCCACAAGCAAATTGCCTCCTCCACGTCCATTGTATATCAATGTTAATGCCAGACTGGCGCTCGTATATACCCTGTCATGTGAACTCTCACATCGCGCGGCGGCGCGCGGTGCCGCGCGGCCATATGAACTTAGCCTAAATGTACGTAAAATTAATCAAAGATTGTAATAAATTGAATAATACAATATATGCTATGAGTATACTATACATTAGAGGTCAGGGTACTATCAGATATGCTCGGGTAAAACTTAGTAAAATGGGGCCGTCCATAAATTACGTCATCGATAAATTATGTAATGTTGTATAAATATTAAATTATGTAATTCGCTGTCTGTCCCTTTGTATGCTTAGATCTTTAAAACTACGCAACGGATTTTGATGCGGTTTTTTTAAATAGATAGACTGATTCTTAAAGAAGGTTTATATGTATAATACATGTAAGTACCACGGGCGAAGCCGGGGCGGGCAGCTAGTATTTTACTAGGTGTGCTGGAAGAAATTTCTTTTTAGAAATAATCTTTTTGTACGTGAAAAATAAACTATAAAAAAATAAGAATGACGTCAATTTCGAAACACCCCCCCCCCCCCCCCCCCCCCCCATCTATCATTTACCGTCATCCGCAGACCAAACCCCCCCCCCCCCCCCCCCCTTAATTTAGAATGACGTAATATATGGACGGCCCCAATGGCAATGGAGGGCAGATTTTTGACCACGTGAATAGTTCGTAATAAAATTCGGACTCTGTTCAATGTCCAAAGTTCAAAATTTTAACATTTATTAGTAGAATTATAATAAGATAATAGCACAGGTTAATAGTTGTGATTCCATAGATTTATACTACAAAAATAACGAAGATGTGTAATAATAATAAAAATATTGGTAACAATAAAAATATGGAATCCAATAAAATTGACATAACAATAAGTAGAGACAAAAAAATTATAACATAAAGGTGGACTCATAAATATCAAAGATCGTTTTACCTTTGTTACGATTCATTTCATTTTAGTGTTGTTCGAGTTCTATCATTTATGTACACGTATATTTATTCATCGAAATAAAATGGGAAAACATAAAAATGAACCCCATTTTTTATGCTTTGATTCGGCAATTATTTGAAACTTAGGTAATTTACAGTAATCTATAGAAGGTTATAGATATCTGAAAAAAGTCAGTGTAATTTAAAATGACTATCTGAAAGTGATTCAATAGTTTTCAAGCTTATTGATTGTCTGAACGTGCATCACGCTTAAAAACCACGTTATAAAACTGAAAACATTTCTTCACACAACAAATACTCTGACATACTCTTTACATATTTTATGCTGAAGTTATCCTTGAATTCGTAAGAGCTTCAGGAATGTTTGTTAGACTAACTATGCATCTATTTTTATTCAACTAATAATCACACAAAGTACCCAAGGGATAGAGGCCAGAATGGTGAACATTGGAGGAGTCCGAGAATACTATATGAATAACAAAGAAATATAGTCGTCTCCGAATGAAGGCTTATATTTAACTATTCATCATCAACAGCCTATTAATGTCTCCACTGTAGTACAGGGGCTCAGGCCTACTCTCCTACAGGCCTTAGTCCATCACGCGGGCCCAGTATGAATTAGTAGACTACACACATCAGGTTCAGGTTTTCTCACGATGTAATGGTAATGATTTTTTATCATTCTTACATCTCACTAATCACTATCACTATCACTAATCACTATCACTAGTCATCATCACTATCATCACATCACTAATCACTAAATAGTATAAAACAAAGTCGCTGCCCGCTGTCTGTATGTATGTATGTATGTATGTATGCTTAAATCTTTAAACTACGCAATGGATTTTGATGCGGGTTTTTTCAGTAGATAGAGTGATTCAAGAGGAAGGTTTATATATATAATACATGCATAATATAGTAGAGCAATACCAATAATTTTAGGGATTTCTAATGTGATGTCGTCAATAAACACATCTTTTTGCGCTTACATTGCAATCGCGGGCTAAACCCTACCAGATAGATCAAAATAATGTACTACTGTATTGTACACTTTAGAAAGATCAACAAAAAAGTCTGCAATGGTATATGTCTATCTCTTAAGGATAACCCACAGTAACCATTTTTATCCTTTACTTTTTCCGAGAAATAACGGCTTATTTTGCAGCGATCTTAGGCAATATATAGCATTAATCCTTTTCCATTTAAGTACCACATTGTGCGTTTAATATAGATCAATATGGACCTTCACAGAGAGTAATTTAAATGAATATTTTCGAAGATATTACAGATCGCCTTCCTGAGAAAAAGGATATTGAAAGACACACAGACGGACAACAAAGTAAACCAATAAATAAGGGTCCCTTTTTTCCTTTTGAGTTACGGATCTCTAAAAATGTACAAAAATGTAAATATAGAAATGTTAAACTTTAGATTAAGTAAAAAATTGAAACTCTAAAAATATAAATAGTAATTTAATCAGAAAAAACTACTTATGTCTTGCAAAAAGATACATTTACGTTTTCCCCAAAATGTTTAAAAGATAATGGTTCTCGAGTGGCGACGTGCGAAGCCGCGGCGGGCCGCTAGTAAATTCTAAATAACAAATGGAACTCCTTGGTACGACCGAGGATCGAACCCAGACCTCGATTGTTTAAGGACTGACACTCTACCCAACTGCGCTGCCATGGCTATTAGTAGAATAACTATTAGTTCCACTTAATACTACTCAAGATTCCCCTAAGTTATTTGGTTTAAATCTCCCACGTTTACCTAACAAAGCTCCTTCAAACTTCGCAACTATCGTGAGTTCCTGTATAAAACACGAAGGTTGCGGCTTAGGTATCTCTATAAACATATTACTTGGTACACGGTCCTGACATGCTCTCAAATTGGAAAGGTCATCGTTCCTTAATGTAATGTATACTGGACTGAGGTCAACGGCATTCGTCAGGGTGTCAGCAAAAAGCTAAGAGCAATTTGCTTGGACTTTCTAGTTGTTTTCGAATGAAGAACGCTAAATTAATGTAATTTTAGTAGTACTAGCAATTCAACAATTGAAACTATCATTAGTTTAATAGGTTTGAAAATGAGGCGGTTAGTTACTAGCAGATTTGGGGCAAAAAGTGTTTGGAGCCATTTCAAGAGACTTTACAAGATATATGAATGCTATTTCAAGAGGATTGGCCTCGAACAATCCAAATTACAACTTTGAAATGCTGTTAGTTTTACGGAAAATGTAATAAACAGGTAAATGCGTTCAAAAAGTACTGGAAATCGACTTCAATTGCCCTGAAAGTCAACTTCTATCAAGGCAAATTTAAGATTTATATACTTTTCTCATAGATGCCATTGTTAGAATTGGAACAAAATAAAATCACACGGGAAGCACCAGCTTTCAAATAAAAAAAGAATCTTCTAAATCGGTTCTCCCAGTCAAAAGTTCTGAGGTAACAAACATAAAAAAGGAAGAAAAAATACATACCCATCGAATTAACAATCTCCTCCTTTTTTTAAGTTGATTAAGAAGCTATAAACGTGGGATGATGAGAGAAAGCCTAGCCATTTCCCCTACACATGTCTGCAAAATGTATAGCGTTATGGGTAAGATTATAGACGTAAAGAGTAATAATGGCAAAAACATGCGTGGAAAACACGCTCATCTTATATAGCTCTATAAGATGACGAGATGTTTTACAAATCAAATAAAAATTTTATTTGAAATGTTTTCACTCCATTTAACCAACGGTTCACCGAGATATTTATATAGGAATTGTTAAGGAGTATCCAAATTGGGTAAATTCACCACCAGTGCAGAAATGGCACCGCAAATCTCCAACTGTAGGTACAGTTGTTGGATTATAATAAATCATTAAAATTTGCATAACAAACATAAACTGTTTACTGTAATAGCTAAAGTTTGTGTTATTGAAATTATATGTAAAACAAAGCGTCGGTGGCGCAGTGGATAAGACGCGGACTCTCAATCTGAGGGTTCCGGGTTCGAATCCAGCATAGGTCACTATGAGTTGTTTTTTCAATTCAAGTACATTATCCGATTGCTTAACGGTGAAGGAAAACATCGTGAGGAAACCTGCATGTCTTGAACAGGCATGTGAAGTCTGCCAATCCGCATTGGGCCGGCGTGGTGGACTACGGCCCATACACTCTCTGTATGAGGGTAGGCCTGAGCCCCTGCAGTGGGGACGTATATAGAACTAAACATCAATGTTTCTACACCCGACGTAATAAGAGCTGTCACACAGCGCCCATGTACTAAACTTAATCAAGTATCACAGACCGATATCAACTTTAGGACATGAATTTTGATATGGGATGACGTAAGCACTACAGCCTAATGTCGTCTAGGGTCTAGACGAGACTTAAGTCTTAGTTAAGTTTAAATTGAATGAGTTATGACCTCAAGGTCGGACAGGGCTCGTTTGACGTGTCCATTTGGAATGCTTACTTAGGACGTTTTCATGTGATTGATGGAAAATTCGGTGATACAGGGCTAACTAGAATAAATTGTATGTAGCGAGCTTTTCCTTGCGACGTCGTCAATGTCGACTGTAGACATTATGCCATGAGAAAGAATACTTTGACATGATAAAAAATAGCTCACTCAATATCTACATATATAAAAATGACAAGTGCGAGTCGGACTAGCAATTTAAATTTTCCGTAAAATAATTTTATAAAATTATTAAGACCTAGATAATTATCTTGTATGATTTTTAGTTTTCATTATTTGTATACTATATATATAATGTATATAACTGCCTCAGTGGCCTAATGTCTACACGCTTGGACCGGAGGTCCCAGGTTCGAATACCAGGGGTACCTATCGGTATTCAATTTAGGTGATGGTAGCGCATTTCTTAAGGTATGTCCGCAGGGTTATCCACCACCATCACCGAAGTTTGCCGCCAAGTAGCAGGGCTAGCGCCTCATTAGCTTCTGATCCAACGGCCTTAGCGTTTCGTATATATCGTACCGGAGAACATTTTAATCGACCTTTCTTATTTAAAACGGTCGGTACGGTATTTTATAAGAAACATGTTTTTTTGTATAAGCGATTAAAGTAACCACAAAAAGAGTTATTTTGTGACGTTCTATCTTAATACGATGAGACAAGAAAATCCAAGCGTACATAGCTGTAGCTGAAAGTAATGTAATTGATCACAGAGGGTAGTTTGACATAGCATCGGGTCTGGTGTGGAATTGTTACGTAGCTCTACATGTGGGTACATGTAGGGAGCGCAGGTGCGGCAAACGTGGGATTACAGCGATGACAAACGACGTGAAACAAACACGTTAATAATTAGCTGTTTTCTACCCTACACTCGTGTAAGCCTAGATATATATAAGGTATAGAAAAAGCTCTCTCTTTTATTTTATACTGGCTTTGGCTCGCGACTTCTTTCGCGCGGACTTTCGAAATTATTCCACGGATAGTGTTCGATCGGGATAAAAAGTAATCTTTTCTGGCTCTTGAACAAGAAATCAAGTCATTAAGTCTCTCCGTTACGACGGTTTACTAAGTACTGCCCGCGACTTCGTGCGCGTGGACTTCAGGATTTATCTCATGGGAGTTATTTTGTCGATCGTGATAAAAGTAGCCTATTTCCTAATCCAGACATTGAAATAACCATAAACAAAAAATCAAGGCATTATCACTTAAGGTTACATCGTGAACAAACCAATTTAAATTCGTATACATTTTTGATATTAATGAAAAAATTAACAGATTTACAAGCGACTGTATTACAAAGTCTTTAATTAAGATCAATGAAATAATTGCTAACAGTCCAGAAGTCACGGATTCGATTTCCAATGCATTTTCTATGTCTGACTGGCTAGCTACCACCAGAAAGTCTCCCGCTAAACATCCGTGTTAATACCCACGTCCAGTTCTGGTATGAAAGGTATCAGAACCTTCCAGAATATACAACCAGTGGAAAATACTCAGCAAAATCCAATAGCTGTCAGTGGTTTTTATTTTTCGACTCTTATGCTGACTAAATATGATTGGAAATATAAAACCCGGTACAAAGCAACCCCGCAGTAGTCGACGGCTGGATTGGACAAAAATATGTTTTTTCCCCGTTTTTATTAAAAATCCCTAAGCTTTGTTTGTCAAAGCTACATAACATGGATGTGTTTGTCATGTAACATATTTTTTTGATAGACGCGATATTACAAATGGTTTCTAAAAAGCCTGACCTTTTTGAATAACTCTTTTTCATAACAAGTGTCACACGTGTATACGAGAGAAAAGGGATGATCTACTCAAATGTACATACATTGATAAACATACTGTTATTTGCTTCTCTCTAATAAAATTATTAAAAACTAGAGAAATTTTGTATTTTTTTCTTAGGGCACAATAATATGAAGTCAAATTGAACGTAAACACACAGACTGTACCTAACTCTCACACCACGTACTAAAATCGTCCGTTTTTAAAATCATCCCCTACAAAGACAAAACTGAAGTTATTCATCTGAACTTCCTGACATCAAACAGCAACTCCGGCCATAAATAAAACAATTCAAAAACGTTAAATTAACAGCCTATTCAATTATGACTAAACTTGAGACACATTGCGCTTAATTTTTCAAGTAAATTAGGCACCGTGGTCGGGACTTCGCACGAAATGAAATTCGGTGTAGCGCCGTCGAAATGAGATCGACCTGGCGTGCAAATTTATGAGATAAGTTTGGATTTTGTGACCCCTTTTGCCTGGCGTACCCTGCCCCGTTGCCATGGTAACGCCTCCTGGGAGCTGCTGAGTTTTACGCCGATTGGATTGTCCTACTGCGTCGATACCGAAACGTGATTTGCTTGTTTTTTGTTCGATGGAGCGGACTGAAAAATTAGGTTGGTCTGTCATGAGCAGTGGGAGCTTCATAATGTTGAATTAACCAAATAATATGTCACATTAACAGATAAAATTTAATCAAGATGCAGTAATAATGTTTCTAATCTGGTGTTGTATAACTATAATTAAATTACGTACAACATGGTCTGCCCAGGACATTTCAAACAATTTGTAAAAGGCGGATGAGATAAAAGGATGTTGCTTATATCGCCACCATATCCAGCTAATATTAAACGGTGACTTAGTAATAAAAATGGCTGAACGGATGGCACACCCTGGACAACCCACTTAAAGAATATTGAAGAAGAACTGGAAACCGACTTCAATTGCCCTAAACGTCTACTTTTATTAAGGCAAATTAAAGATCTAGACCAAATTGTAATGGGACCACACGGTAAGCACCACCTTTCAAATAAAAAAAGAATCATCCAAATCGGGTCACCCAGTCAAAAGTTCTGAGGTAACATTAAAAAAAACATACCTGTCGAATTGATATCCTCCTCCTTTTTTGAAGGTGGTTAAAAATAAAAAAGCCTTTTCTAAAGTAGCACAAACTATGGCATCCTAAATTTAATTTTATGCGTCAAAAATTAAACTCACAAGTGATTTGATTCTGATGTTTAAAGTGGCAACAAAGCGTTTATAAGAGTGTTGCCATATGAGAAATTAAACGTAACCAAATGTAAAAATAGAATGGAGTGCTACATCCGTGATGTTTATTGAGGCGATAACACCTTTTTCACCTTTTTGTCCATAAACGCATAATTTAAACAATATATTTTTAACGTCCAATCCCCAGTTCAATTTCGTGGCAACGGCTGTGTAAATTAAAATCTCCCGGAAAAATATAACAATTTTATGATGCATGCCTGAAACGACGTCCCATAATTCAAGTAAAAAGAGTTTTAATATTAATCTTACGGGCTTAGTTTTTACAGTTTATAATAAAACAGACTCGTGTCCCGAATGATACTTAACTTGGCAACTCAGAATTTTAATATAACCTCTTTACATCCCATCTTACAATTTTTATTTAAAAAAAATGTTATAATATGAATGAGGAGTAAAAATCGTTTGTAATTTATTGGCAACATTCGTAAAAAAAGTAAGGCAGATGGTTCGAAATTCAATTTAGGAAGTTCAAAGCGTACGAAAATACGCGCTTTTTATTCCATTCCGAGCACGCAACAGGGAAAATTTTGACTCCGGCCAGATGTTTGAATTCTAAATTCTTGTTGTAAATAAATACCAATTCATTTTGGGTTTAAATTTTTGCTGTAAAAAGGGTCTCATATTTTTTATTTTAAAAATTCAAATAACTCGAATAACTGACGGTTCATTAGTGAAGTAACGAGTGAAGAAATCACTAGTTCTTAGTCATTTTAAAAATAGTTTTACGCAACGTACCGCAGACTTAGCTAGTTTTTTTAATTAGCAAATATAATATCAATCAATCATTTTTATTTGCAATAAATAGGGTACATTTATGAACACGCCATGCGTTATTCTCAACACATATTGGACGGGGGATTACCGTAGTATAGTGAAACATGTTGGTAAATATTTTTTCTGAGATAAACGGCTGCTTATCTAGTCATGAAAACAGTTTCATATATCATTATTTTGATACAATTATTGCCAGCAAAAATAAACATAAATTACATCTTCCTTGAGCCTTGAAGTTTTAAATATCACTTTCGCAATTATAATATTAAGAAAGAAATCTCTTTTCAATAGCGTCGTAAATTTTATTTATTTCGAAGTGAAACAAGGTAACGTTTAAAAGTTTCTTCCAACTGACACCATATTTTTTTAAATAAAAAACAGCCATATTTCCAACGACATTTGCAAAAATAGTCTCAGCATAAAATATGCTGAGTTCCATCACAAACGTAGCTTATTTTCTACGCCATATCGGGGTCGAACAGTCTCTCCTACAGGACTTTTAAATTGAAAGAAAATATTATTGTTAGTTCGTCTCCCCTCAACTGAAATTTGATTCCTTGGCGACATTGGAATAGAGTTTCTTTTGAGAACCCTTTTCGAGAAAGTATAACGTTGATCAAATATGGCTCTATTTCTGTTACATTTTGGTGCGCGACATCTTTAATTACTTCCATGAAGGAAGAAAGAGATATGCATTCTGCATAGCGACAGTAAATGATAAAATATTTATTAAGAAAACTCCATAGGCTTATAAAAAAAAGCTGTATGTTTATGGTTTTCCTGAATATTTGAATCATAAGCATTAATATCATTTTAAATATACCTGTAGTTATAGTTCGACATAAATTAATACGTAAGACGAGTTGTGAATTATTTAATGAGAAAATTATTAACATTTTACTAATTGGCATGCGATGTAAACAAATTTTTTTAGCAATGAAATTCCTTATTAGATATGTTTATAATATTTGCACACCTGTGGACAGGTTAAGTACATCGAACTAATTGAAAATTACTATCTAAACACCGTGTAAAAAACTATGTACTTAAAAAAGTATACTGTATAAATTCTGTCATTTCTTTCTGTACTGTGATGATTCGCTGTAGTTTCCTTCTAAATTTTGCAAAATAACTTCTAGTTTCCAATAACAAGTATAGTTTTTGATTGTGTGTACCGATCGCACAGTATAAAATTAGTGAGCATAATGATCAATGAATCCAGAAAAACTTCGCTCATCGTGTTTTATGTTTTCGAAACCTGTCGAAAACCGAATTGCTGTCCAGTGAGGAGGATACGATATTATAAGACACAAAACTACTTTAACTCAGTGTTGCCTACTCGTATTAAGTTGGTCGTTTATTTCTCAATTCCTGTCTCCAGGACCAGTGGTTTAGGCTGTGCGTTGATATATAAGTCAGTCAGTCAGGACTTTGAATTTTATATGTATAGAGTTCGCCAACAAAGATTGCTATGATCATCAGATTTAAACGATTATCTTAATCATCAAATCGTCATCACATCAATCGGACATCGTTTATAATTCACTGAAAGAATAAACACAATAGAATATGCCTCATGAACCATACAGTTAACAGTCTACCATTAGTGAAACAAAAGATAAAAATAAAGCAAAACAGATTATATGGTAGGCGGGATTGTTGGCAAGATGTAGACGTCGCTATCTCTCACTCTCGTAGCATTTTCTCTCTCGCTTTGCTCACCAAATTTAAAACTAAAAACAAAAGTATTGTTAACACAACTGTTTTGACTTAGGAATGAAAAATAGCATAGACAGTGACTTGTTAACCCTTGACTTCTAGGATAGCTTATTGCCATCAAACTTGTTTATAGTCACTTGTGGTCCGGTCCAGTGAGGTGAAAACCAGAAAGAAATCTCCAAGACAAAATTTAATCAATCATTATTCGACTATGTAAACAAAATTAATGGAAGTGATAACAGTTCTGTAAAAATCCTGAGTCTTTTTAACAACTTTTCCGCAAGAAATAGTACAAAGTCGCTAACCCCGCAGACTTTATTGTCCAAATTTATTAACTGGGTGAAAGGCTTCGAAAATTAAAAAAAAGATTGTCAACTCGCCAACAAAGCTAACGATGTTTTATTTAGAAACGCCCTTTATGTAGGCTCCTCATTTCGTGTGATTAAAAAAGTTTATTTTCATGTTAATTCTATCTTTTAACTTTAGGGATTTGAGGATATTCGTCCCCGTTTTTCTGTAATTATTTCACGTTAGAACGGACGAGCTGACGAAAATTTTCATTTTCATTTGACTCTGTTCCAAACTTTTTAACGAGAAAACTGTCGTTTAATGAATTTTATTTAATTATTTTTCATTAGGAAAATTTTGAGGTATCTTCGTGGATCCAAATTAAAGTTTTACACGTCAGTAGCCGGAGTGATTCTAGGAAACCTCAGCTATAGATTACACTTGATCCAGTTGACTTAGAAGGGATTTTATATTTTTTATGGGTTTCCAATATTTACTTTAATGCAGCTAAGATATTATGAACGCTAGACTTGAATTTGATCATAATCTTAGTGATGAAGAAGCAGACTTTTCACACCCTCGAATCACCCGGAAACACAGAGAAAAGCTCACATAGAAGATCTGACAATATTGATATACTACAGACATTTATTAGAAAATGTTTTATTATGATGATAAAATGATTTAATAGACTGTATGTACCTTTCTCATTTCGAAATTATCGGATACAATTTTTTTAGATTACTTCAAGAGTTTTTTTAGAAGTACACTAAAACGGCAACAAATATACACCCAAAAAGGGCATTCAATGACATGATTTTGTACACACAAATCACTCGGAACAGAATTTTTAAAACAAACTTTAGTTTTTTTCCTTGATTTTGATGATGATTATTTTTACGTTGGTTTCGATTGTCATTGATTGATCAATTGTAGGCCATAACAAGTAGTTTAATATACCTATTTATACTAGTAGCACTGTACCTAAATATGTTTAGTTTCATACTGTTAATGTTAATATGTGTTTTTTCAAAGAAAATAAAATTGCTTCAAGTTCAAAATAGGAAAATCACGTCGGTACGAATAGCATTATCTGACACTTTGCAAGAAGCTCTTCGAAGCACTAAAGAGTGTTTATATCAGCAACATCTAGAGATCGAATCTAAAGCAAAACATAAGCAGTAACTAAGCCACCAGTTGTTCCAAATGCGATATGTAAATCAACAATAACACAAATTAGGGCTGGGACCAAGGAACCGATACCCATATCGGTATTAACTGTGATTGTTATTGGATCACAGATGCTGGTAACAGCTACACAAGCCCCATGTATCGTACTAGTATTCCGTGGTTACTTTAGATAAGTCTCTGTGAATACAATTCAGATAAGGTTTATCAATTTCCAATTTGCTAAAGACACCACTAGTCTACGGTCAGAATTTTCCGAGATATTAGTGTTTCAAGTTTGACAGCTGTCATCAAAAATGAAATGCTCATCGAGACCTTTGACTTTGCTAAAGACACCACTAGTCTAGGATCAGTATGTTATAAGGTATTGTCAATTAACTTTTGAAATATTGAAACATATTTTTGAATGATTTAAAGTATTTTTATATACATTTAAAAACAGTGTATTAGCAAAATTAGAATTCACATTTCTCAGTCAGTAACTTATTTCGGTAACCTTGATCGAGTGATCATTTCGAAATATAGCAATTTGTGTTTACTGCTTAGTTCAAGGTGCAATTGAAGTGGAAATGTGCCGGCCACATCGCTTGAAGAACCGATAACCGTTGGGGAGTGTAAGTTCTCGAGTGTCGACCACCTGGTGTACCTGGCCGTCGCTCTACTAGGTAGACCGATGACCTGGTTGTCGCGAGGATTCGCTGGATGCAGGTGGCCCGGGACCGGTCAATGTGGCATACAATGAAGGAGTCTTATGTCCAGCTGTGGATGTTTCCGTCTGATGATTATGATGAACCCAATTTTTCATGACAGCAGAACAGATTAGGATAAAAGTTTAGCTAGATAAGTTCTCAAGTCGACGTAAAGTTTACAGATAATAGACAATTACAAATAACCTCGCAAAAGTATTCCAAATGAATGCCAAAAATCAGCCGGATTTCAAAAGGGTTTTGACCCATCAGGGATGGCCATATCAAACTAACCGCGTTATTCGCTATAACAGCTGTAAAAGTAACAGTAAGTGCGCGGGGGCTGCATAAAATGTTAATAAAATTATACAAGCACTTTGGAGAGCGGCCTAATAGCCCAGCCGACATACGACCGGACAATTAATTTTTTCTATACAATATATACGAAAAGAACGATTTTTCGTCGTCAGCTGATTGGGAGATAGCGTGTTTGGTTTGGTAAGAGTTTTTAGAGATGATTTGTGATGGAAAATAAATGCTTTAGTTCAGTAAAGTCGTAACAATTAATAGTAATTTACTCGTAATAACTTTATTTAAGGTACAGTTACGTTACAGTGCAATATTGAAGTGATAATAAACGCGTTGAAAAAACAACTAAAAACAGACTTTAATTGCCTTAAAAATTTGTTTTTGTTGATTTTCTCAAAGAGCGATCAATCAATTTCGATAAAATTTATATGGGACCACCTGTAAAGTATGCTCCACATTTTTTAAATCAAAATCGGTAAAAAAACACGCGTCAAATTGAGTACCTCCTCCTTTTTTGAAGTCGGTTGAAAAAACACTTGTGACTAATTACAAGAAATTGTTTTTCTTGTAATTAGTCAAAAGAAACCTATTTTTGTTTAAATTCTGATTGGAGAGTTAATTTTTACTTTGCAAGAATTTGAATTAGTTTGATACTTATAAGAAATATATACTTGGAAAATATATCTTCCGACATTTCCAGAATAAATATTATATAGCTGAAGTTTAGTTTATATGGTTAATCTGTTGAAGAGATCTTTAAAATAATAAAAATAAATAAAAATCAATCATATTTATTAGAGAATAGTCCACGAAATGACTAACACTGATACGGCCATTAGGCATACAGTGCCAAAGTGAACGCATGCGCAAGTTTATTTATTGATGGATTGTACGTGATATATCTGTCTTGCCCTCATCACCTCATATTCTATCTGTCCTAGAAGTCTAAATAAGGCACCTCACCTCGCCCCCTCACTAGCAACGTTGCTAAATTAACCAGATTCCATTAATACAAGTTGGTTGCTTACTTTACCTTTTTCATTAGTTTTTAGAGGGTGAATGTGTTTTTTTAGGGCATCACGCTCACTGAAGGGTTTTAGCTTTATTACACTTTAGTTTGTGCCTGTCATCAGAGCGGGATGAGAATGTTTATTTTGTGTTTCCGTTGATATGACTCTTTGTTGATTAATGCAAAATTGTAAGCAGTATGCTACTGTTCACAATCTTTCGACAGTTTACAATCTCGCGAGATAGATTATAATCTAACATTTACATTTATATATAACCTGAAAACCTAAGCAAGGTTAAGTAGATAAATATCTAGTATCATCAAAAACTCAACTCAACAAAAACTCAATATAATCTCACGGTCTTTACTTCGCCACCCGTTTCCATAATGCGACAATAAAATTATACTTTGGCACCGCCGTGGTGTTTCCCCACCCTTTAAACCGCAATGCGGGAATTAAATTTTATAATGTTTTCGGTTGCAATCTTTTGATGGTTAAATTTTTATTCCTTTTAAGGCCTTAAAGTAGGCTATAAGTTTTTATTTGTAAGTACCCGAGTTGCTTCTTAAAGTGGCTTAGAAATAGCACCTACAGAGTGAGTTCTCACGTGACAAGTAGAGAAAATACGACAACCGCCTCCGTGGCCTAATTGTTACGCGCTTGTACTATCAATTCAGAGGCTCCGGGTTCGATACCCAGTGAGACTTACTATCGGAATTAGGTTTGGTTGGTGGTAGGGCATTTTCTATCTCCGCCTGGCTAGCTATCGCCTTATTACCTATGTCTGACGCCTAACAGCAGTGTATATAGCACTTTTGTGTTTTGGTATGAAAGGAAGCAGAGCATTAGCGTCTGCACTTGGTGCATCTCATCTGATGGTAAGTGATGATACGACCGTTGGCTGTTTCCGCGTCTAGACTGATGGGAATTTTTTCCCCAGAAATTCTGTTACTCATAAAACAGTTTGGAGTCTACGCAGTTGTTTGAGTAAGTATGCATTATTTTAAGCATGCTGTGTTTCATTTTAAGTAAGAAAGCATGTTTCAAAACAATGGTTTTTCATGTGTTCTTTGTAAGGGACGCTGCCTTCCATAAATAAAACTTTTGGGAAGAAAATTCTTAGCAGAACAGAATGGAACAATTTTAGCTGGTCCACTGATCGCTTTGCTGGAATTGTCCCTTAATTACTTTTAGTGTGAAATTATCTCGGATGTGAAAACGATGAAGAATTCGAGGAAACAGAGAAGAAAAGAAAAGAAATCCGAGTTGTGATAAATACAGGAAGTGACTGGGGAATTCGGACCTTAATTTATGCCCCGGCCTAGTTTTACCTGTTTGCCCACCGTATAGTCGGACCCATAAACCTCGTCCATCTCACTCGCACAAAAAAAACTATAATAAAAAAGTTATCTACAAAAAAAACTTTTATTTTACGACCGAAACAGTCCCATCCTTCCGGTCCATTTGAGGAGAATCGTAAAACTATAGCCCTGCAAGCTTTATACCTACGCGTGGTTTAGAATAATTTATATTCAGCAGAAATATATATGACTGTACACGTAACGACAGTATTGCCGTATAAAAGTTAGAGGTTTTCGGGCCATAAATTAGAATTTGGCAGGTACACTCGAGTACAGAAATATGTATCCACTTTTGAACCATGTCACATTCACCATTAATTGAAATTCCCTTCAACACACTGCGTGGGAACAAGTGTGACATTGTATAAAAGTGGATACATATTTCTGTACCCACACATAAAAGTTAATGCACCAAGAACAGAAATGTATGATCGATTATTTTTTTCACATAAATTGACTGTAATTTCTTTTAAATTAAGAGTATCTTAAGGCTGAATAGATCGTTTTGCTCGTTAAAAATACCATAATCAAAAAAGCAAGCTAAAGAATTTTTACTCATTGGTGGATTTTAAATCGAGTCATTGCTGCTTGCTAGCCTTTTAAAATGGCGATTTAGGTCTCGCTGTATCCTTTATTTGAAACTAACTTTTGCCCGCAACTTCATCCATGTGTACTGGAAAGTACCCCACGGTTACTTTTCTAATTGGTATAATGAGTAAACCATGTCCTTTTACAGTTCTTAAACTATCCCTATGCAAAAAATTAATTCATTCTGAAGGGAGGTGAAACAAACTCCCTTTTGCATTTTAAAGGTTAGTAAAACTGAGACGCGATTAAAATGTTATATTATATTACAAATGCCTATGTACCTACCTATAATAGATAAATAAATTTAAAAAATACTAAGGCCAGACGTCACTTTAGTTGCAACTGACAGCATGAGAGTAAACGGTGCTGGAAAATTCTATTTGCCCCCAGTGATGACGAAATCAACAAAAAAATCTCAAAGCCACTCAGAATTTCTCTACGTATTAAAATCAACGAACCGTATTATTATAATTTTACAAATATGTTGACTTACCAACTGTGAATCACTGTGATCACTTTCAAGTTTTTAAGATATCCTTTGAGGCACATACCTGAAAATAAAATAAAAAACATATGAAACATGTAATTCGACAATATTGTTCCAGTAGCTTTTTGTCCTCTTCCACCCAACAGTAACCAAGGCTTCAGAGTTTAGCCAACGAAAACCATGATGGGCAGCAAACATTTCAAATATATTTACGATTTGTAAGGTAATATCAACCCAAAAACACGGTTTCACACGCAAACATTGTTGTTGTCCTTGAAAACCACTTTATCTCCACTATCCTAAACATACTGATTATGACATCTAACCAGTTACGCGCATTTACAATTGTTTCAATAAATAAAAGCTTTTAATTGAAACGGAACAAAACAAGGCACTAAATCAAAAATTGTAAGACAGCATTTGTCAGATGGAAAAGGTTACCATGAAAAAAAAATCAAAGACAAATTTTTCTCTTTCTTCTTTCAAGAAGTTCTCAATAAAATGTATAATGTGTACATTTTATCGCTTGTATTGAATACTGGGCCTTGGTTCCAACACACAATTCGAAAGAATCCAAATGCCGACTATCTCAAACCCTCTACATTTTGCATAATTTATATAACAAAACCGTTTGTAACTTTTTGCACTATATCACACACCATTTAAAACTGTACTTTGAATACAAATGCTAACAGATATAGGCTGACCGTTGAACAAATTCAAGCTTCCTATGCCAAGCCACAAAAAGAGCAAACAAATCATGGCCCTTGTACCTGTTCTAATATTCCGTGACAAAGGCGGTGTACTGGTGCAGTGGCGTGTTACACAACAGTAAACATTATTTGTGACTACCACTTGTGGATAATGAAAATATATCTTCCATTATGTTTATCACATGCACAATATTTTAAGTGGTAAACTGGGATGGGCTAATAAAGTGCAACAATAGCATTGATATTATATGATATTTACTTCATTTAACGTTCCTTTCTGTAGGCCGAATAAACAAGCTCAAAGTCACTCAGCGAGCAATGGAACGAGCTATGTTCGGAATGTCTCTACGTGATAAGATCCGGAATGAGGAAATCCGTACACGAACGAAGGTCACCGACATAGCTCGACCAGTCAATGAGCTGAAGTGGCAATGGGCAGGCCACATCGCTCAAAGAACTGATAACCGGTTGGGAGTAAAGGTTCTCGAGTGGCAACCACGTACCGGGAAACGTCTACCAGGCCGTCCCCCTACTAGATAGACCGACGACCTTTAGAGTTGCAGAGAGTCGCGGGATGCAGGTGGCAGGAACGGTCGGTGTGGCGTATGAGGGAGGCCTATGTCCAGCAGTGGAAGTTTCCCGGCTGATGATGACTTCATTTAACATCAAATTACTCAACATCAAGTTTTTAGTATTATTTTCTACTATCATCTTGTATTTTCAACTGTATTCCGAAGGTACGCCCAAAGTTTTCACGTAATTATCCACCATTTTACTTTACTGCATTTCAAACTAACCGCATGACGTGTGACATCGGTAATGCGACGTGCATTTAGTTTAAAAATGTACATTCACTTGGGTTACTAAAGTTTTTAATGTAACAGCTTTCGACATAACAAATAAATAAAGTAACTAAATCACGGAGAAATGCACGAAAACTGCATTGAAAAACTATTTGGACCACGGATTTGTAAATAACGCGTGGAATCTCGTTTGATAATGTGTGAGGTACAAACGTGCGCTGCATATTGACGCCAGAGTGTCTGACATTTGGTGTAAGTTTGACGCTTTTGCCCATCTCCTAAATTATAGCACTTAATATTGTTTTACGACACACACGAGATGAAATAGGGTGACCATACTCTAAAGCCGAGACCACACGGCAATAGATCAATAACATAACTACATAGGACCTAGTACTATCATTGTCGCAGTTTTTCACTTATGTAAATTTTCATAATACAATCGTAACATAGTTAAATTTTAAAATGATGATACATTCTACAAGCCATTGAACTACGGAAGCGACCCCATTGAACAGTACATCGATAAGGTTAGCTCCAACTGTGTTTCTCCATTTTCTCTACTTGTAGGGCTATTGTAGCTCGGGTCACCGCCCTTTGCTAGCACCCCTGCGGGTACGGCCCTGTTCAATAGCGACCCCTGCTGGCACAGACTTGTCCTAGAGCGCCCCCTGGAGGCATAGAGGCTGAGTTGTTGAATGAGGCAGCATGTCTGTTCTAGAGCGAACCTATGTTGTTTTCCTATTTGCGGGGACCTGGGATGTTTTAGCCTCAATGTTTTTACCCTACTGCTATGGAATGAGAAGAGTAATTCACATATAACTGTTGGAAACATAGATCAAAGGACCTACACACACTACTAATAAATTCTATTTTAGCATAAATCTGTGCCTGTAGATCTGTCCTGCTTTCTCACACGTAATATGATCAGTGTAAAACAAGACCGCTACCTTTTTATCAGTGCGTTTGTTTATACCTCGCTACTGAAAATATGTCAATAAATGCCTAATTCTCGTAGCAGTTTCTTTTTAAATCCCGTGTTTTAATAGTTTTTCTGCTATCCGGGACGAAGACAATCACAACAAATCAAAAATCATGAAAATATGTCGAGCCGTTCTCGAGTTATAGGTGTTTGAACAAATCCACCTTTGTTTTAAGATATGGTAGGTAAAAGAAAATTCTTAACTTGTTTATAAATCTTTGGCATTACTTACATGCATGTGTGGCCCTATTAAAATTCCTTTAAAAGTAAACTTCCGCTGTTTTACCTCTACGACTAACCATACGTAGGTTTATTTACAGGAGCCATAAAATCCAAATTAACACATAAAATTATGTTGCCAGCTAACGTGTTATGGCTAAATATTAAGGTAAACTAACAATTTTGGTCATAACGAACGTTAAACTGAAGTTAAGCGCTGGAAACTGGGTCAGGTTTGGATTAGGATTGCGATAGGTCACATTTACGTACCTCCAAGATTTAGGTTAACAACGGTTGCTCTTAAAAATATCCAACGGTGTAAAAAATTAACCAGAAGCCTCCAGCTGATGAGGCTCTGGCTATGATATATGAGCACAATACCGCTATTAACATTGCTGTTTTGGCGGCAGACTTATCACGTAAATATTTCTGAAGATCAACATACCAGAAGCTACATCTGCGTCTAATTCATCACTTCCATCAGCTCCAGCATTTCGTCGGTCCACCTAGTAACGGGGGACGGCCCGGTACACGTTTCTTGATACGTGTCCACTGGGAAACTCGTACTCATCAGTATTGTGTAGAACTGGCAGCCTCTTTATACCTTTTAGATACATATTGTCTTTAATATTGTTTTTGGTTTTGAGTGCGTTTATGTCAGTTTTGGAGTAAAGTCTTGTCTCAAGATAAAAGGTGGTTTTTATTTCGTCTTCGAGACTTCCACCATCGGTTACTGTCCACTCGTCGGTAACAAGTATATAGGGACGTAGATATAAAAATTATTTATTAATAACTTTTACATTATAATATCATTTCCATTGTCAGACGGAACACTTACGTTAATATCGGTCTTTTGACGTAAATTATGTGCTAAATATTTAATAGGACGCTTGTTTAGAGATCGATAGGCAGGTACGAAAGTTGTACAATCTATTTATAATATCACTAGCTTTTGCCCGTGAATTCGTCCGTGTAAACTTAGCAAAATATCCCATGGAAACTACATGCTCGATCGGGGTAAAAATTAGCCTGTTTCCTTTTATGGCCCGTCAACTATCTATAAAAAAATTAAATCATTATGACTCTTCGTCACGAGAAGAATGAAGGACAATCAAACAAACTCAAAGTCATTAACAGACGCATAAGCCCGCCGCTGAACATGTGTCTCCTTCGCAGATCGCCACGATAAAAGAACCTTCCATGACCCATTACAATAGCCAAACCAAATTCCCAATTCCAATTTAAATCCCACGGGAAGATATTAAGACTATTATAAAGCTTAAACCACACAGCTAAGGTTATTAGATTAACATAAAACTAACAAATTACGAAAATTATAGCAACTTCGACAAATACGGACAGGGTCTCACAATAAATTATCGGTAGCCATTGTCGAAAGGCAATTGCATGAAAACCATGTTTTATTAACATCGTATATTCAAAGCGCGTGCAGGACCTATTAGTTATTCCGTCGAGATTGCACTATTCAAATGCAGTGTTAGCTGTGAATGCACCGTTATTTAGTTGCACTATAATTTTGTATTTAGTGTTTAGTTAAGTTAGTAACCGAAATGCGAGTTGAACAAATTGAAACGTCAACGTTTTACATTTAAAACTTCGAAATATGAAAATGCTATTATTAATTGCGTAAAAGCTGTCTGAAAGCCGTTCAACCCACTAGATATTCAGTGTTGGGTCTCATTTCCTCACTACCCATAACAGATAAAGAGTGAATGGGTAAGCAACAGAGCATATCGCCGCTCAACTCGACTTCTATAGCTTTTTTTCTCGATTTATTTATTAGAAACTGATCATGTGCAAAGATATAGAAATTCCGAAGCTGTCAAGTTAATATTAAACTTATGACAACTTTTTTAAAATTTTGGCGTTCCAAATTGAGTATTTAAATAGCACGCACACTACGCTCAGGTTTTGTAATATAATTACTGTATATTTTATCCGCAGCACAACTCACTTGGCCTTCATCTCACTTGATGGTAAGTAACGATAAGGCCTTTGGATGGTAAGCGTGCGCACCCAAAAGCCTGAAGCTAATGGTTATGAGGCGCTGGCTCGGCTACCTTTTTTTGGCGGCAGACTTAGGTAAAATGGTAGTAGCTAGCCAGGGAGAGAAAATTCCTTACCACCGACCAAACCTAGTATCAGCAGGTATCAATGGGAATCGAACCCGGGACCTCCGGTTTGCTAATCCAAGCATGTAGCCATTGGGCCACGGAGGCGGTTATTCTAACTGGTAGTGTAAAGCAAGGACGTAGCTCAGGGCGCAAGAGGTACTCGTATGGGGTTCGAACCAAGGAAAAGTTCCGCTAATAACTATATTCTTCATAACCAACTTTATATCCAAGCAGCGGACACCTCGAAGTCCATCCTCGAACTCTGACAATCTCACTATTATGCGTTCTAAATTTAAAACATTCAAAATCAAATATCCCGCCAACCAGCATACGCAGCCACGATTATAACCATGTAGGCCGACTGCTCTACAGTAGGTAGGTAGTATGATAAAGTTTGTAAAATTCCTGATAAACTGTTTTTTATTTTCATTATTCCTTTTCTTATATGGTCTTCAAAACATGTTAGTTGTAAATGTACAATAATTAAACTGACAATATTAAAACCATACATGTAACAATTTTGTCTTCAAATGTACTTGACATTTCAGGTACAGTCGGGCACAGAGGTGCTAGTGAAGCGAGTGTGGATTTTAATTAAATTAATTAAAAAATAATGAGCGAGCTCACCTTGTTTAATTAAAAAGAGCGGACTACGGTATCTGTTAGGATGTGTTTTTGTAGGAGTACTTGTAAATGAGCTTGAAGAATGCAAATGTTAGATTAATTACAAGTCAAGCGAAATTTTCGAGCGAAAGCTCGATGTATGTTCATTTGTTTCTTGCTAGAGTTATTTCAGAGCATTAGATATTTTCAGAATCCTCTTGCATTTTAACAAGTTATAAGCTATATGACGTCACATAAACTTCAATATGGCGGCTTAATGTGGACATTAAGTGGGTGGGTAGCAACAAAATTTTGGGCAAAATCACGTGTTTATATCCAATGAAAGGTTTCCTTATGTAAAATTTGACACATGCTAATATCGAAGAAAAAAATTAATATTGCCGCTAAAATGGCGTACTATTATAATTTTTTAACTTAGTATTTTTAGTCAGTGAATCAAATTATTGATTTAATGAAACGTAGACAAAATACAAATAATATTTTTCTGTTTTGCATCACTTAAGATTAATAATAATAATAAATTCTTTATTTCAGATATACATCGAAATAAATATAATATAAATAAATAAATGTATAATAATAGATATAAATCGATTAGAAACGGAATATATCTAAAACTGTGAAACGATATTTTATATTTCTCGTGCTATTTAATTCTACCCTTCAAAGTAACTTACTGCTACTTACTAGAGAGACGACACTAAGACAAATTTTTTGCAACACTTTTTTGAAAAAAATAATATAAAAAAATTACATTCTCCACAACTGATAGAGCCTAGCGAGTTGCAGACACTTCTTCCATATAGATTGGCTGCTCTATAAGATACGTAGTACATTTACTACTCAACGTTACCGCAAAAAGTAGTTTGAAAATATATAATAATCTAAATGAAACATTATAACTTTGCCATGAATTCGTTATTTTATCTTAGAACCCGATAATACCTCGCACTTAACATAACAGAGCGAAAATTACAAGAACATGGAGCAAACTCGAATTTAACACAAATAGCTAATTAATAATTCAAATATTTGTGTGTCGGAGTGTACGTAGGCGTGTTATGTGTGTTGACACGGCGCTAACTAGTGCGATGTTTCTGACGAGATATTTTAGCTGCGACATTGTATAAAGTCAGTTTTGAATTGTGTTACTATTGAATTAAATTATTTTTTTAAACTCTACGCAATAATTACACGACTACCAAATATCTTTAACAACCGCCGCAAGGAAACTTGCTTTCACGTAAAAAAACGCATTAAAATTGTTCCATCCGTTCGCGAGCTACGATGCCACAGACCGACACCCCAAACCACACCATTGGCTTCAAACTAATAACAACCCTCCTTTTGTGTAGGGGGGCTAAAAATAAATGGTGACAGCAATGACATGATTTAATTTGACAGCTGTCATTTGATTTGGCCGTAAGCTTTTATTTAGGCACATCAACCGAATTTCATAACAAGTTTAGTGTCTCATGATATTGCCTATTCGAATTTGACAGCTGTCATTTTAAAATAAGATCTCATCGCACCTTTCATTTTGGTCCAGCCAAGACTTATATACGGCTAAATATGTTCAAGTTATGGCCATTTAAAATATGACAGCAGAGCTAATGAAGATCTCATCGAGACTTTTAGCTAGCTATATTTTCATCTAGCCCAGCTGGCAGTTCGTCTGAGTTTACTACAAAAATAATTTGAAGGAAGCCTTTTACAGGGATAAAACGAAACCTGTAGCACCTCTATCATAGACCACGCGTGTGTCAAACATTATATACCTCGTTGTTGCTTTTTAGCCGTTAAAAGGCAAACAAGACCGTCGAGGGCGCGGCGATAAGCTTTTCATATATTTTCGCTTCCCCAGCTGCCATGGCGTTGCTGTACCACCGCTCCGGCTACTGGCATAAGCGCATTAGATTGACATCCTGCTCAATCACGGATTATAACAACCAGAGTAAAGGGCGCGTATAGAGCGCCGAAATAACCAAAATACTCTTCTATTTCAATCTTATCTGACAGATATCTTCCTTAAAGGCCAAATTATCTGTGGAATTTGTGCTAATACCACCTGTACACACGCCGGACAATTTAAACAAATGTCGTGATTTCATTTACTATTGCCATACATCGATCGTATGACGTTTTTATACACACGCAGCTGTAAGTGAATTTGCGTGCGCCGTAGTACCAATCCTTGAGCGGGTCAGTTTCTACGGGGAGAGGTGAAGTATCGCGGATCGATGGGAGGCGGTGAAATTCCGTTCTCATTCGACCGTATGTTTTGATGATGATAAATAATAATAATAAAGGTCTTTATTAATGGCATTGCCCATATTACAATACATTGCAGGAAATGAAATTAACTAAACTAAATTAAATTGAATATATTTTGATGATTTTGTTTGGTACAGCATGCTTCAGAGGTCCCTGGAAAATCAACAAAAACCATGTGATATTTCTATCTCTAAAGATGAACATTTTAAGGATGAAACTTGAAGACTTTTAGGGCAGTAGAAGCCGGCTTCTTTGAACGCATTAATTATAATTATATGCTAATACATCAAGTTACATGGACCATTGTGTATCAGTACACAGGTATACAATTTAGTGATATTTGATTTAGTTGAATTATTAAGCGGTCTCTTTCTGTTAGATTGCTTTATAACAATGCGCTCGTCTGTGTGTGTGTGAAATAGTAAAATACATTGGCAATATACCGAGAGATGTCGCTATCTGATGGGATCTTTTCTAAGGCTGGTATTTCCGTCACAATCATATGCAACCGCTGCCATTGCGATCGGAAATCAAACAGGTATAACACCGGAGCGATTACCGTAAAATGCCTTTAAAATAAACGTGACATCCAAAGGCATTTCATTTCCATCTCCTGAAAGCGTATTGTGCTTGGAACATGCTTTGTTCCTCTGAGGCATTGTTCCTCTATCTCTACCGAACACAAAGGATAGAAAAATTGGCTTTCTACAGGCTGATATTAATTTATTTCCATAATAGATCTTTGAGAACCTTTATTATGTAATTTGATTTATTTTTTGTTTCGCGTGCACTCGGTTCTGTTGCTCGTAATTAATTTCTGTACTTCCTCAATTAAAGGCTTCTTGGCACTAACCTTTATAAATAAAGGTTCTTTATTACCAACGATTTCGTTAACTTCTTTAAAAGTGTTCGTTATTACGTACTCGTTAAATTTAAAAATGAACTTTTTGTACAAAAATTGTTGAAGTAATTTAAAATCTGATTCGGATTAAATCTGATAATTTTAAGGATATTGTTATATGCCATTATAATATGTGTTAGTTCACACGTTGGACATAAGGTACCACAGCGAGGTACTCTAAATATATCAGACCATCTTTCAGTTTGCAGCTTGAACCCTTAAGGCGGCTCTATGACCCAATCAGTTCGGAATTATCGTTCTTTTAAGAGAAACTGTGAGATTTGTAGACGTGGGAGAAATACTTATGAATGTTGAGGATATTATCTGTGATAAGACAGACGTCGAAACCCGATTCATAATGCTTCTAGATACAAATAAATCACAAAGTAACCTCCAAAACGGTAATATGTCGGTTTTTAAACAAACTTTACTTTGTTTACACTCAATTAAACTTCATGAAACTAAGATCAAAATCAATGATAAGTTTCGTAAGAAGTTGATAGCTGTAGAATTTTTTCTCTATCTTAAAGTCTTATACCAATATTTTTTAATAAATTAATTGAGACAAAAAGCTATCAAAATCGACGAGAGTCGATATGGCGCGCTGTTTCTTACCCTTTCGCCCTTACTTGTTATTATTAGTGGGGAAGCGAGGTAATAAATTGAATTTCTCGTAAGTCACTGAACAGCCTTAAAGGTGAATTTGTTATTTAACTGATATTCATTACTCACCTTTTCCTTATTTCATAATTTAAAAAAAATTGAATACAATTTCATTTAATTTTGAACAATGATATCTAGGTGTCCATGAATTAGCTCATCTCTTTCTTGAAATCTGTTGGTTTTATCTCCTCCAGCAACCCCAACTTGGAGCCATCAGAAATAAACAGACCATGAAATTTCTACCTCCATAAACTGCTTAATAAGAACACCAGTAAAACGCTATCAAAACAAATGACTTTCCATTCCAGTTAAGGTCAGAAATGTGCCCCATTCCTAGAGTAATTCAACTCAGGACATAATAGTTGTAATTTGGGTGGCAAAGAGATTGTATTATGTAAAGGTAGTTCAGTCCGCAATATTCACTGAGAAATATTTAGAAAAAATTGGTTGTCTTTAAAATCGGTTTACGGACGATAATTTTACGTGATAACTTGATTGTTTGATCACTCTTTATTTCCATCTTAACTTAAATAATTAACTTGAAAACAGCTAATAATAATAAGTTAAGTATAAGACGGTATATATACTATAATATACTATAATTACTATATTATATACGATTTACCGTATCGAGGAGTGAACCAATTCCCTTTTGGTTCTGACGGAAGATCAGCGCTGCAGCTCTGTCTGCAGCATATGCTGAGTCAGGACCAGTTCGTCAGAAACACAGATCACAGGATGCGGCACTTACGTGACCAATGTCGGGTGATGTTGTCTTGTTTATGTGTGTGTTTGTGTATATTTCTGTTTATGTTTCTTCTCTGAATCTGTGTTTTCTGTTGAATAAATGTTATATATATCTATCAGAGGAGGTTCTATCTTTAGAGGAGGCCTTCACCTCTACAAAGGAGGGTTCTTGCAAATTAAATACATAGATTTAAAATATCTTTATCTTTACTTTTATGTTTATTTTCAAATGTATGTAACACTAAACATAGTTAAGTTAAGTATATTTTTTATTTTTTTCAACTCTGTAACCTACCTTACATCTTCGCAGGAAATAAAAGGCTTTTTATTATTTATTTTATTTATATCTATCTATCTATATAGGGATCTCTTCCAGTCAACCAGTGTGAGACGCGTCACAACCGACCGTGCCTCTCTATCGCTTGTTCAGAAGAACAACCATTTTGTTTTTTTCCAACAAAAACAAAAACACGACCCATTTTACTTCAACCATCTCCATGTTAACCATTCTCTTTATAGATATAAAACCTCTCTGAGTTAGGCTTATTTAATTATAGAATAAATACAAATTCACAACATTTATTTCCTACCTTCAAAGTTCTACAAATGGGCGCTATTATTTTAACTTCTCCATAATGTTAGCCATTTTGTTAGGTTAATGGGCTCTGGATAGCGCTGAATATACTGATAAAGGTTTGCACTTGTCCTTCATCTCACCTGATGGTAAGTGACGATAAACCCCTGGATGGTAAACATGCGCACCCAGAAGCTTCAAGCTAACGGCGCTGTCTCTGCTGCCTTTCATACCGGAGCACAACAGTGCTATTAAAACCGCTGTTTGGCGGCAGACTTAGCTTGGTGGTAGCTAGCCAGGCGGACATAGCAAATACCCTACGAACAATCAAACCGAGTACATAATCAAATTGGCACCCCCTCTGCGAATCGAATCCGAGACCTCCGGATTGTAAATTCATGCGTGAAGCCATTAGGCCATTGTGGTGGATTGACTTACGCATTTTTTAAATATTCGTTTGAGATTTACATAATATCAATCTTGTACCATTATTTGATATTCACAAGTTGCAATTTTTTTATATTAAAAATCACCTATTGGTATATTGGCCCTTTATCGTTCAAGTGGTCAAGTCTCCTTGAATAACCACTATCTCTTCGTAAACATGGCACGAGGTGCTTAAGATTTAATTTCCGGCTCTTCTACCCCATTTCTTGGTTTACAGTAATCTCAACCCGGCAGCCATCTTGTATTTGTTTGTATGACTGTTGGCTTTACGGCAGACTAGCGTTCGTCTGCCTGGTCTTCATAAATTATCCTACTGGAACTACTTGATCAATCGGGATAGAATGTAGCCAAGTAGTATATACAAAAAATCAAGTCATTCTGTCAACAAACAAACTTACTTTCCCATTTATAATATTAATATGGAAGCTATAACTTTTTTCCACACCGACTGTCTATTTTTTAAGTAAACGAAAATTTATAAAAATTTTCATTAACATACTAGTACCATATACGACAAGGAATCCCTTACGCAATTATCCAGTTCCCTCTCCGTTTTTCCTACGACAAAGCAATGCAAGTGTAAACGTCTTCAAACATATTGCCGCCTCCCTCACCCCCCTTGTTTGTGCGGCAGTTAATGAAGGAGGTACGACAAACAAAAAGCTCAAATGAAAACCCCGCCAGCGATGTTCTTTACTCTTTCCCATTTCTAGGGGTCCGCAGGTGTGTTCTGAAAACTCATTTATATTTTTTTATTGTCAGAAAGCACGGTTACACATATTGTTAGTATGCACTTTAAAACATCTCTAAGTGTATTTTGTTCGACTATAAATCGTAAACTTGTGAAGCTAACTTAGTCGTGATAGTTTTCCTTTTTTTAAATTTATTAATGTCAAAATCACTTTAAAACTATGTTATTTCAAATTACATGTCTAATGAATTACTTATTTACAGAGTATTTATGTAAAATGGGTTTTGTATCTGAGCTTAATCTAATCTGATGCTACGTGCCGCCTCCGTGACCTCATGGCTAAATGTTGTATTCACTCGGTTTGGTTGGTGGTAGAGCATTTTACATGTCCGCCTGTGTAGCTAAAACCATGTTACCTAAGTCTGCCGCCAAACAGCAATGTTATTATAGCACTGTTGTATTCCGATATGAATGGTAATAAAGCCATCGCCTCATTAAGGTGACACTTCTCGCTGCACGCTTATCATCCAATGGTCGTATCGTCGCCAGCAGTGGACGTTTCCCGGCTTATGCATAGTTAGATGAACTATGCATCAGCCGGGAAACGTCCACTGCTGGACATAGGCCTTCCTCATACCTAACCAGGTCATCGGTCCATCTAGTAGGGGGACGGCCTGGTAGACGTTTCCCGGTACGTGGTCGCCACTCGAGAACCTTACTCCCCACCGGTTATCCGTTCTTCGAGCGATGTGGCCTGCCCATTGCCACTTCAGCTCACTGACTCGTCGAGCTATGTCGGTGACCTTCGTTCGTCTACGGATTTCCTCATTCTGGACCTAATCGCGTAGAGAAATTCCGAGAATAGCTCGTTCCGTTGCTAGCTGAGTGACTTTGTGCTTGTTTCCCATCATCATCAACAGCCTATATATGTCCCCACTGGAGGGGCTCAGGCCTACTCTTCTACAGAGAATGTATGGACCATAGTCCACCACGCGGGCCCAGTGCGGATCGGCGGACTTCACATGCCTGTTCAAGACATGCAGGTTTCCTCACGATGTTTTCCTTCACCGTTAAGCAATCGGATAATGTACTTGAATTGAAAAACAACTCATAGGTACACGGCTGGATTCGAACCCGGTACCCTCAGATTGAGAGTCCGCGGTTTCCCATCATGTGTAGTCCAAAATTTGCTGCTAATTTTACTAACTCAATAACAACTGCGGAACCTCTAGTTTCTAATTACAAGTCGTGCTTTGCCAGTTTTTTCCTGCGTATTTCCAGTGCTCCCTTTGTTCGCGGTTGTAAGCTCGTTTAGTAAATACTGAGCTGTTTGATTGTGAGGCACCTTTGTCCGGGTTATTGCAGATGGTTGTTTAGCTAGCGGCTCGATTATGCCACGGTTAAAAAATCACGTGCCTTTGATATTCCTCTTTCGGATTAACGGGCATCTCTTTCGTTTATTTTTGTGTGGCATGCTTGTGTTGTGTTTCTTCCACATACAAGTGGATAAACACATATAGCTATACTTGTCACTCTTATAATTGATACCCATTGTTAAACGGAGACAACGTCATTTCAGGATAGACATCTGATGAGATCTAATTATGCATAAACCTTCTTAGGATATCTATCCTGCTTTAGTACACGAAATCTGAACGATGAAAAAGCAGGACTGCAACATTTATATCAGCACGTCATTTTTTACCTCGATACTGCACTATCTGTCAAATAATGACAACTAATCGCAAAAGTAAATTCAATAAAAAATTAATAAAAACTGCGCAATAATCATACAAAAAATAATGTATTACGTTAAAACTTAGAACTAAGTGGCCTTTCTCTGCTAAAAGGTTCACGACCGCTGGTCTAACTGACTGGCTGTGCACATTGATGAGTCCATTAATAAATAGGTGCCAAATCTAACGTAGAAATAGTTAAAATGTTCTAAATTCATTTTTTAATGTAAGGGAAATAATTAGCTAAATTAATTGAAAATATACGAATATTTATCATTACTATTAAAGTTATATTATGTCATTATAGCTAGCGTTAATAATAAATCGACCAAGTGTGAGTCGGACTCGCGCACGAATGGTTCCTTCGTCATCTATAAAAACGGCAAAAAAATAATGTCAGTTGTACGGGAGCCCCCTAAATATTTGTTTTGTTATATTTTAATTATTTATTTTTAAAGTGAATAGACAACTAAATAAACTATGAATATTTCAAGCGTCTACCTGTTGCCGTTATCAATATCAAGCAAAAATGAGCAAAAACGTTTGATGTATGGGAGCCCCCTTATATATTTATTTCATTCTGTTTTTTAGTATTTGTTGTTATAGCGGCAACATAAATACATCATCTGTAAAAATTTAAACTGTCTAACTATGATGTTTCATGAGATACAGCCATGTGACTGACGGACAGATAGACAGACGCAAAAAAATCGCATCAAAATCGGTCCATCAATCCAAAAATCCAAAAATAAAACACCCCCCTTTTTGCGTCGGGGGCTAAAATATCAATCTAAAGGCTACAAATCAGGCGAGATTGTTCCCAAACGGAAGCCGATTTTGGAATTTTTTTAAAAACCTGTAGTAATATTGAACACAATTGAGAAGCGTTCCAACAAGAAAACATAAGGAACAAATAAAATCACCGCACCATGCGAAGTTTGCAACATATTCCGGTAAAAATTTCAGATTCCCCTCCATGTTGAACTTGTTGGAAATCAAACAGCAACTTGCAACGGGTTTTATGCTAAAGTTTCAGAGTGGTGTTTTTACAGAGCACTTAGCTTTGAATATTGACGGAGTTTTAAAGCTTTGAAACCAGATTTTATTAGTTACCGCTTTTACAAGCCACTAGTGATTTTTGGGTAAACGACTTTATTAACGGGGCATCCTGGGATATACAATGGAGATGCTTACTGTCAAATTAGTTCTGCATAGAGGGCGCTGAGTGTATCTCATAACTTGTCATTTGTATATAACAAATATTATAAAATAAAAGCATTAATTTTATTAATTAACACAACTCTTATGCCCCTGTGACCGCATGGTCGGACTGCTCAGTCCGACTAATCGGACTACCACTAGTCTACGGTCAGTAATTTCAAATATACAATTAACATTAAAATATGTAAAAATATATTTTTAGAACGATATAAATTATTTTCTGCATACATTTCAAAAACAGTGTATCAGCAAAATTCAAGTGGTGAACTCGATTTTTTTTTTACCAAAAATAAAACGACGTCCATACTACATCTCATATTATTCTTGTCATCCTCACTGTTAGGTTGTTTAGTGGAGCCAACAGCGAAAAAGTTCTCGTATCCTGACAGTCGGACCACGCGGTCTCAGGGTCTTATGCTAAGGAGGTGGTATATTTAGCGACGACAAAAACGGTTTGAGTTTAAAAAGTACTACGTACGAATCATTAGTTTTGTTCGATCTAAGTTAAAATATGTATGAGATGATTAATGAATAAACTTATTATTATTATTATATTAAAGTCATATAAAAGACATCAATCACAACAATTCCTTTACTTTACTATACAGCAAAATTCTCCCTTATTTGTCTTTTACGACAAGACATTCAAATGATAAATTAAACCCGTACTTCCGTAGTATTATTGTATAAGTATTATTAGTATTGATTGTTTTAAATGTGAAAGTGCGGGTTTTGTCTACAGCGAACAGGTACTCGTAGTTCCAGTGGAAAATTCAGGGATACTATTTCATCATGAGCCGGGAAATGTCCACTGCTGGACATAGGCCTCCTCCATAGTGTGCCACATTGACCGGGCCCTCGGTTGCATCCACCGACTCCCGGTGACCTAGGTTTTCGATCCATCTAGTGAAAAATCGTATAATTTATTTTGAAACAATTTTAGCCGGTACCCTTTCAAAGATTGATTTTACATAAATATCTTGCCTAATTTTTAGTATAATTTACATTATATATCTACTCTCAATGACACTCAGCTCAAAATACTTTAGTTAAAATAACTATAACCACTATCATCGATTTTTGAACGTAAAAAAATTAGGCCGTGTACAGTTACTAGTCTTTAATATAAAAACGCCTTTCGTTCTAAACCTATGGCCTGTCTACTGCCATAGCAGATGCTGAGATTAGTCCTGTTTGACGACACATTACAACACAATGCCTATGTAATTACATTAATAATGTATTATTTTTAATTGCACCTAATTTATGTGTCAATTGCATTTTTGTATTGTGTTGTGTGTGTCTAAGTTAAATAAATATTTTTCTGTTTCTGTAAACAAATGAATATATCGTATCCATCCACATCAATACACCAGATAATGGCAAATCACTAAACTAAAAATAACATAGAAAATATGATTGATGAATGGATAAATTCATTAATATGCCTTGAATTCATATTTATGATCATCAAAGACTGAAAAATGTTCAAACATGCAACTGCATGTAGTTTATAGTTTCTTTAAAGCTCATCAATCGTTTAAACAATGTACACAAACATGTAAAACCATCTAGTTTTGTTGTTGTTATTGTAACAAGTAAATGCCTTCAAAAAGAACTGGAAACCGACTTCAATTGCCCTAAAAGTCGACTTTTACTAAGGCAAATTTAAGGTTTATATCGTTTTCTCATGGATGCCGTTGTCAGAACTGGACCACACGGGAAGCACCAGCTTTCAAATAAAAAAAGAATCACCAAAATCGGTTCACCCAGGTAAAAGTTCTGAGGTAACAAATATTTAAAAAAAGGTCCTAGTCCATTTTTTAATTCGGTTAAAAAGTATTAAATACGCAGTAAATACTTAATCCTCAAAAATGGCAACATAGAAATATCATTTACGTTTTAAACGCTTATACAAATAATTTCTAACGTCTGTTTTGCTCGTATTGAACCTTCTTTTAGGAGAACAGTTTATCAATACAGTAGAAGTCTACAGTATGTATAAGTTAATGCATACAAATCATGTTCTCTATAATCAACTTGTCACAAACTTTAACGCAAGTTTGAACCCGGAACCCGCGACCCGCTTGGCAACCAATGTCACGCTACATTCGTCGGCTCCACTGACTCCCTCATGACCGGGTACAAGGAAAGGGCGGGGCCAATCGAATCCAACTTTTGTACCACTAACTGCTAGAACAGATTTCGGTACCAGAATTGAACTTTTAATTATTTTAAAGCGAATAAGGGATTCAGATATTCAGTCAACGCAGTCAAAGAAACGAAGTCTGAATGCGTAAACGCTCCGTTCCGCTGTAGATAAGATCTAATTTAGCATAAACCTGCGTCTGTAATTGTATCCTGCTTTCACACACGTAATCCTCCGAATGAAAACACGAGCCAGCAGCATTTTTATCAATAAGTACCCTTACCCTTTTACTACACAATCTGTCAAAAACTGACAACGGTACCTCTAGGTTTAGCGTCTAATTGCAGCGCCTCTGGCGGCACGTTAATGAAGCTGTGATACAAATAATCCGACGTAACGTTAACGCGGTCGTATCGGTAAATTCACACTAGTGGTATGGATATGCCCATTGGCCCACGACCGTGAAAATTGGTAGAATGAAGGCAAATGATATTTTACGGGAACGAAAAAAAGGAATTCACTGTTACGTCTTGAAGGGTTGATCTGTTGCCCTTTATTAATAATCATGAAAAATAAATCGGTGACTGTTTGCAGTGCATTTACATATTGATAATTATCATATACATTAATGATATGATGATACTCGTACAGATTAGATTTAATTCAGAGTACCAAATTCCAAGCTTACAATAAAATATAAAAATGTCAGCGTGTACAGTGATCGTCAAAAATATTAAAAATGTCAAAAATTATATAAAATAAGTGTCAAACAATAATTAGAATGTGAAAATAGATTATGATGAAATCTATATTATTATAGATGCTTAAAATATATTTTGTAAAAAATGTTTTAATTTTTTAAAAGTGTGAGTGGATTCACGCGCGCCATAGCTTAGCTATCGAATCGATCCTTTAGCGGGTCACTTTCTTGCGGGGAGAGATGGGGTAGCGCGGGTCGGTGGGAGGTGATCAACGTCCGTTCTGTTTGTAGTACTTAGTCTAGCTCATGGGACCAGAGCGGTGACGTCACTTAGACCTCACACGTTTGAATTTAAGGCTTTCTCAGATAAAATGAATCATCACGAACCACCAACCAATACCCATCTAAAAGTTCAAACTGAACTATTTTCTTTTGAGTACCTATCGCTATTTTAGATGTAGCGCATGTGAAATTTTCAATGCATAAAAATATCATTTCTCTTATTAAGACATGTTTAGTTTATACATTCATTTCGTTACTTTATTCCATTTCGTAGCTGCAAGAACATCCTTTATATGGTACGTTGTCAAAAGAAAGAATTCATAGCATAGGACATTATTTCTCCGGGCAATAAGCTGCGGTTTTTGAATTTCAAATCAGGTGTTTAACATTTTATGTACCACGTCAAGGTTTATAGAGACAGTTTTTTAATTTTAAATTCATACAGCGCTGGTAAATTTTAATAAGTTTCCGAGGCTGTCCGAACATTTTACTTTCTGTCATTAATTCATATTCGCTGGCGAAACCTGAAAAATTATCAAAGGCACTGTGTAATTAAGTTGCTTATTATTTTTATATATAATCGAACGAACGATTCGAATATTTTGATCAGATTAATAATTTAAAAAAATGTGAAAGTTTATATTCTGCTTCAAAACAGCGTTGTATAAAACACAGATTTTTTTATCATTACGTCATCAACCTCGTTACTCAACACAATCTGTAAAAAACTGAAAACTATAGATATGGTGCGTTATTAAGATGATGACCTTCATGAAAAGTGCAACGTGAATCTATGAGTGAAGCTGAAGTCCAACAGTGGATTTGATGATGATTATGGTAGTGTATTAAAATTATAGAATTGTGTCATGTAACTCTGTAATTTAATTGTGTAAGGTACTAAGCTATTTAGATTCTCCATCCCTTTCTAAATACTTTAATAATGAAAGGACGAAATATATCACCTCGGGTTGTCTCTAGAGTATGCTAACGCAAGAACACTATTCAAATGAAGTTTCATCAAATTTTCGATATTAACAATTCAACGTTAATGAAATTTTGTAAAGACTTTCTACATACAGAAAAATACACACGTAAATGGTTTGTTAAATTGTGGTAGGTGATGATAAGCTGATGTGGCAATGGGCAGGCCACATCGCTCGAAGAACCGATAACCGGTGGGGAGTAAAGGTTCTCGAGTGGCGACCACGTATCGGAAAACGTCTACCAGGCCGTTCTCCTACTAGATGGACCGACGACCTGGTTAGTCGCAGGGAGTCGCTGGATGCGGGTGGCTCGGGACCGGTCGATGTGGCGTACCATAAGGGAGGCCTATGTCCAGCTGTGGACGTTTCCTGGCTGATGATGACACACCGAAATGGCGGGTTTATTAATACGCGGAATCCTTGATGCGGGTTCCACTCGCACTTGCCTGTTCTTCGTAATATAAACCATCAAATTGAGGAATTCCTCGCAATCGCTTTAAACTCACTCATGAATTAAATATGTGTGCACTTAATTTGTGTTAAATTACATTTCAAATACGTATTGTTGTATGCCAAAAGCGCTGACGTACGTTTATTAATGTTTTAATTTACATTTTAATTGACAAAGGAACGAAATTTGTATTTGTGTTTTGTTTATAATTTTTTTGTATTTGAATATATTTTTATTGAAAAAATGATACTTATTATTACCTGCTTATAAAAAATGTATCCCATAAGAGAACGCGGTAATGGCAATTATTCATTAAGTTGGTACATTTTTAGCGAGCTTATCTTAGCTTCATCCGTACACTGTAGATATTCCTACAGCTCGCACCAAGCGTTTCGCTTCCACATTTATCGTGCGTACAGCAAAGATATGGAATACACTACCGGTTTCCGTGTTCCCCGAAAGCAACAACTTGGGAATCTTCAAAAGAAGAGTAAATAGTCACCTTCTAGACCAACACGTAACATCGTCGACCTCATCGTCACTTACCATCAGGTGAGATTGAGGTCAAGTGTTGGTCTATCTTCAATTTTAAAAAAAAATCAGCAAAAATATAAATCTTTAAACGAGAAAGTGTGCTTGTTTGTTGGTGCTTTCTTTACGTCGTAACACAGAGTTGATATGTATAGGAGAAGTTAAAGGGTCGAAAAAGTACATAGGCTAGCGAAAGTAGTTCCCGTGGGCGAGTGGTCTCAACCACTCTTTGCTGGAGGCGAGCGATAGATTAAACATCAACTTAAAACACTGATACTACATGACTTCCCACAGGTCTGACAACTTTGCGTCCTGTTTTCGTTGTGCGAATTACCAGTTTAATCAATTCAAGCTTTACAACTTTCTAACGAGCGTCATGGCAGCTCAGTTGGTTATAGCGTCAGTCTTTGAACAATCGAGGTCTGGGTTCGATCCTGGCTCGTACCAATGAGTTCAAATTTGTTATTTGTAATTTATGTACGACTGATAAAAGTCATTACCATTGCCTTTTCGGTATTGATTCCCGCAAGGAAAACATCGTGAGGAAACCTGCACACTACTGAGAAGAAATTCAAAGGTGTGTGTGAAGTCTACCAATCCCCACTGGACCCACGTGAGTATGTCACATACACTCTGTAGGAGAGAAAGCCTGAGTACCTGCAGTGGGAACATATTGCAAAGACTGTTTATGTGCTTTTGTGAACATCACTCGAAACGTCCCAAACGTTACTATATCAATCGTTAATATATGTCCAATAAAATAATTCAAATCAACTTTTGGCATCGAATTGAAACGGAACTCTTTAAATTTGTTAGATAAATGTCGAAATCCTTTTCGTTAATTTAAACTTTTTGGTAACGAGGGTTCGACAGAATGTCCAACTTCACAGGGATTGCGGAAAATACCTTTCAATTGCCTCAAGTTGGAACTGGTTCACGCACTTCCATGATCTAATCCGTCGTTTCTCAACATTTTTACAGTCAAGAACCCCTAGATAACAATACTACTGTTAGGATTAATTTTAGTAACATCATTCGTAATTTATTGCATTGTATTTATGCAGTTGTTTTTGTTGTTTAGTCTTTTATTAATGCTTTAAGTCTAATTAATTATTAAAAAATACTACTAGTGTTTTGGTGTACATTCTCGTTTTTGGGACGTGCTGTGGAGCGTTTTCTTACGATGATTAGAGTATTCTTAAGGTAGTTATAATAATATATGTAATAGTAACGTTTGAACGCCGAATAAATTAATCACGGTCCATCTGAAAATCAGCGCTGTGATCGTTGGGTCACAGCATCAGGCTGAGCTGGTGCCGTTTTCCAGATTAACTTAATTTGACGGTAATTCTTTGTTATATTTTTTTTAAAGTGTCATGTCTGTTTCTTTCTCTTTATTTATTGTATTTATTTGGTATATGGAATAAATCATTTTCTTTATTTATTTCTAATTTTAAAATGTTTGTATTGTATAATGTATAAACATTTGGAAGAAAATTATATATAAATTGATTAAATAGCCCTTGATTAAATACTACGTTTATTACATTTGTTTTGTATGAGTTGACCAAATTGAGACCCTCAGGTCACATAATATTTAACAGTACGAGTACTCCGGGTAAATCTCTTCACAAAGACATTTAAATAAATAGCAAATCTTGTCACGTCACTATAACAAGCAATTCAGCTCACACGACAGTGCGCGCCTAAATTATTTGATCCCTCTCTATCGCGTAAATCTTTCTGAGGAGTACCTAGGGAACCAAGCCTGCACAGGTTGAGAAGCGATGGTCTCATGTAATGAGCGAAATTGGCTAAAAGATAAAAAGCTACGCAGACATCTCACTAACCATTCTGTCTAACGATTTTTTACGCGAATACTGGAAAAAACTAAACGAGGAAGTCTTAGTTCCTCGCATTTTATGAAATATATGGTTTTGGTTTACGATTTCATTTGTGTAAACGGAAATCTTTCATATTTCCTTTTACCGCAATCTTTTAAAATAGGGTTGTTCGATTTGTGAAGTAATTATCTACAAATAGGACATCGGATTATAATTTCGGGAATTGAGTATCATTAGTAACCGTCCAGCTTCGTAATGAATAACAATTTTCATTGTTATGTTCAAAACGCCATCTAGACAACATCGGCTATTGTTGGCTTGGCATCGGCTTTAACTGATGTTAAAGTTGTAGTATAGTGTATAGTGAAGTGATACTCATTTCCCGACATTTTAATCGGATGTCCTATTTTTAGGTAATTTATTACTAATTACTTATTTATCAAAGCCAGCTATTCTATTTTAAAAGTAAGATTTTTTAAAGGAAGCATCCTAAAAGAATTAATAAATAATTCCCGGTTAAATAAAATGACGCCTTTTTTGCACAGCGGCTTATCCTTGCCGTACAGCGAGGCAACAGCGCCAGTGTACTGGGCACCATGCCGCACGGACTAGCCCTGGACGAAGTGTTCACTTTGTAAATATACGTTTTTGTTTTTTATTATTATTATTGTACTTTTTTATTATTAGTATTGTATAAGTTTGTAATTGTAAATAAGTGACTTTCTATTCAAAATGTAACATACAATTTATATGTCCATTCATCAAATAAATATGTACAAAGCTAAGAAAATGACCGAAAATAAAGACTCTGGAAAAATTCCAAAAGACCAGAAGAAGAAGCGTCAAACTGATAATTTTTGATTATGTAAATCGTTCCTTGTTCACTGGTGAATTTACCATCAGGAGCAACTTCAGATATCTTAACATCAGGTGGCATTGTTACCAAATGTTAAAAGCGATCGTTATACGTGGCATAAAGCATACTTTACAGCTGTACTGTTACAGCACAGTCGTAACTATTTATCAAGTATATTACAGTACATTGTGTATATCGCTGTTTTACCTTACATTCCCTTAGGTTTTTTTTGTTTCAAATCTCACAAATGGTCCCATTAACTTAAATGGAGAAAGGTAGAAATGCACATTGATTTTTCTTTGCCGTAGAAAAAAGGGTCTAAGGACGTGTCGGCTGGCTAGAGTTTGGTTCTTTAATCACTTTTTAAGCGTATAGGGACATAATAAATAATATGTATTATATATTATAATTAACGCGTTCAAAAAACCTAAGAAATCGTATTAAACTGCCCTAATAGTCTTCAGATCCCCTAATGTTGAAGTTGAATCCCTAGAGGATATATTTCGTTTTATTGTGAGATTATCAAAAAACGATAAATCGATTTCGATAAAATTTATATGGTACCACCTCTGAAGTACGATCAACATAAACAAAACAAAAAACATCAAAATCGATTCATATTTTAAAGTAATTATAGTTTATAAAACTAAAACACGCTTTACGAGTGTCGTACTAAAAAGCTTGTAAATCCTAAAACAAACTTTATTGTCGAAATGGAGGACGGACCTGCTCGCGTCAACTAGGCTAGGCTTTTTATTTAAAAATTTCGTGGTGAGACGGTCGGCTGAGTTTGACGGCTTCACATATACACGAGTGACAGCGACGTCGCCCCAAGAACTGTAAATCAAACAATGGTCGGAGTCTGGATTTTAAACACATAACCGGTTATCAGAAGAAACACTATTTCGGACATTTATAATTTTTATTACAAAATAAAAACAAATCCAAAACAAAAGCATAAAAATGGAAAGAGATATTTATTTTCCTTTAGGCTGGCTGCTAATGAGAAGGGTGTGCTCGCTTTTCTGTGCATACCTTCTCAAATCTCATTTCGGATATTGTCACTGTCATTTTTTTTTCTCTACGTCGAACAGAAAACGCTCGGCGCTCACTCGAGTCGGTCGCGTCCACACACGACGCATCGTACGGGAAGCCCTGGACTAGGGTAAGAAGTAACCTCTGCCTTAGACTACCTGCAACCAAATGATTGCGAGGTGGAGTCACTCAACGGTAATTACCAGTCTCACTTTTGGATTTACATATGTATAAAGAGTATGGATTTATAAATCTGATAGATTTGGTTGAGCAGGGATCCCTAAAAACGAAAGCAATCTAGATATCCGCGAGAATTAAAGTAAAATTTCCTTCCGACCTGGAAGGCGGGTCACTTCGGCCGCGGGCAGAATCGCGTGCCAGCAATCTACTCCATCTGCCATCGTGCTATTGCTCGAGTTTTATAACGATTATTATGAAAAACTACCGCGTGGCTAGGAAACTAGCGGTACGAACGAAATAGTTCATTAAAACACCTTTTTGTTTGTGTTAGTAAAGAAAACGTCAGGTGTTCTTTAGCCAGTTTGGCATATCAATAAATGTGGCACACAGGTCAATCGATCACTACTACAGTGACGACCATAAGACACCTATTGTTAGCAGCCACAACACCAGGAGCGTCAGAGAGGGCAACTACGGGCAAAGGCTAAATAAATATGTAGTGCCAATAATATTTAATGAGCTCGCTTGGCTGAGAGAAACTCACAAAACTAGCAAAACAAATCTAAAGAGTAAGCTAAAAGAGATTTTTTTAGATAGAACTTAGTTAGTGAATAGCTTTAATGTAATAGAATTATAAAAGGAACAGAGCGTTACTCGCCAACAAACTGTTTTTCAGTTTGGCGGGAGATAAAATACTGTAAAGTGTAATATGTACTATGGAAAATAAATGCTTAAAAAAAAGGTCAACGGTGTCGTTACGCCAGCACTCGATGTTAGTGCCTTCTTGCTGGCAACACTTCCAATCTGTCTTCGATGGCGAACGGACATTTCCCTGGAGCTTGCGTGACTGCTATCTGGATCATTGAGTTGTTTTATTTATAAAAAATAACACACCTTACAGCTGTGTACCCAGGAAAGCGTGTCACTTATTATTTGGGTCAACTATCCGACTTTCTCGTTGTGTCAAAACGCGTGCTGTTGTTCATTTTGGATTATACTTTGCCTTCATCTTCTGCTTCTGGGTGCGCACTTTTACCATCCAAGAACTTATCTTACCATCAAGTCAATGTCTAAATCTTTATTCTAAATAGTAGTAGGTAACTTGTAGAGCTGCTATGTTTCGTCCTTGCAGGACATACGAAATTCCACGTTAAGATCAAACCCATCATACGTGACCCAAACATAATCTTTAACTGTTTTCTTGATTTTGTGAACGTCTATTTTGATCACACCTTCAGTCACGATTCCCGCTGGTTCTTGGGCCGCACCCCATCGATCACGCCCTCCGATAACGACTTAGTACCAACATTTACGCCTTCTCGAGCATTATAAGCGATAGGTTTATTGTTTTACATGATTCTTTTATGGCGCCCGTATTGGTTTTCTGACGTCTAGTTCTTTTTAATAACAGGTGAAAATACTCGTTGTATTTCTGATTTCATAATTTCATATATTACAGTTGAAATTTTGGGAAACTAATTCATGGGCTGTTATTTTTTAATCGCCTTAAATGGATTTTCCGTAATTACTAGTAGTTTGTCTTAAACTGCCTCCATGGCGCAGTTGAGCGTTAGACTCAGGAAGGTCCCGTATTCGAGTCCCGAAGGGGACATAGCTAAAAAAATCTTTATGATACTTTCTTCAGTTTGGTAAGGAGGCTGAATCGCCTGATTGTCTGACCAGAAAGATGGTTCTGTGTTTCATAAGGCACGACAATCCGTTGTTACCGGTTACTATCTACGACAGGTAGCCATGTCAGAGATCTATGGTGGCTCAACCACTCAGACACTATAGTTTGTGAGATCGGTCGATCGACCTTACTGCCTATATGATCAGCAAAGAGTGTCGTAGTCAACTGCATATATAAGTCCACTGTTGGACATGCGCATCCCTCACAGACAGGCACGTTAGACTTTCAAAAATTTCGAATGTTATTTTTCTTCAGTAAACTCAAAATTGTATGTAAATATTCGAAAACAAGTATCCTCTTTTGTACCATATCATATTAACTTATAATTGACATTTCTCTAAAAACACTGCATAGACACAAGAATGGGTGACTTTGATATGGTAGAAAAGTATATACTCGAGTGGACAATATAATTGAAATGAAAGATTTTAATATCGATATAAATTTATTTACATAATAAATAGCACACGGCAAGTATAAAGCCCGCGATGAATAAAACACTATAATTAAAAAATCCAACACGGATTAAATTACCTCCCTCACATTAATTCACAAAAATACTTGTTCCAGACGCTCACCAACTTTATAATTTTAATTACAGCACGTCTGGGGAACCCAAACAATTTATGTGGCATTGTTAAAAGTTCTTAAAGCGTGCGACATTTTATGCCTTATGAAAGTAAAATGAGCAAATCCAGAGCCATATAAATGAGAGCGTACGGGATTTAAAGAAGCCGCTCTTTGTTCGTTCTCTAGGGTTTTTCACATCTTCATACATGCATGTATGTATAAGGAATCTTCTTGGATATTTTCTCCTTAGCGTGGGGACAAACCTAAAGGCTAGAGTACCATACAAAATGTACCGATCGTGACACATCTGTCTACCCGAGCCGGTATCCCCGGAGAACGTGCTAGCCGGTCGGAAAGAGACGCGAAATATATACAAACTCCATATGTCTGAGAGAGAGAGAGATTTTGCCTCAGTACGCCTGCAGTTGGCAAATCAAGAAAGCCTGGCGACTGGTAAGTGTAACGAGATCAACCCGGATTCTTTTCTGATCTAAGTCATTCTAGGTAGATCAGAACAGAATCGATAGGTGCGGCGGGCCCTTCTATAGTTCTTCTTTGTGAGATTTTCTGTAGTAATTTTTGAGACACTTTTCTGAAAAGGAAAAACACGTCGAAGTCCAAGATGGACTCCCACACAGATGATTGCATACCACTATAAAATATACATCATACATAGATCGAGTAAAAAAACGACTAAACATAGTAACTGGAATATATATATGTCTATTAAAAAATCACTTACCGCTCCGTCCTATCAAAATCAAAATGTTTTATTTGCAACACACACAAAAACGTATTATTTATGTATATATTTAGCATAGATAACATTTATATAATTCAAACAATGTAATTCAAACAATTTAATCCAAAGGCCAAAGATGTTGTAATGCCAATTACCGTAATGGAGCAGTGTGTGAAGCTGGTGCCTGAGTAGGTTGCCCCGTGTTTCAGGACACCAGGTTCTCACCTCACAGTAAGAATGATTATATATATTATATTAGCATATGTATGGTATATGCTATAAAATATAAGTATGTATTTAAAACATGCTGGGCACCTACTACAAGATACCAAGCATTAGATACCGACCATTTTAAATCTGCTTAGAATTTAAATTTCAGATACAAACAATTTGTATCCAATCCAAAAATTCAAAACGAAACAAATATTGAAAAACGAAAAAAAAAACTTATTTCGTATCACTCTACAATGTACCTACTTGATAACGTTGGCATTTAGACCCATAACCGTAAGGTATCAAACTCAACTTTAACACTCAACACAGAAGAGTGATGAAAATGAACAAAATATATTATTGTTTAAAAAATAAAAGCAATTGTAATTAAACATTGTACCACGACATAATTTTCTAATATAAGTGAGCTTTACCGTTCTTTTTGAGATATAAACTCTTTTTGTTATCAAAGAAAGTACAAAAGTATGAACAAGTCTCAAATAATTGAATCCGGAATTTATTTGAGAATCCGATTATAAAAGCGTCCATATTTGAAGGCCTCAAAATTCTCCGTCAAACGGAATATCTAAAATACTTTCCCTAGCTTTGAATACCAGACAGATATTCTCGATCCAACTGAGATTTTAGATCCTTTACTACCATGTTTCTTCACCCGTGTTCTCATTTTGGTGACTTCAAGTAATTTCAATAGTTAGCTGTCATTTATTTTGAGATTTTTAGGGTTCCATACCCAAGGGTAAAACGGACATATTATTAAGACTCCGCTGTCCGTCCATCTGTCTGTCTGTCCGTATGTCACCAGGCACAAATACCAAACAACATGATAAAATAATTATTATCCCATACAACAAACGTGACTTTTTTTGCTCGTTTTTTCTCGATATTGACAACGGTAGACGCTTGAAATTTACTCAGAATATGTATTCACTTTAAAAATTAGTTAATTAATTAAAATGTTACGGAACCCTTTGTGCGCGAGTCTTCTACTCGTTTATATAACTTTATATGACGCTTCGTCCAAAAGTCCAAAAAAATTAATAGTAATGTAATGAATGCAACAATAATTCTTTATCTGTTTGTTGCTTTTTTACTAGTATACCGCGAAACCAATCTTGATTAAAGTTGGTGAGCACGTAGCAACAAGGAGCAGAGGACAAAGGAAACATATCGTTGTGTCCCTTTGAACGGGTGGGGTACACCCGATGAATAATCACACGTTGTCGAAGTCGCGGGCAATAGCTTTTGCAAAACTGAAACCCTGACCAGACATACTGTCCATGTGCAAATAAAAAACGGCCACTCAGTTGGAGTTCATTTTCCCGAACGCTTAACTAAGTTTGTTTGTACAGGTTTTTAGATGTTTAAAACACTAGATAGAGATTTCGACCCCATAATTTTGTGCATTTTTTAATAAAGATAAAATTATTTCAATGTGTGGGTCAGTATGTCCCATTACTATTGGCATTGTCGATAGCAATAGTTGCTGAGTAAATCAGCTGTGACACGGACGGTCTGAGAGTTAGACACAAGAGTAAGATAATATCTTACTTTATGTAGTATTTTATATGTAATTGGCCAATGTTTGTCTATATTACTGCAAACATTGTAAATGAAACTGACAGCTTTCCGAAAGAATTGTGCAGCTCTCCAGGCGCACATAATTTTCTAAAAGGAGATTTGGGACTGGAAAATGTACTAGTTAGTATTTGTGTTTTTATTTGAATAGTTTAAATTTTAATTTTAATTTTTTTTTCTTAAGAATATAAAATGAAGTAACTATTTTTCATCGGATGTTAGGAACCCTAAAAACATATAGGTATTTCGATTAACCGGAAGCAAATATTTCTTAAAGAACTTGAGGATTTCTAAAGGAAAATTCAGGCCTTTTCCTGTATTCGAATTGAAATCACGTGTCTTCTGAAAGCTATAAATTTTTTCTTGACTATACTTCGCCATCAATTGCCACCATATGCCGAGCTTCCTTGACAGGATATGGATAATCACCACGCTGGGCAGGTGGATTGATTGCAGCAAGATGTTTTACACAGGTAGATGTTGCTGCCATCTCCCGAATTTTTCCCATTGTCGCGTTCTACGACACCTCCGGCTGCACCGCCGGCTGCACCGGTTAAAGTCTGCAAACTGCATATGACTGGTGTCCTGGAATTGGTACTCTAGATCAGCTGTTATTTTTAATTTAATGTTAATTCCATATCACTAATACTAGATCAATATTGATTGTTGTATTGTACTGACTATATATTTATATAAGTAATATTAATTACCACCACAATTTACTCTAAATGCGTCTCATTGTTGATACATTCAGAAAGAAATTCCGGATAGGTGCGTCCTTTCCCTGTTTATATTAAAGTCTCGATATGTTTGTCAGATTAATTTTTACCGTGCTTACATAACTACAGAATAGGTCTAAATTAGGATCAATTCCAGATATTTCATGATTAATAATTCCCATAGTAATGGCTGTTAATCAAGAATAAGAAACTCACGCTCCAGCTAAGATTTAAGGAATAGGAACTTTGAAGAATACCCGCGTGAAGCTAAAGCTAGTTTAATTTTGATTTTATTAAATCTGCCTGTAGGCGACTTTCAAACGAAATTCAATTAGTTTTGGAGTGTCTATTTCAGTCGTTTTATAATTTATTTTTCTTACTTGACAATAATTTTTGGTTCATTCGACAATAATTTTTAACGGCCTCCGTCATGCAGTTGTCAGAGCGTGACTCAGACACGCACCACGCGCACAGGTCCCGGATTCGATCCCCGGTAGAAACACTGTCAAAAATAACTTTCCGAGACTTTCCCCAGTTTGGTTAGGACATTGCAGGCGGAATCACCTTTCGAATTCACCTGATTGTCTGATAAGTAAAATGATTCGGTGCTTCGTAAGCCACGTTCATCCGTTGTTCCCGGTTACTTCGACAGGTAGTAGCTACATGAGCCATGTTAGAGGGCTATGGCGGCACAACTACGCTGAAACTAGGGTTTGTGAGGTCGGCCATCGACCTACTGGTATGTTATGGATGATGAGGTATCATTATCAGCCAGGAAACGTCCACTGCTGAACGAAAGCCTCCATCCATCATGAGACGCCACCATGACCTGTCCCGAGACCCTTGCGTCAGTCAGTTTTAGAAGGAGATGAGCAGAGACGGGTCTCAGAGTGTATTATTCTGAAGCCTCAAGCCAAGTGAAAGGTTTATTACCAATTGGAGCCTCGACGGCACAGCCAATCTTAATGAAATTTGGTATTGCATAAAGAAACAAACAGGCTACTTTATAAACCGGCTGATTAAGTGGTTCTCGTGGGATAATTAATGCAGTACAAGCAGTCGAAGCCACGGACAAAAATCAACATCTCACTAACCGAAGGCTTAAAAAGCAATCTTTGATTCTACAGTTTTATCGTGACACCTTCAGAAGAGATGGCTGCCGATAGCGAATCTAATTTGGATAAAACATGTATATTGCCAGTTAAATTTATCTGATTTGTAGTAAATTATATTACCTTTGTTGGATAAAATAAAGTAGGAGCGAATGAAATTTATATTCATTATTATGAGGATTCCTTAAAGACAGTCACTCACTATCTTCTCAAGAGAGATTTGATTATGTCCCTCTCTTGGCATTGCCTTATTCCAATTTCATTTTTGATGACGTCACTCCTCGTCATCTGTTGCCAGCCACGTCTGTCGTGGGTCGAGTCGTCTGCTTGTTCCTTCTTCAGGTTCAAGTATAGCTCTTCTTTGACTTAAATATCATATTGCGTATGTAAAAAAGGGATTTGCTTGTGTATTTAAGAATGAATATTTTATGTTGCTTTCTGTTTTTAACCCCCCACGCAAAAAGAGGGTTGTTATAAGTTTGACGCCAATGTTTGTATGTCTGTGGCATCGTAGCTTTCAAACGGATGAACCTATTTTGAAGCGGGTTTTTTTACGCGAAATCAAGTTTCCTTGCGGTGGTTCTTAGCTATATTTGGTAAAAATCGATTCAGCGGTTTGAAGAGTATCAGCTTATGTAAGACATTTTCGGCAGACAATGGAATTTTGTATATACTTTTGTATGATTATTAATTCGTTAGTTTTTATAAAAAATATTAAAACACTTTGGCCATCTCACAAGGCCAACTTTCCATCTAGATTGAGAGCACTGACTTATCAACTTGATTTCACGTGACCTCAGATTAGACGCACTAATTTACCACTCTGAATATTGTTTTTGTAAGTTAACTAGTGTTTTCGTATTACTTATCGAAATACTAAAGGTTGTAAATAAAGTTTAACATTGAGGTGTATTTTAATAAACTTTTATACATATTTAAGGAATTTACATTAGGAACTAATATTATATGTTAGTATTTTAGTATTAATTTGATTGAACTAGGTAATTAAATTAAAAACACGAACTGAGCAAAACAACTGTAACGTATATTGGTGACAAGGAACAGATTACAGAGTATATTATTTTTTGTTAAACGTCAAAATATGACAAGTGCACAATATTCACAATAGATGGCGATCAGTGTTGCAATTAATCATTTCAACAGGAACCACAACGATAAACGTGATTTTAGTGTGGAAGATATCTAATCTATGATGGAAGCACGAACTGCACTGAGTACGGACGCATAATGACGTGACCCAATTCGAAACCGTGAGTTCATACAGCATAGAAATTCACGACAACTACAACACATTCTGATAAAGATGCAGTGCTCTGGAAATGTAAGAGACGTCAAGGAATTATACTCCGAAGCAATGGACAAAATAAATGAAGTTTCGTACGAGTATCAACCAAGTAGGGAGACCAAGACAAGCGTCGGTGGCGCAATGGATAAGGCGCGGACTCTCAATCTGAGGGTACCAGGTTCGAATCCAGCCGTGTACCTATGAGTTGTTTTTTCAATTCAAGTACATTATCCGATTGCTTAACGGTGAAGGAAAACATCGTGAGGAAACCTGCATGTCTTGAACAGGCATGTGAAGTCCGCCGATCCGCACTGGGCCCGCGTGGTGGACTATGGCCCATACACTCTCAGTAGGAGAGTAGGCCTGAGCCCCTCCAGTGGGGACATATATAGGCTGTTGATGTTGATGATGATCAACCAAGTAGGGAGACCCAGCCGTTCTTTTGGTTGACTGATTCGTGAAATTCAACCCCACACTTCCTAGCGAGTAACAAGTTCAAGAAATGTATTTCTTGGCCTTGATTTATATGTAAACAACATCAAACATGGATAAATATATACGAGTATAACCGACCGCAGACAGCAAAGTGGGAGTTTCATCTGTCATTCACTTAACAACCCTCAAAAAAACAATGATTAATTACTGCCTAGCTCTAGAAATCATCTGTTAAAGACGATAATTAAAAAGAATTAAAAACGGACTTTAATTGCCGTAAAAACTTGTTTTTGTGGATTTTTTCAAAGAGCGTTCAAACAATTTTAATAAAATTTATATGGGACCACCTCTGAAGTATGTTCTATCAAACAATTTTTTATCAAAATCGGTTCACTATTGGCGGAGCTATCGCGTAACACACATACAAAAAAATATACGAGACGAATTGAGAACCTCCTCCTTTTTGAAGTCGGTTGAAAATTTAAATAGGTGTGATATTAATTTTGCAATAATATTTTTAAATACGATCTGAATAACTGTCTTTGATCAGTAATCATCATAAGCCGGGAAACGTCCACTGCTGGACATAGACCTCCCTCATGGTACGCCACATCGACCGGTCCCGAGCCACGTGCATCCAGCGACTCCCTGCGACTCTAACCTAAAATAGAAGGTCGGATCATATTGTCGCTAAACGAATATCATTAACGAACAACTTGATTGGCAGATACAACATCCGTTACGCAGCTAATGTTCACTAGATGGCGTTTTAAACATTAAAATTGTGACCCACCACAAAGGTTTACTCGTGTGTTAAATATTGATCCATATTGATTTTGAGACACTACCAGCCGATGTTTTTTAAAGGTTACGGTGAAATGTTATCTATAGTTATTTTGACGCTAAATCTGATCATTTGCACCACTGTAGCACCCAAACGTCTCGTACAAACCCTCAAATCCAACCACAACAATAATAATGCCAGGCACGCCGCCGCCATGATGTATGACGGAGTCAATTAACATCAGACATTGAGTAATGTTCGTCGGCATAATGCCCTCCTAAAAAAGGAGAAAAAAAACGGGAGGAAACGCAAACGGCAAAATTCATCTTCATTGTAAGCTTACGTGTGAATCTGGGGACATGACTTACGGGCGAATTAAGACTTTTGTCTGGTATTCACAAATCATTTTGAGGAAGTGTTTTACATTTTAACCGGCTCCATCTCGTACGATTTATAGGAGTGTTGTATATGAAAATGGCGTGGCATCTTCCCAATGCGAAGTAATCTCCACGAGGGTGCAAGAGATGGTATGAGTTGCTAGTTCCATGCGATGAGGTGAGATGTGCATTTATTAGACGAGTTTCTTCGGAGATTCCAAAGCCTTCTCTGCTCTCAATTCTTCCCATGCAACATCAATAGCCTATATACGTCCCCACTGCAGGGGCTCAGGCCTACTCTCCTACAGAGAGTGTATGGGCCGTAGTCCACCACGCGGGAACCGTGCGGATTGCCTGTTCAAGACATGCAGGTTTCCTCACGATGTTGTCCTTCACCGTTAAGCAATCGGATAATGTATATGAATTGAAAAACAACTCATAGGTAGACGGCTGGATTCGAACCCGGAACCCTCAGATTGAGAGTCCGCGCCTTATCCACTGCGCCACCGACGCTTCTTCTTTATAATTCTTCCCATAAGGAAGTGGGATTCAAATCAGAATGAAACTAAAAAGACTTGACTTTGTACACTTCTGGTTTTAAAACGGACTGTCAAAATGCGAGTGTTTTAACAATCAGTTTCAAATAGATGAGTGAGCTTCATTATGTATAAACCATTAAATTAAATACGCACGTAGTCAACATTTAACAAAAAAGGTGGCGTCAATTAAGTTCACGAACATTTATGATACGATAATATAACAAGAATAATAAACAATAATTTATAATGTATCATTTTTTTCCGAAAACAACAAATAGTTCGTACCCTACTTTTATATCATGGTTGTTCAACCTTTTCACACACACGCAATTCTCTGATATTGCAGCGAAATCTACATAGAATTCTTCTAAGCAATCTTCGGCTATTTTGCAAGGATTTACTGATAAGATGAAATCTGAAATCAAAAACGTAGTAACCATGACCTTATCTTTAAATAGTTATGTCTCAATAATTCTATATTTATTTTCAGGATACATTTGCATTATTTCATTGATGTAAAAATTATGATTATTATTTACTGCAAATAAATTGTTTTTATCTTTAAGATGGCTGCGACAACTGTGCCAATTTTATATGTTTATTTTGTTTTAGCTCTTCATTTCATTTCAATTTATCTCTAAAAATGAATAATATTTCGTATTTCTTACTTCTCAGCTGCTTCCTATCGTATATGTATGTTTTTGGAACACACTGTATATCTATTTCTTGAAATCCTATTTCCTTCATTAAGGCTGTCAGCTCGAGTTTAGGTTCCTGTAACATAGTAGAATTAAACTTCAAAATTAGAAGAATAACGGCTTTTATAACCCTGCAACAGGTAAACGAGACTAAGGGATTTATTAGATAACAGCAACTTGTACAGACATCTTAACAACAGATTACCAGGATCGCTAATCAAACTCCCAAGGTGGGTGATTGAACGTCCCGCCATAGAAAGTCAGATAGAGGGACCGCTGGACTCCGACAAAAATAAATCACTTTAAAGCTTAATATTTTGCAAACGGATCACTGAATTGAAAAGTGGCATTCCTAGACCCTCAATATTTTTGAAAGACCTATTCAACGATACCCCACACAATATGGTAGACGCGAAAAAATATTTCATCCCCAAGTATTAGGCCAACCCAAAAAATATTTTTCAAGATTTTATTGTACCACTTTGTCGGCGTTATTAATATACCCGTACCAAATAACAGCTTTCTAGTAGAGACAGACAGAGCGAAACTATATATAAGGGTTCCTTGTTTGACTATGGAACCCTAAAAGGGGCAAGATAACAAAACCAGTACTTACGATAGAGTAATGGTACGAAGGAATCAATGTTCCTAAATTTAGTTTGGATTTCCATTTGTATTGGTCCGCCATTAAATTGAAGATGTCATAGAAAGCGTGTCTACAAAGAAACACGAGGAAACAGTTGCCATCAGACCGTAGCAAGTTGTAAATATTCTTGAATGCGCTTCTGCGGAAATAAAGAATATTGAAATGTTTATTATTCCAACATTATTGTCAACAAGATAAAACAAAGTCAATAAATTACAATTAAGCATATACGTTGTATCATCATCAGCCGGGAAACGTCCACTGCTGGACTTAGGCCTCCCTCATGGTACGCTACATCGACGTACGTTGTATATATTTTGAAAACCCCATCCGTTATTTTTTCAGAAAAATGCAGACATAATTTGGAGCAAAAAATAGCTTGTTTTGATTTTGTTCCATACATAAAAATCGGACTATCTATCGTCATTGACATGTTGGCAACACTGTTCGCTCTTTAGTTGTACGCTACCACCCGTCCGCGAAATACAATTTTAAAATTATTTTAAACGAACGTTAACAGATTTCAAACTTATACATTTAGTACAATTCTTTGCCTGATTCTGTGTTTTTCGAGCGCTACAACCTGGATATCTTTAAGGCCACAGTAAATAGGCTATTTATAAGCAACCGTGAGCTATCCTAGACAACACCGTCGCTTCACATCAGGTGAGATTGTGGTCAAACGGAATTCTATCTAATTTTTTATGCACAACAAGTAAATGCGTTCAAAGAACTGGAAACCGACTTCAATTGCACTAAGTCTACTTTTATTAAGGCAAATTTAAGATTTGTATAGTTTTCTCATGGATTGCATTGTCAGAACTGGACCAAATTGAAATGGGACCATACGGTAAGCACCAGCTTTCAAATAAAAAAGAATCATCCAAATCGGTTCACCCAGTCAAATGTTCTGAGGTGACAAACATATAAAAACATTCACGTCGAATTGATAACCTCCTCCTTTTTTGATATCGGTTAAAAATAGATATATTGGTAATTTTGTAAATGCAAACTGTAAATTGATTTTTAAAACATGTGACGATCAGTCAGTTATATTATGATTAATGTAGTTTTTTTTTTAATTTAGCCCTTTCTTTGTCGAATGCTTTTCCGAAAGTGGTACGAGTAGTATAGTAGCAAGATTTGTAAATTTACACTGAGAATAAATAATTTGAATTTGTTAAACTTACTTTTGATCCTGCACCCAATGGAGTGCATAGAAAGAGAACGCGAGATCAAACTTGCCAATGAGCTCGTTTGGAATTTCTCGTGTTATATCTTGCACAATGAATCTAGTTCTGTCATCTCCGTAGTGCTTGTTGGCAAAATTCACCATATCTTCACTTATGTCACACCCGATCACTTCTTTAAAATTACAGTGCAAGTACCTTTTCAAGACTGTATTTGTCACGCTGCCATCGCCGCATCCTATATCTATGATTACATCACCTTGTCTTCTTGCAATTCTATTTTTGTACTCTTCTAACACTTCGGTCGCATCGAGTCTTTGGACATTATTGCTTGCTTGATAAAGTTCTGGATTATTCATTTCTTGTTTGCCTCTGAGTCGTGTCAGACGAGTACAGACACTGAATCCAGACTTGTGAGTAGGACTTGTAAATACAAATGGCTATTTATTTGCAGTGTTGCATCATGATTACATTAACAAACAGTGATAACTCCATATATCAGTTATATAAAGCGTTCTGTTATCACTGCAGTGCTACAGGGCATGCTTGTGTGCGCATGTTAATTTGCCTACACTTGTACCTTGACACTATTTTTGTCATTTAAGTGTACGTTTTTTTCTCTTTTCTTTTCTCAATTCTCAATGATTATTTGAGTCTTTAAAAATCATCGTCATCATCAGCCGGGAACGTCAATGGTCAATCAATCAATGGTATGCCTCAATGATCAGCCGCGAAGTTTATTAGGTACTCGATACACTTTGAAGTCGTGGACGGTACTCGCTTCCCGGCCTCTCTTACTCCACCCCATTATCCCCAATTCAAGAGAGAGAGATATGGCCTGCCCATTGACACTTAAGAGGCTACGTTGGTAAGACCACGTGGTCGGTTTCAAGGTTGCATTGTTTTGTAGCTGTCCCTCTCCGAGCCCTATCCTTCCCGAGCGCGTACGGTGAGACAGCATACATTACGCGATGTTATCCACCCGTTATTTGGATGTTTCGTAGTCCAGGGATCATTTGAAGGATACAGTATATTATGTAACCATTTTTTTAATACAGTATACTAATGAAATTTCAGATGTCGGTGGTTTTTCCAAATTGTTCTTAATTGATTCATACTCTTGTAAATCAGGTTCAAAGTTGGGGCTTTTTACTACTGAAAAATACAATACTTTGACGCCCTGTAACTCTGGAAGTATATATTTAAACGAAAATCTGACTCACCACCGACACAGATATTTGTTTCTAGATTGTGTCTTGAAAATTTCATAGATTTTCATAGCTTAATACTCAAAATATGACTGGACTACGTTTGTATGGGCGCTTTGACAACAGCATACCCTTTTAATCTCACTGACTCGTCAACTATATCAGTGACCATAGTTCGTATACAGATTTCCTCACTACGGCTTTTATTACGAAGAAATATTCCGAGCATAGCTCGTTCCATAGCTCGGTTTAACCATACCTCAATTCATATAACAGATGACTTAATTTTTAACACACAAAAAATATCTTCAGTTTTGTTTCGTATATTTTATCAGGACATATAAAAGTCAAACTCAGATCCAATCTGGCTAAGTTACTTACTACCTTGGAAAAATCGATACATTTGAAGATTTAGAGAAGAAACTTACTCACAAATAAAGCCGCCGCTAGTCATAACATAAGTAAATTAGGGTAAACGGTAAGCCTATATTCAAGTGAAAATTTACCAAGCAGCGGAAGCAAGAGGAAAGCATCCTATTAAGGCGTGATAAAAAACTCTCTCAGCCTATTCTTTCGTCGAGTTAGTAAAAATATTAGAGGACAGGAAATTGGAAAAGGTTACAAGCACTCGGGTAAAATACATGCACTGGCTGTCTGTTTGTCGTCACTAATGTGAAGTATTAACAGACTGCGAATTTGGATATCGACATGGCCATTACGATGGGTCGGAGCGGACACGGACTAATTGTCTGAATCGTGCCAAAGTTTGTCGATGAGATACTTTGATATGGAAAATAGCTAGAGGACTGCACTCCGGGAATTTTGATTGAATTTCAGACTAGAATACAATGCACATTTAGCAAAATCACCACTGATACGGAAAACTTTTACTTCTGCGTATTGGCTGAGTATATATCCTTCTTAGTCATTCATCTAGCTCAGGTTGGCGGTCAATTTGGTTCATACATGTTTGACTATGACTTCGTGTTTGTGTCCTTCAAAAATTATACAACTGGATTGGATAAAAATATTCCTACCAAAAAAATTTTAATCATGCTTACTGTCCATTAATTTTATCCCTCTTCTAATGCTTCCATACTAAATTTCTTTAACCATCTTCTAAAATAGAATAGCTGGCTTTATGCAGTAATTATAGAAAAATAAGAGACGAAATTATAGTGTCGTGAAATAAATATCATAAATTTACAATTTTATAGTTAGCAATAATAGTAGTTACGCAGCTAATGGTTCATGGTAGGTAGATGGCGCTTTGAACAATAATCGAAAAGAAGTGTTTAAAATGCAAATTGTGATACACTGTGAAGTTGTATGTTAATGATACTCATTTCGCGACATCACAATCTGACGTCCTATTTTTGGGTAGTTACTACCAGCTATTAAGTTTTAAAAGATTATGGCAACAGAAATTTAGTAAGAAACTTTGATGGAGGTGGATCGTCTTTAGACGTAAAGGAAGAATAAACCAAACTTTGTATGGATAAAAGACGAACTACAGCGTCTATCTAAGCACTGTTGGCGTTAAGCGTCTTCATTTTGCTTCAAATTGTATAATGCGTACAGCCAGAGAGTGAAAAAGAGTGTGTGTTTTAGTTAAATAAATATTTTTCTGTTTCTGTTTTAAATATACAGTGTATAAAACACTCGGAAGTGATCACATTACTGATTCCTCCTCGCTGTTGCCATTTCCCGTCATCCATGTAGAATTTGAGTGTCCACTCTAGATAGTTCTTTTCTAGGATTCTGTCATTTTAGTTTGTGCTTTTCATATCTTTGTGGAGATTTGTCAATCATTAGATCAATGATATTACTCGTTCTCTTTTCTATTTGTAGAAGACATTTATTAACTATGTCATCATCCGGTATGATGATTATGACGGCTTAGCTGATGCAAAATAACGTTTATTATTGGACTCGTACATTGAAACTCTACAGTGGAAGCTCCTTTACTGGAATTCCACCACCACACAGAGCTCGAATCGATTCGTCATCCCAAGATGTCTGCCAATTTAATTAATTCGGAATTTATTATCTAAAGGGTTGAATGGGGTTTCAACCCGCGTCAATTTTTGAATCGCCGCCCGCGCTGTTCCATGTTTCTTTCATGAACGCATGGACTCTTGTAATCGTTTTGGGTATGTCGGTAAATCATGAAGGTTCACTATTTGTCAATTGTATATATTTGTTGTTGAATGTAGATAAAGGTAATAATATTTTTTATATAAAATATCACACTACGAACTACACGAATGAAACGGAGCCACGAGCTATAATTTGATTGTATTTAACCGCCTTCGAAATCTAGTTACACATCTGGCCACACGCTAGGGCTAACAATTCGCAGGTCACTTGCTCTATAATATTCTCCCTAGGTACCTATCGGTACACGGTTTGTGGTGGTAATGTGGTATCTTATACGAGTATGTCCGACTGGCCATCAACCACCATGACAATTTAGTCTGCTGCCAAAAGACTTGACAAAGACAATGTTAATTTTCATCAGGGAGTCTGAAGTGAAATTAAAATGGCATGTTCTTTTATCGAGTGAGGTAGCTGTATCCAGTGTGAAAATTCTATGATAACTTTAATGAAGCAAAATCGATATTCACTAAGGTATATCATTGCAGAAGAAAAAAATTTAAAAAAATGCAATCACAATAAAATTGTTGTAATATTACATTCAAGCACTATGTATATTGTTAATGATTTAATAAAAGAAAATGATAGTCAACCAAACTTATATGAATTAAATATTTATTTTATATTTTAATATTCGTTCAATTCAACTCAATAGTCCGAGTTTTGTACGAGCTTATCTTTTGATTGCAATAAGTGTTGGTCCTAAACAACACATTTACGTAAATTTCATTAAATAATTGTGTATTTTTTCTTTACTAAATAAATGAGCACGCAATGCATTAATGACATCTAAAGTTATCGACTGACTGACTGTTCTTGTCACACGTCACATCATGACAGTTCAATAAACCGTTTATCCTTTGTCAAGTTAATTTGGACGCAATACATTGCTGCTCGGTCGTACTTTAAAAAATGATTAACTCTGTATTAATTAAGCTATTTAACAAAATTGCTTTCACATATGATTTGTACAGTCGTAAAGTATATCAGGATAAATTATACGCCCGTATGAAATATACACGCTGGATAGAACTCTGTACTGTAGCCGAATTCCAGTGCCGAAAATCCATTGCTGTCAATATCTCATTGGAACGCTTCTGAAAGAACGCACAACTCGGCCCAACAAACAGAAACCGATTTATAGAAATATTTCACAAGAAATAGACTGAAAAGGCAAGTCTCCGGAGCTGCGGATCATCAATAATCCCCACCTCAACGCTCGAATGGTGGAGGCAAACAAAATTTCTATTTGTACACCAACGCGTCGTTAGGTGTATGAAACGATATAGCAAATTGACCGGGAGAGCCTGCGACGTACTGATAGTGGTATGTTTTAGTGCTCAGTACAAGCTACAAGATATTACCAACGAGATATATGCTCTAAATACTTTTTTAAGGTTTGATTTTTTGTATACTAAGACTTCGTAACGGAACCGAAAAGTGGTCCTTCGAATAAACAATTTCAAAGGCACTCAGCGAGCAATGGAACGAGCTATGCTCAGAATTTCTCTACGTGATAAAACCCGGAATGAGGTAGTCCGTAGATGAACTAAGGTTACCGACATAGCTCAATGAGTCAGTGAGCTGAAGGCAACGGGAAAGCCACATTGCTCGAAGTAGAAGAAAAAGTAATTGAGCCGCTGGATGCAGTTGGCTCGGGACCGGTCAAAGTGGCGTACCATCGAAGAGGCCTATGTCCAGCAGTGGACGTTTCCTGGTTGATGATGATATCAATGCTTCGAACTAACAAACCTGCCCAGATATTTACAGTTTAGTGTATGTGTATGTCGCTTATTAGGTTTTCATTCTATTTTGTAGAAAATGTGCCAAGCGACAAATACTGATCTATTTTTAAAAAAATGTATATACAATGAGTTTGCACCTGATCTTAAGTGATGATACGGCTGTTGAATGGTATGCGTGCGCACCCAGAAGCCTCAATAAGGCGCTACCTTTTATACCAGAACAGATAAAGTACTCAGACTTATGTTAGATCGTTGTAGTTAGCCAAGCGGACATAGAACTGGTCGTACGTCCAACCAATCGGATAGATAGAACAGTAGTGGGAATCGAACCCGAAGCGTGTATCTGTGACGCCAAGGATGCGGTTTTCATCACGTTAGGTTCCAAAGGTCTTATTACAAACCGCAACTGCAGAAATAGAAGGCCTGTGATAGTGGAAAAAGCCGTGGTAGGCAGTCACTCCTTCTAAGTCCCGTTAAGGCAGTTTGACTCAAGGCAGACATTGCATTACACCTTTCCTACTTCCGCAAGTGAGGACGGATGAAGTGCTATCACTGTCTTGCATATGTGGTTTACGGTTAGATATTTATGACTCGTACCTCGTCTTGACCTCTTATGCCTTGTACCATTCACAGATACGTAGAGTGTGCGGGAAGCGAGTAGCTCGCCCTTGTTGAGATATCGACGAGTGCTGTGAGAAATTGTAGCGCTGCGTCTGACAACGTACACATTTTCAATACACCCTCTATATCTCCGCTATCTATAGCTTTACATAAAATAAAGCTCGTTCCTATGTAAAATATTAGTGCTATTATTATTATTCATTTGTTTCAGGTAAAGAAGACCCATAAGTATATCACAGCAACAGCTTATATATATCTCAAGCCACTTGCATCCAGCGACTCCTCGCGACAACCAGGTTATCGGTCTACCTAGCAGACCGACGGCCAGGTACACCAGGTGGTCGACACTCGAGAACTTACACTCCCCAACGGTTATGGGTTCTTCAAGCGATGTGGCCGGCACATTTCCATTTCAATTGCACCTTGAACTAAGCAGTAAACACAAATCGCTTTATTTCGAAATGATCACTCGATCAAGTTTACCAAAATAAGTTACTGACACTAATAATAATTAAAATCATCATCAACAGCCTATATACGTCCCCACTGCAGGAGCTTAGGCTTACTCTCCAACAGAGAGTGTATAGGCGGCAACAGTGAGGATTGGCGGACTTCACATGCCTGTTAAAGACATGCAGGTTTCCTCACGATGTTTTCCTTGTACTTGAATTGAAAAACAACTCATAGGTACACGGTACTTACGTACGGTATTTATGGTACTAAGTCAAGTTGGTGATGCCCTGGTGGTGTTGATCTCTATCCTCCCTCTGAAGCGACGGTACACCACGCCCTTCGGACAGAAATTTTCCCTCATGAAGGTCTCCATATCACAGGTTGGGACTCGCACCACGAACGCCTTGAAGTGTGTGTCGTGGCGTGACTCCAACAGGTCCACCCTCAAGAAGTACTTGGCTATGTATTGATGTAAAATATATCCACAGGTCGGATATCTGCTTGTAATTTATTTTATACGGTTAAGTTAATATTCACTTTTCAAGAAGTACTAAAGCAAGAGCCCCATTTTTAAGACGAATCATCTTAAAACTAAGACTGGGAACTAAAAAGCACTAGACTAGACACGGTATGATAAAAATGAACATAAAACATAACGACCATATACTCATACAATCGTAAACTACTCGATTTCGCTGGCGGATGAGAGATCCTAAAAATTTTACGGCTTAAAACTTAGTGCTTTCGCTATATCAGCTGCGATGTTGACGGGCCATTTGGTTATATTTGAAGATTTAAAATTTCAGAAAAAATAAACAACCAAACTTCAAATAGTAAAAATTGCGAATTAAGGTCTTCTAATATATAAAGTTAAGATAATACAAATCAACTTTATGCGCGCTCACCTTACACAGTCTGACCGTACTTCAAAAAGGGAGGAGCCGTCAATTCGACTTACATTTTGAAAGAAAGAAAAAATTTATTTGCCAAGTACATAGTTTTTTTTACACGGTGTTTAGATAGTAATTTCAATTAGTTCGATGTACTTAATCTGTCCACAATGTGTACAAATATTATAAACATATCTAATAAGGAATTTAATTGTTAAAAAGTTAGTTTAAATCGAATGTCAATTAGTACAATGTTAATAATTTTGTCATTAAATAATTCACAAGTCATCTTATTAATTTATGTCAAACTATAGTTACAGGTATATTTAAAAAGATTAATGCTTATTATTAAAATATTCAGGAAAACTATAAAAGCAGTTTCCAAAAAGCCAATCCGTATTATTTTTTTCTTAAAATCTATGCCGTTTTCTAATTGTAAAACCCTTGGGAGATTGTAAGCAATTGTGTATTGACTTTGTAACAATTCTTCTTTGACGTCAATGAATTCGTAATAATTGTATAAATGAAAAAGTGTATTTGTTTGTCTTTTCTTCACGTCGTAATGTAGGGTAGAGAGTAAATTTCAAGGTTTTTTTTTAAAACTTCGTTATCTTACCAATTTGTTCAGATGAATAGTAAAGTTGTAAAAACGTATATGTTGCAAATAGTGAAGAAATACTTGCCACTTCAGTACTAGTAATCCATATGATACCTGGCGTGGTTAGTTTTCAATCCCTTAGATTCAGGCAAAGGGTCCTTAATAAACGTAACCATAAATTACATGTCTAGACACCTTCCAGGTTCCCTGCAACCTCTTTCCTCTTTCCAGATATCCATTAGCCGAATAGATAAAACGGGATTATTTTTCATTTGACTGGTCTACATTATTTTATTACCTGCCCTGGCATGTCATGCCAAGATAATGAGCCGCTGGCTCTCCTACCATTCCAACCGGAACAGATTTACTGACAGACTTAGTTGACAGGTTGATAGCTAGACAAACGAACAGAATGTCCTACCACCAACCAACCGATTATTGATACTGTGATTCGGAGCCGGGATCGTTAGTTTGTGAGTCCAAGCGTGTAGCCACTAGGTCACGGAGGCGGTTTACTTAAATACGATTTTGTAATCTTTTATTAGCAAGTTCACACGTCAAGAAAGTAAAAAATATAACACTCAGAACGGAATGTTATCAAAGTGGATTGAGCTAGACCAACCCTGTAAGGGTAATAGCAAATGACAGGCTTATTGATCAGAGGATCGTTTACGCAGACTTGTCAATGGGAGAACCCTATCACCTTCTACACTTCTCACGCTTGACCTGGTTTTTTAATCGAACACGTTACCAGTATTAGCTTTACATACCAGGGGTAAGTAATGGACGCCGAACACCTTGTCATTAATCTTGGCCAAAAGCTGGGAAAGTGCGTTGGGAATCTGTCAGACCCTATTAAAGTTGCTTCGGGGTAACGCTTTTGGCGAGCAAAAAGTTTGAATCTTGTTTTTTTAGGGCTAAAATGTCGGAAGGGTTGCGTATGGGTGCTGCGGTGTTTTTGTACGCAGCTGTGGAGTGTGGTTAGGTTGGCAGGATTGCTTGTTGTGTTCTGTGGTGGCAGCCCAATGACATGCTTTCTATGGCTGTTTTGGATGGACCTTTATCAGCTGGAGTCTGGCGGAGAGAAGATGGTAGATTTTTTTAAAAAAGCCAAGTGCTTTTAGGACTCAAGTACCAAAGGTTCCGTACAGAATATTAATAAGCAACATGCTGGAAATCATAAATGATTAGCAAAGTCACTGAACAATGATCTAAAGAAAATGTGAGTCCGATGGAATCGTAAAAAGTGATTTTAATTTGATGTAAAAATACAAGATTTGACCCGAACATACATACATACATACTTACATACATACAAACATTGCAAGTTAAATAAAAGCTTTTAAAAAAATTCTATTTTTCACATGTAGTCATATAATCATACTTGTGTTGTAAGATATTGTTTCTTGCCAAATTCCTGTCCAAAGTCAATGGGAAGTACCAATAGGCTTTAACTTCTTGCTCCAGCAAGGGAACTGGGAAATCATCAAAGTATGTGGCGTTAATGGCCGTTGCGTTGACCTAGAAGTTTAATTTTTTCACAGATCCATTAAAGATTTTCTTACTTGAAATTGATTTTATATTGATGAGACCCAGAGAGACGGACAGCAAAGTGATCCGTTTTTCATTTTGAGATAAGAAGCCGTACAAATCGACCGAGTATGGGTAGTACTCGCACACGAAGAGTTCTTAAGGTTAAAAAGATGTGACAATGTCATGTGACAAGTGAATGGACGGACATCGGAGACTTCGTTCGGTCCCGAAAAGCACTCTTGGGTACGGAACCCTAAATCATTGAGCTTTCTCTCCCTTGGGAGGAAATATTCAGGTTACTCAATTATGTTCATTCTTTCAACCAAAACAAATAAGTATACTTGCATGTTGCGACGCGAGATACGCTCGAACCCAGTCGAAGCACATAGTTCCGGAATCCTACCACACCCACGGGAAAATTCGGCTTGGTTCTATTATAAAACGGAAACCACACGGCGTTCGCAATCCTCTGCAAATTCCATCTACTTCCTCATTTCAACCTTGACCCAGTTCCGTATCAGACGTTTTATGGGCTGTCTCTGGAACATAGACCGGCCCAAGCGTAAATTACCAGACCAAAAAAAGGAATTCCCAAAAGCAATTATAATCAAACTATATTGTTTTCGGGCCATTTACCTCGTCGGGTCATTTAGCGGCACAATTACACCGTAATAAAAATGTGCTCGGATATAACTGTTCTCTGAGCTTAACGTAATTTGTGCCATCAAAAAATGATGACGGCGAAAAAAAAACACGAAAGTTTTTCGAGTTGTCAGAGAGAAAATAAGTGGGGTAAAATGAGCATAACGCTGAGGGGAAAATGTGAGAGCGGTAATTTGTAAAATATTATGTTGGGAATAAAAATAAGTGTTCGTAGTTGCTAAGTGGTCCTTGCTTAATCTTCGTGGCGGATACTGAAAAGGTTTTACAAGGTTATTGCGTTTATGGATGGCGTTTATCTCATCGTTCTTAGTGAGGTCTAAGAACTAAATTCACAGATAGCTCGATGAGGTAGGTTATTTGAAGTGGCAAAGGGCTACATCGCGTAAAGGACGGGTCATCATCATCATCAGTCAGGGAACATCCACTGCTGGACATACGCCACACCGACCGGTCCCGAGCCACCTGAATCCAGCGACTAACCAGGTCTTCGGTCCACCTACTAGGGGGGCGCTCTGGTAGACGTTTCCCGGTACGTGGTCGCCACTCGAGAACCTTTACTCCCCACCGGTTATCGGTTCTTCGAGCGATGTGGCCTGCCCATTGCCACTTCAGCTCACTGACTCGTCGAGCTATGTCGGTGACCTTCGTTCGTCTACGGATTTCAAAGTCGTCTAGTAGGTCTAGCCGATGACGTTTGGAAACCTGTCCTAATACTTACTAAAAGCTAATCGTAACTGTTAAAAGATGTTATCATATCAATACTTGACACAAATCAAAATGTAGAATTCAACCAGGCTAATTCTATAAAACGTCGCATGAATTCTCTCACATCCGATCCCCTAGCTGAGAAAATAGGAGGGGGGGATCATTCACCCTGTGCGATACCGAGAGCAACCTAACCTCAATACCGACGAAAAGGAAATGAAATTGTAATACATCTGCCCCAATTCCACGCGTTCGATCGCTAGTCGCTATGTTACCCTGGTAGGTGCTATTTTGTAGAGTTGCGATTTGGAAGATTTTTAATTCAGTTTATAGGTTATCTTTCGGTTAATCAACATGCCAGAGCATGATGGAACGTGATGAGGAAGCTTATGATTCAAGACCACTCCGTTACGGGCCAGAGTGTTATCCATTTATAAGTGTTTATAAATTTTATTTCCTACTTACAAACTGCAAACAAACTTCTAGCGATTTACGACACTTTGAATATGGAAGTTTTAACATGAATACGTAATTAAGAAAACCTTTTTCAAATACAAATAATTTATAAGCATTATAAAACTAATTTTAAAGTAACACTGCAGTCTCCACACTAGGCTGTATATGTATCGTGGAGATCAGTAAGAACCTCTAGTGTAAGTTTTTAAGCGATACCATCGCGTATAAGTCAGATTTGTATGAAGAATTGTGCAGCGCCTCTAGCGGCACGTTTACGAAACTGTGATTCTTCATAAAAACTCACACTACAGGTACAGATTACATTTTACATTAATACATAAATCAGTAATAAAATATTAAAATTACATATTTCAAATGACTATAGTAAATCAACATAAACTCGAAAGATTCAGGCTTTTTGTTGTATAACTAACGATGATAAGAGCATTTATTTCGTTTTATCTGTTACGACAAAAAAACACAACCATGATATATTTTTTCACTATTTCCCAAACATTAAACTTGTAGATTGACATATAATTTGTTTCCCAACTCCCAACTCTAAAGCGTGTAGTTTCATATTCCACATCCCGCCAGACGTTGAATGATGATTCAACGGCTGGGTTCTCAAGGAATAATGCAAGACTCATATTCTTATGGTAATGCGGCGTCGCTCGCTCAGTAGCGGTTTATTGATGCATTTGGATAATAAAGCTGTGCTAAGTTTGTTTTGATATGGTTTCATTGGGGGATCAGGCTCAATCCCACAGAAGATATAGTACGTGAATTCACGCTTTTTTTGGTCCGGGATTTTTAGGTCGATGTAATTTTTTACTGTCTCGGCTTTTGTATGGGCCCATATTCGTGTGGTTAATATTTAGTATAGAAAATATTTTATAATTTTAAGATGTAATGAGTTCAACTTAGAATTTACCTGTGATATCATTACAGATCTAGCGCTTATAAAAAATGAAAATGAAAAATATTTTATTCAATAAACTTAAGAATTTCAAAATTATAAGTTGCACTGGGTCTTCCTGGCATATAAATGCCTGTGGTAGGAAGCATTATTTAAGTTTATGACAAATTTACAGTTATATAAAACAAATACAAATATATAAAAATTATAACAGTATTTTATGTGTGTGTGGGTTGGTGTAAGTGTGTGAGTGTGAAGGTGTAAGAGTGAGCGGGAATGTGTGTGTGTGTATTGTGAATCGACGTGTTGTTTTAAAATGTTGGAACATTGGGTTACTATAATACGTTACAATCTTCAGAATACGTTCTGTTTCTTTGTAGTCAAGGGTATTTATCCAGCCAGCTTATAATGATGCCATTTCATGAAATGATCTGTCACTACATGATGTGGGCAATCAAAGATCGGGCCACGACATAAAAGGCGGTGGAATCGACCGACCTTATTATAGTCTCAATAAAGCTTAAATTATCCCCAACGCCAACAAAACATAATCTTTTACACCTTGGCTGATAAAAAAAACGTGACGGCGCATTTGTCCCGCTTTAATATGTGGGCTAGCAGGGCTGAGGGGCGCGGATTGAGGTGGTTTACAACCAGTGTAAGGAGGCCTTTGTTTTTGTTTGCTCTCCTAGTATTTTAAAAGGGGGAAGCTACTTATTCTATGAAATTAAATATCTCAATTAAAGCGATGATATGTGAACATGAAATTGTTACCAAGTTTTCGCACAAGTTATTAGGGAGAAGGGTGCCCTTGGATTTACCCCAGTTCAATATGAAGGGTAGGGCAGGCCCCGGGGACCGAATTGAGTTGTTTGAGAACCATTGTTTTGTTATTGTTTGTTCCTCTAGCTACTTTAAAGGTACTGCCGTTCATTTTAGAAATAGCGACCTATTTATTTATCATTTCATTCTGACTCCACGCAAGGGCAAACACACTTTAAGGGCCCAATGAGCGACAGTGGCGCCCTCATTCACTCTTTTATACATTTCTGTACAATTATAAAATATTTTCAAATACGATGCAGGATTTCTTGTATTCATTGCTGATTTACGGGCTATCGATACATCATGAATTGATGCATAAAACAGTTAAAAGTGACCACTTTACGCGGTTCAATTTATAATAACTACACAGAATCTAAAAATGAACCCATAATCGATAAACCGTAAACCAACAATGACTACAAAAGGTCCAACTTTGTTTTTCAAATTATTGTATAATTGCAAAGAACTGTAGAAAAGAGGGAATGAGGGCGCCACTGTCGCTCTATGGCTTCAAAAGATGCTTGTATAGGGTTTTTCCACGCCAGCCCTGGCTTACTTTAGCGATATTATTTATCTTATATCTATGAGAAAAACTATATTATTATAGGGTAACAACTTTATGAAGCTATAATTTCAGTCACGAAAGTCACACAAAGCAACACACACACTATGTCATAAAAGTAGTGACAAATCTAAATGAATATATTAGTTACACTCAATGATATTTTTGTAACGCCAAACACAACATTCTTCTAAAGGTTTTTAGAGTCTCGTATCTCATGATAAAACGAAACTATTAGAAATTACTCCAGTGTCTGTGTGTTCGTCTATCACAGATAATTATATCAGCAATTAACTAGTGCTATCAACTTAAAACAATTGTGGGAAATGGGGGCTTCAGAGACGCTATTGATTTTTTAAAAAATATTTTATGAAATTTATTTTAAGGTATACAGCGTGTATATTTCATACGGGTGTATCTTTTGACGACAATTGGTGTTAGTCCTAAACAATACACATAATTTTCGTTCATTAATTGTGTATTTTTTCCATATAAAACAATTGAGCACGCAATGTATTAATTACATCTACAGTTATCGACTGATTGATGGTTTGTTTTACACGTAATATCATGAAAGTTGTATAAACCGTGTATACTTTGTCTATCCAAGTCAATTTGGACGCAATACATTGCTGCTCGGTCGTACTTTAAGAAATGATTGACTATTAATTTAGCAATTAAACAAAATTGCTTTCACATATGATTTGTACGGTCGTAAACTATATCTGGATAAGTTATACGCCCTTATGAAATATACAATCTGTATATGTGTGTTCATTTCTATGGTTCAGAACCCTAGGTGCGCGAGTCTGACTTGCTATTTGCCAGTTTTAAAAATTCGTATAAGGATGCAGATCAGAAGAAAACATACAATGACGATTATCAATAAGTTTTGTGATTGCTTATAATTTTTAGTTACACTTTCCCAACCCTATCAATCGCTAAGGCATTCCCTGTTGGTGTTAGCTTTGAAATATGTTCAGATTGTTAAGAATTAGATATAAAGTCTACTCTAAAATGTTCTTGAGTATTCTTCGTCTTCAATTCCTCTACTGTAATTTTTCTTCTCTCTTCAAAATTTCTCTTCTAAATATTTTCTTATCTTATGTCATAATTAGTCTTCTTCTGAACTCTATCTTGAGCTCTAAGGCAGAATCGCTAAATTCCCTAAGCTCTAACCCTAGCTAGGACCTCCAGCTATAAGTACACAGCCCCTTACAGTGCTACCTAGTTATTTATACATCAGAATCTGTCTAAAAGCAGTATTACTATTCCCTAAAGGATCCACTCGTACCTGCCCAGCTAAGAAGCCGGGTGTGTATATCAAATGAATAATTCAATACCCCTTTGTATTATTTACCTACGTCTCAGTACGTTCTGACATGATGTTCATATGCTCACATGTTTCAACGTGTTCCTTGACGTTTCACAATGAGGATACGTGAGGGAAATCTCAGATTTGACGATTTTTCCCCACGGCGTATGTGGAATTAGGACAGCATTGGTGCAGGGTGTTTTCCTGTCCCGCGGATGTCAAAATGTCTGCCATTTGGTGGGTTACAGAGTTAATGTTTAGATATAAATGCAAAGCAAATTTATTTGAGAGTATTATCGTGTAATGTGAAGTAGGTTTGAAGGGAAGACGCATATGAAGGCAGCTTTTTATGAATGAATCTAGGCCTGGAATACTGCTGCAGATTTGATTGGTTTAATCGCATCCGCGGCCTTTTAGCTAAATTTTGAACTAACAATCCTAAGGCCCGGGTTTGATTGGAGATATCTGCCTTGCTAGCTACCACCATGTTACCTACGTTTGACGCCAAACAGCAGTGTTAATAGCACTGCTGTGTTCCAGTATGAAAGGTAGCTGATCCAGTGCCTCATTAGGTTGAGGCTGCTGGGCGCGCAGGGCCTTATATAGTCACTTACCATCAGGTGAGATGAAGGCCCCGATAAGAGTCATTATAACTCTCCGTTACGTCGTGAAGGACGGACAAACACACAAAGAAACTCATATTAACTTTTTTGGTCATGTTACCTGATGGAATGGAATGCGATTCATGCTACGCGGCGGAGATCTGAAACACTAAAATCATACAAATCTGGACAAAGCTTTACAATTCGTTCGATGTCACACACTGACTCTGCCTGTGCCCTGTCATCTCCTTTCTTGCATTCTGAATTCACCACCACCGCCATACTGGTTAGATATGTACAGGCAGTATAAAGGTAACTGAAATTCCAATCATTGGGCTCCGGTTTTGAATGTGACACGAATACACTTGACGCGGCAATGAAATACGAGATTCGGAATACAAATTGACTATTTTCTTTTTTAACTTGCCCTAATAACACAGCACATGTGGGTAGAAGCATGTAGTCAATACCCACATATATTAATCAAAATTTATTTGAATATTTGATTGAGTGTCAGAAATTCTACTACTTTATGGGTAGGAAAATCTGCAGCCATATGAAGTTTCCCTCTATACAGCAGTGTTGTAGCTAAGGCTTTCCCCACATGGAAACTCTTTCATATTCATAATCAAAATATTTATTTTGCATTAACATGGTTACAGAGTTATTTTACAATTTAAAAGTATAAATACATGTTTAGCCACATTAATCTCGGCATGCAAAATTAGATACGTCATTATGCTAAAAGCCATACACAATATTTAGTGAGTCAATTAGTAACAGAGTCTAGAAATTCTTTAACATCATAAAAGCTACGGGACACCAACCATTCAGATAATTGCTTTTTAAATAATCTAATGTTCAGCGATTTAAATTCGTATGGCACTTTCTTATATAGTTTTATACTCATCGCTAAGTTACTTTTTAAATATTTTGCAGTTCTTGTTCAAAGATTAGTCTATCAGGGTTTCGGCAATATCGAGAACTAGATATACCAGCATTTTATTATTACAATTTGAGGTACTAAACTGGCGTCACAGTAAAATTCTTTATTTGTGAATAAAGTGCAAGATGTCAAACATTGGTCTGTTCTCCGTATTCAACCTAATAGTGAGATATACAATATATATTTTTGAAGTTGAGATTTACATAAAGACAGAAAAATTATAAAGTTTCACAGTGTACCTAATTATTATAGAAGAGAGTAGGTATCGTGTGGCCGTAGATTAACTTTCGCATACTATATTTATTTTTATGTAGTTTTTAGTATATTGTAAATAAACAGATGGAATTATCAACACTATCTGTGAATAAATATTATAAAAACAGTTTTCCCTGTTCGAATCGAAGTTCGCATTTTTTAGGGTTCTCTACAGCCGATGCAAAATAGATTCCTTAGAATTTTACTATGTTGTCTGTCTGTAAAAATAAATATACCTGTAATTATAGTTTGACCTAAATTAATGAGTTGACTTGTGAATTATTTAATGTCAAAATTATTAACATTGTACTAATTTTTTTAACAATTAAATTCCTTACTAAATCTGTTTATAACATTTGCACACCTGTGGACAGGTTAAGTACATCGAACTAATTGAAATTACTATCTAAACACCGTGTAAAAAAACTATGTACTTGGCAAATAATTTTTTTTCTTTCTTTCTTTCTGTCTGTCCGTCTGTCGTCGCAGTTGATTATCTCAGCAACTACTTATGGTATTAGCTTGAAATTTGGTATGTCTACGGTAAATTATAAATAAACAATTGATAAACATGCAACGTGTATGTGTAAGAATAACCAATTAAAAACTATAAGAAATCGTTAAAATTTGATAAAATAAAATCGACACATATCGACCTGATGGTGAAGGCCAAATTCAAGGCCACAGCCTGTCTCGAACTCCACCACAAGTAGCTTAAGCTCTTGATATAAGATAACAGTAACCTAGCAAGATTACGGGTATCTACTTCGGTAATATCTACAAACACACAGCTCCAAGGCAATCTCACAATCTCGAAACACCGTCTAAACTCACTTGGACTAAGCCAATAGATTTCAAAATTTACATAACAAACGTTTGAACAGTAAATCCAGGTTTTAGCTTCAGCTTGTCTAGACAATAGCCGTTGATTAATAATCTATTTAACGCTTCAAAGAGCTTGAGTAATGTTGTGTCATTCGTTAGTGAAGTTTTCTCAATTTGTCGGGGAAACCGTCGGAATATTTGAGTCATTTGGTGTTCGCCATTTCAAATTTGTATCTCTATTAATTTTATTGGATAGTTTCATTTAGTCACCTTGTGAACGACGAGTTCTGTAGTGGTGAAACACTTTTACGAGTAAAGTATGTGCTCATAGTATATTTGCCAGAGTGTGTGTCATCATCAACAGCCTATATATGTCCCCACTGGAGGGGCTCAGGCCTACTCTCCTACTGAGAGTGTATGGGCCATAGTCCACCACGCGGGCCCAGTGCGGATCGGCGGACTTCACATGCCTGTTCAAGACATGCAGGTTTCCTCACGATGTTTTCCTTCACCGTTAAGCAATCGGATAATGTACTTGAATTGAAAAACAACTCATAGGTACACGGCTGGATTCGAACCCGGTACCCTCAGATTGAGAGTCCGCGCCTTATCCATTGCGCCACCGACGCTTGATTGCGCCACCGACGCTTGATTGCGCCACCGACGCTTGATCGGAGTGTGTGTATTTGAATCTAATTTTTAAGTTCGCGTTATCGCCCCGGACTGAAATTTTGTGCAAATAACAGAATACAAAATCTGACATTTAGTGTAGTTTTAATAGCATTTTCGTTTACGATTCTTTAAAATAGCTTATTACAACCGAGACCCATTTAGTTGAAGATTAGTTTGTAGCTTTGTAGATAATCGAAGTGGTAGAGAAAATTAATCTGCCACTAGAAACTTAAATTGATCAACTTAAAGAAAATTACTTAAAATCTGTATGTAATACTAAAAATATGCGTGGACGTCAGAAATCATTCTACAAGAACTTCATGTTCGTTCGGGAAGGCAGTAGAAGGCAGATTTATTAGACTTAAAAATCTGACACTTTTCAAAAATAAACACGATGCTCACAACATCATCCTGAGACAGCGTAATTTTAATTTTACCATATCTGTTTCGTGCACGATTGAAGCTAGACCGATTCATACCGATATCATTTTCGTGGTCTCGTCTATCTATCTCGCTCTAACATACTCATATACATGCTCTTTCTCTTTTCCAGAGTATACCGTACAGTACATGCTATTATATGGTCCCAACAAATAGCCTGACCTTTGATAACCTCCCTGTCATATACGTGTAGTACTGATCAGTAAGTAAAAAAATAATTGATTCTTTTATAGGTACTCTGAGCTTTGAGATTACATACGGTTGAATGAACTCGAAACAGTCTTGTGGCTTTCCTTACCTGAAACAATATTAGAATAAAAATGTAAATCAAAGAGTAAAAGGCGTTCTGAACGTGTAATCTTACATAACCACTAATTTACATATAATAAGAACATTCATTTTCATTCATTCATCATTAGAGCTCAAGTTCGATCGTGTATGGAGTACCTCTGTCACCTTTGGGATGGCTCTGCTAAATACCAGCTAGCTGCCCTGGACTCGGTGGAACGACGTGCAAAGAGGCTCATTGGCAATGATTCGCTCGTGGAGGCCAAACTCCAAAGCCTTGAACACAGGCGAAAAGTGGCCTGCCTTTCGATATTCTATAGGTTACATTTTGGAGAGAGCGCGCAAGAGCTGTTCATGTTGATTCCGCCATCGCCAATCAAGTATCGATCCAACAGACGAACAGCAGGGCTCCACCAGTACGTAGTTGACATCCCTATGGCTCGCACTAAGCGCTTTGCTTGTAGCTTTATCATGCGTACAGCCAGGGAGTGGAACGCACTGCCGACGTCTGTATTCCCTGAAAACTATAACTTGGGTGTCTTCAAGTCGAGGGTGAACAGGCACCTTCTAGACCAACGCGCACCATCGCAGGCCACATCGTCGCTTACCATCAGGTGAGATCGTGGCCAAGCGTTGATCTATACTCTGTAAAAACCATATTGAACAATTATAAATCTTTGGTTCATTTGAATCCGGTACCTCTCGTAACACAAACAAAAATCCTCACAACATTTTGAAATTTATTGCCCGACTACAGCGAAGCCAAAAAGAAGGTTATGATTTTAGCAACCTTTCGTTGTGTTTGTCTTCGGGTCAAAAGTTATATAAAGTCACATGAAATTCAAAATGGCAGCTTGTGAAGGACATAAAGTGCTAAAAAAACTTCAGATAAAAGATTCAGATTCAAAATTTATTTATTGTGAATGGTTAAACATGGTGTAAATATTAAAAATAGTGCTCTGTGGTCATATATATGCCAGGTACATAATATTTCTAACACAACGTATAATATACAAATTCATTTCCATCATCATTCTTACGACAATCCACCTCCATCAAAGTTTCATAGTAAATTTCTGTTGCCATAATCTTTTAAAACATAATAGCTGGATTTGTGTAGTAACTATCTAAAAATAGGACAACAGATAGTGATGTCGCGAAATAAGTATCATTAATAAACAACTTCACAGTGAATAAAAATTTTCGTTTCAAAAACTTTTTTCGATTATTGTTCAAAACGCCATCTATGAACCATTTGCTGCGTAACTGCTATTGTAGCTAACTATAAAGTTGTAAATTATTGGTATTTATTTCGCGACACTATATATTTCATCTCCTATTTTTAGGTAATTACTTATCAAAGCCAGATATTCTATTTTAAAAGATTATGGCAACATAAATTTAGTATGGAAGAATTGGGAGAGGGATAACGTTAAATATAGAATCTCTTTATACAATTTTATAGTCGAATATGAAATACTATGTTTAGATAGCTTGTTTAGTATCAAATGTAAGGTATTGATGAAAACATTTCGTAACCATATAGGTTACATTTATGTAAATACAAATAAATCCCAGAAAGAAAAATAAATTTAAATTTTTCTACTGCGGCTAATACGTAGGAAATTGTATAGTATACGGGTTTTCAATTTTTAACCAACTTCAAAAAAGGAGGTTATCAATTCGACGGGTATGTTTTTTAAATGTTTGTTACCTCAGATCTTTTAACTGGGTGAACCGATTTGGATTATTCTTTTTTTATTTGAAAGCTGGTGCTTTCCATGTGGTCCCATTTCAATTTAGTTCAATTCTGACAACGGCATCCATGAGAAAACGATATAAATCTTAAATTTGGCTCAGTAAAAGTAGACTTTTAGGGCAATTGAAGTCGTTTTCCAGTTCTTTTTGAACACATTTACTTGTTAACTTTCTTCTTGTAGTCGTAAAATTCGAACGAATCCTTACTTTGCCATCGTCGAGGCCGTATATCTTTTAGTCGTGAATAAATAACTTTAGTTACAATTTGTTTACGTAATACTACGTCCTCAGACATTAATATTTCTTAATATTTCATAGTAATAAATCCAGGGTTAGAAGGTAATCATCGACCCCTATCATTAATAACCCACATTCCCAATTGCGGGAACCTTCAGAAAAGATTACGGCTTCGTCATACAGGATTCCGGTGTAGATCCCGGACTATTAGCGGAATTCATAGACTTGATAAACTGGCGATGGGTGTGTGTAGGAAAAGGAGATGTCTATTTTCCAGTCACGTTTTGTCAAACTCATCTCCTCTCTGTTATTGTCGACGAATTAGGCTAATGTTTGACAACAATCAGATTTATTACTCAACATTGAAGCTACGGCTATATCTTCTCGTTTAAAATACATCAGCGTCTAAAGTCTAGTGGTGACATACGCAACCAAATCGTGGTCTGTAACTTTAGGCTGAATAAACAAGCTCAAAGACACTCAGCTAGCTATAGGACGAGCGCTGCTTGGAATTCTTCTACGTAATAAAATCCGGAACGAGGGAATCCGTAGACGCACTAAGGTCACTAACATAGCTCGACGAGTCAGCTGAAGTAGCAATGGGCAGGCTACATCGCTCGAAGAACCTAGGGAGTGGGGGATTCTCGAGTGGTGACCACGTACCGAGAAACGTCTACCGCGCTGTCCCCCTACTATATGGACCGACGATCTAGTTGAGGTTGCGGGGAGTCGCTGGATTCAAGTGGCTCGGGACCGGTCAATGTGGCGTACCATGATGGATGAATATGTACAGCAGTGGACGTTTCCTGGCTGTCGTGACTGTGTGAATATTCGTTGTCGTAAGAGTCTTCTAAAAAGTAGGCAACTTGTCCCATCACCCCATACACAACAAGATTCAATCAACCACCAAGATAGATTAAAACTTACTCAACTAAATTACCTTAGTAATTGAATTCCGTAGCTAGAAATTGACCTAGATATCACGTGACATTGTAACAGCAATTTGTGGACACGCTGATTAGAAGTACCCTATGGCCTTGAAATCTTTGGTATTTAGTTATGGTGGTGGTACTCTGGTGGTACTCTGGTACACGTAAATCATATTTGATTGAATGTATACCACAACGTAGCGAGTCTGGAATGTGTGATAGGTCCGTGGCCACGTCATATGAGATCCCGTAGCTCCCGGACTATTAGCGGGTAATCCCGCGAGCGGTCCGATCCCGGGGAAATACACTAGTTTGTAGTCCACGGATTATGTTCCCGAGGGACTTTTAGCACGTTGGAGAGGACGGGCGATACACACAGGTGTGAAGTATATCTGACTATTTAATCGATTTATCGGTTACGTGCGTATGTAGTGATTAAAAAACCGATGAAGTGCGAGTTGGACTCGGTCTGAAGGCCACCATACAATATTTTACTGAAGGTAGAGCAAAAAAAAACCGTCGAATGAAAATGTGTCCTGCGATTTCTTGTCTTCCCTTTTAATTAAATAATTTTTAATATATCGGTTAATAGTCGGCAGCCAAATCAGTACACGGTTCCGTCAAAAGCTATTTCGACCCTGTGACACATGTATGAGGGAGGACTATGTCCAGCAGTGGACGTTTCCCGGCTGCTGCTGCTGATGATGAATCACGTATAAACAGCGCTACATATTTAAACGCTTCTGTGGCCCGGGTTTGATTCCCAGAGGAAGAACCTTAGCAGGGCCAGCGCCTCATTGTCTCGAGACTTCTGGGTGCACGCGATTATCATCCAAGAGCCTTATTGTCACATATCATCGGTGAGTCAAGTGCAAAACCGTGATACATAAAAATAAAATCAGCAGATATTTAATAAAAGGGTCCCGTTGGGCACAGACTGGATCCCTAAATGTGGAAACCGTAAAATATCTGTGTTGTATGCCTGAATGACCGTCTGTTTATCAGATCGCATTTTTTAGCAACTGACATTTATATATTCTCCCGACTGTTCCTGTAGGTGGTCTGTAATATAGTTTAGTTGTAAGAGTGTCAGACCTTGTGTCCGCAATCCGCTCACAATTATCACACTCGTGAAGAGGACAGTCGCGGTAGCGCAGTTAGGTTAGCGTCAGTCCTTGAACAATCAAGGTCTGGGTTCGATCCTAGCTCGTACTAATGTGTTCCAATTTGTTATTTGGAATGTATGTACGAATGATAAAAAATGATTATCATTGGCTTTTCGGTGAAGGCAAACATCGTGAGGAATCCTGCACACTCCTGATAAGAAATTCAAAGTTGTATGTGAAGTTTACCAAACCGCGCTGGGCCCGCGTGATTGACTATGACCTATACACTCTCTGTAGGAGAGTAGCCCTGACCATCTGCAGTGGGGACATATATCTAATAAGCCGTTGATGATGAAGTGCATTAGCAATCGCAGTGAGATGTTGTCAATACAAAGGTAAACGGCGCTGTTTTTGGAATTTACATTTGGTCACTTTTTACGTAACTCACGAGATGACATTGGATGACGTTATTTTAAAGCTACGTCCACACTGCTGTACTTATTAACTTATTTAAAAATTTATTTTATACAGAAAAATACAAAATACACAACAAAAAAACACAGAAAATATACACAAAAGGAACAGCTTATTCCTTGTCTTGCATGATTGCAAAAACCTTAAGGAAAGCTGCCGTTTAAACCCGAAGCTTCCAATAGTTCGCCATCTTAATTGAGAACGTGGAAGTCGGTATAAAATATAATTCTGATTAATTATTATCGTCTGAACGTAGTGTCCGTAAATCTCTAGGGAGTTCAATATAAGAGGATTCATGGCGAAAATTAGTTTCGCAGCCGGAAACGCCGGCATTACGGATCCATGTGCTAGAGTATAAGTTATAACAAGTTCTCTTACATTAATTAATGAGGTCGCTATGTTTACGTTTCGTATAGTGTCTTGTATCGCAGTATGTATGTGAAATACAGTGTGTCGTTTACAGATATTGTTAAAAAATACACTGAAATTTGTCGGGTATATTTATGTATATAACATGTATGATTCTTTGGCAAGCTGAGTTTGGCTAGGGTATATAAAAATGTCGAATCTTTGGCTCCAAACTATATGGTATCTTTTTTTTCTGTTTTTTTATTAAGCTATTGCATAGCTTCTATCGCGGGCCTTGAGCGTGGAGTCCGAATCCAGAAATTCCGTAACGAAAATAACCTAACACCCCCACTGCGACCGGCACAGCGGTGCGGTGTTGACAGCCGTGCGTCGTCTAACGTCGTTTCAGTTCGGCAGACTTCGGCACGGTGTTTTTGTACGTGCGACTAGACGTATGCGTGTAGCTCAAAATGTGTAACTGGAATCAATATATCAATAATGTATCAAAGAAAATAATAATACTGCATAAATAAAATAGATAAATAATTATAATTGCATAAGTTCATAAAAAATGCTATGCAATAGCTTTACCGCGGCAGTCCCCGAGTGCCACAAGTTTTTTTTTTCTTTGCAGGGTTCCGAACCCAAATGGCAACCAACGGAACCATATTACTAAGACTCCGCTGTCCGTCTGTCTGTCTGTCCATCTGTCACCAGACTTTATCTCATGAACCGTGATAGTTATACAGATGATGTATTACTGTTGCTGCTATAACAAGTACAAAAAAAAACAGTATAAAACAAATATTTAAGAGGGCAAACGCGATATATTTTGAGTCGTGCGTTTTAAAGTTTTAGTAACGCCATCTAGTGACGAGTAGCAAACCTAAATTGAAGATTATAGAATAGTCAGAAACACACGTATGCTACTTTTTATCTTAAAGGATCAAGTAGTTCACTCGATAAATTGTAAAAGAAATGCAACTAAGACGTCTGGAAAAATCTCTTGGCGTTTAGTAAAACATCCGGGAGGTGTCCATTGCTGTTTGTGCTCCGTATTTATAAGGCAACTGTTTTTAACACAGATTGCAGTATGTATCCTGCAATCCATATCAGATTCCATCAGCTATGGCTTCTGTTTGTTTACTCGGCGTCATTCCATCCATTCCGGCTAACGCCACGTGTCGATCTGGCTAAGCCCTCGCCGGCCCAGCTTGATAAACCCCTGTCAATTAATACCGGGGCTATCCTATTGGAATTCTGGCTTAGGCGCTAAATTGTAGGTTTTAGTTCAGGATGGCTGGATGGATAGCGTGAGCTGTTTCCGGAGGTTAATTTGTTTCTATTTTGTTGGCGCGTTCGATGTGGCCATATTAGGGAGGCTTTTGTTCAGCAATCGAGATATGCAGCTTATAATGTGGGTTTAGTTTATAGCTTTACATGTGGCCGGAGTTCTCCGGTAAGGTATCCTGCGGTACTCGGGTCCTCGGGGACGAAACCATTTCGGCTTTAGGATTTTTCACGTAGGGAATTTCTGAGATAGAGAGGGAAGTGTTATTTGAGAATTATAAAGACTGATCCACTTTGATATTTCGAGCCCTATTTTTGCCTCTATTAAAATATAAATATTTTATTAAATATTTCAGTTGCGACACCTATGGGTCACCATTTACCATAACTATTGCAATGGCATTGGCCATGGAAAGAAGTGTGACAGAGATCAAAAGAAAAGACAAAGTAAGGAATAGCCACATCAGAAGCAAGGCTAAGGTCCAGGACATAGCTTTGAAAATAAGGAGAAAATTGGAAATGGGCAGGCCACATGATCAGAGGAAAGCATAAATGGAGTAAAATAGTCACACAATGGTTCACAAAAATAGAAAAAGAAAGAGAGGTAACCCACAAAACAGGTAGGATTATGACATTCGGGATGAGGCATTCAACAAGGGGTAGAGTGGACATAGAAAGCCAGAATGGAGAATATTGGAGGAGTCCTTTGCCACCTCGCAAACGGACACAGCAAAATGTAACAAAAGAATACTATATGAATAACAAAGAATATAGTCGTGTCCGAATGAAGGCTTAAAATTTTTTGCAATATGAGTTCCAGGATATTTTTAGCCAATCCACTCGCGATACATTTTGACAGTACTAAATTTCATATAAAATACTTTTCATCCATTAATTAAAGAGATGGGTGATGATCGTTCTTAATCAGATCTTATCATCATCATCAGCCAAGAAACACCCACTGCTGGACATAGGCCTCCTTCATGGTACGCCACATCGACCGGTCCCGAGCCACCTGCATCCAGTGACTCCCCGCAACCTTGACCAGGTCATCGGTCCACCTAGTAGGGGGACGGCCCGGTAGACATTTCCCGTTACTTATACCATGAGATAATTAACCGTGAGATATGTTCAGACCGACCGACCAGAGTGAGATTATAAGGGTCCTTTTTTTCATCACACCTTCAGAACCCTAAAAAGTGACCATTACATAGCAGTTGTAGCATACGATCACAAAAGGCATCAAAAGGTAAATATCAAGGTAGGGGCAAATAATTTTTATGTTTGACATACTAATTTAATTTGACATACTATTTTAAATTTGACTTACTATTTTAAATTTGACATACTATTTCAAATTTGACATACTATTTTAAATTTGACATACTATTTTAATTTTGACATACAATTTTAAGTTACAAATTTGACATCATTCATAATTGTAATTGTATTTTTTTAAATATGGACTGATGGTCTGGTTTAAATGATTTTCATTTCATTTCATTCAAATCCCTTCATACTCGTAGTCATCGTCATACCCCTTTTTCCCTCATTATCATCAGAACGCCTATATAGCTCATGATTAATATCAAACGAATACACTTAATAAGGAACAGGAAATTTACTTTTCTTCGCCGTACTTTCACAGCCATAGAAATAATATTACCTGAACATTTTCCCTTCAGAAAACAGTTACGGCTTTTCATTAGCCACCCCCATTGTGAACGGAAAAGCCTACAGAAAAAAGTAAATAACCTGCCATAGCTTAAGGCTCCCGTGTGTCGAGGGCTAGCAACGTCTCATGAAAGACAATGGTTGTAGTTATCATCAAATTAAAGAGTAGATCATGATTAATGTATCAAATGAAATAGTTACAATTGTGTATACTTTTTAGAATAACATTTTAGATTTATGGCATATAAAAATGTCGTTCTACTTCGATTATTATGAATGAAACTTAGCTGTTTGTGACTCCATTAAACATAGTCGACTGAACAGGTTCAGATGACACTTGGCACACCTTTTTCTTGTATTTGAGAGTCTTCCGTTTGACCACGATCTCACCTAATGTTAAGCGACAAGTGAATGCGTTCAAAAAGAACTGGGAACTGACTTTAATTGCCCTAAAAGTTTACGTTTACTAAGGCAAATTTAAGATTTATATCGTTTTCTCATGGATGCCGTTGTCAGAACTAAACCAAATAAAATAAAAAAAGAATCATCCAAATCGGTTCACCCAGTCAAAAGTTCTAAGGTAACAAACATTTTAAAAAATAACAAAAACATTCCCGTCGAATTGATAACCTCCTCCTTTTTTGAAGTCTTTGAAAAATGTGACCTGGGATGGTTAACAGTTGCCTAGCACTTTCACTCTGGCTTTGAATACACGCAGGTTTTAGCGCTCAGGAAACACAGAAGCAGGCAGATAATTCCACTCCATATCTTCACGGACAATAAAATAAATAATCGAAATTGTACTAAATGATGAATGTCAACTAAGTAGAGATCCACCCCCATGTTCTTCTGGTTTACCTATTGTAAAAAGGCTCGTAGTAATTAAGTCATGTAATGCAATCGACTCTCCAAAATCAGTGCATCTACCATGAGTTTACGCAGGCGATAGCGTATATCGTTAACTATTGCTCTGTCCTTGTCACCCGCATCTCGACTGAGCAGCATTTCCGATAGTATTCGATATACGTTATCGCCTGCGTAAACTCATGGTAAACGCACAGGCCTGTAAAAGACTGTACATTTTACGCCGATGTGGAAGTTTAAGGGCTTTGTAGTTTAACCCTCACCCGCGAGCTGTCACCAATGAGTTTTGTGGCGCGACGTTTTATTGAGTCCAAGGCTGATAATTAATATATGCATAATACTACTGGCGTGCGGACATCGGTCGCAGTATGATGGCATGTGCCATCTATGCGCGCTCAAGTGAACATTCCCGGCGCGCTTCAAAAGCGAGGCAGCTCTATAACTACCTAATAGCATTAATGTACCAGAAGCGCAGGGAAACCGATACCTGATCTAATGTTCTAATTATATAATACCTGTAGTAATGAGTGAGGATAAGATATCATCAATTCATGTAGCAATTTCTATTGTTTGAAAATAACTTTAATTTTCTATCATCTTATCATCATTAGCCAAAAAAGGCCACTGCTGCGCTCCTCGATGGTATACCGTAATGACCGGTCCCAAGCCACAAGACTACTACACAAGAATACTAGGTCGTGGGTCCATCTTCCTGGCACGCGGTCGCAACTCGAGAACTATCTCCTGGTTAACCGTTCTTCGAGCAATGTGGCTTTGCCCATTGTCACTTCAGCTCACTAACTCGTCGAGCTATATCGGTGACCTTAGTTCGTCTACGGCTTTTCTCATACCGGATTTTTTTACAAAAATTCCGAGCACAGCTCGCTGAATGACTTTGAGCTTGTTTATTCGGCAAACGGTTGCGTATTCATATATTCACAACACGCACTGGTTAAAGGTTTTTGTATTTCCTTTCTATATCATAAATAAATGTACATGATAATTTTAGCAAAAAATGAAGCTCAAAGCGAAGTCGTCCAACGGTGCACGTAAAAAATCCTTAACAGATTCTTGAACTATGAACTACTTGAGGCGGAACTGTCAGACAGCTACGCATCTCGCTCTAACAATAGAGTTGTGACAAAGCCGGTGTGAAATAGCAGGCGAGCTTTCACCACAAAGAGATGTTTTGCAGCAGATCGTTACAAGGAGCGTCTGGGGTATTATACAGAACTGAGGTGGGGTTACGATGTCAGAGAGTCATATTTCAATGAAGAAGAAAAAAAAACCACCCAAGTCAAGCCATAATTTAACAAACTAGTTTGACATAAGTTCGTGTAGAAAAATGTGTCCTAATTAGTTAATTTTAAATTATGATGTACCCATGATAATGACAATATTTCATTTAATTTAGAGGTAGACTAAGCAAATAAAATTGTGAAACCATAAGAACCGCACTGTGTGATCTGTGGCAGTATTCGTGTCCGATGCACTGTCAAAGTCCATTAAATTTTTGCCTCGACTTTGGCAGTTATTTTTAATGACATACGATACGATTTTCTTGTTAATTTTCACAGGAATTCAAAATAATAAATTCTCAATTGTAAATAAAAATCTACTTGTAGTACTGTTTTTATGACGCCTTCATATTGATCAAACTATATACCTGGTTCCAAATACAATTAAACCAACTTGGGTATGATTTAAGAATGTATTCCACGGGAGCCACCTGTTCAATGGAGATTAAAAAAACTTCATTACGGCTTGAATGAAGAACAAACTCATTAACAAACTCTTTTGCATTTATAACATGAATATGGATTGTTTGAATTTTTAAATCAATGCATTCTAATCCATAATTTCATACAATATAATAAATGTGAAATTGAGTTTTTAGTCGTAACGAAGAATCAGAATTTTTACAGGATTAGTTGAAAGACTGAAAAAGCTCATATGCCACGTTTTACCTAAATTGAACAAGTAGTTATTATGGGATAATTTATGAAATCTGAAATCCATACATTCATAAAACTCTTTTACAAATCTGCTTTTTTACAGTTTTAAAAAACGCTCAGCTCCGCTAAGCCGACTCCGCACTCGCTGCTCTCGCCGCCACACCCGCCAGCAGGCTATGAGCCGACCGGAGGCATTTGTTTTCCATCACCCTGTATTTTCCTCTTCCATTAAGGCATATTAAAGGACAAGCCCGCATCCGCTGTGTATGTACATTTATCAGAGGGCCTTCGTTTTTGTGTGAACTCGACGACATATTTTCGTTCAGCTGAGCTCTCTGCTGTTAGTTAATGGTTGGGTTGGCTTTTTTAACGAGTCAAAAATATTATTAATTGATACTGATATTTACGATTTACTTATAATCATATCACATGAATAAAACTACCAGTAATGCATTTTAAATTTAATTTAATTTTCTTCTGAAAATTTTCATAAAATATTTTTTTTATAGTAAGATTTAACTATTTAATGACTAATGGAGTTTTAGGAGAGTTAACTAGACCAAATAAATATACAAACGACTAAATAACGTACCGGTGTAAGTAAGACACTAATTTTTATGGTTCCTTATCCAAAGGGTAATATAAAGGGTAATATAATCCTTATATAAAGGGGACCTTATTACTAAGCCTCCGCTGTCCGTCCGTCCGTCTGTCTGTCAGCGAGCTGTATATCATAATCCGTAATAGGTAAACAGTTGAATGTTTCACAAAATGTGAATTTCTGTAGCAACAAATAATACAATCAAATTTTAAAAAGCAGCCAAGTGCGTGTCGTACGCGCAGTGTAAGGTTCTGAATTTTCAGAAACAACAGTTGTAGGGGTCTACAAAAGTGCTACAGTGCAGAAACTAGCTGTGTTTTAGGGGACTTTGACAAAAATTATTACTTTAAAGCATAATAAGCTTCGCAAACGGATCTCTGAAACAAAAAGTGGTGTTCATAGACCCTCAATGTATTTGAACGACCTATTCAATAATACCCCATACAATGAGGTACACGTAAAAAATAGTTCATCCCCAAAATACAGGCATGGAAGCCTTAAAATTTATTTTTCAAAATTTTATTGTACCATTTTGTCACCGTGACAAATATGTATACCTGTACCAAAGTAGAGCTTTCTAGTAGTAAGGGTCTCTAATCTAAACCACGGACGGACAGACGAACAGAGCGAAAGTAAAAGGGTTCCTAGTTTGACTGCGGAACCCTAAAAAGTATTGTACTATATCACATTACAATCGCCGCTTTAGTATACATCAGAACTATAAGAATATTATTCTTAATGTATAAACTAACAATTGTTCGGTGGTTATTACTTTACCCATTATTTATGATTTTCAGTATGTTAATAACATACACGGAGTACACCCAATGCAGAAAGTCCACTTGCAAGCAAATTCTAAAACCTCTGACGTCTACATCCGTCCCATCAGCGATGCCACTGCCAAGAAACTACCAAATCTCGGATCCTCGAAATTCAACGTTCGAAATTCAAAGTCCGGACGTCTGCCAGCCGAGCGACAGCGGAAACACCCGAGCGACACGCTCCGCCAGCCCCCGGTAACAGCTGATTTGGAGGAACCGTTCCGTTTTTGAAACTGTGCCGGGTTTTAGCGGGATTGGCTGTTTTATTGCCAAGCTGAAGTGCGATACAGATCATTGCAGAAGCTATCTTATAGCCAGGCAGACATGTCTTGAGACCTGAAATTATAGGAATATACCAATAGATAAAACCAAACCCTCCGAAGAGATTGCGTACTACATAAAACGTCATTTTACCTTAACTCATTTTTTTTTCATACCCTGAAATTAATTCGACTTGACATTTTTGACAGATAGACTAATAAGGTAGTCTTGTTCTTCATTTGGCAGATTACGTGTTCAAAAGCAGGTGTCTGCTAAATTTGATTTTATGTGTCGCTTAGCGTAGCTCTTTAATTTATTCTTTTTAAATGACTTCATCAACAGCCTATATACGTCCCCACTGCAGGGGCTCAGGCCTACTCTCCTACAGAGACTGTATGGGCCATAGTCCACCACGCGGGCCCAGTGCGGATTGGTAGACTTCATACACACCTTTGAATTTCTTCTCAGGAGTGTGTAGGTTTTCGCACGATGTTTTCCTTCACCGTTAAGCAATCGGATAATGTACTTGAATTGAAAAACAACTCATAGGTACACGGCTGGATTCGAACCCGGAACCCTCAGATTGAAAGTCCGCGCCTTATCCATTGCGCCACCGACGCTTTTTTTAAAAGCTTTTATTTTTTTTAAATGACTAATACCAGACAATGATCAATTTCATTTTGAAATTGCCGAGAAGTGTCTGTGTGCGTCCAGAATAGATAGTGTGTAAGGCAATGGTTCGTAGTGGTGAATACGTAATTGTAAGTAAGCTGAGTAAATTAATCTCAACAATGTTACATTTGTAACTGTGATCAGAAAATATGTTCCTTATTTGTTCCCCATAGTGTTCGCTTTCCTTCCGCGACATATTTTAATCCACCCTCAAAACTTTATCGTAAATTGTATTAGCCAAGAATTCTCCCGAACCCGCCGTACATCTTGATCCTTCGGGCTCTCTTAGCAATTTTCACGCTACCCACCCGCCTTTTTGGATGAAAAAGTTGTGTTCCATTTAGCCATAAGCCTCCGAGATAGCACTTTAAGGAGTTTGCGGGCGTCAGAGATGCTGACTCGAAGATTATAGGATCACCCTGTACCCTCCTAGAAGTCGCACTCAAAACACAACCTTGACACCTAAAAATACAGTTCAATTTTCCCCATCATCTGCTTTATTTCGAATGCGATCGCCTCGCATATTCTTTTGCTGCTACCAGAGCTATTTTGCTTCGTGCCTTCGTTGTATCGTTTTGAATCTTATCTTTTATGGTTGTCGGTTGATTTTCGGGTACTTGTGGATGTAGGTCGGTCAGAGAGTTATTGCCCAAACAAATAAGTTTAGGTGGTCAGTAATGGGTGGTTTTTGCTTGAAGCTGTGGATTAAACGCTTTTGGGAATCATTCGGGATACGTGGAGATTAAGCAGGATTGAACCTATACGACATCAGCAGTGCTTTATTCTGTTGCGAACCATTTCCGTTACGACTCAGCTATTGGAATGTTAAGTCGTCACTGATTTGATGAAATCAGAATTCAGAGACATGTTAGTATAATATTTTTAATTGAATCGTTTGCCAATTTATTTGTGCAGTACGGCTTTCTAAGGTCGTTGGTCGTTTAGGGCCAAACATAAGACTGCAAACAACTCGACGGTCAGCAACAACATCCCTGGACCCTTACACAGTAGTAGTTTTCTTTCATCTACAAATCAATCTATTACTTTTATCGTTATTAACATTACAACATACACGTGTCGTTTTATTGTAAACTAGCTTCTGCCCGCGGCTTCGCCCGCGTGGACTTTATTTTTCGCATTAAAAAGTAGCCTATGTCCTTTCTCAGGGTCTAAAGATTGTTTGTGCCCAATTTCATCAAAATCGGTTGAGAGATTTAAGCGGGAAAGCGTAACAGACAGACAGAGTTACTTTCGCATTTATAATATTAGTAGGGAGTAGGGATAATGTTTCTAATTCTTTCCTTTTTTTGCAAACGTCTACGTGAATTCCAGAATTCGTTTCACAAGTACACGTTTCCGGTATAAAAAAGTACGTTATATATATATACTAACATTTAAACACAATCGATCATTATATAAGCGTCGGTGGCGCAGTGGATAAGGCGCGGGCTCTCAATCTGAGGATCCGGTTTCGAATCCAGCCGTGTACCTATGAGTTGTTTTTCAATTCAAGTACATTATCCGATTGCTTATCGGTGAAGGAAAACATCGTGAGGAAATCTGCATATCTTGAATAGGCATGTGAAGTCCGCCGAACCGCACTGGGCCCGCGTGGTGGACTATGGCCCATTCACTCCCCGTAGGAGAGTAGGCCTGAGCCCCAGCAGTGGGGACGTATATAGGCTGTTAGAGTGCTATGTTCGGAGTCTCTCCGATGGACCGCATTCAAAAATAATTGATCCGTCACAGAACCAAAGTGACCGATATAGCTCATCGGATTAACAAGCTGAAGTGGCTTCAGTGGGATGGTCAAACCTGCTAAAAGACTTACAAACTAGAGCATGCGAGTTATCGAGTGGAAACCATGTAGTCAAACGGATTCTCTCCGGCTAAAAGGAAAGATAAGAAGAACAAAGGAACAAGTTAAGTATGAAAAACGAGCTGTGGACTGTTGAGACATCGCAAACGTCGCACAACATCGCATCTTAACCAACAGTCTCACTTTCAAATCAATAATATCAGCTTCTAATGTCTTTAGTCAGCGCGTGTTACCAGTGATGACATACGGAGCCGAAGTGCGGACCTTTACAGTTGGCCGACTAAAGCTTAATGTCTAAAGCTATGGAAATTCTCTGCGTGAGAAAATCTAGAATGAGAAAATTCGTAGATGAATCTAAGGTCACTGACTTAGCTAGATAAATCAGTGAGCTGAAGCGACGATCAGGACACGTGTCTCGAAGATAGTATAACCTATGGGGAGTAAAAGGTCTCAAGTGGCCAGAAATGAGTATTGGTCCTACCAGATTGAACGACGACACAAGACCGGTCAATGTCGTATACCACGGAAAAAGACTATGTCCAGCCGTGAACGATTCCTGGCTGTTGATACACATTACTGCAAATATGTAACTAAGAATCGATCGCGCTACTACCAGGATATCATTTAACGATGTTACTACTGAGTGATCATCAATTAAAACACCCTCAATAGCATTCAAAATAATAAAAACTCATATCGGAAACCATTATGAAGTACTTTTATACGTCCCTTAGTTTTATTACAATTTCTTTTCATTTCCCCGTAACGCCGGTATATTATCACTCGAATTTTTCATTACCTTTCGAAATGATAAAAATTCTTCTACAACCTATCTGAAAGAGTCCTTTGTAATGTCAGCAACAGTACAGTGTATCGTAAAACGGAAAGTTTTTTGATGTCCTACCCTGCCCCTCCCCCCCTTTAGCTGTTCCCCTCTTCGACCTCCCTTCCTTTCCTCTCCCCTCTCCCCTCTCCCCTAAGGGTTTTATTAGCTGCGTTTATTACGGTATTTTATGGAAGGTACGAATTACCTGAATTCACAATTTCACATACTCTTCTGTTTATGATTTTCGGTTTTTAGTGCTTCAGTAATGCGCGGATCTACGAGAATATTTGGTTCTTGAGCGATATAATGATTACATTTTCTTGTTATAAAGATCGTATTTTGGTAATAGTGTTTTAGTTTATTTTTAATAACTTTTTATTATTTTAAAGATACTAATATACACATAGAAGCGTCGGTGGCGCATTGGATAAGACGCGGACTCTCAATCTGAGGGTTCCAGGTTCGAATCCAGCCGTGTACCTATGAGTTGTTTTTTAATTCAAGTACATTATCCGATTGCTTAACGGTGAAGGAAAACATCGCGAGGAAACCTGCATGTTTTTAACAGACATGTGAAGTCCGCCAATCCGCACTGAGCCTGCGTGGCGGACTTTCTATAGGAGAGTAGGCCTGAGCCCCTGCAGTGGGGACGTATATAGGCTGTTGATGAATAGACACATAAATATATAGATATATATCAATGCTAATCATACATTTCAACAGACATATATTATACATTTGAATTTTATTTCTAATTCGAAACACGTAAATAATATTTACGGACATTCTTTACATTCAAGCCACAGTGAACAAGTCCAAGCGACAGGTAAGCGACCCGTAAATTTAGCAAACAAAAAATACAATACAATATTACTAAGGCTATATAACTAAGGCTTAAAATCTCAAGTTGATTCCTGTCCAAGTTTGACAAGAGAAAGACACAGCGATTAAGAGGCTATGTTGGTAAGACCACGTGGTCGGTTTCAAGGTTGCATTGTTTTGTAGCTGTCCCTCTCCGAGCCCTATCCTACCCGAGCGCGTACGGTGAGACAGCATACATTACGCGATGTTATCTACCCGTTATTTGGATGTTTCGTAGTCCAGGGATCATTTGAAGGATACAGTATATTATGTAACCATTTTTTTAATACAGTATACTAATGAAATTTCAGATGACGGTGGTTTTTCCAAATTGATCTAAATTGATTCATACTCTTGTAAATCAGTTTCAAAGTTGGGGCTTTTTATTACCGAAAAATACAATACTTTGACGCCCTGTAACTCTGGAAGTATTTATTTAAACGAAAATCTGACTCACCACCGACACAGATATTTGTTTCTAGATTGTGTCTTGAAAATTTCATAGATTTTCATAGCTTAATACTCAAAATATGACTGGACTACGTTTGTATGGGCGCATTGACAACAGCATACCCTTTAACTTTTAATTATTTAGTTTTATGTTTCTTTCCAGATTTTGTTTGAGCAATCCATTTCACTACTACCAACCTCTTACACCTCTGGCCCACTAACCAAAAAATCACCTGACCAAGAGATGGCCAAATAAGATCCTGAATCCACCACTGCACGCTTGTATCAGGTTTCCATTACCCGGTTCAATTAGAGCTTCCGCTAAACCCTTCTCACTAAATCAATAGGTATTAGTGCATTCATTTGAATCCTTGAAAGCTCTGATAGTACCAGAAACAGTAATTAATTAAAATCAGTATTATCTCCCTTACCCTCTCTTTTTATTTACCTTCTTTTAAAATCGTTAATTTACCCAACTTCAAAGTCGGGTAAAGGTTTGATACAAGCGAATTGGGGGGTTTTGAAGGGCTAAGAAATTCGGTAAACAAGTTAAACCGGGAGTTTGTAATTGAGTGTATTTATTGGAGCTGGTTTTTATAATAAATGAGGAAGTATCTAGAGCTTAAAGAATGAAACAAATTGTGTACAGACACAATTCATATTTTCTACAAAGACCATCTGACTGATTGATAACTGATTAGATGCTCTTGTTATTCGTGTTGGTGTTTTTTTAATTGATGCCCTTACAAGTATTTTTCTAGAGGTCAGTAACATGTTGTTTATTAATTATTTATGTATTTGTATCAAATTTCAACATCATCATCATCAGCCGGGAAACGTCCACGGCTGGACATAGGCCTCCCTCATGGTACGCCACATCGACCAGTCCCGAGCCACCTGCATCCAGCGACTCCCCGCGACTCTAACCAGGTCGTCGGTCCATCTAGTAGGGGGATGGCCTGGTAGACGTTTCCCGGTACGTGGTCGCCACTCGAGAACCTTTACTCCCCACCGGTTATCGGTTCTTCGAGCGATTTGGCCTGCCCATTGCCACTTCAGCTCACTGACTCGTCGAGCTATGTCGGTGACCTTCGTTCGTCTACGGATTTCCTCATTCCGGACCTTATCAAATTTCAACAAGAGCGTGATAATTCAGGGCATTGAAGTGGACTTTAATATACAAAATTTCGTGCAGTACCTTCTTAAGCGTATTAACTATTGTAACTAAAGTAAACCCTTGAAAAATTAGGTTGTTTCAGTCTACCCGTAGAAATAGTCTTATGTTATTTTAATTTCTTATTTATTTAATATTGTTCATTATATCTCTAAATATAATATTAATTAGTGTTGTTTGTATAAGTATCTGTAAGTTAATTATATTTGTGTAGCGCTGCGTGCAAGTTGTTAAAATCTGGTTAGAATAGGGGCTGGCTGAAAATCAGTGTTGTGATTTTCAGCAGAAAAGCATAACGGGTACTGAGACAGCTCCTGCCACAGAACCTTCTCATTTTGATATGTATTTATCGTAATGTTGTAAATGTTAGTTTTATATATATGTGTGTGTTTGTATGTGTAATTTGTCTGTGGCAAATAAATGGTTTAAATGGTTTAAACTAATTGATCCGTTAATTTATCTATCTAAATGAGTAAGTGTAATATAGTAAGTCTATTATTTATGTTACTGATTGTTTACGGTTAGTTCTACTTGATTGAAATGAACTTCACATGAAGATATTTTTATCTTATTTTAATTGGCAATCAAATATATTCAGCACGATATAAACTGTCGCAAAACAACAGAACAGTTGTGTTTTAGTAATGCTTAATACCGACAGTATTATAGTTCTCTGTGTTAAATACTAAGTAAACCTTATGGTCACTTATCACGTGAGATGAAGGCCAAGTGAAAACCGTCTAGGTTTACACGTGTTCTTAATCTGTTTTAACTTTGAACTTGAAATTAAACAGTTGTACAAAGTTAAAGTAATAACTTAAAAGTAAAATATAACTGGTAAAATATAGCACTAAAGGCTAACTCTTTTGTAAACTAATAATTCGAGAAAGTTTCTCTTCAGATTATTTCTTTGTCAAAATTTACAATGCGAAGTGTGTCTTTCGGAGTTCGGACATTTACTTTGGGAAGAGTTTGTAATCAAACAAAAGCTGAGAGAGAATTAATAAGTACCTATTGAAATTAAGCGGAATAGAGTTTCATGTGGGACTTATTTAATTTTAATCACGTACACTTAATTTCTTTTCTTAGAGTAAGTTAGTTAAGTTATTAATGTTGAATGAAGAATGCCTTCTTAATCAACTCGCCTATTACGAGTAGCTATGTCAATTACGCTACGTTTATGCCAAAATAAATGTTTACCCGAAGTCGGGGCGGGCCGCTATTAAACATTTAAAAATACATACCCGTCGAATTGAAAACCTCCTACTTTTTTGAAGTTGGTTGAAAAGAATACTAAAAATACGATACATTAACAATTATTAATAACAAAATGGATGGATATATCGTTATTATACTGTAGTGTGTATACTTATCTAAGCATATCTAAGAAGGTAGGTCTCATTTTAGAAACTCAGATTGCCAAGCAACTACGAGTATATTAACGTTACACACCTAGTACTGACCCGTTTCCCTATATTCCCAGACATTCTGTACAGTCCAGTCCAATTACCAGAAAGGATTAGTGAAGACTGATTGGTGGCGCAGGGAATCCATTGGCAAATCCATCACTCAGTTAAGATAAATTTCACACACCTACCGATTGTACTTCCGACCGGGCAGGTGTGGATTGGTGTACGGATATTTTGCAATATAATGTTAGGGTATTTTATGAATCTGATTTTATACACTGTTCATTGCTGGTTCCGACCCAAAATGTAATGTCAGCTGGCAGTTACAAGAAGTCACGAATGCGACAGCTTTGTTACAGCCTATCATTAGTAGCTAGTACAGTTTTAAGCTGGTCACCACATGCGCAATTTATTATAGTTCTATTGTAATGCACAATCAAATTTTCAACTATAAGTGAGTGTATAATGCTCGCTATGTATAATACTATATATATCATAATACGATGGTTTTATAAATTCAATGGTAATATTTGACTGTAGCTAAGAGTACTTAGACTAATATGAAGAATTGAATAATTAAGAAGACTTAAGTTGCCTATAATTAGGCGTAAACTTACTGTGTGCTATTTGTCCATCAACTAAGAATTCTACCGTTTTTAGAGCAAATAAAAATGATTGATTAATTGATAAATCTGAAAAAAGATTCACTCGACTTATGAACTGTGATTTACTACGGCAGCGTACGTGTAACAGGATCTAGTTTCCAGAGTATACCACTTCCAGCACACTTGTAACATCTGTCTCTTACAACGTTGGAGTTAAAGAAATACAGAGTTCTGTGTTCTGTCGAGACACAATTTATTGTTCCGGCACAGACTGCGCTCAGTAAATTGCTTGACTTGTCAATTTGTTCTATTTCCTAAAGTTCCCTGAGCAACTGTGTTTGTTTGGATGGGGAATCATTTTTAACAAATCCGTGCGCTGTTCCGATTGGAGTGCCTTGTCATTTGTAGACTGCAATAGGAGATTGGTCTTGTTTAAGTTTTGATGAGTAAGCTCGGGCGGCGTTCTAGGAACGCCGTGTGGGTTCTACTTTAGAAATGCAATTCAATCCGGTAAGTATTAATAAGTGTTTCTAAAAAGTGTCAAAAGTGAATTCTAGGACGTCAGTCATTATAAAATTCGTTTCCACCAAAAATAAATATACATAAACAAACTATGATCAAGATACTGTAAAACAAGTCATCGGTCACGGATTCGAACCCAGAACCCTCAGATTGAGAGACCGCGCACTGTGCCACCGACGCATTTTTACTTACTTAATATTAAATATGATAAAATTTTAAGTGGAATTATGAACTTGAGAGGTGAGAGGATCAGCTGCGACAGACAGACAGTGACTCAACTAAGGTCCTGTAACCGTAAGAGCTCTGATAAATCGATCTATCGATAATCTAATAAGCCAAAAATCAGAATACACCAATAATAAACCAACTGCCACCAGGGACTCTCCAATACGGAGTGAAGCTTTCAAAAAATCGAAAAAGTATACAAAGCATCCAATATCGTTTGTATTGGAAACATCATAAAGAATCGAAAGTAACGGCCAAAGGCTCGGCTCACAATCACAGTGTGAATATTCATCAGCATGGATCCCTTGGCGAGACTATCTGTTTCGGATTTTGTTTGACAAGCCGCTGGGAGTTCTTTGAGATCGACTGTCAGCTTTTGCTTTCAGTATTTTAATACCTGGGCGACCGAGTTTTGCTCGGAGTTTTTGGCTAAAAGTACAATTTTCTTTTTGATTTTGCTTAAAAACAGAAAAAAATAATTAGAAACTTGAATAAATAATAAACACACATAAAAAGTAAAAATACCCGATCGGGATTCGAGCCCGGATGGACGAACACCTGTGTTACTCGTATAAAGCAAGCTCTTCCGTCACTTGACCATGATGCTTGTGCCCGAATGTGTGAAATGAGCAACTATAATTTGCGTCAAATTATGCAAAGAAAAAAAAACTAATGAAATCTCGAAAACATGCGGTTTCCTAGACATAAGCCTACGCCCCCGGAACACTATCCCCCATCATACTAAATTTCATGAAAATCGTTGAATTCAGATTATATATAAATATACAAGAATTGATTGTTTAAAGGTATAAAGATTAGTTCCATCAGAATATAAGATCTGGGAATGTTTGCAGCTCGACAGCTCTTTGCACCTCTTTGTAAAAACTCTTTACAGATTGATGAATTCTGCCCTTACGACCTGAAGGAAGAACAAACAATTAAACAGACTCACTTTCATATTTTTAACATTGGTATGGATTTACGAAGTCAATATTGTAAGTAGATAGTTGTGTAGTGGTAATTGATTTACAGCTTAAACTGAATAGAAACTACAGATTATTTTAAAATAATTATTTGAACTGAAAATTATATTGACGAAATGACGATAAAACTGTAGGATGGAAGAGTTCTTACTCAGAAGCCTCATGTTAAGGTTTTCACTACATCATATTTCATTACCAGAAGCCAACACTGCTTTTTGATGTTCATTTTCGCGGAAACCTACTTTTAGATACCATTTCGCGGATTCACTACTTTCATGGAATTACATGTTAGAGCAATGAGCAAGAGTTTTAAATAATTTGGAGAGCTATCCGGTTATAAGTATGGATATCCAAAGTGAGCATTCATAGATCAAACCAGAGACTGGGATCCAACACTCCGTGAAGCTACTAGACTATGAACCCCGTTAAAATTATTCGGGATGTTTGAAATTTATGCAACCGCTATTTTCTTACAAAAGTCTGGTTGCAAGCTATGCTTGTTTATTCCACTAAGTTCATTCGTTGTAGGATTTCTTCGCCGGGGCTTTGCAAAATAACCAACAAAATATCCGCCAATAGACACTCGGTGATTTGTACCAGAGCAGCAGAATTGATTGAAAAGCGACTCGATGCAGCGGGGCGTACAGAGAATTGCGCTCCGCGGTGAAAGCAATTCTAAATTCGAATTCGAGATGTGATGGAGTTGGGTGGTACTTAGAGGAGGCAGCTATTTTCATTATTATTACTTGCTAGACTTGTTGTATGCGGCTTCGCCTGCTACTATTAATTGCTTCCGCCTACACAGCTACGTGCTAAGTACATACTCGCAATCTAGAGTTCGCTGGTCATTTGAGAATGTATCGACATCTTATTTTTATCACCAATCCCATCATAACAGTGATGTAATGTTGACTAATTCAAAAAAATAAAATTTAAACAAACGACTTCTAAAATCATCAAAAAACTAACTGCCTAAGACAAAAAATAATACGGGAAAATAATGTTGATAACCAAAAAAAAATTCAATGAAGTTGTAAGTATAACACAATACTTTTTCTTTTCTTTTCTATTTTACTCACTTTAGAAATGGATTGAACATATAGCAATAATTATGTAAAACAGCTATATTTTGATTAAACAGCTGGGTTTTACAAAATCATTTAAGGGCTCCTGTTAAGATAACTCGAGTATCCCTCTTTTATTTGATCAAAACCATAGAGCAAACCTCTATCTCCAACACGGCATTTAAAACTTGTTTCACGTCAATGTAAATTCGAATCCGAGATGGACTGCGAAATTGACGGATCGTACCGAGATGGCACTAGAGTTTGTTTTCGAATTTAAAACGCGAACGGGAACAATAAATGTTTTCCATTTTATTACCAGCCAGTTCTATCCGCGGCTGGTGCAGGAGGCGCATCTCACTAAAAAGTATCGATACTAAAAATACTTTTTACCTAGAATTCGATGTCTAATACGTTCTCATAAGAAAATAAATTCTATCGTCAGTTTCCCTCAACCAAAAGTCACCGGATTTAAGAGATAAAGTGATGAATGAGAGGGTCCGTTGCCTTTTATTAAAAAGATAATACCGGCGTATGAGGAGGTATTGTGACAAGTGGCCTTACAGTTGGCGCTGGACTTACAATGGGCGCAATAAGAATCTAATGCTCCCGTTCCATTTGTCCCCAGAGCTCTATGCCAGTGGACTTAGCTTTTGTAAAGCATTTAAACAATATATATTCAAAAGGATTTTGGGAGTTACGTCATGTTTATAGTTACAAGTATATACTACTTATATCTTACTAGTGTAAAACGAAAAATGTCTGTCAAACCAAATTTTCGGTCATTTTATTTATCGAGGTTCTCCAAAAGTAAGCACACTTTTTTTAAAAAAATAACTTAGTCAATTATTGTCACTTGTCTATATAATAGCCTATATCTAGGTGATACGGGACATAAGCTTAAAAATCGAACTGGCCATTTTTGCGTGTGTGCCCAAAACGTTGATTCAAAGCTATGCCTTTCCCAGTAACTCTGTGATGAATCGCTATGGATTGCACAGACCTATTAAAATCAACCACTGTTCCAGAATAACCCTTTGATACACGGACGCACGTCCCAAATTTTTTTTTTCCTTTTTCTTTTTTTTAACCATCTAGCATTCACCGATTGCAAGATTCCAGTTGGAGTTACATAATTATTACAATATCTGAGGGGTTCAATAATTTCGATTTTTACCAGTCGACGGCGTAACGAAAAGGAGTGGAGAGGAAGGTATGTGACGATAAAGCCGTAGAATGGAAAGTTCTGCTACCTTTCGGTCTGGACCCACAACATTGCTGACTTAGGTAGTGTCACAGATCTAATATAGTAAGTGCTACGTACAGAACAGACGTTCACTCCCCCACCCCTCCCCCGGTACACGATACCTCACCTCTCCCCGCAAGAAAGTGTCAGTTATAACTCTGTGATAGTGACCGACTTACTCACCGACATTCGTTACGTGATTGGGAATATCACATCACTTCTTTGGAGTTCCTGTGGTAACGTGGTGTCAGCGAGCCAGGCGAACATACAAACTACAAAAATATTTATTGGATAAAACAATTGAGTAAAAATAGTATAGCCATACAGTCTGTCTGACATTTTGCTTTGTTTTGTACAATATTTTAAATTTTTTTAAAAACATGCTTTACTAAGTAGTGTGTGAGTGTTTGTGTGTGTGCGTGCGCGCGTGTGTGGGTCGGGAGCTGCCACCAAGTGACAGCTTTCTGTTAACATTCATGTGTGAGGTGAGAGTTGAGTGTGAGGAGGAGTGTGAAGAAAATGCCCTACCACCAATCAGAGTTCCGATAGATATCTCCGCTGGAGTTCTAACCTGTGACTTTCAGATTGTAAATCCAACAATTTAACCAGAGGTCATGGAGGCGGTTACTTGAAAAAATATCTGAAAATTAAACAGCTATTGGAACGCAGCCCGCGATCTTGACGCTACAATTCGCAAAGTCCTTACAATTTAACGAGTGCCACACCGGCTAAGGAGACTTTACTATCGCATAAATTAAATGTGAAACTATCATTGTAAACGGGCCATTTTATTACGATGAGACTAAGTAATCGCTTTATAGCCACTTAAAGTAATAGACTTCGTTGTGAAAGCGGTGAAGAATTTCATACGGGTCTTGAGATATTATTTCAAATGTTTCAATGGTTTATGGTTTGGCTAGCTGTGGAGCATTTCGCTGTATACATCGGGACTTTTGGGTGTAGCTGCTTCCAACTCTATCAGGTCTAGTCAAGTGTCAGTTTGATTGTCATGACTGAGATCAGGGAGTTATTTGGTGTCTCCGTTCACTCAACCACAGACACTCAACGGAGTTTTACATCTCTGTTCTTATTTAATTTTTAAAGGATTTTTGTGTAGGAGACATGTCAACCCATGCAACTAATATTTGCCTGTCATACCGGAACGAAAGAGTGCTAGTAACACTGCTGTTTTAGCGGCAGACTTAGGTGAAATGGTGGTAGCTAGCGAAGGGGACAGAAAATGACCATCAACCGCCAACATCGACAACAACAACCATTTTAACTAGTATATGAAGTTTTATTTCATCGTTTCATTTAGTAGAACATTTTTGTCTCTACCTGTACATAGGACAGACACGTATACAGCGTGTGTATTTCATACGGGCGTATATTTGATTGCAATTAGTGTTGGTCCTAAACAACACATTTACATAAATTTCGTTAATTGATTGTGTGTTGTTGGTTGTTTTTTTCATAGAAAATAATTGAGCACGCGATGTATTAAAATTACATCTAAAGTTATCGAATGATTCACAGTTCTTTTTACACGTCATATCTTTAAGAAAAGCGTCAAGAAACATTTTCTATCACTATAAGTTAAAATATAATTATAGTATGTAAAGTATGTATGTATTATTATTGATATATATTAGTTTGTTTTGTATCTCGTATTTATGTAATCGTTTATTATATTTATTATATCGTACACGCCTAACTGCCCTCCTTTCTTTAATATTTCTCCTTGACCTATGACTGCTGGAAGAAATTTCTTTTAGAAATAAGCTGTTCCTTTTGTATATATTTTTTCTGTTTCTTGTGTTATGTAATGTTTCCGTGTACAATAAACTGTTTAAATAAATAAATAAATAAAAGACAATTCAATAAACCGTTTATCGTTTGTCAAGTCAATTTGGATGCAATACATTGCTGCTCGGTCGTACTTTTAAAAATGATTAACTCTTTATTAATTACGCTATTTAACAAAATTGCTTTCACATGTGATTTGTACGGTCGTAACCTATATCTGGATAAATTATACGCCCGTATGAAATATACACGCTGTATAAGTAAGTACATTCCCGCAGACAATGTCGCGACGGAAGGCAGTTCTTACACAAAGCACGTCCCAGCATATATTTATGTAGCAGGGTTCTCACCTCAGCGATGTATTCCCACATTTTACGTCCCTGTCACACATAAACAATAAAATAAAGCCAGCACATCTTTCCGCTCGGCTTCAATCGTAGATGTGTCAGACGATGGAATGGTAGATTCATGGATTTGTATCGCTGTGGTATGGGTGTTTGATACTGCAGTTACACGCTGCGAATGTGGCTGTTTGGCACGGAATGGCAATAAGATGGTTGTAACGTTACATTTAGAGCGTTATTTGCTTTAAAAGGGTAAATTTATATTGTTTTTGGTATGGTTTCCATTCCGCTTCGGGGATGTTTTGTCATTAAAATAATAAATAAAATGAAATACCGTCTTGGAAAATTGAAACACTTTTTTAAAATGTACTTGTGCTTCTACAATCAATCATTTTATAAAGAATCAATGTCTCAAATCAATAATTTTATTCAATTTGTTTATGCTGTGTGTATTCATACTCTTATCTGAAATTTTCATCAAAATCGCTAAAGCAATTTTTGCGATCGTCGTGGAGTATAATTGCTCGATTAAAAGTGCGGCATTTTAAATTAATATTCCGCTCTAAAAGAAAGCCAGCCTCGTACAGTACTCAGAGTTTGTCCTTAGATTACATACAAAAAGCCATTAACTATCAAAACTTGGCGTAAAGTCAGTTATTTACAAAAAAACATTGACTACAGTATTTTGCCTAGTGCTTCATCACTTCTCTAAAACACACGCGTAATACAAGTGGAATCAGCTCAGCCCATATTGACGGCAGTGCACAAAAGTAGGTCATGAAGTCGCGTTAAAACCGGCCTCTCGCCCATCCACAGCCTAAATGCCCAAACTTTTTACACAAAAACTCATCAACCCCCATCATTACTGCCGTGTATGTGGCCCGACTTACGAACACTCGTTGAGAAAAGAGATTTTTTATTACAATTTATTACACTTCCATTGTTGACTGTACCCTAAACTTCACCTGTAAAGTTACTCTCCTTGTTTTAACGACAGTACACTTGATGACAAAAGTGATAAAAACGAACCTTTTTTGCTGCAGAATGGATCTTTTTACGATGTTTGTGGACCTTGAGTTTATATATTTTCAAATATAAAGTAGTTACATAGAGGCTTCTGGATATGTCATTAGCTACTTCGGCCATTTTTTTACATTGTTATATATTTTGAGTGGAACAATCATTCAAATACGTGTAATTAATATACGGATCAAACAGTGTAGGCTTAAAAATATATAGAGAAAAATTTTCGTTAAGTAAGATCAGAAGTAGAAAACCGGGACCGGTCGATGTGGCGTACCATGAAGGAGGCCTATGTCCAGCATCATAGCATCCATAGACTTACAAAATATATTAACTATTTTGACAATAAGAAATTTGGAAAATATTCCCTATGTAAAAAATACGTTGCTTATATTTACTTTCGCTATCGTTTGTAACAGACAAGTCAGGAAAAACAGTGCATCATCAACGTTTTTCATAAATAAATGGTTTTATCGGTATTTGAAACAATAAGATGAATACAAGAAGAATGTATCCAATAGTTTAACAAGGTGGAAATAAAATAATGTTGTATATATGTTCGCTGTGGAAGCGAGACGGCTTTATGTGGTTGAACACGCTCCGTGTGATGCTTTGTTAACACTAGGGAGACAGTAATACCAAACATAAAATGACACTTAACAATGAAGACCGGATCAAAAACTTAGATAATATGTAATGAACAGCGCCATCTATTTTACTTTTACGGTAACATGCCTGGAAAACTGTCCATTAATGAGCATATATTAGCTATTCCTAAAAGCCCTCATTAAGCTCCAATGCCGCATCAAACCGTCGACAAATCAACAGTACATATTCCTAAGGTCATCATCATCAGTTGGAACTTCCACTTCTGAACATATCAGCATTTATTACAAACAGCAAGCAGTGAAATAGGTAATCTCGGCTCAAACTACTATTATTATTACAGCCTTATTAAAGCCTTATTACAGCCTTATTACAGCCTCATTACCGCCTTATTACAGCCTCATTACCGCCTTATTACAGCCTTATTACAGTCTTATTACAGCCTTATTACAGCTTTATTCAAGATCATACCTAATTACACTACTCATGAGATTGTACGAGTAAATACACCACTCGAAAACTACACGAGAATAAATTTCAAACCTGAAACCAAAAATTTTCGTAACAAAACACAAAAGGAATAATCAGTACATAGCCTAGGTTGGCTTCAATTCATAAATTGAACCAATACGTCGGCAGCTGCACACCGTACAAAACAATGACCAGCCAATCAGCGATATCAATAGTGCATTAATTATGCAGGCTCCACATCACACACATTCGTCAGCTGTGTTTCTACCGCCGACTGCGATGCAGACGTGCCTCGTGGTCGACTACTCTTATGTAAGGCTAGAAACAAGTCATGCTATAACAGAAACAGACCACACATCCATTGAAAGAATTGTATTGCCCGCAACAGGCTTTTCTAGCGTCCAATTTCAACAAAATACAAGCTTGCAGGTAGCTAGTGGCGGCTTTTGAACAATGTGTAAACTGTTTAGTTGGTGAAAGATACACCGTGTTGCTTCTCCTATTCAAGCATGTATGCTATCTTCAATCCACGAGCGAACTTTTCTGTAAAAGTACAGACAATCTTCCTTCAATAAGAAGTGCCCAATTTTGTACCCTTTAAATTTTGTCTAAAAAAAAGTTTTTCCTCATACGGAAAAAATTTCGTAAAACACAGTTACGAAGAATAAGGCATAACAACATAATTCAATATCAATATTTTAGATCTAAATAGCAGTGGCTCCTAAACAAACATAATTGATTCACCCAAAATTAATACAGAGACAACTTACTTCGGCCATAACCTTTAGTATTCCGTATTTACGGGGCCGCAATAAAACGGGATGAAGTTGTTTTACTGCCTCGTTCCAGATTGACCGAATTGTTGACGGAATGCTTAAGAGATGGCCCCTCCAAAATGGAAGCCAAAATGGCCGATCCAAGATGGCAGCCCCAAGTTGACCGCTAAGGAAGTTTATCACACGTTGAAACGGTTGAAGCAAATTGGCTGGCTGTTAAACTTGGATTAGATCGTGAGGGAAATAAGAATCTAGCTGCTTGATAGAGTTTAAAAGTTATGTCAGGCTTGTTGTCGAGTGTCGTAAATGTGTAGATGAAAACTTGATTTCCGTTTGGAAATTTCACTGCACCTCGTAACGCGTTTTCAATTTAAGTATTCGAGTAAAATCGGAAGGGGATCTTTTGCAGTAAACGTTTTTGAAGAATTTCGGGTGGCTGAGATTCAAATTCCAATTTCCCTTCTGCGTAGCGATGTCAGATGGTTCGGAAATTTGACAATCGGTAACAGCACAGCAAATATCCTATACTCGTAACTGCCTCTGATACGAGTATCTATAGCTGGCTAGTTCCACTTCAATGTCGAATGTGCTTTTTATAATTGAAACGATACTTCTTCTGAAATATGAGTAATTAGGTGTCTAAAGCTCCTTGTTGACTTAACGCTTCTTGGTGAGCGAGCTTTGGCGCACAGGTAAGTTTAAAGACAAGTGAAAGTTCATGAAACTTAAAAAAGAACATAATTTTTTTTAAAAAAAGTTTATCTATCTCCTCATAGTATTTGACTATGAGGAGATAGCTAAACTTTTTTTTTCGATATATGATGAAGGCGCATGTACCATAGTTGATTAGATTATGAAGTAAATACCGACGAGTTATGCTTCAATTTCGACAAGTTCGGTTGATATGGGACTACCCTATTTCTGTCACCTTAATATAAACTAAACCATTCATAAAATCAAATCGCAATTTCAATGATCGGCCTGAATTCCTGTCGCAAAGTTACGTGTAATCTGTATATATTTACCGAAGCGATTTCCCGAGTTGAGACCGCATCCATATTAAATCAGTGCGGATTGTCGGCCGTCCCCGCATGTCTGCACAGGTCGATGTACAAAACAAAACTTCACAACCCGACCACAAAGCTTCTGACGGCCTGAAAACTTCCCTGCGGGACTAAAAGGCAATGCTGTATATTGTGCTCGCTAGTGGCCGTGTAAGTAATGAAAATAAAGAGAATATTTGCTTTAGCAACATTGCTTGTTAATATAGATGCTGTGTAAAATGTTGCCTTGTAAGTACAGTCTTTTTCTGGCCATCTTCGGGATAGTTACGTTCCGAATCAGATAGATCCTTTGGACTACCAGGATTCGGATCGATAAATGTGTCATACTACATTTCTGTTTCCATAATCTTTTAGAATAGAATAGCTGGCTTTGTGCAATTATCATCTAAAAATAGGACATCGGATTGTAATGAAATGAGTATTATTTTTATACACACTTTTTATTATTATTGTTCAAAGCACCATCTAGAGATTAGCAGGGTAACGGTTATTGTAGCTGACAATAAAGTTGTAAATTATTAATATTCATTTCGCGACACTGTAACTTCACCTCCTTATTTTAGTTAATTACTTATCAAAGCCAGCTATTCTATTTTAAAAGATTATGGCAACAGAAATTTAGTATAGAAACATGCATAAAGCGTTTCTATTGCACTTTATCCAGTGTAGAGATAAAATGAGCAATGTAATTATACAAATAAAAATAACTAATTGTACGTGCTTAAAAATTCCAACTTGAAAAAACTGCTTTGTGCGAGTTGGACTCGCGCACTAAAAATAAAACAATATTATAAATATGATATACCTTGAAATAAAGTACTAAAGTAGATTTTTTGTCAAAATTTTTGATGACAACGTAAGGGTTTTTTCCACACACAAAGTCCATGAATGACACAAACGCTTTTGATGCATTATCTTGGTTTATTCAACAGCGTCAAGAGCAGTGAATTTTATGTTAAATATATTTGTATTTTTGTAATTATGTGTCCAGGATTATCGTAACGGGACATTTGAATTTCGACCTCCTGTCGCTCGGACCGTCGCCCGCGTGGCATATAGGTCACGGGTCATACTAAATGAGCGCGCGCTAATGAACGCGGATCTCGGAGTGGCTGCCACACGACAGTATCGTGTCCCACTACGAGAATACTGCAGTCTGAACCGAGAACCGGGACCCTAAATACCATACAGCCAGCTAATGGTTAATAGACATTTAAATTACTTTGAAAATAGACGTAAACAAAAACGGTAATATTAATTCAATTCAAATAATCTTTATTGCACACACACACAAAATAAAAAATAGAAAAGAAAAGAGAAGAACATAAAAGGTACAATGAAGGCGGAAGGATAATTATTCATCTACAAAGCTTTTTTTGAAGTTTTATGGGTTGGTACTTGGCCTTCATCTCACTTTATGATCATCATCATCAACAACCTATATACGTCTCCACTCCAGGGGCTCAGGCCTACTCTCCTACAGAGAGTGTTTGGGCCATAGTCCACCACGCGGACCCAGTGTGGATTGGCGGACTTCACACGCCTGTTCAAGACATGCAGGTTTCCTCACGATGTTTTCCTTCACCTCGCACTCGGATAATGTACTTGAATTGAAAAACAACTCATAGGTACAAGTCTGGATTCGAACCCGGAACCCTCAGATTGAGAGTCCCGCGCCTTATCCATTGCGCCACCGACGCTTCGCGACGCTTTATGATATGATGATAAAACCGTTGAATAGTCGCTGGCTCTGCTATATTTCATACCCGAAAACAACAGTGCTATTAACAGCTGATCCGCGGCAGACTAGGTAGCATGGGGGTAGCTAGCCAGGCGGACATTACCACCAAATAATCCCCACTGGGAATCGAACCCGTGCCGTATGGATTATTAGACCGAACTTGTAGCCATTAGGCCACGGAGATGGAGGCGGTTTAGATGCTGTTGATATATTGATAGTCACTGCAGACAGTCTCCCGATTTTCTTCAGTTAGTCGCTTTTTAGGATAACCACACAGATTGTTCCTATTCTTAAGCTAGAACAACATAACTTTACCGACGACGACGGTTGCATTTGTAAGTAAAAAGCATAGTACAGCTACTCGAAGTCTTGCGTTTATGCAAAAACTTTACACTTCGCCAGTGATGAAGAGAGCTACATAGTGAATTAAAAGTTTGAGTAACGTAAATTCTGCATTGGGTGGTTTTAGTTATGACGTTTCAAATCCCAAAATAGTCACGTTTTGGTCCCTGTCATTTGCTTACGAAATACCAATTTAAAAAGATTCAAACACGATTCGTGAATTTTTCGGCGACTAAGATCGAATTTTAGTATGCCGATTGCTCGCCGGTGGCAGCACCGTAATCGTAGTAGTTTCCGTTACTCCATACGTAATACGAGTACGAATTTGAGTTTGACAGCAACGATTTCGAAATTATTTCGATATAGTCACGGTTTCAAGTTAGAAAATTAAGCCTGCTGGTTTCAAAAATTACCTCGGGGAACACTCTCCTGTGCTTTTTCCGATTTAATCTGGAATTAAATGTAGCAATGAATCCATTTGCCGTGATTGATTCGGCATCATAATAACTAGTTTTCTTACTAGTTCTTGATGGTGGTAAACTTCATAGCCATGATCATATAAAGTAAATTTGAATCGTTTACTAATCAGATAAAAAAAGTTTTGGAATAGTATAGTAAAATATTTTTAAAGACAACATCAACGACAACAGACTTTGTACACAAGTTAAAAAATCAGGGAAAAATCTAGCGATTGCTAGAAAAATACAAGAAGTACATTTTTGTAGAATTTTATTCGTACAAAGTCTTTTTTTGTGTGTGCTAAGCAGAAAACATCAACTGTCATTACGTTGGCGCCATCTTTGTTTTTGTTAAGTGTTGCCTATGCACAAAAGAAATTGAAAAGAAAAAAGTCTATGGAAGAAATCTGAGCAGATTACTGCTAAATGTCAAACCCATAGAGACCAGTTACGTCGTAGGCTTAAACGATTTTGTTTTCATGCCTGTAAAATCTGTCTGAAATATTACACTAGTGGTAGCTCTGACAAGGGGCTGCCGTGCGCCTAATTTGATTGTATTGTGTGAGACGATGGTTGTTCAAAGGGCGTGAAGGGATCGCATGGATAATTACCGCGCCCGCACTTCTGTATGAATTTTAAGGAGTTTTAGGGAATGGGTGGAGGATTAGAGTGCGATTCTAGAGTGTAGACTAAAGCAGAAGTTTTATAAAAGTATTTTCAATACTTTCGGTGGCGCATTGGATAAGGCGCGGACTCTCAATCTGAGGGATCCGGGTTCGAATCCAGCCGTGTACCTATGAGTTGTTTTTCAATTCATGTACATTATCCGATTGCTTACCGGTGAAGGAAAACATCGCGAGGAAACCTGCATGTCTTGAACAGGCATGTGAAGTCCGCCGATCCGCACTGGTCCCGCGTGGGCCATACACTCTCTGTAGGAGAGTAGGCCTGAGCCCCTGCAGTGGGGACGTATTTAGGTTGTTGATAATGGTCAATTTGGCCATGGCCTGGATTGTGTACATTCCTCATTCAGTAACATAATTGTCTAAATAGTAAAAGTGTTTTCACTGTATTTCCTTGCACAAAAGTATTAACGTTCTCCTTCTCCTAATGCTTCCATACTAAATTTCCGTTGCCATAATATTTTAAAATAGAATATTGGCTTTGATAAGTAATTACCTAAAATAGGAGACGAAATTATAGTGTCGCGAAATAAATATCATTAATTTACAACTTTATAGTTAGCTACAATAGCAGTTACGCAGCTAATAGTTTATAGATGGCGCTGTGAACAATAATCGAAAACATGTATTTAAAATGAAAATTGTGATTCATCGTGAAGTTGTATGTTAATGATACTCATTTCGCGACATCGCAATCTGATGTCCTTTTTTTAGATAGTTACTACACAAATCCAGCTATTAATTATAAAAGATTATGGCAACAGAAATTTAGTATGAGGTGACGCCTTTAGATTTGAATTTAATAGAAATTCCCAAGAGACGTAATTCAAATTGTCACCAACAATAAATTGCTTGAACTTATGTTTATGCCAAACCCACTTAACACTTGAACAACTTTAATATGAAATCTACTTAATTTCCACACGCGCTGCCAAGTATCATGTGTCTTTATTAAATAAGTTATATGATATCAAACGAAGTTCTATTCAAGTATCTCCAAGAACTCTAATTTTACTTGACGTAATTTTAGTGAAGGCGTGCTTCTTGGGTTCATTGTGTATTCGTTTTATTTACAATAGATGGTAAAATTACTAAGTTAAGACAGTTTTCTGATATAAACTGTTTGTTGTAATGCTACAGGACGCTAAAATATCATCATGTACAACCTGCGGCAGTCCACTGCTGGACAGGCCTCTCCCAGAGTGCGCCACTCGATTCGGTCCTCTGCTCTCCGCATCCATGCACGTCCGACTACCCTACGTAAGTCGTCTATCCACCTCGCCGGGGGACGTCCTACACTACGTTAGCCTGGGCGTGACCTAACGCTAAAATATCGTTATATATTGTCTATTTTCATAAATATCTCATAAAGATTTCCTCATTTGATAGTCAACACGATATTTTAATATTTAATTATAATAATTCAAATGACACCAAATTTTTTAAAGTGCGATGAATTTTTAGGAGATTTTAAACAGAGAACAATGCAACATCATCATCAGCCGGGAGACGTCCACTGCTGGACATAGGCCTCCTTCATGACACGCCACATTGACCGGTCCCGAGCCACCTACATCCCGCGACTCCCCGCGACCTTAACCAGGTCGTCGGTTCACCGACGGTCGGTAGGGGTACGGACGGGTAGACGTTTCCCAGTACGTGGTCGCTCGGCAAAAATGCATACAAACACACAAAGGTTGCTAAAATCATAACCCTCGCTTTAGCTTTGCCGTAGCCGGGCAAAAATACAAAGATAACAAGTAAATGCGTTCAAAAAGAACTGGAAACCGACTTCAATTGCCGTAAAAGTAAACTTTTGCCATTGTCAGAACTAAACCAAATTGAAATGGGACCACACGGAAAGGACCACCTTTCAAATAAAAAAGTATCATCCAAATCGGTTCACCCAGTCAAAAGTTCTGAGGCAACAAACATAAAAAACATACCCGTCGAATTGATAACCTCCTCCTTTTTTGAATTTGGTTAAAGACTGCTGCTAATCCCATGTGACAATCTAAGCATGACATACTCGTATGGTGATTCTGTTATAATGCCAAAACTAACAACGAATACCCATATTATATACCCATGTGGTGTAAAATTGATTGCTGATTCTGAGGCACCTAGACTCTGGGTAACGAAAACATGCTCAAGGCTTCGCCGTAGGGCACTCAGTACACTTTTTCTCTAAGCAAACATCCAACAACACACCAACTCTTACAAAATTCACGTATACAATCACACACCCAATAACATTACATCACATCATCAGCCTATATACGTCCCTACTGCAGGGGCTCAGGCCTACTCTTCTACAGAGAGTGTATGGGCCATAGTCCACCACGCGGGTCCAGTGCGGATCGGCAGACTTCACATGCCTGTTCAAGACGTGCAGGTTTCCTCACGATGTTTTCCTTCACCGTTAAGCAATCGGATAATGTACTTGAACTGAAAACCAACTCATAGGTACACGGCTGGATTCGAACCCGGAACCCTCAGATTGAGAGTCCGCGCCTTATCAACTGCGCCACCGACTCTCCAATGTGTCTATTAGTATCTTTGAAATAATACAAAGTTATTAAAAATAAACAAAAACACTGTTACATACTTACTCCAAACTTTAACTACACACTTCCCTTGCCACAATCCTGTGTTTAATTTTTTATTAACAAGATTAAAGTGCCTACATATTATAACATGGGCTCATTCTACCTTGGGCTTTAGTCTCTCACTAACCTTTGTCTGTGTTTTCGTATGTTATAAAAATGACAGAGAAATAAATTAGTTACGTATGTCTTTAAATTTCTCGGGTCACCAGTTTTCAGGAAGTGATTTGTTTATGGATATATCGGAGCTGTTCAAGAGCGAGTCACACTTACGCACCGAGGATTCCGTTCAGAATATGTAAATAATATTTAACCAGAGAGATTTAAATATAGCAATAGGTTATAGAGCGGTTATTGGGAAATGTTTCATATAAACATTTTGATCTCAAAAGTCAATCGTTTGTCAAATGTCTTTTATGGCCGCGTGACGTGATGTGACACTAGATTGAGTAACTTATTACCAATTGGTAATAAGTATAGGATCAAAATGTTTGTTTGCTTTGTCCGGTCTATTAATATTAAATGTCTTTGTATTTAACATACTCAAAATTATAAATAATATGCACCGAAAAGTGCTCGAACGAATGCGCCTAAATAGCAAACATTTTCGCTGTAGTTTTACCACGCGTCACTAGACGGAAATAAACTTTACTTTGCAGTTAAATCCCATATCCGATGTATGGCTTTCAAATGCAAAGTTAAGTTTGTAATCATAAAACCATGTTTCTAACTGTGGGGACCTTTTTATTTTTAATTTATTTTTATTATTATAGCGGCTACAGAAAACACATTCTGTGAAAATTTCAACTGTTTACCGTGAGATACAGCCCGCTGACATACAGACGACAGCGAAGAGTCTTAGTAATAGATCCCTTTGAGTAAGGAGCCTAAAATATTGCTATGCTTGCTTGACCTACGTCCAATACGATTATTGACAGTTTACGTTTATACGGTATTCACATGATACAGTAGCGTCACTAAGTACCCTTTATCGTTGAGATGAGTTTGGCTCGGGGCCAGCATCCGATGGACAGCGAACATGTGAGAACGTGTTCTTAATATTAAGCTTCAATATCGAGGTTACCCTGTTACATGATTCCATTTTAATTTTATGCATAGCTTGTTGAATAAGAATTATAAATAGATACGTACAATAAATCATCAACAGCCTATATTCGTCTCCACTGACATAGTCCACCACGCGGGCTCAGTGCGGAGCGACGGACTTCACATGCCTGTTCAAGACATGCAGGTTTCCTCACGATGTTTTCCTTCACCGTTAATCAATCGGATAATGTACTTAAATTGAAAAACAACTCATAGGTACACGGCTGGATTCGAACCCGGAACCCTCAGATTGAGAGTCCATGCCTTATCCAATGTGCCACCGACGCTAAGACATCAGTTGAATCTAATTCAGAACTTAATTCCTTTTTACCCAAAAATTACATCCAAATATCCGTGTAAACCGTATCAACTGCATACGTCGCAATAAATCCAAATGTAGCAGACAAACTTTGAATTACTTCCCTATTGAAAATCACCAGAGATCGAACAACTCGCAATTCGCCCGATTCAGCATTCGAAAGTTGCCGGACAAAGTTTCAGCCTTTCTTTGCTGCAGCAGCTAACTTTGGGTATATTTTTCGTTGAGCAGCTTATGTGGGCATTTGCAGATTTATTGGCATGCCTGCTCTTTATTGGGCGGATAGCTGACATGTTTATTTATCTAAGAAATTTAGGAAGCCCGATGATACGCGGTTAATGTATCGTGAATTTTCTTGGGTTCGCGTAAAAAATAAAGAGGCGAACGATCATTGTGTTGTGTATTTGTGGCGCCATATACGTGAACGATCACTGTATTATTGGACTACAATAGCACATGAAAACTATTTTAGTTCCATGATATTTTCTCGCAATAAAACATATTATTTACTATTCAACATGGTCTCAATAATGGCAAAATCTTTTTAGCTTCACGATTTACCTGACTTCTTCTTTTGCCCTACTCTCCTCCATGTCAAAGAAAACTGGTTAAGATGGGAACTCAAACTCTGTAGTTTTAATTTATTGATTACATTATAATATATAATTATTTATGTATTTGTATCAAAATTCATCATCTTATAATTACTTAAACCTATATAGTTGAACTTATTAATAACCGATTAGTTAATACAAAAACCTATAAATTTATACTAAAAAAACATTTCACACAAAAATTCTAAAAAAACAAGCAAAAATGACCATCCTGTACACAGCACACACACACACACACACACACACACAAACGTACACTCTACACTCACTTCACACACCAGTCACACTCGGCGAACAATGCAGTGTTTTGGTATTGTGGGATGAAAGTATTTGTTAAAATACCCTCATCTTACAATACTGAAACACTGCATTAGAATGCGATAGAGTGTGAGTATTGTAAAATAAAATAGACGAGTCACATGGTGTACATATAAACCTTGTAATAGGATTAAGTACACTTTAAGCAAATATTGTAAAAAATTATGTTTAATTAATAAATAAAATAAACTCGTTCTTTGCATTTAGTCCACCCCCTGACCAGTCAGCCAGACGTCTCAGCAGCTCCAGGCTGCAGCGGGACGGGACCACGCCGTACTACCGCTGCCTTCCAAACCTAAATAAGTCCTACACTTTGATTTACAAAATTTCGTGCAGTACCTTTGTAACCTCAGTTTAGCTATGTTTCTTTAGTTAAACAAGACCTAGAAAACCTAGCCCGCATCGTAAAACTCCCAAAACACGTGACAAAGCCTTAAAATACTGCCTCCACTTGTAACGTGCAGTCGTAAAATGGAATGGGGCTACGCGACATTTTACGGTCTATATGAAAAAGCATATTATACGGTGTTCGCCTAATTTTACATTGCAGAAGTATTCGAGAAACGTGAAGTTTTTTACGAGTTTTTGAAATTGCTATCTTAGGTTGGGATCTCGCTATGAAAAAGATGTTGGGATGATCTCGGCTGAATGGTTCAGAGTGAAGGTATAGGGGCTGGATTGACATAGGACCTGTCGGTTTGAAGTAGATAACTATTTGATATTAAAATCCAATATAATCCGGAATAAAGATAGTAGACGGACTGAGGTGACCGACATAGCTTGATTTATTGCGACGGGCTACATTGCTCGAAGGTCAAGTAACCGATGGGGAGCAAGAGTTTTCAATTGAATAAGTATTTATGTAATCGTATTTTATTTAGATATATTAAATGTACACGCCTGACTGCCCTCGTCTCTTCACTATTTCTCTCTTGACCCAGGACTGCTGTAAGAAATTTCTTATAGAAATAAGCTGTTTCTTTTGTGTATATTTTCTCTGTTTTTTGTGAGTGTTTTGTATTTTTCTGTGTACAATAAATTGTAAAATAAATAAATAAATGAAGATCGCGTACGTGGAAAAGAATAACGGGCCATCTCTTAATACCTAATAAAGGTTGTGAGGAGCCGCTGTAGGCGTATGTCCAGCAGTGGACATTTACCGTCTGATGATTATTATTAATAAAACTATTACATATTGATTTTGATCACTGGTCGTACATAACTGAGGGATCTTTTCTTCGCTGGATGGCACATATATACATTTTAATTAACAAAGTAAGATATCACCAAACAACAAGTTATATCATCATCATTTTGTTTTAGCATTTGACTTTGTATCTGATACATTATCATTGTATTTTTCATGCCTCTTTTGGTAAAATATGCGCACTGTATATAGAATTTAATTTATGTCACATCTACTCCCAACATGTTTTGAACAAAATAAAGATTATGATGAGGATAATGAAATACTTACCCCGGTGGGAATCAAACCCACAATATCCGGATCGAAAATATTATTATCTGTGAAATTCTTCCATTGTTAATAATTTTCTGATATTAATTATATTTTGTATTTTATTTTTCAAATACTTGTAAGTTTGTAGCGTGCTAGCGAAGTTTTTTCAAACAGACTTTTTAATCAAGACTGAATTAATGTTGATTTAGTGTTGATTATTTAGGATTACCAACTAATTACATGAACAGGTGAAACAAACTTAACTAACAAGATCTAGTTAAAGCGTTCAAAAAGAAATAGAAGGCGACTTTAACTGCCCTAAAAGTCTACAGTAAATTTAAGACTTATATGGTTTTTATGGGTTCGAATCCAGCCGTGTACCTATGAGTTGTTTTTCAATTCAAGTACATTATCCGATTGCTTAACGGTGAAGGAAAACATCGTGAGGAAACCTGCATGTCTTGAACAGGCATGTGAAGTCCGCCGATCCGCACTGGGCCCGCGTGGTGGACTATGGCCCATACACTCTCTGTAGGAGAGTAGGCCTGAGCCCCTCCAGTGGGGACATATATAGGCTGTTGATGATGATGATGGTTTTTTCATAGATTCTACTGTCAGAACTAGAACATACGGAAAGCACCAGCTTTCAAATATAAAAATAATCATCAAAATCGGTTCACCCAGTCGAAAGTTCTAAGGTAACAAAAATTTAAAAAAAACGAAAAAATATACCCGTCGAATTGATAACCTCCTCCTTTTATTGAAGTCGGTTAAAAATAGCATCAAATGCGTTTGATATGATAATAAAATATACTATAAACATTTAAAAAATATAACTGTTCCTGTTTCACGCCTCCATCGAAAATATACAAGTTGCAAGTGTTTAATAAAATCTCACGAGCTAAAATAAAGTGATTCGAACAAAATATCACAGCTCTTCTTTACGAGTATACCAATGCGAAAACGAATTGAATGAAATCCAAACGGTTTTTAAACACGTTTCATTGTATTCTTTCTTTGTTTCTTTTTTAATATTTCCAATGATCTGAGCTTTGTTCTTGTTTTTATAACATTGAATTTCTGAACAAATTCACAATACGATTCACAGGTTAGGCAGTAGGTACGAGGTTAGTGGTAGGGCATTTTCAACCTACTTCAAAAGGAGGAGTTTCTCAATTCGGCTGTGTTTTTTGTATGTATGTAACGCGATAACTCCGCCAAGTATTAATCGATTTTGATGATTTTATTTTTGTTTTTTTGATCATACTTCAGATGTGGTCCTGAGAAAACCAACACAAAACAAAACATCATCATCATCAGCCGGGAAACGTCCACTGCTGGACATAGGCCGCCCTCATGGTACGCCACATCGAACGGTCCCGAGCCACCTGCATCTAGCGACTCCCCGCGACTCTAATCAGGTCGTCGGCCCATCTCGTAGGGGGACGGCCTGGTAGACGTTTCCCGGTACGTGGTCGCCACTCGAGAACCTTTACTCCCCACCGGTTATCGGTTCTTCGAGCGATGTGGCCTGCCCATTGCCACTTCAGCTCATTGACTCGTCGAGCTATGTCGGTGACCTTCGTTCGTCTACGGATTTCCTCATTCCGGACCTTATCACGTAGAGAAATTCCGTACGTACGTAAACACGTAAAAAACACAACATATCCCAGATAATATAGTATACACAGATAATTCTGCCTCTAAGGTGAACATTTTAGGGTATGAATGCTGCAGACTTTTAGGGCAGTTAAAATCGGTTACTTAGGTCTTTTTGAATGCGTTAATTTCTATGTCCGCCTGGCTAGCTACTACCATATTACCTGAGGCTACATCAAAACAACAGTGTTAATAGCACTGTTGTGTCCTGGTAGAAAAGGTAGCAGAGACAGCATCTAATTTGTTCCAACATACCTGCAAGGTCTCTAACTGCCGCCACGTCACCTACACTGCACACTTGCTCAACTTTCACTGTACATACAAACACACGTATCTATATGTTAACACGTCCATATGCACTCACACATACACTTCTTTTACACATATATTTAATGCCTTACATATTATAGGGCTTATCTGAAAACCCGCGCTATGGCTACTGCCATAGCAGATGCTGAGATCAGTCCTTTTTGACGACACATTACAACACAATGCCCATGTACATCAATAATGTACTGTTTGTAATTGTACGTAATGTATGTATTAATTGTATTTTGAATTGTGTTGTGTGTGTTTTAGTCAAATAAATATTTTTCTGTTTCTGTTTCTGTTAATTAGCTTGAGGCTTCCGGGTGCGCTCACTTACCATCAGACGTCTTTATCATCACTTACCATCAGGTGAGATAAAGGCGAAGTCCAACGAATCATTCATTTCAATAAAAATATCTTTTTGAAGTCGCAGATCCTGGGGCGTCTCCTCGCTTCGTAAAACCTTGAATTAATCGTGGAAACAAAGGTACATTACTTAGATGAAAAGCAGGAGAGACCGTAAGACATAAAGCATCTGAAGAGACAGTCGTAACTTGAAAATTAACTGGAGATATCTTCACTAATTCTAGCGCGTCGACGACACCGGCGCGCGCCGCGGCGCAGCACCTTGCAGATATATATATCTACCTAGTAGCTTGGCCATAGAGCTGTTTATATGAATGAAAGAATTTGTATATTTTCAGAAATAAACAATTTAGAAGAGTATCTATAATTGTCTACATTATACATAACTAACTTAGGTTCTACGACAAATTAATAATTGATTTTCAATTTGTACTCAAAACCCTACAAATATGCAACAAACAGTTTTGGTTCTCTTCATGATAAAGAATATTTGAACGATCGTTGCACCGTAACGAACTAATTGGTCAGATTTTACCCGACGACGTCAGAAGAAGGGTTATATTTTTCGAAAGTATGTATAATTGTCAGGCACGCTCTGTGGCCTGACCGGCTCGATAGATTTTAGCTTGAGAGGTGTCGTTAGATTCGTGTTTACTGTGAGAGTGACACTGGGTATATCAAAATCATAAAAAGTTTTAAAACAGTACTTGTTAAATCTACTGGGTCGGTATCAAAACGACTGAAACTACAAAATGACTTGTTTTCGCGTAAGGACTAGATCGCATAACGCCCAAACGACCATATATGTAGAAAGCCTACATCTCGAAATATGATTCCGTAGTAGAACAATCAACGAGCAGAAGGACTTCATCTGGCTTGACTCGCCTTGAGTTCCTGACGGCATTGTTTGATGAAGCGGCGTGTGCCACGGGCGACATATAACAAAACCAACACTAGTTATTATTAGATTGACGTATAATGTGGTTTTATAGTAGCGTAAGTATATAACATTCTAATTCTTCCTTCCATACTGAGCTAAAATACTAATCTCTGTTCCTACTGTTATATACTCGACAGAATGCTCTGAAGAGCGTTTACACTTGTATCTTGAAGTGGATAGCTGTTTATAAAGCCTTAGGGGGCCAGTTTGTCTCTTACCACGGCACCAGGCGATGTTAAGAGGGCACTAAGGCACGATTTAGAAAACCTAAGTGCACTAGATGGAATCTTAAACAAAACAACGAAATAAATAAATAACCACTGCTCGTAATTTCAGCCAACGTCGCTCTTTAAAGCTTTAAACGGGTCGATTTACTTTAAAGGTTCTAGTTCAAATGGTTTGCTAATAAAAACTGTTTTCGTCCTCACAGATCCCTACACAAATTCTGAAAATCCCATAAGTTTGTTAGTGGTAAGATTCAATGCTGTGGTAGCTCAGATTAGTAGAGCGTCAATCCTTGAACAATTGAGGTCTGGGTTCGATCCTGGCTCGTACCAATGAGTTCCACTTTGTTATTTGGAATTTATGTACGCATGATAAAAAATCATTACCATTGGCTTTTAGGTAAAGAATAACATCGCGAGGAAACCTGCACACTCCTGAGAAGAAATTCAAAAGTGTGTGTGAAGTCTACCAATCCGCACTGGAGCCGCGTGGTGGACTCTGTCCCATACACTCTCTGTAGGAGAGTAGGACTGAGCCCCTGTTGTGGGGACATATATAAGCTGTTAATGATGTTAAGGTTAAAAGGTGTAAAAGTATCAACAATGATCCAAATTTCAAATTTTTAGCCAAAAAAAATCTGGTTGGGATTCTGGTTGGGTAATAATTGTACTCAATTATTTAGTCAGAGAAACCACCTTGGTAGTTCTGGATAGAAGAAATACATAGAGCTGTTATTACACCTATAATATGCTTACCTTTTTCGCCGAATAAACTTTCAAAAATGACTTGCCATTTCAATGCAAAAATAAAATTACCCAACCAACTCGAAAAAAGGCGGAAGATAGGTACGTGTATTTAGCTTGTATGTAATTATCACTTACATGATTTGTGGATGTATAAGTCCGTGTACATAAATTCGTACAACTTTTTATTCTCGCCTGTTGGTAGGTAGGTAGGTAGGCGCCTGTAGGTCGCGTGAATGAAAGCGTGCACACTCAGAAGCCCAAGCCAACGAGGCTTATTATAACGAGAATATTTCATTGCCGGAACACAACACTGATGTTTAGCGGCATTCTTAGATAATATAATAGTAGCTAGCCAGGCCATATAAAGTTCATCAACAGCCTATATACGTCATCACTGCAGGGTCTCAGGCCTACTCTCCTATAGAGAGTGTATGGGCCATAGTCTACCACGCGGGCCCAGTGCGGATTGGCGGACTTCACATGCCTGTTCAAGACATGCAGGTTTCCTCACGATGTTTTCCTTCACCGTTAAGCAATCGGATAATGTACTTGAATTGAAAAACAACTCATAGGTACACGGACAATCGAACCCGGACCCTCAGATTGAGAGGCCGCGCCTTATCCATTGCGCCACCGACGCTTTTGTTATTATAATTAATTTGTTGATAGTTGGCCTGCCCACAACTACTGCTGCGAGAGTAAATTTCACGTAGGACAATTCTATCAAACATTGCAACATGAATCTAAAACTACAGCCACCAACATCTACCTCCACTCCAAACGTAAAATATCATTTTACCCTTGTTTAACGCATTCTCATTATGTGTAGATAATTATACATCGTTGTGTTTGTCCTGTAATTATGTACGCGACGTAATTAGACATAATTATCTTGTTGTGTGACTACATAATCACTAATTCTGTTTGTCACTACTACTCGTAGTAAATCTGTCACCGTTTTTCAACCGACTTCAAAAAATGAGGAGGTGCTCAATTCGACTATATATTTTTTTGTATGCATGGTACTCGATAACACCTCCAGCTATGAACCGATTTTGATAATTATTTTTTGTTTGGTAGATCATACATTACAAGTGGTCTCATATAAAATTTATAGAAATCGATTCGGCGCTTGAGAAAATCTACAAAAATCAAATATGTACCCAGATAATTCTACCTCTTAAGGGATGGATTTTGTACTTTTAAAGCAGCTGAAGTCGGTTTTTAGTTATTTTTGAACGCAATATTTATTATACATTGAATTTAGCACGCGAGCGATGGTAGATCGCTTAAAAACACGCAGGATTTGTGTAACATTTGCACGTCGACATGTTCGACAGAATACAATTACATACTTTATATTCATATTAAGATCTTTTTAAATTTGTATTCTAGCAAATAAATCTTTCTTTCTTTCTTTCAAAGAAAAGATGAATGGGCAATAAATGTAGTCACTACAACAATATATTATTAGTGTTTAAGGTTTGGTTTTTCGTATCATTTCAAACACAGTGAATGTACTGTTTTATAAATAAATTCAATACAATTATTTCCGATTCATTGTAACATAACATTGTACTAATTGACATGTTATCTAAAAAAACAATTAAATCCCTTACTATGTTTATAATATTTGCACACCTGTGGACAGGTTAAGTACATCGAACCAATTGAAATTACTATCTAAACACCGTGTAAAAAATTGTACTTAACAAATAATTTTTTTCACAAGGAAAAAACACGTCTGTCTGTCCGTCTGTCCCTTTTTCACGGCTAGAGGTATAATGAAATCAATATCAAAAAATTAAGTCTGCAATCCCTTCAAATCCAATCTGTGAAATCAAAGCTACTAAGTCAAAGAAAACAGATACCTTCCTTTATTTACCTTTTAAAACATCCACGAGAGATGTGGGATATGAATTATTCTAAAGTGATTACTGGAAGATTTTAATGCACTATTAATATTACCGTAGCCAAATCGTATTTAGCCATTTAGCCACCGGCCACGTCTCTAATTTATAGCAACTCCGCTACCTTATCCCTAATTGACTAAACACAACAATGCTCTCAGCCTTCAGTGATGTGATTGACTCAGGAAAACCATCATTTATAATACAATCCGGTATTAACGTCAGCTGTACTCTGCTGAGCAGGACATAGTGGTTTCATTCCATTGTGACTGTAATTAAATAATTATTATTGTAGCTCCTAACTAAATAAATTCGAACGCGAGTGTGTGATTGTTCTTCCTTCATGTTGTCAGAATGGCATAATTTTTAAACGGATTGAAGGACCCAAAATGAAGGGAAAATTTTATTCCAATCGCACAATTAGTTTTCGTGCGATGAATTTGAACAATAATAATTTAACGTCCACTGCTGGACATAGATCACCACTGGTCCCGAGAAACTTGCAACCAGCGACTCCCCGCGGCCTTTACTAGGTTTTTGGTCCGTATAGTAGAATTTCCTAGTATATGGTCGAAACTCGAAAACAACCTGCTAAATTGACTCGTCGATTTATGACGGTGACCTTAGTGCGTCTATGGATTGTCTCATTTCGGATTTTATCCAAAATTCCGAGCATAAATCGTTACACTACCATCAATTTTGTTTACCATTATTATTAATAAAGTTACTAATTTGCATACTGCAGTCTTTATCTCCTTTTAGAATTTCAAAATTTTTAATTTTACTGTAAATATAAAGTTTCTGAATGTGGCAATCAAGCTAATACCAAATTCTATATAATAAACAAAAATAAGTCCCCATCACAGCCAACGCCAGATTAACACCAATCCGGTGAAGGCGCACTTAGTTGAAGGAACTTAAGGTGTACCTGCCGTCACTCTGTAATCTTCCAGTTCAAACTTAACGCGAACTGTTGGGGTTTCGCGGATTAGCGATTAGCTACTGCTAAGCCCTATCAGGCGCTGGGGCAAAGATTACGGCGGTGGGTGGTTATATATTTACCAGCAGTTACGCGTCGAAGGGGAGTTGATTCAGATCTATTGAAGAAGAAGAAACCAGTAAAGTGCGAGCCGGATTCGCGCACCGAGGGTTCCGTGCAGAATATGAACTATTAACATACTTTATAAACGTCATGTACATTATAAAATATACCTAATTAATTACCTACCTACCTACCTTACCTAAGTAATTATAGTTTGTCATAAATTAATGAGATGACTTGTGAATTATTTAATAACAAAATTATTAACATTGTACTAATTGACATGCGATGTAAACTAATATTTTTAACAATTAAATTCTTTATTAGATATGTTTATAATATTTGCACACCTGTGGACAGGTTAAGTACATCGAACTAATTGAAATTTCTATCTAAACACCGTGTAAAAAACTATGTACTTGGCAAATAAAATTTTATTAACGATCCAGCGCGGGAATGTCGCCAGCGTTCTGGGCACCGTTCCCCGAGGTGTTGATCTGGAGAATGTATTCTATCTCTTATAAATTAGAATACATTCTCTAGTTTGATTAGTTAAAATCTTTTTTAAAAGGACATTGTGTTTTGTTTTACTATTTGAGGAGCATTATCTTAGAATCATATACGTGCATATCAGGAATATGTCTCTCGGAAATATGAGTCCAAGTCCATTGCAGTTTTTACTAACAACAACATTACATTGGTTATTGATAGATATTTTCTAAACTGTAAGGTCATCACTAGATATTCGCACATGCTGTTAAACCTCAACTTATTATATTTAAACTAAGATTTGTGATACCGTCAGTCGATTAACCACAAATCTACCGATTAAACCGTATCAAAGTCTCTACACGTCAATATTTCACCAAGCATTTAGTCAAACGTTTACCAGCTAAATATCTAGTGCAACCCCTTAAACAAAGAGCGACTTGAAAACATACATAATCACAGCAAATCCATACCAATATTTACTCAATGTCGGAGGTGAGTATGCTTTGAACTAAATCCGGATCGGTTGCAGCTCGTTACCAAGGCTTTAGGATTATAATGTTTTACATTTCGAGTATTCGTTGGAGATATATGATCCGGTTTTATTGTAGTCACTGTTCTTTTTTCAAAAGTGTCGGTTTTTACACGAGTAAAACATTTTCTGAATTTTTCACGTTTCGTGTCCATTTGTTTTCAAATTCAGTACCTAGCTTATCTATTAGTGCGCACCTTTATCTCCTTCCGAATGATGATGATTTGCCCCTAGTACATCATGTTACACTTACCTGAAACAAAATTACATAATAAAATTAAATACATGTGTACTAGTGCCCCAGCCAAGTGGCGGGACATATTTGAACCTTAGGTTGCCTGCACTGAATGTCAAGTATGAATGTTGTTGATTGGTAAGCAGACGATGAATGGAAGGCTGTGATTGGTTAAATGAGATAGATGTTGTGATTGGTTCAGAGTATGAAAAGTAGGAAGGAAAGAGATGAAAGATAAAAAGAAGAGTACAAAAGGACGCGCTTTCCGGAAGAGGCTCTCGCCATGAGAAGTTGATTTATAATTAATTAAAATGATTAAATAAAAGTATTTCAAGTCACAGGATTTATTACTTCGCCCAAGCTCAATCCCACATACATATATTAAAACATCTTAGAAATAATAACTTAATAGAAAAATAAATACAGTCAATTATATTTTTACTACAGAAAAAACCACGGGCTAGTGCGAGAGGTTTTATTTATTTCCAACTTGTGTTGTGTTTGTGTGACTTGTGTTTAATATCTAATCTATGCTTGAGTATTAGATATTAATTACAATTTGATACCTCCACGCGTTTCTACGAAAAGGGGCCTTGACAGACAGTCAGACGAATTATTGAGAGTATAGACGAGTTATTTTGCGGTACGGAACCCTAAAAAATTAAAGGCAAACGACGTTTTAGGAAACAAAAAACGGAAGTACAATTCAAATGATGTTTTAGGTAGTTCACAGTCACGTCTTAGATTTTTATACGAATATATATTATACCTTTAAACGAGCAATTTTTGTATATTTATTGATTTGTATATCTCGGAAACAGGGCGATCTCGGAAACGGCTCTAATGATTTCGCAGAATTTTAGTATGTGGGGGTTTGCGAGGGCAAAAAACTATCTAGACTAGTCTAACGTCTGGTATAACGCGCGTTTCCGAGTTTATTTCACATTATTCAACGCAAAATATGGTCGCTGATTTCACACGCTCAGGCGTTATATATAAACGCTCGGGAATAATAAAGCGGCCAAGGCGCAAGATTGATACTTACAGGTACATCGTTTTTCGTTTTTTGTATTCAAGTTTTTCCTTTACTTGTTTTAAGCCAAATCAAAAAGAAAATTATACTTTTGGCCAAAAAATCCGAGCAAAGCTCAGTCAGTAGGTACTCCTAAAATAAATCACGAAGAACGCGCACTTGCAGGCGAAGTTTGTTTTCTCGAGAAGCGAATACATACAAATGACATGAGTCGAGTAGAAGCCCCTAGGGATATAATTGTGATTGAAAAGAAACCTCTTACATGATACCAAAATTATTATTTCAGCCGATAAGAAGAGCACATAAAAGTTATTCTGTCCATTAACGGCTAAATTAGATATTGGATGTTTTTGTTTCTCTTTATGCCGCTTTGTTTTCGCTCGAGAATAAATGTCTTCTTTATGTAAAATGGCTTTGCGATTAGCTTAGGACATAATATGATGAAAACGTAAGCACCAGGAGAGAGAGAGAGAACTTGCTGTTGCTGTTATAAACATTTTTTTAAGACTAGATAATGTACAATATATCATATTTATATATAGACCTGGTTCCTGTAGCACAGGGGATCCTAGTCCAGGAGCCAGTCTTCAAAAAATCACGAAACCATCGAATTAAGTGATTTTAGAAATTAATATGTACAAACTTTGTGTAGAAAAAAAAAAGATTTATGATTTAACATAGTGTTTAATACCATCGATTAAACTAATTATTATTCTTTCTTTCTTTTCTTCTTTCTGATTAAAAGCGAATTGATTTTTGTGTGAAATGTGTAGTAAAAGTACAACTTCAAGTTACACAAAATATGGTATAATTTTTAATTTCTGAGACACGCGCTTTAATATCTTTCTTCTTGTCCCTTTCTAATACACTCTCAAGCAAGAGCGGGTCGCTAGTACTGTATAAAATAAAATTTAGCAATCCCATACTACCATTTAGCAGCTCAATGTTAGATATTGACAAGAAAATCCCAAAAAGTTCGTGAGAGACGTGTCCGTGAGACTGGTGCTGGCCGCGGGTAACCCCGGAGCTGGCGCCTTTTTTGCACAGCACCTTATCCTTGCCGTACAACGAGGCAACAGCGCCAGTGTACTGGGCACCATGCCACACGGACTAGCTCTAGACGAAGTGTTCACTTTGTAAATATACGTTTTTATATATATATATATATTATAATTATTATTATTGTATTTTTATTAGTAATAGTATTGTATAAGTTTGTAATTGAAAATAAGTTTCTATTTTGTTCATTGATTTATTACTCAGTTACATTATTATACTAATTACTATTAAAATTTCCTTAAGAAAATTCCATGGTTCTTTTTTCAATTTTACAATTGCATCCATACTCGTATATTTCACATTTCGTTTTGTGAAAACTTTTCCAAGTTTATTTAGGGTGCAGGCTAAAATCACTTGATTGTCTGATATGTAAGATGAATCCGTGCTTCCAAAGCTGTTGATCTCGGTTTTTGTCTTTAACAGCCGTTGACAAGTTAGAAGCCTTCGGGCGGCTTGATAAACTTCTTCCAATCTCCAAAAATATGGTTTAGTTTCCACTGTGGGTGTAAGAGACTAGAAGAGATGGCAGTGGTAGAGCATCAGTCAGTCCTCGAACAATCGAGTTCTGGGTTCGATCCTGGCTCGTATCATTGAGTTCCAATATGTTATTTGGAATGTATGCACGAATGATAAGAATCATTTCCATTTGCATTTCGGTGAAGAAAAACATCGTGAGAAAACCTGCACACTCCTGAGAACAAATTAAAAGGTGTGTGTGAAGTCTACCAATCCGCACTGGGGCCGCGTGGTGGACTCTGTCCCATACATTCTCCTATAGGAGAGTAGGTCTGAGCCCCTGCAATGGGGACATATATATTGGCCAGTCCAATTAATATCAACTCGCAGTTGTACCTCAGCATACCTCAGTTGAACAACTGACGATCCCAACAACAACACAGCAATATTTACTATTAAGGCCCACTATAAACGATGTGCCTGTCAAAAATGTTTCCAGAAATAGTTCCAAAACTGGAGTTCGTGAGACAAAACATAACGTAAATATTAGAGCAGTGCCTGAGACCCTCCGCGTCATTACGGGAGCTTTGCGTGCCTCTATCCATTCACCAGCTTATGTTCTGTATTCAACAACTTACTTACTATGTTCTACAGGTGTTTTGGACATGGAATGGATGGTTTTCGTGGCACAAGTAAGTTATTGTTTTAGATCGCTTTGACAAATTACCTCAGCTTATGATAAATATAAATATGTAATAAAATAAATATGTAATAAAATGTGTTTTTAATTCTAATCCAGGATAAGTTCGTAGTCCGGAGCGTACTCGATCAATCAGACAGCAAAAACGTATGATCACAATTTCACGTGGTGGTCAAACGACGTTGTCTGTAATACGAGTAGACACTGATCTCAAAAAATCAAAAATGTTTATTGCATTTACATATATACAGTACGTGGAGGCTCTCCTTTTAAGTATGGAAATACTTGTATTAGGAGGCCCCACTCTTCCCCGCGGAAAATAGCTGCAGCAGAAGGCTGATTAATACATTTCAGACTGCAGATCTAAAAGTCAAGTCAAAAAATCAACTCATTCTGACTCTCCATCATCATCTGGACACAGGTTCCCTCCATGGCATGTTACATCCAGCGACTCCACGCGCCCTTGACTAGGTAGTCGGTACATCTAGCAGGGGCACGTTCCGGTACATAGTCAACACTCGAGCAATTTTACTCCCCATCGGTAATCCGTTTCGACCCGGTGCGGCCAGCCATTGCCACTTCAGCTCACTGATTCGTGCTCCGTCGGTGACCTCAGTTCTTCCTCGGTCCGGATTTAATCACGCAGAGAAATTCTGAGATTAGCTAGTTCCGTGTGTGACTTTGAGCTTGATAAAATAAGTTAATTTTTATTTGCCTTAAATGTGGTACAATGAAGGTGTTACATCTAAAATTACTTACAGATCACACATTTATTCAACTCATTTTGACATGCAAATCTATATATATAAAGCTAATGTTAGTACGTTAAGTCAGGGTTGTCTCTATCACCACCAACTGCGATCGACTGCTGCTGAAAGTAAGGGAGTTTGGTCGCGATGGGTGGAAGTGGGTGGAGGGTGGCAAAAATGTGAAAAATATATATCTGTCCTTGTCTAACTCATGTGAACTTCTCATCGGTGAAGAAGTTCAAATGAAAACTTCTGGAAAGTTCTGTAATGATCAAGAAAGGTTACATTTACTCTACGTTTATGCCAAAATAAATGTCCACCCGTTCGAAGCCGGGGAGGGCCGCTAGTGTTTAAATAAACTTGTTTATCCGCCCGACAGTAAAGGACCACATTCCGGTTCCGTATGTCCTTACTAGCAATACGCAACCAGCGCTTCCGTTACGAGGTAAAGGAGTGATTCCTTGAAACAAACAAACCGACTTTTGCATTTTTAATATTAGCATTATTAGGATTCTACGTCAGTACGCAAAAGTAGGCGCTTAAAGTTTTGTAGCGAGTTGTAGTAGAATCGACTGCTGCGTACTTCTGTTTGTACGATACCGAAGTACGCGAAGTTAAGATGAAATTCCAAGAAGTTTATTTCTGTCGTTTGACGGAACAACTTGTAAAAGAAAACATAATAGACTATTACGTGGATGTATGTAGGTCTTCCTCTAGTTTATTTTCTGTATGAAAAGCTCCAAATCTCTTGAAAAGAGTCGGCAACAAAAATGATGTAGTGGATTTTTTTCATCAATTTCATGGATTCATTCATTTAATATTTGTCTTTGTTATTTAATGTATGTGAAATAAACAATAAACAAACCAGTTTATTATTTAAGCATGGGTTTGCTCTTGACTTTCTTCTCGTCTGATAGCAAGTGAAGGTAATATTCTGGATGATAATAGCTTTGCTACTTTTTAAAACGGAACACAGCAGTTGACACTGCTGTTTGGCGGAAGGCTTCGGTAACATGAACGGTCCAGGCGCACATAGAAAATGCCTTTCCACCAACCAAATCAAGTACCGATAGGTACTTGTAGCCATTAGACCACGGAGGCGGTTCAAAAGCAGTTTTTTTTTTAAAAAAAACTTTTCGATAAGTGCTGATGGTATTCATGTTTAGAGTCACTTTTTTAAATCCCGTCAGACATCCATTATAACTTGTTCTATTTTCAAAACACCCCCAAAATTATTCACTGAACTCTATTCAAAATCGGAAAACTGTTGAGAGCAACTATCAGGAACTACTATTTGCAGTTCGACAATCGCACGAAATGATTTTGTTCGGGGCAAGTTCCGCCTTGCCCGTAGAGACTTTCGTGTCCCAAAGTTGGGAACAAATATCTAGAGCAGACCCGATTCATTATGCATCTTTCAGTAGCGGAAAGTACGAGTAATTCAAAGTTGCTGTGGAATAGTGACGTGGCGGTGAGGTAGTGAGCTACGTCGAAACCATTCATTTTAATTTACTCTGTGAGCTATAGACCTTCATACATATTGTTTTATATTCCACCCCCTTACATCCCAACCCCTTAAGGTTTGTGTGTATTCATAAGGGTAACAAAATAGTTTTTTAAGATTTTGAAGCATATTTTGAAATGGCTGATAAAATATTATTTTATGTTCTAAGACTCACCTCGGACATTTTGAATTGGTATGAAAAGCGTTTGGTTAGTCTTTGAAATGACATAACTATTACTGTTACGAAAGTATGCAGGTTAAATAACAAAAAACCCTTTCAAGTGTACATATTTTTCCTGGCATGTCTTCTTCTTCACCCCCGACCGTATGGTCGCATTCACGCCAAACTTGACAAAATAATGAAGACGTTAAAACGTTTACCAACTTATTATTATATCAAAGAAGAGCGCCCAAAGCGATGACATTCTTTAACTTCCATAAACTCGCGTCCCCTGCCACATTCAAGGGTCGGAAGTGTAAATAACCACCAAGTTGTTACAGAAATATTCAACTCGTGAAGGTTGGTAGCTTCCAACTTTGCGAAAACAAAGAGGAATGCACCAGGTGGTACACAAAGCCTTTATATTGCCGTAACTCTTTCGTCATGCATATTAATTCTTATGGGTGTTTCATGTTGAAACTTCTGCTTAGCTTTCATGTGACATATCGGTATGTTTCTTCGATTGCTTTCTTTGACAGAGTTAGTATTTTAAAAGTGACAGAATTTTCTGAATCTTTGTGTTGGTAAGAATCGAGCATGCATATGAAGGGTTTCGATTTGCGTTGAGTTTAATGCATACTAATACAATGCAATAAGAGCTACAGATTTTTACGCCAAAGGGATTCTTATACTTATAGAGGTAGAATGGCTGCGGCTTCGTTGACGTTAAAGTCATGATTTTGTTTGGTGTTAAAGATATTTTGTAGGTTACGGAAAGTGGCAGTTTATGTCTAGAAATTTGATTGCAATCATTATACATTCATTCATCGAAAAAAAAAATTGTACGCTATGGAATTCACATACAAAATGTCGTCCAAATTGGCATACCCGAAGCAACGGTGCGCCAATTTTTAGATTAGCCAGTAAGACAATACAAAGCCAATACAATACCAAGATAATAATAAACTATCATTACCGTTATAAGCTGAGGATAGCACACCGTTTGTACTACAATATAATTACCCGCATTATTAAGGAAAAGAGAAATTATTAATACAGTTACTGGTTTCGAAATTTTCCTCGCATTCGATTAACTAATGAACTCCAAAAGCTGTTAATTTAAAGACGCTGATGTTCTGACCAGCTAGGCTGAGTTATGTGGCCATTCAGCCGATTTGGCTCGCGTTGGTAGACGCGGCAAGCAATTTCACTTGACTTACTACCTAGCCGTGGAGTGCTATGACTTATGGACGTAACATTTTGTGGGTATTGTCGCAACTCACTAGATATTTTACGGGTATATTGACTTGTTGTAAGTAGTTCTCGTATTTAAGGGGTATCATCCTGTTAGAAATAGTACATCGTAGAATTGGCTTTCGGCTGTGGTTTGCCAATATTTACTCAATCCCAGTAATGTTTTTGGTTTACAATAAATATTTTTAAGTGTTCTAGGTTTTGATAAAATACATATACATGTGTGTGTTTTAGAAACTAATTTATAGTGTTTTATAACGTGTGTATTTATAATCATCATCATCAGCCGGGAAACCTCCACTGCTGGACGTAGGCCTCTTTCATGGCACGCCACATCGACCGGTCCCGAGACACCTGCATCCAGCGACTCCCCGCGACCCTTACCAGGTCGTCGGTCCATTTAGTAGGGGAACGGCCTGGTAGACGTTTCCCGGTACGTGGTCGCCACTCGAGAACTTTTACTCCACACCGATTATCGGTTCTCCGAGCGATGTGGCCTGCCCATTGCCACTTCAGCTCACTGACTCGTCGAACTATGACGGTGACCTTAGTTCATCTACGGAATTCCTCATTCCTCCTCAGTATTTATAATGTATGCTGTGAACTATTAAATAGGCATGTGGTAGTTGGCTTTAGTAAGTTGTCCTCGCGTGGTAATTTGGAGTTGATAAAGACAAATATAGAAATGGGTCTGAGTAATAACTTATCAACAACACTTTACTGTCATTTTGTGGTCATTTCATTTCCGAGTCACTGCCAGATTGCCCGAAACAGGCAGATGATGATGTTGATAATTAACGAAGATAGTCATTGTTAACTATTGTTTGTCGATGACAAAAGTACAATGTGTGTATAACTGAACTTCTAAGCAAGTTCGTAATGTCATGTAACACGAAAATATCTTGCAAAATAATATTGGTATGTAAACAAGTTTGCAAGAAGATGCATTCAATTTGATAAAGTTTTATCCCTGTTACCTGTCAGAAACGGAAGGCTACAACACTTTAAAAAAACTAAAGAGGAGCTGCAATTTAAACTTCCTACAATAAAAACAACGAACAACTGTATTTCAACTTTAAAACAAGGTCGTAAAGTGTTATTTAGGTGTTCGAGCCTTCCGGCTTGACCCACTGTGAGATAAACCCTTCTGAACATCAGCGCCATCTAGTAGTTTCATAGTGCAAATACACAGCGCGTCGGTGATTGGCTGTGCTGTAACGGTAGTGGGAGGTGTCAGCGCGGCTGTCAGGCACGCGAGTCGCGTGTCTCTTCAGTACGCTTTTGAATCTTCAGCGTCGTAGTAGTGCGCAACACGAAAATTCATCGACGACATTGATTTACAAGGATTACAGGTAAAATCATACCTACATTTATTATTATTTTTTCATGGTAACTTGTTGTGGATTTCCTTAGTTGGATAGGGAAACAATCCACAACGAAACACCTGAATATAATGCAAGCATGTCGCCCCCGGCACACGCGGGCGTCACAACGGTGTCGCCGTTATCGTTTCGCTAAGAATGATACTAGGACCAACAACGGGGCAAGCATGTCGCCCCCGGCAACTGCGTCACAATGGTGTCGCCATTATCGTCTCGCTAAGAACGATACTCAGACGAACAACGGTGCAAGCATGTCGCCCCCGGCAACTGCGGGCGTCACAATGGTGTCGCCATTATCGTTTCGCTAAGAACGATACTCAGACGAACAACGGTGCAAGCATGTCGCTTCCGGCACATGCGGGCGTCACAATGGTGTCGCCGTTATCGTTTCGCTAAGAACGATACTCAGACCAACAACGGTGCAAGCATGTCGCCCCTGGCACATGCAGGCTTCACAGGGGTGTCGCCATTATCGTCTCACTATGAGCGATACTAAGTCAATAACCAACTCGGTTGTTGCAAAGCCCCAAACGTTGTGAGACGCATCAACTGAGACGTCTGGTCGCATCGACCGAGACGTCACGTCGCATCAGCTGAGGCGACGTCGTATCAACTGAGACGACGTCGTATTGACTGAGGCGACGTCGTATTGACTGAGGCGACGTCGTATCGATTGAGGCGACGTCGTATCGATTGAGGCGACGTCGTATCGACTGAGGTGACAAGTCGCATCAGCCGAGGCGAAGGTCGTAGTGACTGAGACGTCATGTCGCATCAACCGAGGCGACAGTCGTATCGACCTAGACGTCACGTCGTATCAGCCGAGGCGATGGTCGTAGCGACTGAGACTTCATGTCGCATCAACCGAGGCGACAGTCGTATCGACCGAAAAGTCACGTCGCGTCAGCCGAGGTGACAGTCGCATTGATCGAGGTGACAGTCACATTGATCGAAACGTCAGGTCGTATAACCCGAGACGCCGCGTCGTATCAGCCGAGATGTTGGGTCGCATCAACCGAAACGCCGGGTTACATCAGCCGAAGCGTTCGGTCGCATCATCCGAGACGTCTAGTCACACCTGCCAAGGCTTCGGGTCCCATCAGCCGACTCTTGAGATATCTATTATACGACTGGACCCACGTTTTCATACAACACGTAGCACGTCGCAAGCATTCTATCACATCACAATGACGTCTCACTGAATGTGATGTTTTGGCTTCAGTACAGATCATGGCACCTATGGTCATGGCCAAGGCCTGTTCCAACAGAAGAGAACGATTTTGGCAGTCATTGACGAAAACTACTTTGGTGGTTGGATGCCGTAAGAGGTCGAAGATTTATCGGACCTGTTTGTCGAATCCCTCTCACTGTCAACGTAAGCAAAGCTGCGAGTCACAGTCCCTACAGAAGAGGGGTCGACCCTCACCAGACGATACCTCACTGTCAGAGAAAAAATACCGGTGCATTAGGATGATACCACGCGTTTGGCTACTGGGACGCACCCTCTACTGAACTGTACTCTCTACACATAGTCATGGCGAGGATTTACGCGAGGTCCTATGAGCTTTTTATGTGCACGATGCAACTTCTCAACCCGAGACGCACCTCAAAAGCCAGTTCCTCAAGGAAACGAAGAGAGTCCCCAGTGGGACATGCCACTACCAAATCTTCCCGTCGGGAACACACATTTACATACATTCACCGACATGCAAACCTCCTGTTTCGAACGCATGATGCACTTACTGTCAGATCAAACCCACTTCAGAGTGGGATGAACTATAGGAGTCAGATGAAGATAACATTCTACCCGAAGATTTTCCGAGCACTTTCTTTCTATGTAGCGTAACCAGGTACGCAGGAAACTGTTGTAAACCTCCCGTGGAGACAGGAAACAGGAAAAGATATATTGACTGCACAAATTGTGTCATCACAAAGGAAGCTGAATGAACTAAAATCGTTAGCTACAGCCTCAGAAACAGACGCTATTGTCGTCTGTAACTTCACGCCACGTAAATCTGAAGCTGAGCTGAAATTAGCATATACTGATCCAAAACCGTTTAAGCCAGGTTGAATATGTTTACGTTTAAATAAAGATATCTGGATAAACGCCCATTACGCCGAGGCTCAGGAGACGTTCCATGCAACTCCTGTTTTTCGCCTGACTAAAGCTGAATAGTCTCCAAGCAACATCAACACCCGTCTGGAACTCAGTTTATCAACTGGAACGGTCTGACTTGATCTTGGAGTTGACCTTTCATGAAAAATGCTTAAAGGTGGATCCAAATCTGCAGTTGGAGATCCAGAAAAACTTCCTAAATCAACAACGCGCTTTCGGGAAAGTTAGTGACGGTTCGCTGCAATACACATATGGTAGAAGAGACCAAACAATAGACATAAACGCCCGAATAAGGTGCTCAATGTCATTTTACCTGATATTCCCCCATTGGATACTTATCTCTTCTAGGAAGAGGAACTAACGGAGGCAGAAGGGGGGGGGGGGCTATACGTTTTTTAACGATAACGACAAGCCCCAGTCGCAAAACTGGTAAGAAGTTTCTACCGGCATCGACACATTTTAATTCAGGTAAAACTCAATGGGCAAATCAGCAAAAAAGCACCGTGATCGAAAAGAAAACGTCTGAAACTTTCGACCGAAACCAGAGAACAATAGAAGCAGTACCTACAAAAATAGTTTCTGCCCTGGCTAACGGAAGGATGCCTTAATCTAGATATTTGCATGCAGGTGACGTACGGGATCAGATTCGACCGAACTTTTTCACTGGTTGCTCTGCAAGCAATTCTTAGTTTGCTGGAAGGCTACTGTATATTCCTTTCTTATAAAACCACTGTACGAAATATTAAAAGTCGAAAATTGCAGCTAATTCGAACCGAGAACCTCTGAGATATTGATGCAATAAATATCAAAGCTTCGAGATGAAAAGGACTTCCAAAAGTCAAAATCTTTATTCGTAAGCATAGGTTGTACATAGGTGTTCCACTATGGTTTTTTTAATTATTTTTAAGAGAAAAATCTGACGGCTGCCACATCGTCATCATCGGCGAGCTAAATGGGTCCCCACTGCGGGGGCTCGGGCATTCTTTCCCACATTGTACGGCCACCAAAATGTTCGAATGATAAGTCTGAAACAGGTATCTCAATCGATACAAAAATATGATTATTGGGTAAAACTCTCTTGTAAACCACACAGAAGGTACTTCTTCTTCTTCGTTTTCAAAGGCATTATTTATAATATTAGCCGTTTACCCCTCTGGCTATCAAGTGCCCGATCGGTTGAGTGGCCTCTATACTTCGCCAGAATGGAAATTTGAGTGATAGTCTATCTTGATGTTGTAGTTGTATTTTGCCTATGAATAAACAAAACAAAACCATGTTAGAAAAACAGACGATTTGGACCATTTGCTTTTTGAAAAAGCTAAGTTGGAACATAAACACCGCAAAATCTGACTTAGTGCATAAGCAACAAATAGAATATTTGGGCCTCAACTGGAATACTATTTCTAACAAAAAAACTCTTACCTAACTCAAAAGTGAAAGAAAATAAAACAAATATCAAGAATATTATTATTATCACAGGTACAATTATAAAAGGCAGACGGATTTAGGAGGATGCAAAGTAACTCTTAAGTAATTTTGTTTTTGGGCTGCTTGAAACGTTGCCCCACGGAATATTCTATGCTGCAGGCTCACACATATCGCAGCAACATCGTGACATGATATGGGAAAACACAAATCGTTCTGACTACCTGACCAAGCAAATGAAGAACCACATTGGTGACTCCAACACATATAAATGGCTCCAGGCTGATCCACCTTCAGCTTTTGTGGCCACCGATGCAGCAGACCTCGGTTTAAGCGGGAACACCAAAATAATTGGCAGGTATGGGTATTGTTAGAAGTCTTACGATCAGTATGGAGGGAGCTCCAAGGAAGAACGATCGTTTCCCAAACTGACAATCCGATAGCAGTCTCCGAATACAGGGATGAATGAGATGAAAGAATACTCCTCCATATTGGCTCAAAATCTTAACACTTGGCCGACTTCCATAATACCACAGTGGTACCAAAGTATTTGCCACGCAGATGCGATGGCCTCGCAGACAGTCTGTCCATACTGAAGCCCCAGCAAGAGTGGCACCTAGACACCACGAAATAAGAAATTTCCTGGAAGATGGGAATTCCAGAAATAGATGTTTTCCTAGGGGCAGTCATCCGCACTAGTTTAGTTTACGATCTCAAAGTAACCTAAATAATATATATTCTATTTCTTTATCCAAATCAATCATTTTATTTACATTCATGTACATGTAGCGCTAATATATGAGCGATGAGCACAAGGACACCGAAAGCTAGTACGCGGATGCCTTCCGCCGACCATGGAAATACAAACTGGAGGTGTTTTTTTCCCCACGCCAGCATTGATTCCACGAGTGACTCAACGCTTGACCATCTCCCAAGGCCACTATATCTTTATAGCACCGAGACGGGAGAAAGCTTTATGGTGAGCCTCTCAAAGACGTACGATCTTACGATCGATGAGTTACGGCCGTGAGCCCTTCGGAACTTGTTTTTTTGAAAACCAGGAAAATACTACCAGCCAACAAAACAATACTTGTCCATACAGTCCAACAGATGCCACGCTTATAAAACCTTCGCAGGGTGAGCCGATTACATCCGCTAATGAAGGAGACAGAGAAATTCTGTTGAAAACCCCTTAAAGGAAAAAAACAACAACATCGTATAGGATGTATCAGACCTTTTCATGCGGTTATTACAAATAAGCGTTGATATACGTTTCCAATTGATTTTAAGCATTTCAGCACGTAGTGACATATTACTCTTAGCCACAGGACACCTTAATACTCTTAGCCTCAGGCCGCCGCATTCATGTCTTGACATTATTCAACGTAAACTAAGATCGACATTTTATTTCCAAAAACAAAATCATATTATGGCCGTCTTTTGGCTCTGAAACGGACAGGACTAATTATGGTCAGCCGGATTGGTGTCTGTTGAAGAATAAATAAATTAAACTAGATCTCTTGGATCCCTATGTTAATCCATATATCGGAAGAAGAAAACGTAGAGCGGATCTAACCTTGACAAACTTAATTATCACCACCGGAAATAAGGTGAAAGCAGCCTCAGTATCTTTATAGCTGTCCGGCCTCGATAGATATTTAGAAACGCAAACATATAAGGCTCTCTTGGTAGTTTTCGAGCCGCAGTCGCTTCAGACAACTGGTCTAACAAAACTCAACATGTGCGTGATACTACGCAAGGGAAACTGGCATAACAGCTCAAACTCTCTGGGACTGTTTCAAGGAAGTGAGATCAAGGAACAGCAAGAGGGCCTGCCCTACTATGTCCGATTTTGAGGCTTTGTTATACAATGTACTCGTTTTTGAGATTTTGGTATTAACTTGATTTGTATAAGACAGGCTTCTTCATGTATTTATATTTATTTTTGGGAAGATCAGCTTAAAATATAATTTGAAGTCATATGTTCGGACCGGTTTCCTACAAACCACACACAATTAATTCACAGTACGCTGGGTCAGCGCCGGCAGATAATAAACATCTCACAGTGGGTCAAGCCGGAAGGCTCGAACACCTAAATAAAACCGTTTTTCCCCCAAAGGGTAAAAAACGAATATTTAGGTTTCAGCCGTAAGGCTTGACCCACCAAATAATCTCTTGCCGGCTTCCGCCTCACTTCCGATTCTTACAGGTTCGGTACTGAAGAGACACGCGACTCGCGTGCCTGACAGCCGCGCTGACACCTCCCACTACCGTTACAGCACAGCCAATCACCGACGCGCTGTGTATTTGCACTATGAAACTACTAGATGGCGCTGATGTTCAGAAGGGTTTATCTCACAGTGGGTCAAGCCTTACGGCTGAAACCTAAATATTCGTTTTTTACCCTTTGGGGGAAAAACGGTTTTATTTTAATTTTCTCACAGAGGCTCTTTGCAAAAATTGTGAGTCGGCGCGCTTCCGAGCTGAATGAATTCTTGATGAATACCCTCAAGCTTATGGCCTGGCCTTTCAAAGTTGTTTTTGATTCTAAAACCTGCAACGCCTATAGGATACCCATGGCCGTTATGGCTCTACGGATTATGTCTGAAATGAGTTATCGTTACAAACGTATCAAGCCAAATCACCAAATATGAATCTTCATTTCATATCCACAGATACTATGAAGATATGAAATGAAAATCATGGTAATACGTACATAGAAATGAAATAACATGAAATGAATAGCAGAAAGCAATTTATAAAAATTATGAAAACATTCAATATTTCGATTTTGTAAGGCTTTCTTTTAAAGCAATGTTAGCTCAGTTGGGTAGAGCGTCAGTCCTTGAACTATCGAGGTCTGGTTTCGATTCTGGCTCGTACCAATGAGTTCCACTTTGTTATTTGGAATTTATGTACGAATGATGAATATCATCATGAATTTTCGGTGATGCAAAAAATCGTGAGGAAACCTGCACAGTGCACACCTCTAAGAAGAAATTACAAGGTCCGCACCGGACCCGCGTGGTGGACTATGTCCCATACACTGTCTGTAGAAGAGTAAGTCTGAGCATATATAGTATATATAGGCCGTTGATGATGAAAACTTTTCATTAAATTCAACATGATCTGCGATTCTGTCCTTTGGGTAATCAGGGCTAGAGAAGCACAGAAGCTGATAGAATAGTACTAGTAGTAATTTTCAAGGGAATGTTTCTTTACCAAAAGTTTCGGAAAGTAATTGAAAGGCGGTTGTTTGTTAAATAAAAAGTGGCCTGTTTAATATTTCTAAACACTAAACCACAAAGCTATACTAAATCCACGACAATAGGTGGGTATTGAAATAAGTCCCAGCCTCCCTACTTTAGACTAAAGACAACATAAGTACGAGGTTGCGTATTCACAAACTTCCATATCTCGGTAAGCTGCAGACTCGGCGGCATATTAACAATTCACCTTCGTTCAAGAAGCAATATTTACGGGCCATAAGCTTTGGCTCTCAGATTAAGTGCGTACATAATAGCTCTCGCTTCCTATACGTTTCAGGCAAAAAATACGGTAAGGACGAGGCGGATTTGTGGGCAGGGTTCCGGATAATAGAGATTACAGTGATTTCTGTTGGGGTGGGCTTCTTCATTGTCTTTTTTTTAATGTTTGTTACCTCAGAACTTTCGACTGGGGGAACCGATTTTGATGATTCTTTTGAACGCTGGTGCTTTCTGTGTAGTCAATTTCAATATGGTCTAATTCTGACAATGTCATCCATGAGAAATCCATATAAGTCTTCAATTTGCTCTAGGCTTTTAGGACAATTGAAGTCGGTTTCTCGTTCTTTTTGAACGCATTTACTTGTTATGATCACACACAGGCACGACATTCACATAGACACAAAATACATGATTTATATAGCACAAACTAATCCTAGTACCGAACGTTGGATTTGAACTCGGGACCTCCGGATTATAAGTTCAAGTCTGTAGTCATTAGACGTGCGTAATTTAGAATATTCTCTTCTACATCATTCTTGGTACGTTTCGAATACATATATCGGACAAATATTCTATTCTCTTACTGTTCACTCATTAACTATATTTAATTACAATCTTATTACACACAAAATAAGTAAGAAAACACGTACCATTTTATCTACTAAAATTAACGCTGTCACTTCCAATCAACGCCCCATTTGTTTCGTTTGCCAACAGAACTCCAAAAAAACCTAACGCAGCGCTGTATTTTCAGCTGAAATAACAGTGTCAATAGATATTTAACCTTATATGTATTGAGTTAAGACACTTCAGAGTTTTACAAGGTATTGAGTGCAGGAAAGGCTTGGCTGAGTGTCGTGAGGGATTCCTATTGACAAGAAGCGATCGATGTTCTGGTGCGGTGTTTAAGACTTATGAAAGTTACGGCTTGGAATACTGAAACTGAAGAATATGTGTTTCCGCTTGGACTTCGTCTCAACTGATGGTAGGTTGATTATCAGGCTGTAGAACAAGTGAATGAGTCTGGGTACAAAAATGTACTAAATATGTATTTGGTTTGGGTTCGGTTTTTGTAGATTTTCTCAAAAACCGCTGCAATAAATTTCGATAAAATTTATGTGGGACCACCTCTGAAGTAAGATCTACCAAACAAACAAAAAATATGAAAATCTATTCATAATTAACATTGGAGATATCGCATAACATACATGCAAAAAAACCAGAGTCGAATAAAAAAGGAAGAAGCTCCTTTTTCAACCGATTTAAAAAAAGGAGGTTTTCAATTTAACTGTATTTTTTTGTACGTATGTTACGCGATAACTCCACCAGTTGGTAATCAATTTTAATAATTCTTTGGTAGAACATACTTCAGAGGTGGTCCTATACAAATTTTTGTCGAAATTGATTGAACGCTTTTTGAGAAAATCTACAAAAACCAAATATGTATAGATAATTCTTAATTCTTTTTGAACGCACTAATTATTTGAAATCGGTTGAAAAGGTCGGTATATTTCTTAAGCTAAACAGCTAATTACAGAGACACACCACGAGATTAGTTTTAAATATATTCTCTGACCATCCATCCATGTATATTTGCTTGCCAGAAAGAAATAGAAAAGAAATTAACACTTTAAAAGAATATTTATTTTATTTTATTGGTAGCATAATAAACATTGATATTTTTAAATTATATAAGGACTAATGGCTATTGGCACATTTTTCCTAGCAGATTTTGCCTAGTTTTCACGCCCGAACCTTCCCACATCCGCTTCGTCTGAGAACTCGCTCTAGTCTGGAAACCGTATGATACAAGCGCGTTCGTAGATTTTAAGAGGCTCTCAACACATTATATAAGTAGCTGGGAGAGGTATTATGTATTAAGGTAATGGCTCCCTCGATTCATATTGCGTAGTTGCGTACACAGCGGGGAGCTCTAAGAAAATTATATGCGAAATGTATTTGCTTTGGCTCGTGAAACAGTTGATTTTTTGGGAGAAAATATTGAATTAGACTCTTGTGTTTATCGTTTCTTTGTTCGTTACAGAGCCCTGAGGCGTCTATTAAGAATTCTCTGCTGAGTCTGTAAATGGAGTAGAATTTGTTGACATAAACGTACAAATATTCTCAGAATTAAAACTTTGAGGCAGTATATTGGTACATAGTAATTCTAAGAAACCCTGCACCATCTTTGAAGAATAAATTCTTTCTAACTAGGTAATTCTTTGTTAAAAAGGGAATGTATATTTAAAATTAGATTATGATTAAATAGTTTAAATTATATAATGGAACTAGCTCCTGCCCGCAGCTGCGCCCGCGTTCACTCTAGAATATAATAATAATCCGTGAGATCTGCTCGTTCAATTGGGATAAAATGCGGCCTATGTCCTTCTGGCCTTTCAATTTTTCCGTCTACACCGGACCTACCAGTTTGTATCAGTTTGGTTGGTGGTAGGGCATTTTCTATTTCCATCTGGCCACCTACCACCATGTTACCTAAGTCTGCCGCCAATAGTGCTAATAGCACTGATGGGTTCTGCGTTGAAAGGTAGCAGAGCCAGCTCAGTAGCTTGAGGCTTCTGGGTATCTTACCATCCATTGGCCTTACCGTTACTTACCAGGTGAGATAAAGGTCAAGTGCAACACCGTTATACATATAAAAAAAAGTACGATTAACCTATTTTCTACCGTCTACGTGAAGTGTAGGAAATAAATCCGATTTAGAAACATTTGTGTAACAAAGGATATTGTTAATAAAGACATTTAAACTTATTACTGCATATCTATAAAGAACTAAGAAAAATAAACTGAGTGTCATTTAAGAAATATTCAATTTTTAGACATATTTGATGCCGAGCGCAGTCTAGTTTTGAATAAAGAAATCATTTTCAGTTCAAAATAGCTGGTTTTCAGTTCCAAACTTAGCTTCAGTAAAGTTAGAATGAATTTGGTTTTAAACGTTTACAAAAAAAACTGAAGCAATTCTATACAGCGTGTAGTTAATTTCAAGTATCGTGCTCTCAAACATAAAGGCTAAATTTAATCAAGCCCTTCCCTTAGCAAACGGGTGTTACGACACGGGCGGCTCGGTGATAGGCCAATTTTGAAATTGGAACGAGTTTCTATTACAGCAGCTGCGTCTGTGTGTTTTATTGTTTTTTTCTGCCGCCTCACCGTGACAACTGGGTAATTTTGTTCCGTGCCGTTTTTTTTTTTCAATTTCTGCAAAGGCAACATGAACTCTGCGCCATCCATCATTCTGGCTAATTTTGATATGGATCGGTAGAATTTTTTATTTATTTTCATTGGGTTTTATTTAATTGATAGTCGTTATTCCGGTGTGTGAATTTGTACTTGATTAGCTTAAAAATAAGTACATTAGTATTAAGCAAGGTATTTCAATACTTAAATAAATGTTTTCATCTAGTTTTTAGTTTCGATTTACAATAAGACCTCGTATAAAAAAGGTCTTATACTCTCTTTTGCATCACAGATGGCGCCGGCAGCAGTTTTAAATTCATTGCGTTCTATCTCTCTGTATGTTATAGACAGTACGTTCTAACAGAGTTCAGTAAACTTGGTAATAAATATTTCAGATTTAATAGCAATTTCATCTTTTAAACCCTGGATCAGTGAGGGACTTTCAGAGTCATCTGTCAGTTGAGTACTTAAAAGACTCAATATATATCGCGGAAAAGCATAAAATTACTCTGTTATAAATCAATATTTTCGTCCACACAACCCGAAAAAGACATGTTAACAACGTTGTCAGATTTATTTACACAGCAGCTATAATATCTTTGGTAGGTGTACGGTAGTAGACTTTGCATTAAGGAATTCAGTATATAAACTCCTTGCTTTGAAAAAAAAATTGACAGTTAAATTTTGCTACGACGGTGCCGTAACATCTATCGATGAATGAAAAACTATTATTAAAGTCCCTTATTATTATAAAACCATACGGAATAGGATAAAGATCATCAAACATCCTTTCTACTACAATAACGTCACTGTCTTAAATACAGTAAATTATTTTTTATTCGTACTAAAGTCATTGTTATTGAATTATAATCGTCTACCTCATTTTATTCTTCCTAATGGTCATCCCATTCTATGGCAAAAGCCTCTCATTCCTTTTCTATATACATTTGTTGACAGCGGCAAACATTTAAAACAAAATATACAAACAGAATCACCAATACTTCAAGAGTTATTAAGATGAATCTGTATACCATCCAGTATAAGTTGGCAGAATATCGCGGTGCCACCTACGATCTCTGTTACCATAAAATAATCTCCCTAACTATGAATATATTTGTTTCCTATCTCACCATCATCCAATTTGTAATTAAAGGACTCTATGTTACGTATAGCAATAATATCGGGATAAAATCACTTTTTTTAAGGTATAATAATATTTGCTCTTGCATTTCTTAAATAAGTATTCAGATCTTATTTAAAACATACTACCAAACCAATTGCAATCCATAAACCAACTAAAAGATACGGACTCAGGCCAAGCATTCCATCAGATAGCATTGTGTAAAACTTCGTTAAACTAAGTACTCATCTTTTCTCACTGGGCCCATAACCTAACAGTTTAATCTACCCTCACTTTCAGCTTGTAAACTAAAGATAACGCCTCCCTTTACACAGCCAATGTTAAGAGGCCAATGAAGCAAAGCCTCCGTAGAATAGTAGGTATTTGAATATGTTATTGCTGTCGCGATTCGGTACGCACACATACAGCCTTTCACATGCTTTCACTGACACAAATAACGCTGCATAACATCCCAAAGAGGCCCCTGCGCGCCGCGCATAGTCGCTACCCCTCCGCCTGGGCTAGAGTGTATTTTTCAAAATTATAATAAACTTGACGTGAGCGTGCGTCAACCCTTGTTTTACGTTTTGAGAAATTATTGTTCGCATATTGGTTTAGTCTCGACATACTGTGGTTGTATTTGATATAATTGACTAGTAAGTACCTATCACATATAAATACAATATAAATTATGGCGTTGCTATTTTAGGGTTCTACGGTCAACAAAGAAACCTTTTAGTTTCACCATATCCGAACGTTCGTCTTCCAACGATACTTTAGGTGACCTAGAGGTGTTTTAGTACCTAGAGTGCTAGAGTCTAAGGACTAACAAGTTAAAGCGTTCAAAAAGAACTAGAAACCGACTTCAACTGCCCTAAAAGTCTACTTTTATTAAGGAAAATTTAAGATGTATATTGTTTTCTCATGGATTACATTCTAAGAACCGGACCAAATTGAAATGGGACCACATGGAAAGCATCAGCTTTCAAATAATAAAGAATCATCCAAATCGGTTCACCCAGTGAAAAGCTCTGAGGTAACAAACATTTAACTAATAGAATAGAATAGAAATAATTTATTCGGCATACAGATTACAGTACAGTTAAAACATTAATTTTAAATTTGCTCTGCTGCACTGCAACGCCGAAATACACACTTAACATTCCCAGTCTCAAAAACTACTGAACCGATTTTGATGAAACTTGCAGTCTTCCCTAAGTTTTACAATACCTAGGTAAACAAAAAAGGGATTATTTAAATCGAACTTGTAGTTCCGGATATATAAAAAATAAATTAAATAAAATAGCCTTTATTGCTGAACTAATTTTTGTTACAATTTTCTTAAAAATATGCTTACTTTATACGTTACTTATCTTTTTATATTAAGTATCAGTAACCGGTCGTTCCTACATTTCAGCTTGTCTTTCGACATAGGCCTCCTCTAAGGATTTCCACTCTATTCTATCTTTCGCTATGCGGGTCCATGTTGGACCCGCCACTTGTCTGATGTCGTCCTCCCATCTTCTAGTCTGTCTGCCTCTTTTTCTTTTGCTATCTCGTGGTTGCCATTCAGTTATTAGTCTTGTCCATTTCTACATACTCTATTTCTCCATTATTTACTGTTATGGGCTCTGTTTGTGAGGAATTTGACATTACTTTTGTTTTCGTTAAGTTCGTTGACAGGCCTGCTTTCTCGCTCTCTTCCGCTAACTGTTGGAACATTGTCTGTAGGGTTTTCGGGTTTTCCGAAAGTAAGATCAGGTTGTCTGCAAAGCGTAGGTGACTCAGCTTTTTGCCATTTATATTTAGTCCTTTATTCGTCCAATCCAGATTTGTGAATATCATTTCCAGGATAGCTGAAAATATTTTTGGTAAAATTGGGTCTCCCTGGCGTACCCCTCTCTCAATCGAAAATTCTTCGCCTGTAGATTCTAGCTTCACTTGTGCGGTGCTTTTTGTGTATATGTTTTTCAGTATTCTTATGTATTTTGCATGTACGCCTTGTTTTTCCAGTGCGTCCCAGATAAATCTATGTTCGAGTGTGTCGAATGCTTTGTTGAAATCCACGAACCCTATGTGTGTTTTTCTTTTGTGTGTGTGTTCCGGATATATGCGAGGACAAACAAACATACACTTTAGAAATTTGGCACACTTCTTTAGAAGCTGGTATAGACTAACATATATGAAAACTGGGCAGTTCTGGAAATATTACATACATACAGGTCGCATTGATAACCTCTTTTTTTGAAGTCGGTTAAAAAACTGTAATTTCACGACACCTCACACAATAGAATAGACGAGTTAAAAATCCCGTCTTAAGTGTATGAGATGTATAACTGGGAAAAAATATTTCAAGTTTTTATTTGTCGACATGAATAATAATATCGTCGAAATCTATCGTATTTCCTACTGTCATACTTCATATTATACTATTATATTTTAAGTACCTCAAAAGGAAAAAAGGAATCCTTATAGGATCACTGTGATATCGAATACTCCAGTCTGCTGTCCCTTAGATCTGTCAAATAATGAAACTTATAGGTCAACGCAATAAAAAGATATAGCTGTATTTTAGACCATTTCCGTACAAAATGCAATGAACCCAAAATCTATACGGTATTTCCCGTTGACCTAATGTCTTGAAATTTGGCAAGAAGAAAGGTTTTACAGCACAACCATAGGAATAAATCTGAATTTTTTAATTGTAACACAGTAAAATTGATTTTTTAATGTTTACAAACTTAACTTCGTAATATGTAATTTAACTTAGAATTTCATTTTCGGTAGAGCATTGTTGGGTGCATATTACCGTACCTATTATTTATGATTTTCAGTATGTCATTAATTCATATTCTGTACGGAATCCTCGGTGCACGAGTCCGACTTGCTCTTGACCGGTTTTTGAGTTGTTGGAGAGCCATTTCAAGCTCTTGCTGGCTGATCTCCGGGATATCTGTGTCGGGTCATATAGTCTCCGTAGCGATTTGTACATGCGATGTCCATATAACTTCTCGTTCTCTCTCAAGACTTTCAATAATAATAAATAACAAAAAATAATATAAAAAAGCTTTTAAAAAAGTTATAAATAAACGGATGTCCATGCAATAAATGTTATGTTTTTTCTGTGTTTTTTTTTCTGTTTAGATATTTTACAGTGGTACGGAACCCTTTGTATGCGAGTCCGACTCGAACTTTAACATTAAAAAAATATTTGAAACATAAGTCACTTATTCATAAATCATATTTAATTATTTACACGTAACAAAACGTAACAACAACTAAGAATTTCAGGGAAAATGTTCTGTTCTAGAGATAAAATAAATTTCCTTAGAATTATTTGTCTTTATATTTGTTTATTTAGATCAATCTAAACATTAAAACTAACAGGTAAAACCATTATAGCTCGAGAAAGGGTATCTATCGATATATTTTTCCCACCACTATTAGTCGAAAAAATCGATAAAGCTTATTGACATCACTAATGCATGCTTACTTTATTTTTATACATATAATACACAGTATATAGTTGTGATATAGTGTACCCTGCCTCCCGAACCGAACTGTGCGAGAAGGACAGTTGAAGCTTTTTTTGGTATTTGCCTAGTTTTGCCGTGAAATTAAGGGTTTGGGATATAGCTGTTTTCTCAACGAAACGTTAGCCAAATTCAATCATTTTGATCTTATTCTCTTTATCAAAGAATAATCTAGGCCCGTTGGTTTTGCTTTTTCTGAAAATGTTACGTTTACTCTAAATAATGAGTACCATAAGTTGAAAGAAATTTTTTCTGAAATTTTGAGTTTTGAGATGCCCATAATTCTAATTGTAGACAAAATATTGAAAAAAGCAAAACCAACGGGCCTAGATTATTCTTTGATAAAGAGAATAAGATCAAAATGATTGAATTTGGCTAACGTTTCGTTGAGAAAACAGCTATATCCCAAACCCTTAATTTCATATGAAATTTTTTATCTGCTGTTCCCTCTTAAGAGCGCGTCGGTGTACGAACGTTCCTTTTACCTGGATGACTCGCTAATTCAGACGGATAATATTGCATTGAACCTTCGAGAATATGTTCGACTGATCTTTGTCTTTAGATTGCTTTTATCTTCAAGGTTATTGTAGTAATAGTAAGTATGTAAGTAAAGGACGTAATTTTCGCCTTTCATTACTTGCTCGCAAATACATTTTTATTCCCTAGTCGGTTTGCTTTAAGTGTCGTATACTCTTCCACTAAATGAGTCAGGCTCATATATATTATATTGATAATATATTTGCTTGTCAGAAAATCGTAATATTCATGTAAACTCTTATTTTCAGTGTGATTTAGACAGCATAGTCAAGCGGTGATTGCCTCCAGGCGAACATAGAAAATTGTCATACTTCCCACTATCATACATCCCCCAAGCTTAAGTAAACAACAATTTAAAAAGAAATCTTAAGTCTACCTAACACCCTTGAATGGTCCTTCTACACTTTTTAAAGTCCAGTTTTAGTTTTTGTCGAAAAAGAGGATCCTGCACGAAAATTGGTAAAATAAAGTCACTACTGCTACTGTATGCTAAGAATTACTCAAAACATTGAACTGACTTATTTAGGACCATTGAACTAGGGTACGCTCTTATTGACATTTGATAAATATTAATGAATAATTAATAAACAATACATGACGTTGAAAGCAAGTGCACCCCGTTATCGATAAACAGAGTAAAACTAGAATTTGCAATTTTACTTATAAAAAATAAAATTAAAAATTTTGAAAATACCCGCGACAAATGTAAATATTGTAATGGGAAAAGGGTTAAATAATTTTTTGAGAAACCCTCGACTAAATGGAAGTAAGTAACTAGATAAAAAGAAGCTTACATATTATTACAATAATAAGTCCGAAAAAATCCGTAACATTGGTTTGTATGTACACACAAACAAACATCCTCTCACCCTAAACGCATACACTGTCTACGTTCCGTCGCGGATAAAAATGGCTTAGATGGATTTGATATCGAACGGAAAAATGAAATTCGTAGAGAGAGATCATTTTACAATAACCAAACCACAGACGTAGAGACAGACAGAGTAAAACAACATAAGATATAACGAGATTGGTTTCCAACGAGTGAAAATCTAATCAATTATTCAGATAAATATTGCTTTATAAAAGCATCATACCGTCTAGTACTGGGAACTGAGAGCGCTGATAAAGAATAACAAGGTACTTGAGAAGTAAAAAGGAAATATTTAATTAAGAACCTTTGGAGCAAGGTTAAAGAAACAAATAAGTTGTTTCATAACAACAATGAAAAATAACTGAGAGAGAAAAAAACTTTGTGAGGGTCTAAGAATCAAAAGGAAATATTATAAACTTACACACAAAAAAGGAATTTAAATGGAATAAAATTCACATAATGGTATGAACTAGGTTTATTGGACTCAGTGAGACCATTATGAAGATGATAATACGTTGGTTGCTTTTATGCCCTTTTTATGTAATAGGTTTGCACCTGGCCTGAGTCTCACCTGATAGTATGACGATACCGGTAAATTGAAAGCGTGCAGAAGACTGCAACATTAAAGTGGCATCAAAACTGCTGTTTGGCAGCAGACTTAAATAATATGGTGGTAGCTAGCCAGGCGGACACAGAAAATACTATGCCATCAAAACAACTGAGTACCAACAGGTAGCTACAATATAGGTTTTTTTATACAGTTAGTTATTATATATTTAGCTGATAAAAAAAGTAAGGAATATATTTATCTCAACTGGTGAGGAGAGATAGAATGGGACGAGACGATAAGATAGTAAGATATCTTAACTTTTATACCATCATAATACACCTGTCTTACAACATTTTAAAGTTTTTGTTCCTCAAAATGAAAAAAAGGAGCCCTTATAGTATTACTTTGTTGTCCATCCGTCTGTCTGTCACAACCTTTTTTCTCAAGAACGCGTGGGGGAATTAATTTTATATTGATATCAAATACGAAAGTGTCCCTTGGACCTGTGAAAAAATCAAGTTCCTTAGTAAATGCAATAAAAAATATTCAGCCAATTATACCAAATATTTCAGCGAATAAGGAATCAAAACCTATGGGGTGCTTCCCATTGACATAAAATCATGAAATTTGGTAAAAGCAAGGTCTTACAGCACAAGTACAGCACAATTAATCTGGAATATGTAACTATTTAATAATACGCTATTATTCGTATTTAATGTGTTAATTAACAATTGCTTGAGGTTTTTCGCCAGGCGCTTATTCTTATAAATTATGATTTTTCAGTATATTTATTATTGATATTCTGTACGGAACCCTTGGTGCGTGAGTCAGACTGGCACTTGGTTAGTTTTCATCTACCCAGACACATCATCGTACATGAGGTTAACATTTTAATAAATCTGCGGTTTCGAAAGACAGATAAAGTTAGCATAAAATCATTCCACAAGCGCAGCGCTCAAACCAAGAATCAAACTCGGATCCTGGTACAGTGTAACCATTAACTTTGTGCTGACTGTGCAAAAAACGTCGAGGACAGTGCGAACTCAACCAGCGGAGGCGAACTTGTTAGAAATAGCAAAAAGTGACGTTGCGAAGGTAAGTGGCGTCGCGATATTGCTACGATAGTGGTTTCGTGAAGTGTGTCTCGTTTTAAACAATATTTCCAGACAGTAGGAGTATTCTAGCTGTAAAAACCAGTATTGTCACGTACTATAAAAGTTTATTTCACAAATGTATAATCAACTTTCGTGAGACATAAGGAAAATGGAGTCATTTGTCACACTGAGTCAAATTCATCGGGCCTGAGCTTTCCTGCCTTATAACAAAGAAATAATAATAAGTATGTATGATTTTAAATATGGCCCCCAAAATTTAATAGGTGTAGAAAAGAAAGCAATAATTTACGATAGCCAGATTACAACAAAGAACATCAACAACATCATGCTATTATTGTTGTAAACAGTTTGCCCGTTAAAACGTGATGTGAAAGATTAATCTGATATGATAACTGAACCGATTTTACGTAAAGTTGGATTGGCAATGACGTTGTTCTGTAAAAACAGAAAGTTATAGGTTTATTAAAACAGATTTACCCACATATCTATTGGTCGGACCTCGGAGTATCTTCTGTCGTGCGCCTTGAGCAATAATTGCCCTTACCCAGTTCCAAACAACCACAGATGGGATACCACGATACCATTCTCGAATCGTATCAAAGATCATAACTTAGTTTCAATGCCTGGAACACAGTAAATGTACAACGGTGCTATCGTACTTATCCAGACGTCGTATTTCGTAAACGTCCCTCGAATCTCTTCACAGTAGCTGTGTGACACTTTTAGTCGCCGAGTCGAATTTACGAGAAAACTTGCCTCTTACTATCTGTCACCCCGAGTTCTTCGTATAGAACAAAATAGATCAGACAAGTTTGGAATTCAGTAAGTTTGAGAGCGATGGGCGCCACCCCGCGCTGCGGGACTCAATTGGTTCGCGAGCTTCGATTTACGGTCGCCGATTTTTATTAAGTACGTTTTCTAACACACGTCTGTTAGTGTAAGAAACTTTCTCTTTATCTCGTTCGTGTATATTATATTTGATTTTGACGTGATAATTGTACATTGTTCACCTAGGGAAGAAAGTGGCCGATTACCAACAATTGTGTAGTTGGAGGGACGTTGACGATATCATTTACTGGCTTAAGAACAGGTAACAATTCGCTCGTTAACAATGGATTCTCACAAAAAAATTCCTCCCGCATATTTAAAAGGTCATGTCAATGGGCCGATCGTAGGAGTAGTTCCCGTGGGATGATGTCCGATGTCCATACCGATGAAGTCGCGGGCAAAGCTAGTATTACATTATATAACCGACTTATCCAATGCAGACTAAATTATATGCAGTGGCAACGTGTTTATAAAAGTTGCATGTCGACATGACAGAAATCTAAATAAATATTTTATGCACTCGCTTTATTCCACTTGAAAACGAATGCATTTGTATTTCTCGATTATTGTAATTAATAAGATTTACTGGTCCAAAAGATCTCCATTGCCATCCAACGTGGCAATGCTGCAAGTGTAATGGTGACCTTTAGATCGGCACCAGATCAACTCGCGTTCTTAGATAAGATAATTTTTATTTGCCACAAATGCGGTTACTTTTTTTTAAAAAAATTAGGTTTTTAATTGTTTACTAATCTAGGCTAAATTAACTAAAAAATACATATTTGACATGTAATTTGTAATTTCGTGAATTGTTATTTCAATTTGCGAACGGAACGAATTACGAGCGGGACCATATGCTACATAAGCAAATGGTATATAAATTAAACTTTAAAAAAGCTTACCCTATCAATAGTTGGCTAGCAGACCATATGAAGCTTATTAATACCACTTTTAATTGGTTTGGACCGCAATGTGTTTAATACAACAAAAAATTGAATACTTGGCTGTGGCGGTGACAATTAATATCAAAACGTGTATTTTTACACACGTTGGTAGCTATCCAGGAAGGCAGAAAAGTACCTTAAAATGAACCAGCCTGATTACCGATAGGTACTATAAAGGGAGTGAGGTCACTTACTAGCGAGGTGATTACTGGTAATGCTATGAAATCGGAAACTTGCTTGGAAATTTTAGCATTATTTTGTCAACCTTCTTCGATATGAATTGAAATTGCTGTACTGACGAGCAGTGGCCAGCAAAAGTTGTATGTAAACTCATTTCTGTCGTGTAATTTTAAAATGGAACGAGATTTTACTACGAAACGTTGCAAACAAAAAGGTAACAAATCAAAGGTTTTATTTAAATTTCGAATTGGCTTGCAAATAGAAAGCTGTTTATTGAAGAGAAGAAAATGAACACCTCCGCGCGTCAAAAAATGTTGTTGTTCGTTATTGATTTTAAAAATTAATTGTATTTGTTTAAGATATTGTTGATTGTAAATGAATTCAAGTGGAGACAATGAATGTGATGAACTTACTTTAACGCCACCTGAAATTCAAGAGCCCGCAAGAACCGTAATAGAAAACTTGATATCGTCAAAATCTAAAGAAAAATATTTTCAAATAAAAAGTTCTCGCTAGGTTAGTTTTAATTTCCACGCATTATTTAAGAAAACCAATATCCAAGATCATTGACTATTTTACTGGCCGCTGCAGTAATGTACTATTATTTAAGAAATTTTTTGACTTGTCACACTTGGAGGCAGGTAACCAACCTAATCTTATACTATATTGCTGATATCGAGGAGTAGAACTAACCAGCTCTTCCCTGTGACAATGATTTAATCCATTGTTTTTCTACACGGAAGCTACCAAATATATTTGGACTTTTGATCCTGGATTTTGGACTTGCAACTGGCGTCACAGATTTTATATGTATTTATTTTTACATTTTTAAATACTTACAGGATATACAATAAAATACATAAAAATTCTCCAAGTGGTGATGTTCCATTACGATGATATGCTCTATGGCCTGTGAAAAGCTAGGGCGGGTCGCTAGTTATAAATAATATACGTAAGTTCAAACTATCATCCTCATTCTGGCGCTTCGCTGGTCACTGCCGCGGCACGCTCACTATGCACTCTCAGTTCACACGTTGTGGTCGCACAATTGACTATCGAGACTCATAAACCGTTACTAATTGTAGAAGACAAACACATGCATTTTAATTTTCAATATTTAAAATTTATACATTCTAGCTCTTGCTTTTATCCATCTTTATATATACGCAAGTTGTGTGGAGTTAAGGGGGAAATGTACCACTCGACGTGACTACAGAATCTCAGTTCAGGGTAAATGGAGGGACCAGCGGGAAGGGAAGCGAACATGAATGATGACTGTGTTTTTGTCTCGGGAGCAAGCGTGCTATGACCATAACTTGTCGTATATGTCTGTGAGATGGCAAGAGTTATAGCGTTCAGTAGGAAAACATTGTTTTGGTATGTTGCTTACTCGCTATAGTCGAGATAGCCAGTGATAGCCTATTTGACGGTTGTTGATGGATATATATTAAACCAACTGTTTGTCTGCTGCTAAAAGAATGGAATATAAAAAGAGAGTAATGAGTTTTAAACTTTTTTAATCAAACTGGGTAAACGTAAAAAAACATGTGTTAGCCAATTCAATTTTATTTAAATGACGTTTATTAATACGCACAAAATTTTTCAAAGCGCCATCTTTGAACATTTAGCTGCGTAACTGCTATTGTAGCTAACTATAGAGTTGTAAATTAATGATATTTATTTCGCGACACTATAATTTCATCTCCTATTTTTACCCAAGACGGAACGGAGACGGTGTATGCGTTTGGGGTGAGAGGTTGTTTGTTTGTTTGTTTGTTTGTGTGTACATCTTATCTTACTTATCAAAGCCAGCTATTCTATTTTGAAAGATTATGGTAACAGAAATTTAGTATGGAAGTATTAAGAGAGGGATAACGTTAGTAAATACAGTATTTCATAGAAAGATATGAATTAGGATTTAAATAACTATACTTTAGCCTTTATAACATGAGAATGAGATAACTATACATTTTCTGTCGTAAATTTCTTTCAAAAACCGAGGCGCTGGGTTAAAGACGTGGTAATGTGGCTATGGTCATCCTCTTTTTAATTCAAAAATGCTGTCATTAAAATGTCGAGTATCCAGTATCGACATAATTGTACAACTTGAAATAATCTATATGAAAATATATTATAGTTAGTGCAGTGACATCAAACTATCACTGTAAAGTTGACATGGGCACAAACGCTCAGCATTTTTGAAGCAACTCCTCGCATGAAACGGGGCAACATCCATCCTCCAAGAAGTGTCACGTCTCCGGATAACAGATAGTCGTCACAGAACTTTCCTCATAAACATGTCGGCTGCCGTTATAAAGTGGTGCGAAGTGCGCTAGAGTTCGTCTAAGACCGTCTGTTACACCGTACAATGAGACCGTTTCATTAAAAATGAGTGTTTGTCAAGAAAGCATCAGAGCGTATTACATTGTGCGCGAATTTTTAGCTGAGAAAGAAATTTAATTAATTGTAATAAGTTAACAGAGTGTCATCGTTGTGATTTTATCTTATTACAAGATCTTTATTTTATTTTTAATATGATAATTATTTTTAAAAATTATCTTTCTTTGTAATGTTTTTTTCCAAGGAGTTACATATAAGTTTTATATTATTTATAACATCCGAAGGGGATATGTAGCAGAGTCTAGCGTTGTGATTAAGCCAAATCACCTAGATCAATGTCCGGTGCTGTGATCAACGAGAGAAGTGTTCAACAGAAGATAATATTTAAGCCGAAACAAGCTGCATATGCCTCGTAAGCTATCGTTTAGCTATCAATATTTCCTAATAGACATATATAAGTCAAATAATCGAAGTAGTACAGTTTCCACTCCATACATTGATTAGATGGCCTCTATAAAGTAGTGCAACGGGAAGTTCGCGAGAGACCGCATGTCACACCGCGCCGCAATCACAGCTAACTTCACGATTATTACCAACCTAGTAACAGCTGGATCCCAGCGATAAAGTACAAAGTTTGTGCAGTTCCATAATTTGGATGCTGGTTGTAAATTTTGGGCGGGATTTTAGTTGATTGTTTTGTTAATGTGCAACAAAGAGATAGCTGATGAGAGAGAGAAGATATGGGAACAAAGAAACATTAATTTTAGGTTTTAATATCGTATGAAAATGATAAGTATTTATTTTTTATAAACGTTCGGTTACAACTAAAGGAAATCTTTAAACCCTTAAACACCAGCCATTAATTTTAAAAGATAATAAATTATAAGGTTTTTATTATAATATTCAAACCCGGTATTTTCGCGCCATTTTTCCGACCACAGATACGAGGTATACAATATGTATATAAATATCTATATATCAGATAAGCTCGCTCTTCCATAACTCTCCGTAACATAGTAAAAGATAAATAACTTACTCATAACTAATTATATTAAGACATTACATTACCAAAAGTTTTGTGTGTAACTGTATCTAGAGATTAACCTTTTAAGTAGATAAAGTTGTTGTAAATATATTTGTTAAATAATTAGATTGTATGTGTTTGAACCTTTGGCGTTTGTTTGTGTTTCTAATAAACATTTTTTTTGTGTAAATGGCATTTATCTATTTAAATTTTTTGATATTGTAGCAATAAAAACCATGTGTTATTTAGTGCAAATGTCAAACGAATAATTTCTGTTTTGTTATGACACCTACACTGTTAGGAATAAGGTCTACTTACTTCATAACATCCCTAAATTTGTACCGTGACAAACTCGGCCAACCTTTTCATTTAGTAATCTATCTAGATAATATCTATGGGATTCAAAAATACACTTCTCATCAGAAAAATCGAAATCAGAAAAAAATTGTATATTTAGGAATATATGTCAAATGTTGTTTAATAGCGAATAATATGATGTTTTCAAATCCTAATGTTAATGTTCTAAATTCAAAATTAAATTTTCATAGGTTCTGATAATCCTTACAAAACATCAACCTGTGTTTCGATTTTACTGATGAGAAGTATATATGTATATGGTCACTGATTGTAAAGATACATCTATTATACCGTGCTGGATAAATTTTTTAATAATAAATATAATCATGATTCTGATTAAGTATAGCTATAATTATTTGGAGCATCAACTAAAACAAATCGTCTAATACACTCAGTGCAATTTACTTAATAATCTTTTCAGTCTTGTATAGCTGATTCTAAATACCAGTTTACACATTTGTCAGAATTTCCATCTCTCCGAAACCTGGAACCCCATAAAATATTCAACAAATCGAAACCCAAATTCATGAAATCATCTCCAGGAAAAACTTTATAATAAACAGTTGGTATCTTCTAAAAGAGACCCTCGCTCCCATGGGGTATTAAAGCTGGCGAAGTTGGTATCGGTGTGACAGGCGGCCTATAGAGGACCGACTCGAGTTTTCGAGTTTTCGTCTCAAAGGCCTCCCACAAGTTGGACCTGACATACTGTTGTGGGGGAAGTTTTAAGTAAACACGCAACATTTCACTAGGAAGTGAGAAGTTGGAATTCGTATAAAAGGAATGTTTTATTATAAACTTTTTTCACGACTGTCTTGTCACATCAATCACGACTTCCAAAGTACCTGTTTCAGACACGAGTCTCGGATATGTATTCTTAGATCATGCTTAAGAACAACTCAAGATGGATTGGTCTCAAGTTACAAGTAAGTCCAATTTTGATGTTTTCTTTTGACCTTGTGTTTCTGTGGGTCATCACAGATGCCCAGTTTTGAATACAATCTCTAAAATATAGTCTTGATAGAGCTCAACTTGTGTCGTGTATGAAGTACCTCTGTCATCTTTGGGATGGCTCTGCTACGTACCAGTTGGACTCGAACGCCGGAAAAACGTAGCTTGCCTCTTTTTATATATTCTATTGAATACAGAGGGTCAGTATTACGAGGGAATCGATCTATGAGGTACGCACGGCTACAGGTCAAGCTATACATTTATAGTACAAGCTGAACTAGCGTCGTGCGGGAGTTCATTCAATGTGAGGTCAGCGTGTGAACATGGACATCATCAGTTTCAGTTTTCAGTTACATCATTGTAGATACCTACGAGTATATTATATATCTTTGGGTTACATTATGTACACTCGAGTACAAAAATATATATCCACTTTTGAACCACGTCGCATTCATCTTTAATTGACATGTCCTTTAACACACAACATAGAAACAAGCAAGGGTGAGTATGACACGGTACAAAAGTGAATACACACTCGTATTTTTGTACTCGATTGTACCTCTACAACAGGCCTCCACCAGTACAGAGTTGCCATTCTTATGGCTCGCAGGCAGTTTCTTCCAGGCAGGGAGCGGAACGCAATGCCAATGTATGTAATTCCACAAAGCTACAATCTGGGTGTCTTTAAGTCGAAGGTAAACGGGCTCCGTCAGACTAAAATAAGTAAAGTAAGTGAGAGCGTGGCCCAAGTGTTGGTATATGTGCAGTAAAAAAATGATAGCTGTCGACTGAATGAAGTCACATTTGAGCATGTGCTTTATTAACTTCCTTACGTCTGTCTTTATTTATTACTATTTTTCTGTATTTATTTAATTACGTAAATATTCCTCGCCTTCCTGCGAAAAAGTGTGGAAATTAATCATTATTACTACATGCAATTTTCCTTCCGCGCAAAAGCGGCCAGTCTTTTAATCCACAAAAAGTTCGAGTATAAAAAGTTTGTTATCCAAGAAAAATACGAACGTTCTCAACTGGTACCTAGGAGTATGTACTCAGCGACATGATTTATTTGCAAAATGGCCTCCGTGCTGCGGACCCCCAGCCCCGTGTCGGCCAGTTCGGGAAAGTGCTGTTCCTTGATTTATCTGCAACTTACGAGAGCTTAATTATTGGGAAAAGAGTACTTGCTTTTGTTTTCTTATTGGATTATGCTTTGTCAGTTTAGGGGCCCACTTATTTAGTAAGTTATATGTTGGCGTACCTTTCAAAATGGCTCTCAAGCTACTTTAGCTAACGATCGTTAGGCAATGCATGTTAAACGAAGCTATACTTTGAATTTTCTTTATCAAGTTCCACAGTAAAGATGTGTCGTAAGAATGATACGAAACCTTTGCTAGACTAAACTTATCATGTTCTTCTACCGATATCTATTAAATTTTCTAACTAAGGGAATATTTGATCCCTTTAAATTTTTCAGTGAGATATTTTAGTGGTTAAGGAAAATCACTACTTAAAATTTATACGCATAATGTGTTTCATTTATTATCTATGGATATTAAGTAAACTTCAATTCTAACCTACAAATCACTTGAACAAACTAACCAGACGATATTGAACACCCTCTAAATAGAATACGTAGAAGTATATCGCAGCAATAAGTTAACGAGCGCTGCAAGTGGAAACAAGTTGTAGAGAAAAGAAAATAAAGTTGGGAAGTTTCAATGGCGCTAGAGTGTCGGAGGAACATTTTATGAGCCGTGATGTTCAGATTGGAAGTTTAAAGCTGGTGTAAAAATGATGTAAAAGTCTACGTGATTATATTTAATTTTTCAGGTGTTGTCTTAATCGTCATCTTATGTTTTAAGAATTTATATTTTCTTTTTCCTACGACTCTACGGCGAAGCTAAGAACGCGAAGCAAAAACAGGGCTAAGATTTTAGCAAAAGTACGTACACTGGGCGGAGTTCTCGAGTGGCGACCACGTACCGGGAAACGTCTACCGGGCCGTCCCCCTACTGGGTGGACCGACGATCTGTTAAGTTCCCGGGAGCCGCTGGATGCAGGTGGATCGGGACCGGTCGATGTGGCGTACCATGACGGAGGCCCTATGTCCAGCAGTTGACGTTTCTGATGATGATGTACACTCGACTACAAAAATATGTATCCACTTCTTCTCCATGCCATATTCATCTTAATTAACATTTCCCTTAACACACTGCGTAGTAATAAGAAAAGGTGAATGTGAAATGGTACATATCCCACATATATCCTAATATAAACTACTCATCGTGTTTTGACGAATAAACTATCCATAAAATCGTAGTGTTCATATGACGTCACATAAAATTGAAAATGCCATCATGTAGGGGACTAAAAATTTGATGAGGAACGAAAGAGAAATGAGTGTAGAAGGATTGAAAAGATTTGTGTCATCTCTTCGTTCAAAAAGTTCGCGCTAGTTATTTGTTTTGGGCCGCTGTACCAAGCAGCGCTGGTGAAGAAGACTTCACGTACAACTTTGTATTTTTGCTTTTTATTATTTAGTTATTTAATATCCTTTTTTAACATTTTAAGTTATAGTGACATGAATTTTTTGGTGTATTAAATTATTTTGTACAGTTTTTGTTGTAAAATCTTGTCAACAAATTTCCTCTCAGGATTTCTCGTGGCTAATAGCGGTGATTTTATAATTCGAATCATAGTTCCAAATCTGTAAACAGAACACATTGTAACCTGCTTTAATAAAAACCAGATGTAAACTTTCGAATACTGAAGAATTCAATTCCATTTAAAAAATATGTACGCAATAAGCTTAAACGATTGAACAGTTGTTACAATTCCACAGAAAGAAGAATTTCGGAATGGGGGTCCAGAGGTCAAAGGAAATACTTAAGTCATTTTAGAGAGAGATTTCCAAGTAATTTGCGTTAAGAGTTATTATATATACAGAGCAAAATGCTTTTAAGTTGAAACGGATTCGTCGAAGTTAAATATTTGAATTTCTTCTTCGATATAGTTCGTTTACGCTTGTATGAATTATTTATGGCATGGCCTGGTTTTATGAATTCATATAATTTTAAGAGGGTATGCTGGTGTCAAAGCGCCCATACATACGTAGTCCAGTCATATTTTGAGTATTAAGCTATGAAAATCTATGAAATTTTCAAGACACAATCTAGAAACAAATACCTGTGTCGGTGGTGAGTCAGATTTTCGTTTAAATATATACTTCCAGAGTTACAGGGCGTCAAAGAATTGTATTTTACGGTCATAAAAAGCCCCAACTTTGAACCTGATTTACAAGAGTATGAATCAATTTAAAACAATTTGGAAAACCCACCGACATCTGAAATTTCATTAGTATACTGTATTAAAAAAATGGTTACATAATATACTGTATCCTTCAAATGATCCCTGGACTACGAAACATCCAAATAACGAGTGGATAACTTCGCGTAGTGTATGCTGTCTCACCGTACGCGCTCGGGTAAGATAGGGCTCGGATAGGGACAGCTACAAAACAATCCAAATTTGAACGCAGCCACGTGGTCTAACCAACATAGCCTCTGTTTTTAGGTCGTGTCTTTGGTTCGGCCGATGTTGATGCTTCGATTTGAATATGCCGAATGACATGATATTTCCGCACGCAGTGAACCCTCCTACAGCTCGCACGAAACGTTTCGCTTTTCATGATGAAGATGAAGACGCTTTCGAAGATGAAGCCATGCCCAAAAAGTTTGAAGGCTTCGGAAGACGGGTGAAAGAAAGGCTAGGGTGAAGCTCTGCCCGTATTTTATAAATTAAGTCATTTCAATTTTGTGTTCGATATACAATATCTGAAAGATGTGATAGCTGTGGAGTTTCTTTCGCCCTTTCTTCTGTGCAGGATAACTATTCGGATGGTAGATTCGATGATGTCAAACTGAGTATTAATTAAATTAAGGAGAGGATAAAAAGAAATTTTCATTAAATCAGTTACTTCCTTGTGACACGCTTAAATTCCTTAAATAGTAACTACTAAGTGAGCAGTCCATGACATGTACTCCGGAGAACACATAAATAAAATTTTAAAACTGTAAAATAGAACTCAAGCTTCCCAAGAATAGAAATATCAAAAGAAAATAAGAAATAAGTGAAGTTTTCAAACTGTCCCAGTCTCTCAGCCTCGAGACTGGATGCTCGTTTAGAATTCACCAAGTGCCTTACCACTGGCTTGTAGTTTTATTTGTTCCAGAACTGTCTTGGGAAGTCAAGGTATTTGATAACCTGTTTTAACGCAAAATTCAAATACAGCAAGCATTGCCGATGAAATAACATTAAAGCTATAAACAGTGAAAGGGCACACCGAAGGTTCCGTACAGGATATAAATAGGTAACATACTGGATATCATAAATATAGGTAAGGTAACAATCATCAAACGAATTCGCCCGATGAAACCACACGTGCACTTGTTAATTTACACATTTTTTACACACAATTACACAATTTACAAAAGAATATTTTTATAAAGGCGGTAGCAGTTTTTAATCGTAATTTGACGATTATATTGTGATTAGTGGTCGACCAGTGGTCAAAATTAGACCATTATTAGGTTAAAAATTTTCTCTATATAAACTATAAGTGTGCTAAATTTCATACTCTTCCGTCGGCGCAATTTTCGTAAAAATGCGTACAAAGTTTTTGCTCCACGTATTAATATATAGAAAGATATAGTTAAATAATTATGTTTTTATTTGTTTCTAAAGTTGTAACAGATATATTTATATATTCTGCGAAAATTTCAACTGTCTACTCAGTAAGCATCATCAGATACAGTCTGCTGACACACAGACGGCTTAGTAGTAGGGTGCCATTGGTTCCGCTTTTGGTTCGGAACCATAGAAAGTTAGAAGGTTAGAATTAAGTTCCATATGTATGCCGCCGCCTTACATTCACAGCTTAACTGATGAAGCTATCTTGAATAAGTTTGGCACGTGCGAAGTCTATAGTATGACTAAGAAAATTTTCTGTTTTTACCTCGTTCCCGTGCTTTGAAATAGAAACAGATAAGAGGCGTTTACAAGAAACTTATTTTAGATGAGGAGTTACTCACAGTAAGTTCGCCGAAATTCATAACAAGTTGAAACCTCACCAGGAGGCAAATACGTGTTTGAGTTTCCAACTTTACAGACATAATATAGAAGGGCCCTAAACTACTGTTGGGGCCCTTCTTAGGCCCTCAGGCCCCGGGGCCTCGTCAATTTAAAGGGACTTTTATTAGCGGCCAACTCCTGAGGGTAGCACAATAAGACTTGTTTATTTTCACATTGATCGATCCTTGTAAAGGTTAGTGGCCAGGGGAAACAAAGGAGAGCTTGTTTACAGGAATCCAATTCAATGGAAAAGGGAAATTTATACTCGGAACGGAAACAGAATTAGTTTTAGGTACGAATTGTGGCATTGGCTCGTTGGAGAAATTAGGTCGATCGGACGATTACATTCGATCGACAAAATTTGCAATAAAATTTGACCTAAATATTGATTTATTCATTAACCTACATATACCTACAAATATATACATTTTAGATATATATTGATTGATTTTGATTTAAAAAATTTTACGCTATGTTAATTAAAATTGTTTTTATACGTCTATATTACGAAAACATCAAATCTGAGGCTTTGATGGCTGCTCATTAGCAACTACTAATGCTATCGGCTATTTTAAACAGTAATTATAGAGAATGTGTGACAACCGTGCCACATGTAAAATAATTAAAATTTTCTTCTATTGGATATGGGTCCAAAATAGAACAGACCACATTGACTTCTGATGAAAAATATCTGAAAGTATAGCATTCCTTTTCCATTTATCTCCGAAGTGAGTATCATCACCATAAGCCTTAAAACGTCCACAGCTGGACATAGGCTTCCTTCATGGTATGCCACATTGACCTGTCCCGAGTGAGTATACTGACAAATAAAAAATAATGGAAGTTCTCCGGTGTGCCAGTGCAACCTCTGTTTTGCCAAGGGTTCAATTCACTAAGGATAAACATCCTTAAAACATATCTAAATAGGCTTGTGTCCACTAATAACAAATGGCTTGGTTTATAGTTGCTAATTATAAATGAAGACACGAAGGTGAGAAAAAACCAGTCTATTTCTCAAAAAAGTAAAAGATTATTAATATTTTTAGAAAATGAATTCGAAAAAAATAGGCATTAGGTCACGTGTCAACGAACACGAAGAACGCGGCGCAAGAAAGTGTGACGTCACGCCTCGCAAAACATCATTGTTGTTGTTGACGTTTTCATATCACAGAGCAGGTTATTTCGCGAGCTGTGACGTCATTCAAGACGCCATGACACTATTCAGCGTTTTCGAGGGAAATCTAAATGGCTTTTTTAAAATACAAAATACGTAATGTAAATATTGATTTTTCTTTAAAATATATTTTTTTTTGGGATAAAATAGATATTAAAGTATATAATTAGCCAAGTTTTCAAATTTAGTCAACTAGCCTATTACATACTGACGTCTTTCGATATTGACCCTTGTTGCTTAGGAAACTAAAGATATCACCATGAAAGACATTCGTGAGCCGTAAGATTGTAATGGTTTGTGCTTAGTGAATTACACCCCAGAGTTTTTTTATGTGTGAGACGGCGTGGTGACCCTATCTAATGGACAGAGTCGTCATGTGAAAAACATTACACTCCTTCTGACGCAGTTGGGTAAAAAGACACAAAGGTGGACAGTCAGATAGGGTCAGTCACTTGAAATAGGTAAAAAGTGCAGCGTCGCGCGTCGCATTGCGGACTTGCTACAAAGTATCTCGGAACCTACTGACACATTGTCATGTTCTAAACTTATTACTTTCTAAACTAAAATTGAATCTGTTTTGTCATAGTTAAGGAAAAGTCCGCTCCGCTATATATAAAAACTGATTTAGCACAAACATGCGTCTTTTAATTTTGTAAACACATTTATGTGAATATTGTGTTACATTATGTATATTGTTAATTGTATCTACATTTCCTAAACAAAAGCATCTACACTTTTTACAGCTTTTACAGCTTTATGCAAATGAAACTGCAGCGTTACAGCGCTGGCAAAAAGCGCTGAAAGCTGAACGCTGTCGCCGGGGACAGCTCTGAAGTAAGTGCGGGCGAAGCAGCTGTTTTAGTGCTCTTAAGTACCGCGGGAGAAATAGTACTGTTTTAAAGGTTTATCCTCGTGTGTTTGATCAGGACACGATCAGTTCTTCGATTGAAATTTCATTATATAATTGTACTGGTTCACAGAGTACAAGACTGTTTTAAAAGTTTTCTACTTAACTTGAAGATAACCACGAATACAGGAGGTAAAAGTGTTTACCATTTACCATTACCACCCAATAATTACATGTCAATTATTTAGAATACCATTTATCAATTAATTATCTTCTAAGTTGCAGAATTTTTGCATGACTTTCTTGTCTCGCATGTATTTTTTTGTTACTTAACTGCGCCAGAAGGAGAGTTATGTTTTTCAAGTGTGTGATTGTATTTAGATTTGATGGTTTCTCACTTTAGAGGTGCAGTTATATCAGTTTTTCTTTTGCCGATTTTTTGCGAGCAGTGTGGCCTAAAGAAGCCCAGTGCTGAAGACTAGCGCCTACACAACGAGAGACCAATGTCACAAAACGTTAAGATTACATCAACTTTTCAACCAACTCCAAAAAAGCACGAGGGTCTCAATTCGATTGCATGTTTTTCTTGTGTTTTTTTTAATGTATGTTTCGCGATAGGTCCGCCAATCGTGAATCGATTTTGATGATTCCTGTTTGTTTTGTTTAGTAGAGCATACTTCAGAGGTGTGGGAGCATACCCAGATAGTTTCTACCTCTAAGGGTGAACAATTTAGGGAATGAATGCTGTAGACTTTTAAGTCAGTTGGAGCCGGTTTCTAGTTCTTATTGAAAGCCGCCCAGATATAGGCTTTCACACTTAGCCATGTTTGACCATTTTGCGTGAGTGTAAGTGGCTATCCTACCCACATGATGATGTCCTCCACGACGTATCCGTCGACGGCGACACCCTGACGCTACCTCCTGGCATGTGCGTGTGCGCGGCAGTCACTTGCGAAGCCGAATTTGTTTTTAAATATCTTTTTGCAAGTAGCGCAGTACAGCTGTCCTTCGTCGTTAAATGTGTAGTTATACACTTGCTTTGGTCGTGTCTTGCGGATTTGGCGTTTTGCATCGAGATCTTCTAGACGCATTATTTCGAACGCTTCAATTCCCTTTAAGACTTTATTGCGCCATTCAGGTTTTTGCAGTGCATGGCGGTCCCAGGTGTCAGGAGATATTCCACAGGATGTGAGGTGTCGCTTCAATACGTCCTTGTAGCGCAGGTATTTACCACCAGTCTTCCGCTTGCCACATAAGCCCACATAAGCAGTGTGAGAGACACATAATGTCCCAGGTCGCCTCCTGGAGTGATTCTGGATTGTCTGAGTTCGACACAAAGCTCTGTGATGTCCATGTTGAACTTGTGTTTGTTAGGTGGATAGTGGCCTGTCAGCACCCAACTACCCATCCTAGGGTTTTACCAGTTCAGGCTGAGATGGGTGCAAGTCACGTGCTTAGAGATCGAACACATCATTACAAAATACATTAAAAACTTACCGTTTTTAGCAGCCATGGCGAGTAGCGTGGCCCCGAGGATCGCAGCGGTGACCACCAGCCGACACAACGCCGGCAGCATGGTGACCACTATCACTCAACCATCACTATCACAATGACGTCACTATCACATCACATCACGTCACGTTGTCACCGCGGCTGAACTCATTAGTCGGCTTTCACTTCAGTTGTGTGGCATCTGGAGCAAAAGACAAAACAATAATTAATTAATTGGAACAATAAATACGAAAACATAATGAAAAGGTTGCATTATATTTCATTTGCTTCCGTTAACCCTCCTAAGCTGTTATCACAACACCGAATTTATTAACCGAATCGAGTACGACATACTCGTATTTAAATTAATTATACGCACGTATATAAAACAAAAACCGGTCAAGCGCGAGTCAAATTCGAGCACCGAGGCATAGATTAGATATGACCGAGGGTTCACTGGTCATGGTACACTTTACTTAGAATCTTAAGAGGCTATGTTGGTAAGACCACGTGGTCGCGTTCAAGGTTGCATTGTTTTGTAGCTGTCCCTATCCGAGCCCTATCCTACCCGAGCGCGTATGGTGAGACAGCATACAATACGAGAAGTTATCCACCCGTTATTTGAAGGTTTCGTAGTCCAGGGATCATTTGAAGGATACAGATATTATGGAGCCATTTTTTCAATACAGTATATTAATAAAATTTCAGATGTCGGTGGTTTTTCCAAATTGTTCTAAATTGATTCATACTCTTGTAAAACAGGTTCAAAGTTGGGACTTTTTATTACCGAAAAATACAATAATTTGACGCCCTGTAACTCTGGAAGTATATATTTAAACGAAAATCTGACTCACCACCGACACAGATATTTATTTCTAGATTGTGTCTTGAAAATTTCATAGATTTTCATAGCTTAATACTCAAAATATGACTGGACTACGTTTGTATGGGCGCTTTGACAACAACCCTCTTAAAATCTTAATCAGCAGGGGCTAGTATTACGAATTATTTTTTCGAATGTGAAATGTTTTAAATGTAATACACATTTAAGCCGTGGCAGCTCAGTCGGGTAGAGCGTTAGTCCTTGAAGATTCGAGGTCTGGGTTCGATCCTGGGTCGTACCAATGAGCTCCAATTTGTTATTTGGAATTTATGTACGAATGATAAAAATAATTCCCATTGGTTTTTCGGTGAAGGAAAACATCATGAGGAAACCTGCACACTCCTCAGAAGAAATTAAAAGGTGTGGGTGAAATCTACCATTTCGCACTGGGCCCGCTTACTGGACACTCTCTGTAGCAGAATATGCCTGAGCCCCTACAGTGGGGACATATATAGACTGTTGATGAAATATTTTATACGACTACCTATGGTTTGATCAATTACTACAATATATCTATTTAATTGTACTTTATCCCTTCATATGGGATGGCAATAATTAGAATTGAGTTGAAAAAAGTATGTCACATCTCGAAAACATTTTCGTCCTCTTTCTTCAACGGATAGACGATGAATTTCAAATTACAATTGGTTTCACGGTATGTCACACACTATGTCATATCTCGTAGTCTAATTACGTATCCAATTAAGAGAGTGTTTATATTGTCGACAAACACAAAACAAAGCTCTGTCGACGCCAGAGTCGGAATTTCAAATTTCCATTCCGAAATTCAGGTATAGTTGCAACGTTCTCACGTCAAACGAGAACCGTTACCGAAATTTCAATTTCCAAATATAGCCTTCCAATTTCGTAGCCTTCTCCCAAGCAAATATTAGCTACATTTCTTTATTCATTGAGATTAATATTATCAATTTCGGATTGGTAGTTTCCTTCGCTTGAAATGTTTTCTACTGAAATACATTCTGATAAATATTTCAGTATCCTTTCAGGGCTTTTCAGTATAAATGTCGATCTTATTGAAAGTAGTTCGGGTCAAAAGCATTCCTTATAGTTCATTTCATTAAAATTAATCGCAAATGAGAAAAAACGAAATTTATATTAAAATAGTTTTTGTAAATATTTTCGGTAAGGAATCGCTTTTGCTCTGCCTTTAAAATACCGCAACTATAAAATTAACTAAGGAAAACCGTATTACAACCTTAGCTGACCATATATCTAGTTTTCTAAGCCAAAGATTAATATCGAATGACGTTTGCAAAGGTCAAGCTTTGTTAGTTGTTTATGGTGTTTGTTTAGTTAATTGTTATACTTATGCTGAGATTTATTTCTTAAAAAATACCTTACAAAAATTTTCTAGGTAAAATGCTTTCCAGACTACTTTAACGGTGACGTAATCGCCTCTTCGGCACGAAAAAGTTGAATACGCAAACCATACTTTTTACTTTTAATTACATATATAGTATAAAAGATGGCTCCACTTATCTTATTCTATTTTTAAGCTGGGTACACATCCTACAAGCTCCCACCATACGGGTGAGCTTTATAAAACATACGTATTTTCTTTGTAATTTATGAACGGTATTGTATTCCTTTCAGATTCAACCTCTTTATGGCTTCGTTAATGGGGGTGTCATAACTACTGGGCCTGTTAATGAATCATCCATCCAGGTCGGCCTTTTATAGGCCACTAAATTACATCAGTTAAAATATAATTCGGGTTCTTCCGAACCGCTCGTGTGTGGGCTTCGGCGGTTTTGGGGTGAATTATTTTCATGGCGCTACGGCAAGACTAATGCTATTTGGGTGGTGAAATTAAAGCGAACAATACAAAACTATATTGTGACTGTTGTAGCTAAACAATCCGTGTGGTTTCGGCTTAAAGTAACATCACCGTCTGGTCGTAAAAGCCAACTAAGAAAAGATCCTAAAATCTACTTTCAACGGGAATTTGATCAGAATGCTGTCCTTACTGACCCAGGTCCCTGACTTAGGAATCTCGTCCAAAATACCTCAGCGTCTAAAGATAAAAGTCTTTAATCAGTGCGTGTTGCCAGTGATGACATACGGTACCGAAACGTGGTCCTTTACTGTGGGACGAATAAACAAGCTCAAAGTCACTCAGCGAGCAATGGAACGAGCTATGCTCGGAAATTCTCTACGTGATAAAATCAGAAATGAGGAAATCCGTAGACGAACGAAGATCACCGACATAGCTCGACGAGTCAGTGAGCTGAAGTGGCAATGGGCGGGCCACATCGCTCGAAGAACCGATAACCGGGGAGCGTCTACCGGACCGTCCCTCTACTAGATGGACCGATGACCTGGTTAAGGTCGCGGGGAGTCGCTGGATGCAGGTGGCTCGGGACCGGTCGATGTGGCGTACCATGAAGAAGGTCTATGTCCGGCAGTGGACGTTTCCTGACTGATGATGATGATGCTACCACTTCTTGTACCATAATTTATTTAAATAGAATGGCTGGTTTTGGTAAGTAATTCCCTAAAAATATTATTACATCATATTATTATAATGTCGGGAATTGAATATTATCGTTAACGCACAACTCTAATCTCAGCTACTAAAGCAGTTATCGAAAAAAACGTGTAGACATGAAAATTGGATTCAATGATAAAGACAGTAATTTGCTGACATTATAATCCGCTGTCCTATTTTTAATTAATTACTGCTCAAAGACAGCTATCCTATTTTTAAAAGTTATGGTAAAACAAGTTCACAAGTAACACGTTCAAAAAGAACAAGAAACTTCCGACTTGAACTCTCCTAAAAGTCTACATCAAAGTTAAGACTTATATGTTTTCCTAATTAATGCCATTGTCAAAACTGGACCAAATTGAAAGGGGACGGGAAGCATCAGCTTTCAAATAAAAAAATATTCATCAAAATCGGTTCTCACAGTCGAAAGTTCTGTAAACAGACACAAACCATGTTGTTAAAATATTTAACAATTTTAAGCAATTGTTTGCCTCTCTATAGGTGAAATGTGGAAAACTAAAATATTCTGACTGTCATCATACTATGTACCATGATTGCTCCAGATTCCTCCACGTATTGCTCAAAATTGCTTCAAAATAGTCCGTGTCAGGCACCTTTCTTGAAAGCTACACTGGCGTATTTCAATGCCAGAAACCTTTAATATAACATCGATAACAAAAGATTGAAATGACTTCTAACCCATTGGAGACCGGATTGGAGATCAACCTGAAAATCAATCTGTAATCATAACACAATACGTCATCAGTAATTTTGAATCGAAATAATGAATCTCTTCCAACCGATCAACGAACCAATATTCGCGGCTAACGAACCATGAACTTACAATTTCAGGGAGCTTTCCACCGGTCTACCAGATGGTGACGATTTTAAATGATTATACGGCAATTTCACAGTAACTATTCGAGCGAAGAGAGTCTATATTAATTCCTTGTGAAAAAATCCGATTTGTTTTATTTCATCTTCCTTTTGATGCTTTGAGAGGTAATAACTTGGTGCGTTTTGGAGAGTGCTACGGGATTATGTCTTTATTTGTAACTGGAATCTCAACAAAAATGAAAAAAAAAAAAATTATATCAGATTTGAAAATTCCCAATCGTTGTTATATTTCAATAAGCCGATTTGAAACGAGAAAAATATCACTCTTAATTTCTTCTAAAAAAAGACCATTTAAAATAGGAAAGCTTTGTGTAATAATTATTTAATTACATAGCTTTATATATGCGGGTATAGGTAGTCAAACAACCTGCAGTACGATTAGCACTGACGTTTATTTTCAGAGAGTGAAAGGTGTGGTCGCAGCTACACTCACACATCTAACGATTTACGGACGGTGTGTCGTTACACATTTGCTTTGTATTACACACACTTACATATCTAACTGCATTTGATTTATGTAGGTCAGGAAAATCATATACATAATATAAACATAAAACTTCATAATAAAACAAAGTTAACATTACGTTTCGGGTTCCTTACCCAACGTAACCAAAAGGACCCTATTACAAAGACTCCGCTGTCCGTCTGTCTGTCTGTCCGTCCGTCACCAGGCTGTATCTCATGAACCGTGATAGTTAGACAGTTGAAATTTTCACAGATGATGTATTTCTGTTGCCACTATAACAACAAATACTAAAAACCAGAATAAAATAAATATTTATGGGGTCTCCCACGTGATTTTCAGACGTGCGTTTTAAGTTATTGGTAGCGCCAACTAGTGACGATTAGTTAAACTAAATTGTTCGGTGTATATTATTTATGATTTTCTGTATTGCAACTTTCTCATTAAAAACATAACTTTTCAAAAGATGCTTCACCGCGTGCCTTCCAATTCAGTGTACCTTTTGAAGAATTTTTATCTTAGATCGTTAGGAGAACTAGTTCTCAGAAAAAGAACCCAGAAATTCAAAATTATTTATTGACCAAATCAATTAAATTAATATGGTGTAGCCATACAATCTGTCATACAATTAGCGCCCCTTTCCGTTCCACAGAAAGTACAGTGTGGCTGAGATCGAAATATGTACGAGTACCACTATTTGAACGCGAGCACTCTGCTCTTCCGCCATATAATGCGTGACATTGACAGATGGGGCTCGTGCTCGCACCAACGTCCTCGATGTCCTCTGTTTCCACGTATTTTAGGGCAACACCATTACAAGTCATTGTTGTGGCACGTTGCATTGCTTGATGGCTTCTACAGACCAATCCCTCTATAAGGTATTTCTTTTTCTCCACAAAGTTTGTACACATTAATTCTAAAATCACTTAATTCTATGGTTTCGTGACTTTATGAAGACTGGCTCCTGAACTAAGATCCCCTGTGCTACAGGAACCAGGTCTCCACCAACGGACATGTGTTTTATTTCAGTAACAAGAAATATTATATTTTGTACATAATCTAGTCTAAAAAAATAGTTTTACATTAAAATATATATATAGTAAAAGAAGTGAGTGAGCGTGTGTGTGGATTTATTCCAGTTTCGGAGGGTATAACCCAGGCTTCGGCTAAGTGGAGGCAAACTCGACCGTTCTACTTACAGTCCAGCTTGGAGCTAACTAAGCAAGCAATGTGAATGAAAAGATATATTCCTCGTATGACCGCCAGTGACATTATAAACGTATAATTGTTACTCGACTACGGCGACGCGGAAGAGAGTTATGATTTTAGCCACCTTTGTATCTATTAACTAACCATCGATATTTTTTTACATAAATGAAATGTCACTGAAAACGTCGTGATTTTCCACTGGTAATAGGCTATTTATGACGTCACCTGGAATCTGAAATGTCGGTTATGTATTTCTGAAGTGTCGTGTCATGAAATGTCCGAAGTGGCAAACAAAATTTAACTTCTAACGCTTTGCTGTTTTCTCTAAATATAACAATAACAATAAGACTCAATTTATGAAAGTTTCAGTGTCTTTTTTTACTGAAATAGGAAGGGCCTGGATACCTAAGGTACAGACAGATCCTGGATCTAGTTTATTTTATAAATAAAAATAAAAATTTCGACACCCACCATGTTGGCTCCTTTGTAAATAAAAACATTTTATTGACTATTTCAGTTGCGGATCACTATTTCTCAAAAATATTCAAGCTTAAAGTTTCCCAAAAGCTAGAAACTAACGTTATCTTCGCCACATCGGGAGCCACAGACTCAACGGATAGCATTAGAACCTACTAAACACAGCGTCCGGCATGATTTATCTCTCGTGATTTAATCTCCTGGAAAATATCACAAAAGATCTACTCACTCTCGACACGTAGTCAATCACAAAGCCGCGTCACAAGTCTCCCAACCTATCACTCACTGACGCCAATATATGGCGAAACGAAAACCTCATTTGGTTTCCGAAAATAACAAAAAACAGCGAAGCACGTCCGCAGGACGGGCTCTGCGTGGAATTTACCAATTATATTGTCATTGGAGACCGAGGCTTGTACGGTAACCCAATTTCCGGTATTGGTACCGGACGCTGTGTATTCCGATATTGATTGTAGGGTGGGTATGTATCAAGGTTTTTTAAAGACAAGAATGTTTTCATTTTTGAAGATTTTTCTAAACCGTCCCAGTGCGAGTTGGACTTGCGTCCCGAAGGCTCCGTACACAATATTAATAATGAACGTAATGAAAATAGAAGTAAAAATAGACTAAGAACAAAGTTAACTTTGCGGATTTGTTATAAATCTAAGGGACTGTAAACTTTCGTATTTGATATGAATTTCAACCTGATAGAATAATATACACGATATAATATATACTCGAGAACAAGGGTCTTGATAGATAGACAGATAAACAGACAACAAAGTGAGACCCTAATAAAAAACGGAACAAGTGTGAGCCAGACTAGGGCACTGAGGGTTGCGTACATAATATGATAAATTAACATACTGAAAATCATAATAGGTAAGGTCACCGAACAATGCTCTAAATAAAATCAAAGTCCGAGTAAATCATTAAAAAACACGTCTCCCGTATGGGGACCCACTTACACTTTTAAATATTATTATTGTTATTTATTTTTTGGCGAATACTTATAAGCAATAAAAAGCGTCTACTTGTTGCCATTGTTATCGAGCAAAATAAAAACATGTTTCTTGTAGGGGTGCTCGTTCAAATTTTTAATTTATTTTATGGTTTGATGCGGCAACACAATATGTAAAAATTTCAAATGTCTACCTACTACGGATCGCTAATCACTGATAGACGGACGGACGGGCATTGGAGGCATAGTAATAGGGTCCCGTTGGTTACCCTTAGGGTACGGAACCCTAAAAATCAATTCATGTACAACTTTCAATCCGAATAATATTGTAAATCCCAAATAATATTGATTGAGCGAGCACCCTACTCCACCCCTGTACCAATGCAAATTTGCAACTCCGACCACCCGCGCCCGTTTATTCTGATTAGTAAATGTCCGACATATATACGCAATTGTGGTTCCTATCGCATTTGAATACTTTATGTGAATCGGATAGTCATTGAAAAACCGAGGGAGCTTTTGAAATGCGTAGTTTATGCGTGATGCGTAAAATATTTGTTTTGGGGGATTTAATTGAAATATAATAAAAGAAAAACCTAGAAATAAGCTTTAATAAAATGCAATAAAAGGAATCTATTAAGATATTGACCAAGAAAGCAAACAGTCTAGAAAATACAGACATAGCTACCGATTTCTAAACTGTTTCATAGACCCATAGTTCCATAGGTCATTTTACTATATTCGTATCTTAGACGTATGTATATAAAGTATATTATTACACCACTCAGAAAAACTATCACCGACACTACGAACTGTTTTCCACGAAATCAAATAATAATATTATAATACACCAATAGTTTCTGTCTTCGTGACGGGTAATCATACTAAATATTGAGCAAGATAACATCGGACGCCTCCAGTTGCCAGTTTGAATGTTATAAACCAAAGTTGTTTTGTCTGCCGTTCTATTATATCCCTGTTCATACTCTGAAAGTGATTACCATCGTTTTGATACCAGTAATGGGGGGCCACACGGCTCCATAAAATGTAGGAGCCCACAAAACCAAAGGCTATTCAAGTGGCACGAAAATAGCCACCTTCCAGGAAGGGTGACACTCTGTGGCACATTATCTATGAAAACTGTAGAAAAAGGGACGACACAAAAGATTCAAAGGGCGAGGGAAACAAGGGTCTGTCCCGAAGATAAGATAAACAGTGGAAGGTTTGCAGGTTTCATAAAAAAGGACTCGAACGGTACAAGTGCGTCATACCGTGACTTGGACAAGCTCAATTATTGAGAAGGGAATTCGGGAACGTGTTTCAGAAAAATTCGGTTCTAAGAGTAATAGGGATACTTTTTGTTTTGCTGGAGAATAACGTTGGTCAGTCTGTGAATTAATATATTCGTCGATTTCCCTTTTGTTTAGCGCAAGGGTTTGGACTTTGTTGAAAATTATTCTATTCCTTTGCACAGTTTCAAGTATGACCAACGAAACATGTTTGTTTGTGCCGTTTTAATTGCAAGAAGTGGACGCTAAAATTAACGTTTTCATCTACAAGATAAAGAAAAACTATTAAGGTAAGAATACTGCAAATAAACGTTTAACATCCATAGGTGAATACGGAACGAACATTTGTATGCCTCGACATCACTTTGCGGAACTATTTTGCGAAAGTGGCAGTGGCATAGCCACTGACCAGTGCGAATTAAAAAAAAATTGTTGTCTGTACAGTTACGGACGATAATTTTACGTGATAACGGAGGCTTAGTAATAGGGTCCCGTTCCCAGGGTTACCCTTAACAATCTGGCACAAAATGTGTATTTACATGAAGAAAAAAATCTTTCGCATGACTACGGCAGCGCAGCCAGCTTATAACTGTACGCACTTACAGTTACAGGTATGTGTACTAATAATTTAATTTTCCCGCTGCATTTTCAGTGCGTTACCACAATGTTTATTCGACTGCAAGCTCATTAGTGGCCCGTGGCCCGTGGCCCACCGTTAACCGCTTCAACGTCATGACTGACTCTTTGAGTCATGTATTTACCGATTTTATCCCGTAGAAGAATCCAGAGAAGCTCACTCCACAGCTAAGTAACTGCGAAAACATAGCAAGCAATAACCCATAAAATTCAATATTCAACGCTGCCATGATCAAAACATCTGAGTCTCCAGTTGCAGCGTTTACTAGGAGCTACGAATGCCGTAAAGCATTGCTTTCGTATTCGGAGCATGCCGACTCTTTCAATTTGCGGAGCGGAGCTGGGCTACACACACATCGGCAGCTGTAGGAGAGCCTCGTTAAAGGTGTTCTAGGTGTATGATTTTGAACGTGACTCTTTGTTATTGCTCGTCAATACACATAGATATTGTAACAACTATATCGAAGCGATGGAACGAGCTATGCTCGGAATTTCTCTACGTGATAAGGTCCGCAATGAAGAAATCCGTAGACGAACGAAGGTCTCCGACATAGCAAGAAAAAGGTGTGTTTAAAAACTATTCAAGCCAAACTGTGCCCACTCGGTAGACTATGGCGTCTGAATGATATTGCTCATGTCAGCAGGAGTGACGTCAGTTTGCTACGTACGGACAGAGGGATCCTGTTGGTTACCCTTCGGGTATGGAACCCTAAAAATTACTTTGCGGAGGAACGCCGTGTGTATAAAAATAACCACTCGTAAAGGTTATATGTATAGTTCCTCTACAGGTTCACCGTTCTCAATTCTATTATAACACAGTTATTGAGCTATAAAGCGAGCTAGTATTGTAACTACAACATATGTGTCTGTTCGTGTAACTGAACGTGGGAGCGTTCACAATTGCTGCTCGCGCCACAGATGTGGTCTGAATGAACTGTTCTTTTAACGATCCCAGTTACTTACAGTCCTCGTTTGCGCTCAGACAACTTAATGTTGTATATTGTTATATACTGTCGATAGCACGTAACTATATGTAAAACTGGTATCCAGAGTCTAAACTAGTCTTAATTTTGCAGATTAGAAATCAAAAAGATATACATTGTGTGTATTAGAACATGACTGTTGTGTAGAATGAATCAATCAGCTGTTATGTTGCCGCCATTGTTTTATTCTCTTTAAATTAGCTGTATAAGAATTTACCTACCTACAGCGATTGATAGATGCATAGTAACCATTCAACTTTTCCATTACCTATTTGTCTCTTTCTAATTAATGAAACCAAATCTGGTTAGACAGAGACAGAGGGGTAGCGATGAAATTCTAGGTTATATGATTGATTTTCACTTTTCGCTTTCAGTCTGTTTGTTTGAATACTCTTTATTCATTCATATTAACTTAAATAATTAAAATTTTAAAACTATAACAAAAGTCGAATTGGCGGACTTATCCCTATCCAGATCTCTTCCAGTCAACCAGGGCGAGGAGAAAGATAAAAGGGTGGTGTGCGGAGACATATACAATATCATAATAAAAGATATACAAACAAAGAGATTTGAGAAGGAAATAATTAAAACAACATATACTTATATAAATATAATACATATAGAAATAAATATATATATTATATATATATATATATATAATATATATTTTATATATATATATATATATATATATATATATATATATATATATATATATATATAAAATTACACTAGACTTAAGAACATTTTCAAATAAACATTATTACCTCTGCTTTACTAAAGGTGCTACAATAGATTTTTAACTTTCTCCTATTTTTATAAGCTAAATTCAACCCCAGAGAGTACCAAAATATAGCCTATATAATCCTAGTAACATTGTCGTTACAGCACCATAGATAATGAATATTCTCAGCATTTTACAATGAGTTAGTTATTATTATATATATACATATATTTATTTCTATATAATTTATAATTATATAGAAATAAATATATATATATATATATATATATATATATTTTCTATATAATTATATATATATATATATATATATTTATTTCTATATAATTATAAATTATATAGAAATAAATATATGTATATATATAATAATAACTAACTCATTGTAAAATGCTGAGAATATTCATTATCTATGGTGCTGTAACGACAATGTTACTAGGATTATATAGGCTATATTTTGGTACTCTCTGGGGTTGAATTTAGCTTATAAAAATAGGAGAAAGTTAAAAATCTATTGTAGCACCTTTAGTAAAGCAGAGGTAATAATGTTTATTTGAAAATGTTCTTAAGTCTAGTGTAATTTTATCATTTTCTTGCATACAAAACAATAGGAATCATTTCTTTTAGATGTGTTATTCGCTTAAAAGCATGTAGCTGACGGAATGTAAGCTTTGGCTCTACGAACTGCTGAGAAAAACTTTTAGGAATTTAGGAATTCATTTTTCGGAATTCCAGTCCTAAAAGGATGTCAAAGTTTGAAAAGTTTTTATGAGCATACCACTCTAGAACCTTGAAGATTGAAATACTGATATTTTTAAAGATTTAGAGAACTAAGTACGGGATTCAAATCTACTAGTATAAAATATTTTTATGTTATTAGACTCTCGCACATATTAAGATTTATTCTCAACATTTTGTTGGTATCCTTTAGTTATCTACTCGTACGTATTTCCACAAATAAAAGTATTGGAGTCAGACGCACGCCCTCGCCCGCGCCCCGCCCGCCCTGGACGCACTGACAATACAAAGGCGGGGAAATAGAAACTGTCGCACGGCTGTCGCAGGACTAGCTATTTGTTGGGAGCACTGCATGCCAGAAGGCTCCTTTTACTTTTAAATTTGTATTGCTTTTAAACTTACTGCTGAAGAAGCAGAGTTATGTGACTGGTCTTTGTGATGCTAAATGTCCATCTCGTGGTAGGGTTCCGTGCACCAGGATTCTGATGGAACTGTCATTGCTAAAGTAAATTCTTCCACCTGTCAAAAGTCTATCTCCTTCCTAAACGGAAATAGATTCAAAATGGACATTTAAACATGTGTGCGTTCAGTGGCGCAACATCAAAAAATTGTATCAAAAATTATATTAAGTGGGTTAAACAATTAATAAAAACAGGCCAAGTGCGAGTCGGACTCCCGCACCAAATTATGGAAAGAACAAAACAAATATTATGACCTTGATTTTTCAAGACTTCATTTCGATTTTCCTGATTTTACGCATGGTGATTTTTCTCGTTTGGAATAATGAAAAAGTAATTTTATCCATGGTCATGTATTGAAAATTAGAATGTGGCATTCACAATTCTAAACACAATAGGTTCGCGTGCTCGAAACATCACGAGACGGTACAATTCACAGCACTCCAATATTTTCCCCGTTCAAAAATCGAATATAAAACTCTAACAGAAACGGTATTTATTCTAGCCAACGTGCCAACAATTCAAAACTTTCAAAATCACTACGATTTCGCATTTGACCGCTATACCTGTTCCCAGAGCGCCATGTACGTAACTCACCAAATTTAATTTCCTGCACCGAGTACCCTGGGAGTGCTCCATACGGTAACCTTTTTATACTGCACTTCGAATTTATTGATTCCGTTACAGTGAAATAATATTTGCTATTTGTATACAAACGATGAGGGAAAATGGAATATCATTCAGAACCGCAAGCCGATATTGGAGCTCCATTTAGGGCGTAATTTGTTTTTACCTTTACAGGAGACAATAATTTCCTTTAAGACGTCATTGTAGAAAATACAGAAAATGAAGGGAAATATGGTGAAGATAGATTTTTACTAAAACACAAAAAATAGACTTTAAAAAAAGTTAAAAGTAAAACTGAAACCTGATAACGTAGTATAAAAAATTAAATTTGGGATGTATCAAGGCCTTTCATTTTATACCAAACATGACATTTCAATCTTTATAAATCTCTATAAATATGACTGAACAACTACCGGGAAGGTGTTTTACATTAGTGATGTTATTTATGTTAATATTTGTTTGTTTATTTGTCTTTACGCAGCTACGTAGCATTGATTCGTCGTGATTTTTGCAACCTGAAACGTTCCTTTAGCCGCCCTCTTTGACACCAGAGTCTTTAACAAAGAAAACAGGTGTAACATAATTACAAAACTCAATTCTTTATGTACCTTTTACCTAGCTCTTATCTAAACGGATTCCTGAACCAGTTCTTAGTTCAAGAACGTCCATTAAAAGCAGATAACTGTGAAAACTCCTGAATTATATCTATAGAGATATAATCTTGTCCCTTTCAAACGTGACCTTCGAAAAGTTCGAGCAAAAAAGATCAGTAACGTAAAGGAACGTAAGCATGGAAGGAATATATAATATTTAGCAGACAATGGCTGCATAGTTGAAAAATTAAATAAATTCGAGCTATAAGACAAGTCATTACAGTCCTGTGCTGTGGGTAAAATATCATAAAACATGGTTCCTCTCCATACATTTTTTTCTTCTGAAGCTATGCATATGATATTTTTCATGGTAACAAAAGGTTGTGCATCCCGTGTGGTCCCATTTCAGTTATTGGATCCAGTTCTGACAACGGGATCCTTGAGAAAACGATATAAATTTTAAATTTGCCTCAGTAAAAGTATACTTTTAGGGCAATTGAAGTCGGTTTTCAGTTCTTTTTGAACGCATTTACTTGTGTTCAGAACAAAACCGCGCTGCCACTCTCTCCACCCATACTCACTGCCCTAGTCCTATCTTATTTAAAATTAAATATATGTGTGAGGCACAAGTCAAGAACATTTCATTGACATATACATATAACCTCAAAACTACTAACAAAGAAAAATTGTTTCTTTATTCGGTATCATTATCAACTTTTACTACCAAAGTTAAGACTACTTAAAAATAATATGGCACTATAATGACTCCCAGCCGTCGGCTTTCTTGTCGTGACACACACGAAGCTAAAAATATCGTGGTGCGCTTTCTTTTTTCGCCTTCATGGCAAGCACACAAGTATTTTTATCTACATATATAGTTGGCTTAAGAGGGTATGCTGGTGTCAAAGAGCCCATACAAACGTGGTCCAGTCATATTTTGAGTATTAAGCTATGAAAATCTATGAAATTTTCAAGACACAATCTAAAAACAAATATATGTGTCGGTGGTGAGTCAGATTTTCGTTTAAATATATACTTCCAGAGTTACAGGGCGTCAAAGAATTGTATTTTACGGTACTAAAAAGCCCCAACTTTAAACCTGATTTACAAGAGTATGAATCAATTTAGAACAATTTGGAAAACATCTGAAATTTCATTAATATACTGTATTAAAAAATGGTTACATAATATACTGTACCCAAAGACTGTACCCTTCAAATGATCCCTGGACTACGAAACATCCAAATAACGGGTGGATAACTTCGCGTAGTGTATGCTGTCTCACCGTACGCGCTCGGGCAGGATAGGGCTCGGATAGGGACAGCTACAAAACAATCCAAATTTGAACGCGGCCACGTGGTCTAACCAACAAAGTCTCTTAAACGTTTGGCCATAAATTTAATTATAGAGGAATAACGGGAATTAGCTCAGAATGCTTGCGTACGTCATTTCTTTTATCATCCTCCTTTATAATAAAATGGCTGCCTTTGATAAGTAATTATATTACCTGAAAATAGGACACATATTACACTGTCGGAATTATGAATATCATTAACGTACAACTTCATTGTCAGCTCCAAAAGCCGTTACGCAGCCAATGGTCCCTAGATGGCGTTTTCAACGATAATCAAAAATAATGTGTAAAAATGAAAATCGTGAGTTACTATAAAGTTGTATACTAATGGTACTCATTTCCCGACATTATAATCCAATGTCCTATTTTAAAATATTATGGTCAAAAAAATTAAGTAAGAAACTTAGATCAGCGACAAAAAAACTACACAAATTTAGCTTTTCGAGCACCTGCGTTGAAAATTACTAGATGTATGATACTCGTATAAAGTTGCCTCAGTAGATTTGTAAAATATAACATGGATACATGCACTCATACTTAGTTTTGCCTCCAAACCAAATAATAATCTCATTAGCTCTCTTTATGACCTCGACCTCCAGCCTTAACGGCAGTTCGACACAGATGACTCTGGCCACGTTTGCCCACTTAACCCTAAACGAAATTTATGTTTGTACACAGGGAGAGTTGAGAGAAGCGGAGTGCGAACGTTGGATGCTGAAAGGCTGTACTAAAATATTATTGATAGGGACGATGTCGACTCCAGAAAACTCTCTATTTCTTAACCGCAGCCACAGCTTAGTGTGGCTTAGTGGCTTCACTTTTCGAGTGGTGACTCATAAAATGAGGTCACGGGTTCGATTTCCGGAAGGGTACTGTATTTGCGGAGGCAGTACTGGACCCCTTCGGTCAGGGGCACGACATTTTAGAAGGAAAATTTCAAAAAAACCACCACCACCAAAAACAAAGAAATAAAGCTACCAAAGGGACGAGAACACGTAGATTCTTCAAGCCAATAATACTTGTATTCCAAATTTAAAAAGAGAACTCGCCGGCCAGTATTCATCTCAAAGGAGATTGCAACCATTTAGAGCAGCCACGACCTACTGCACACGAACACATAGATAATACCTTCACGCACACCATCTGTACATATTCACACTGTTTCGTGTGTCTATGGGTTGGTTTGCTCAACATCAGTGTCTAAGAGCCATGGGTGAGTAATTGAGTATGTAAGTTTAGTAGTACCGATCAAGTAAGCCTTGCCGAGCCAGTGAAGTGATGAACAACGTCATAGGGAATAAAATTTAAACTGTTTAATTGAAGAATAAATACAAGTTCTACAATTGTAATCCTGTGCGCTAAATCTTACACATATATAAATGGATTATTGCGTGGAGCGTTGCACACATATTTTTTCTTTATTTAAATAGTGAAATAAGGTGTAAATAAAGTCAATTGAGAGGCCAGCCAAACATTGTAAAGGATTCTTGGCGCGAACTTGAATAATGGTGGTTGGTTGCAATTTTTCGTAATTCGTTAATAATACTGTTATGTGTGTTTTTGTGTTATAATGGTGTGATATAGTGCAGAAAGTGTCATGGACGGTGTTATAGTATCAATTACGCAAAATTGCGAGGGTTTCGACGCGATCGAAAGGGTTTACCATGTCGAGTACATTCGGCATATGGATTCTTTCGAATTATGTTGAAACCAAGGCTGGCCTTTGAAATTCTCGTCAAGAATCGTCAAAACAAGCGATAAAATGTACACATTATACATTTTATTGAGAAAACTGAAGAAAAGATATGTTCAGAGTAGGCTGTATGGCTTTGTTCCATTGCCTTCCCATTCGGGAGAATTAAACTACTACTACTACAACATAGTATAGTCAGGCAAGGAACACCAGTTCAAGTTATATACGGCTGACATGGCGGGCATCAACTATAAACTAAATGAAGAATGGCGTCGTTAAGGTCCCGTTTTTGCACGTGGCCCTGACAATAATCGGAAGGTAGTTAGCGCGCGCGTGTGCGAAACGATCTAACTATCACACTCGATCGTGATGGCGCCAGTTCATCTTTATCACGTTTAGCTTGACGATATCGAGAATGTTCGAAAACATAAAAAACTACGACTACTGGCCCATTGGTTTTAGATCATGGGAATTTGTACATGCTAGTCGCAGCCCCTGCCATGGAACGAACGACGGATGCGGACGTGATAGGCGTACGTTTGAAAACCATCTTTTGGAAAATCCAAAGTCAGTGAAGCTCAAAGTGGTCAGGCAAAGTCAGTAAAATCAAAGGCGTAAATTTCGATAGTGTATTTTTCAAATGTGGGCAAATGTATTTTTCTCTGTATATCCTTCATATTATCCGTGTACAATAAAATTGCTTCATAAATAAAGTCATAAACAATACATTTCAAATTTTCTCAGCGATTGTAAAATGAATGATTCATCTCATTCTTTACTGGGATTTCTAATAAATGCACACGGCAAAAATCTCGTTCCGTGGAACGAATATTAAACTTCTTAAATGATTTGTATTTGTTTAAGCCGATCAGAGTACAGTACAACAATGCCTACAGAATCCTCAGGTTTTCCTAGATTGTGTAGCGCATCAACAATGTTTGCAGAGGCCCGGATAGATGACTTGTTTAGTATAATAAGAAAACGAATATACTCGTTAAGAGATAAAGTGATTACAAGTAAAAACAAAGTAAAGATTTCTTCAACAGCATTGACGTATATTGGCCATCAACATTAATATTTGTCACTGACGATATTTAGGTGTTAGTAAAGTTACCAATTAAGTGTATTTATAAGTACTATATACATGAAGGAGGCTCATGTCCAGCAGTGGACGTTTCCTGGCTGATGATGATATACATGTAATACTTGTATGGGTCTAGTGCCTGAAATAAAGCGATAAATAAATTTAGAGTACTTGATAAAATTTAAAAAAAAACATGACTCAAGTTTGGAAAAGTGGTTAGGGAAAAGTCAGGTTTTTTTCTTCATTTGCAGTTGGGGAAGGCTTTCTAAGGATGTATCTCAATTTACTCCCACTCTCAATGACAATATGATCAATATGACATATCCATTTTTGGTCCTTCAAATGTCTCTATACAAATATTCAAGTCATTTTGATAATCTGAAAGGAAGTACCAACAAACAGACATAATCATTTACAATATTAGTATGAATACGATTGAATAGTCGTTATAAGACACGACAGAGAGGAAAATTATTTTTTATGTTTGTAAAATCGTTCAAAGAACTCATTTTCGTTCTCTTGGAAGATATTAATTTGTTACGACTTTCGTCACATCGCTCTAGATCTCATGAAAATTATTTACAAGTACTTTCATTTCTAAGAATCTCACTCATAAGTGTTCTCACTATTAGATATATACTATTACCAAGAAACTACAAATCGAATCATAATTAGAATGGGTACTTAAGTTTTATATGAACCTTTTCAGTTCTGTAAGTATATTTGGATGGCGTGTCATTCAATGTATGTTTGAAGTCACTTTAACACAATATTGCGCAGATCGTATGCTAATGTTATAATTAGTATCTGTTGTTCGTTTGACACTGAATTTGTTTATAAAAATTGATTTAATTTACAAAATATGATTCCCAGACATAGGTTCATCAAATGTCATCCGATTTGGCCCAAAATTAACCTTGCATTATTAACGGAATATGATTAATACATCCATACATGATACATCCAGCGCTAATTACTATTAAAACACTCGAATTATTATTTAGATTACCAACAATGCTTGGAATTGATGTTGGCTGCTCATCTCTCAAAATTTTACGCTTAGAAACATCATTAGCTCCTCAAAGTAAGAGGAACAGAACAAAAAAAATAGGAAGAGAGTGACAGTGTGACAAAAGTCGTCGCGTTACACGTCACGCGGTGGAAGTTCGGTGGTCAGCCAACATTTCGCAGTCCATTTAACAAAATCGATTGTTCGCGGCTCGTTGAGTATCGCAGTTTATGGTGGACCCTTTTTTTCCAGTCAAAATATATACTATCAGTTCTATTTGGCTTTACTGTTGGAACCTGTTCGGATGGAAGATACGGAGAGATCTGCAATATAAAACTTATTGAACAGTGTATGTTTGATGGACCAGTCAACCTTTGTATACGAAACTCTCAATCATATAGCCATATCACATCACACTTTAGTCCATACTTATATTATACATACGATAGTTTGTTTGTGTGTTTGATTGGCCTTCTTTCACGTCCTAACGGAAAGTCATAATGCCTTAGTGCTTTATTTAATTTTTAATCTGGCTTTTGCACGCGATCACGTCCGCGTGGAAATTGTATTCGATTAGGATAAAAATAAGCGTATGTCTTTCTTCGGTCCTACAATTATACCTTTAAAAAATCCAATCATTCTGATTATTCGATACGACGGAAAGGAAACACAAACTTCCCTTTCACGTGTATAATATTGGTAAAGATGACTGTTTCTGCAATTAAAAGGTGTCAACAAAAAGAAAACCTAATAATTATTATTTGTCAAAAGAACGTAAATACTTGCATCCCAGAGATATTTAAATATAGTAATAGGTTATAGAGCAGGCATTGGGAAACGTTTCATATAAACATTTTGATCTCAAAAGTCAACGGTATGTCAAATGTCTTTTACGGCCGCGTGACGTGATGTGACACTAGATTGAGTAACTTATTATCAATTGGTAATAAGTTTAGGGTCAAAATGTTTGTTTGCTTTGTCCGGTCTATTTAATATTAAATGTCTTTGTTGCATCCACAAGTAACGATTTCTTTTTTCACTTTTGACGGCTTGATTGATACAAAATTTTCATTCGAGTCGTAACTATTCTAAAGCTAAAATGGAACAACTAGAGATTAAATCAAACTCAGAACTAAAACAAGTTCAAAGCTGACGTTAACCTAACGGTATTGTCCAAAGTTTATATTAGAGATCAGAGATTCCATTAGATAGAGTGATCAACCATTCAGTGCGGTGACCAGTGAACACTCTCCATTCAATCAAAGTTTGAGTCACTGTGGGGAAATCAGCGCACCCTAGTTTAGGTGATAAAGTGGGGATGAAAATTGTAGAAGTACAGTTAAGAGGCTATGTTGGTAAGACCACGTGGCTGCATTCAAGGTTGCATTGTTTTGTAGCTGTCCCTATCCGAGCCCTATCCTACCCGAGCGCGTACGGTGAGACAGCATACATTATGCGAAGTTATCCACCCGTTATTTGGATGTTTCGTAGTCCAGGGATCATTTGAAGGATACAGTATATTATGTAACCATTTTTTTAATACAGTATACTAATGAAATTTCAGATGTCGGTGGTTTTTCCAAATTGTTCTAAATTGATTCATACTCTTGTAAATCAGGTTCAAAGTTGGGGCTTTTTATTACCGTAAAATACAATTCTTTGACACCCTGTAACTCTGGAAGTATATATTTAAACGAAAATCTGGCTCACCACCGACATAGATATTTGTTTCTAGATTGTGTCTTGAAAATTTCATAGATTTTCATAGCGTAATACTCAAAATATGACTGGACTACGTTTGTATGGGCGCTTTGACAACAGCATACCCTCTTAAGGCGATTTCCTGAAATAAACTGACTGTTTGGTGGAATGCTATAGGACGCTGAAACATCCAGGGAATCTCAAAGTATGTATTTCTTTATGACTTTATCTTCTCTTTGCAACTACCAGAAACACGATTCCATGTTTTAGGCTCGACAGGTTTTACTCTCGAAAATACATCTTAAAAATCATATTTCCTCAGATTATTTATTGATAATGCTAATGTATGACAATCTAAATTGCTTTAATTAAAATATGTGTGAGTGATGTCATTTCCGACCCTACGGCTTTAATGTTATAGTCTTATTATTATCCAGATTCTCACACAAGCCACGCCTATTAGGGTTTCAATGTAGCGCCTTAACCACTAGAACGGAAATGAGGGCGTGACAGGCGTCGTCGAAAACAATAGTCAAATAAACATTATTCCATACTATAAATACATAAACATTCAATCTCTCATTTAGTTCAGATAGGTTACATATAATATTTTACTAAAAATGAAATAACATACATAAATAGATAACAAATGCAATTGGTTCTCTTTAGGGCGTAACTAGCGTCCCGCCCCGGCTTCGCACGGGTGGACATTTATTTTGGCATAAACGTAGAGTAAATGTAATTTTTATAGATTATTACAGAAATTTTCAGAACTTTTCATAAGTTATCATGTGAACTTCTTCACTCATGTGAAGATCACATGAGTTAGACAAGGACAGATATATATTTTTCACATTTTTGCCACCCACAACCACCCACTTCCACCCATTGCAACCAAACTCCTTAACTTTCAACAGGAGACCAAGGGGTATTCACTACCCCAGTTAGAAGTTGATCGGAGTTGACGGTGATATATAAAACCATGCCTTAACGTACTTACAGTAGCTTTATATATATGTATGTATAAGATTTCACCTGATGATGAGTGTCGACAGAGTTGTCCTTGGATGAAAGTATGATTTCTGTCATTACTTGGACATAATAGAGCTATTGACACTGCTGTTTGGCGGCAGACTCAGATAACATGGTAATAGACAGCCAGGCGGACATAGAATCATAGGCTAGCTAGCCAAAACAAACTAAATAACGAAAGTACCTCACACTGGGAACCGAACCTGCTACCTCCGGGTTAAGTCAAACGGGTTAAGTTAACAACTAGACGACGTAGGCGATTTAAAAATGAATCATCATCAACAGCCTATATACATCCCCACTTCACGTGCTCAGGCCTACTGTCCTACATAGAGTGTATGGGCCATACTCCACCACGCGGGCCCAGTGCGGATCGGCGGACTTCACATGCCTGTTCAAGGCAAACAGGTTTCCTCGCGATGTTTTCCTTCACCGTTAAGCAAACGGCTAATGTATTTGAATTGAAAAACAACTCACAGGTACACGTCTGGATTCGAACCCGGAACCCTCAGATTGAGAGTCCGCGCCTTATCCACTGCGCCACCGACGATAAAATAAATATCAAACAAATATTTTACCTTTTAACATTTTATTAAGAGCTCGAAGAAATACATTATTTATAAAGATTCTGAGAAGGTTTTCCGAAGTAATGAACCCTAACGTTGAGTTTTAATGAAGGTCAGACTCCACTTTAGTTTCCTTATAAGTAACTAGACATCTCTAAAAGTAATTAAATAAAAACTATTGACACAATTACATTAAGCGGTAACGATATCTCTAGTTATATCGAATAATCGAATGAAGTCAACAGAAGCACCTGTGAGCCATCAAGTTGTGAGAATGTTTGTTCTTAGTCCTCTGAACATGAATCTTCCTCTGAAATTTCTCTAACGATGCTTAGAATTTACAGGGAGATCGCATTAAGTCCTCGCACGCAGCACGCTTATTCATCATTTTCATCATCATCAGCCGGGAAACGTCCACTGCTGGACATAGGCCTCCCTCATGGTACGCCACATCGACCGGTCCCGAGCCACCTGCATCCAGCGACTCCCTGCGACTCGAACCAGGTCGTCCGTCAATCTACTGGTAGACGTTTCCCGGTACGTGGTCGCCACTCGATAACCTTTACTCCCCACCGGTTATCGGTCGCTTATTGCTTATTGTCACTTACCAATTACCATCAGGTGATATAAAGGCAAAATTCAAACGTTTAAAAAATTCACATCCCGTCAAGTAAGATCAATTTCAAGGGCATGCCATCTATCGAAAAACTTTCGCAACTTACTCATGCCGATGATCTGTCGCACAAACGCATTTGTAATTAAAGAACCAAACATAAATCAATTTCACTTTAAATCTCAAAAATTGAATCGCAGCCTGAACACACCGCGGCGTACGTAATGCAATTGGACATGTTTCACGCTATCGATATCGCCGAGTCGACATCCAGGCAGCGCCATCGGCGAGTTATCGACAATATCGACATCGACTCCCAAAATCGATTCCCTAGGGCACGTCCCGCCGACAAATCGGGCGACATCCGCCGCATCTGGATGGTTTACAGTTAGGGTTCCGCATCCGATGTAAGCTCCGCAGCGATGGAAATGAAATACGAAAGGCTACACTTAGCGCCAGCAACTTGAATAGCTTACAAACAATTAAAAATAACGCACGATTTTTTTGTCTTTTATTTATTAATTAATATTGTTTTTGTATACCGTTTTGGGCAATTTTGTTATTTTTAATTTAAAAATTTATCGTACAAAGAAAATATATACAAAACACAAAACATAGAGAAAATATATACAAAAGGAACAGCTTATTTCTATAAGAAATTTCTTACAGCAGTCCAGAATCAAGCGAGAAATAGTGAAGAGAGGAGGGCAATAATGATAATGTTTGAAAGTAATGCTATGTTTAAAATGATGTCAATTCCGGACGAGATTATTGAACAAAGAGTCTAAAAGGTAGAGAAGAATCTACTCCTAAATTATAAAAACTGCGTGCGCGTTTCCAGTGATGGAAAAAAAATTTCATAGTGGTCTTTATATAAATAAAATTCGTTCGGAAATTTTGACTCGCGGGCTGAATGAGGTTTCGACTGAGTTGACCCATGAATCCATACAGAACCGAAACATGGGTGCCTGCTACAAAATTTCTTTCGTTTCAGTTTCCTTTCAGATTTGGTGCAGATTTTATGTATTGTAATGGAAGTACAAGCGGACCCTGAATAAACAAGCTCAAAGTCACTTAGCAAGCTACATAACTCGTTCTCTTCGAGATAAAATCCGAAATGAAGAAATCCGTACACGAACTAAGGTTATCGAGGTAGCAAGACGACCCCGAGCCGAAGTTAGAACTCAAATAACGAATGGCTGATAGTAAGAGAGTTATCAAGTGGCGACCGCGTTCAAAGAAATGTATACCGGGCCATCGCCTTACTATATGGACTGGCAACCGGGTAAAGATCGCAGGGAGCTGTATGCAAAGGGCTCGGGAACAATCATTGGGGCATGACTCTGTCTTAAGACTGTCTAAAGAACATGAAAATAAAGTAAATCATAAATTTTATACAAGGGCAAAACAAAAAGGGAAATTTATAACGATGAGGACAAAAACTATTACGATGAGAGAACCATAAACATAGTGCCTAGAATAAATAATAAACACCCTGTTATGGGAACTGTTATACAAAGCAAAAAGCTACTAAAACAAAAAGTTAAAAAAGAATGCTTGATGTAGTTTGTAAGTTAGTTTAAGTTTAGTAAGTTGGATATAGAATCAGATTAATATAAGAGCGCGTCGCCTATAAACTCCCTTGGCAGTTTGGCGATATAAAAACATGTAACATTTTTGTGATAAATAAATAATATTAAAAAAAACTTCTCTTGAGACTAAGTCTTAAAAACTAAGCCACGTATATGTACAGATAAATGCACAACATACTCATATCATCATCATCAGCCAGGAAACGTCAACTGCTGGACATAAGCCTCCTTCATGGCACACCACATCGACCGGTCCGAGCCACCTACATCCAGCGACTACATACTCGTATATCTCGACGAAACATGGAACCCTCTGATAGAGTTGTAGTTCACCCTTTGCAACGTATTTTTTTCCAAAGCCGCATCCTATTTGAATAATGCGATTCGTTTCCTTCGGATACGTGACAATTTAATATTCCTACAAAGTCTATAGCGAAAAAAACGTGGAAAACAAAATGAATTGTCATCGGGATTGTAAGGGTTATTCGATTAAGCGCGCTGACGATTTGGGGAATTGCTGTTTTTTTGGATGAAAAAATGCTTTTCAGTTCGTTTATACTTTTTGGTTTATAACAATGACTCAAAACAACCGACATTTCTTCATTATTTACAAACAACCTTTTGCCCTTGACTTCGTCGACGTGAGTTTCAGAATTATACTACGATAACTACTTGATTGATCGGGATAAAAAGAAACATTTGTCATTTTGTGATCATCCAACTATATCTTCCCAGTTTACATTCCCATTGGGGGACCTTTTAGACACGGTCATTTTCTACGCCGAGTTCTTGCGATAAGGGCCGAAGACGGTGAAAAATCTGTTCTTTACGTATCACTATAATTATTAATTCTGTTCCACGTGCCAATTCTCAGGCAATAATCCACTAACATGAACATTGCCTAAAAATTAGACTTTTGGGCTTGCATTTGATTCTATAGCATGAAGGACATTTAAATTATGAAAACAACAGCGCAGGTTTTTACAACCATTTCGCTGTAATTAAAAATGCAAAAAGTCAGGACACTCTAATGGTAAAGTATATGTATTTTTTAAATTTTTGTTAAATGTGTACGTTTTTTTTAATAAGAGATTTTTGGTATGACTCAGAAATCAATAAAACCTTAACACAATTTACTACTACTACTACTTTACTACCCATTGTGTATTGCTCTCAACTTCACGTTAGTACGGCAATACAAGTAAGAGTTGTCAGGATTACTTTTAGTTGAACGATGTAGGTGGTAGGTAGAGAACGAGCCAGCACAAGACATTAACTATCTGAGCTTTCTATCAGTGCGGAGGAGACCTGGAAGTTGGAGCACAACTCGTTCAAGACTGATATTGCTGTGAGGTGACCATGATAGAAAATTATGTGAGACTTCCCTTGGAGATTCCTATCGAAGTGACAGACTCATTCTATTTCCGGTATAGTTTTAATTTAACTTTTTTGCAAGACGATTAAACCTATTTACTTTATTTTCATATACATTTGATGGTGTATGCAGGTTTATTGTATGAATTCCGCTTTAAAATGTCAAAAAAAAATGTAACAAAATGAATTGCTAATTTTTGGGGAGTAGATATTGATCTTTTTGCTGGCTGGCTTTAAAATATGTTTACCCAGTTATTCCATGTGTGAAAAATTGACTACGAGAAAGTTTGAGGTGCAACATCAACCACATACTACAGCTATCTCCAACCCGTCTGACAATCTTGATGATAATATTGAAACCACGCTCGGATAGGTCATTGCGCGATGTATGAGAGAGGCTCGCGACCAGCAGTAAAAGAGCTTAAGCAAGTGATAATGATGGCATTTATTACACAAGACTTTTAAAACAAACTGCGACGGTATCACTTTACAAAGGGATTCACCGATACCCTCTTATTAGTATCTTTTCCCTCCTATCCACACACAAAAATTCGGACACAGATGAGTAGATACGGCACGCCCACGGCCACTTCAGTTTACGAGGTGCCTCCTCCATAATAATAAGGTGTTTAAAGATAGAACAGCAGATAAAAGCTTTGTAATAAAGCCTGTGTTTAGTGACGGGAGCTCTATGCAAATTGGGATACTTTCACGCTTTTATTAAGCTAAACTTAACGAAGTATCTAGACATTGTCTCGTCGAAAATGTCAAAAGGGAGATTGAATTGTTTTATAAAATAGTATTTCCCAACTTTAAATGTTTTGTTGGTAAAATTAAATCTGTAAAACGAAAGGAGATATGCAGAACGCTTGACAAATGGTTTATGGCAAGTCTAGAAATTTAGTTGTTTTTTTCGGTTACGCACCTTTGGTTTATGCCCGCGTCCAACATTGGACATTTAATCTGATTATTATTCATAATAACGTCTAAGGTGTTTGTTTTTTAATATTGCCTAATCGGATCTAGTTTTTACATCTTATTTTAACATTTCCTTTCATCATTTTAATTACTCCTGCCAAGGGAGATGTTTCAATATTATAAATGCCTGTTTAGTCGTACTATAATAGACATTGTTGGTTGGTCGTATTTTAGTAACCACAATAATGCTATAATGGTAGCGAGAAAAGCAGAAATAGTTACTTCAATAAATCATCATAACACCTCAAAACATTGAGAAAATTCCTAGATTCCTTAGAACACCGGTCACCCTACTTGATCCCTTCGTGTAACTCTATCGCTGAGTTGGCAAACAACTTCTAATTCCAACATGGCCGCCACATGGACATGCACGGTTGAGTTATAGCAAATTACCTTGTTAGTTTGCCAGTGGCTTATGCAACAGAAATAATCGATAAGATTTGAGATCACAATTGATTTAGAAAAACAACTGAAGTTAACTTCAGGCCAGTTATATACCTATACGGACCAATCTCTGTGCTGCACGTACAGCTGTATTGACTGATCAGCGCTTGCGCATGTCAGTAGCTCATCTGAAAAATTCTTGCGCGATCCTCCCTAGCGGTCAGACGAGGTATCAGTAGCAGTTGCCTCGCAGTTGCAGCAATTGAGGCTGAAATGATCCTGAAAAAATTTCTCTGAGTACTCCACAGAAGTTTAACTTCACGCTGTCTCTCTCACCAAAACTTTCTTTTAGAATACCAACTATTAAATATGAATAACAACTGTCCATTATTAGTAGAAAATATTAAATACAATGCACCAATAAAGTCGCTCAGATCATCTCACACGTTTGTAACACCAGACATAGCTACTAACTTTGGAGCGCGTGCTCCCTTTTACCGAATGTGTCACACCTTCAACAGGGGCTTTAATGATGTGGACATCTTCCATGACTCTCGTGGAAGATTTCACCGGAAAGCGCTCAACATTCTTGTCAGTTCTTAATCTCATTATCTTCTTCATATTGTTGTCTCTATTCACTGCCACATGCTCTTTAACTTTTATTATTCATGTTTCATATTTAAACCTACTCTAGACTTCCGCACAACCGTATCCACTTATCTATTTATATTTATAATCAGTATTCAAACTCAAATATTTATTTATTTAAACGTGCTGCTTGCTTAGTTAATATTGTAGAACCTTTCTCTTGCTTTTGCATAATTTAAATGTACATATAAACCTTAGCGAGATTGTTTATGGTGGTAGATTGATTTATATTTGCATAATTTAATTTTAAAAGTTGTTATTTCTAGTACTCGTAAATAAAATTAAAATAAAGATAATAACTGTCCTAATTTGATAAGGTTGTAACTGTTAAGAGAAAGAGATAGTATATCTGCAACATTATTTATTGTATTTTCTTTCGCATTCATTTATGTACACTCGAGTACAAAAATATGTATCCACTTTTGTACCATGTCACATTCACCCTGCTTGTTCCTATATAATGTGTTGAGGGAAATGTCAATTAAAAGTGAATGTGACATGGTTCAAAATTGGATACATATTTTTGTACTCGAGTGTACCTATTTATATTCTTTCATTCCTATTCATTGTAGTTAATTTTATAGCACTTTGACTCAAATGCCTACCGAGGCACTCGTAAACCAATGAAACTATAAATAGACTGTCACGAAAAAGATCACAAGGCCAAAGGCCAAAAAACTCGTATGTCCACAAAATCTAAGTTCGTCAATAATTCGAACCAATTTATATATGTGACGTCATCACATCGTTGCCAGCCCTGCCCTCCATTTTGTTGGACGTTGATAAATAATTTCATTTCTTTTCCTCCAATCGTTGCTGAAGTTCGATATACACTGAGAGCAAGTTTTCATTTTATTTCGGCAGTGCTTAGTTGAGTTAATTGTAGCCGCCCTGCATGCTTTGGATCTGTCGGCTCTGATCGTACGAATGATTTTCATGAACTTGTTCCTATTTTATTAATACATACAGTTTCTCTAGTCTGGTAGTACCAAAAACACAAAGTTCAGTTTCAGCCGAAATATGTCAATTACGAGCTCTCTATTTATGGCCGAGTTTATATAGGTAGGTTTATAACCGAGTGAAGAAATAACCTTCTTAGAGAACAAAAACTGTAATGGGAATTCGGATACGCGACGCATACCGTCCTAAACAAATATCGAGATGGCTCGAACTAGAATTGAATAAATTGAGCCCTTGTTTAGACTACAAACATTCGATAAAATATGGGGTCCTCTTCCCGCGGACTGAGATCGAAATTTGGAAAAAAAATGGTAATAAACGATTTTTAAAATGAAAAATAAATTTGGTGTAGCTTGAAAAGAAAACTACCCAAACCAAAAATTACAAAATATACGTTATTTCACCTGTTGGTAAGTGACACGGTCGTTGCATGAAAGTGTGCTCAGTTGGTTGGCAGAAAGTTGGTCAGAAACTTCATTACGTGAAAAAACAGTATTAATAAAAACAGTATAATAAAATAAGATTTATGTAATACGACATACTTGTATAGCATGGCGCCATACCTTAGAAAATATACAAGGAAAATGGATCGAAAAGCGTAATCAATACCTGTTTATATTTGCCTGTTATAAAGTATTGGTTTTGATTTTCTGTTGTATTCTGACACCTATTTACTGTAGGAACCGTCATTTTATATAAAAAATAAAATAGAACTAATATTTGACATTGAGTCCTGTCGGAGCACAAGCCAAAATTACTTATATATTTCAACTTGCTTGACTTAAGTTTGCAGGTTTACCTTTTAGGGGTTATAATTCCAAGATTTAAAATATATTCTCGCTGTATAAATTCTTGATTTACATCATTTAAATATTTACAGAACTAAATCGAAACCCTAAGAAGGGAAAAACAAGGTTAACCCTCAGGAAGGGTTACCACGAACCGCAAACTTGAATAACTTTTATCATTTTATTGCTGCCCCAAACGATATCAGATTTTTTGAACAAAAAAACGTAATAGTGTGTCCCTCGCCTTAGGCGATGGGATGTACGTAAGTGGATATTTATTTCTCCCGATGAATCCTGGGTTATACTTGTTTTTTCAGCAAACAAAAAATTGGGCTGCGAGCTGTGATAAAATAAGAAATACCAGTATTGCAAGATGAGTAATGTGGAATTATGTTTGGAAATTTAAATCTGGAACGCTGGAATTAAAGCTTAGGCTGCTTGGAATATTGCTATTGACGTCAGCTCCCACTGTGGCGGATTGTGGTATAGACTGACAATTCGCAACAAACTCACCAGATAAAAACATACGTTTTGAACCCTTTACAGATTACTTCAGAAACCAAATTTCAGAAATAGCATCAAGCAAACATTGTCCAGAATTTTTTGTGATTTAGTTTTGGTATTTATTTAGCCTTCCTTCACATCGTAACAGAGAGACAAAATGACGATTTTTTCAATCGACTTCAAAAAAGAAGATTATCAATTCGACTGTATATTTTTATGTATGTTACGCAAAACCTTTGCCAATTATAAATCGATTTTCATGATTCTTTGTTTGTTTGGTAGCATACTTCAGAGGAATGGGACCACAAATGTAAATTTTATCGAAATTGATTCAGCGCTTTTAGGAAAAATCAACAAAAACTAAATATGTACCCAGATAAAGCTACCTCTAAGGGTGAACATTTTAAGGGATGAATGCTGTAGACTGTTAGGGCAGTAGAATTAAGTTTGTAATTCTTTTTGAACGCATTTACATATGCATATGTATAGTTAAAGGGTCAGAAAAGGACATAATACTTTTGTTATCCCGATCGATCAAGTAATTCCATTGCCATAAATTGTTACGTCTACGCACGGGACAAAATACTAATCTATCTATAAATCGTTTTTAATACGAGTATTAGCAAAGTTGCGAAATACATGTTATTGTTGTTTCGATCTGAATATTGGACAATTGTTTCCGCGCGAATTTATAGCGGCAAATTGACTGATATTGAAACAGAAACAGAAAACAATTTATTTAACTAAAACACACACACAACACAATACAAAATATAATTAATAAATACATTGCGTACAATTACAAATAGTACATTATTGATGTACATACGCATTGTGTTGTAATGTGTCATCAAACAGGACTAATCTCAGCATCTGCTGTGGCAGTAGCCATAGCGCTGGTTTTCAGATAAGCCCTCTAATATGTAAAGCATTAAATATATGTGTAAAAGAAGTGTACGTGTAAGTGTATATGGACGTGTTAACATATAGATACGTGTGTTTGTATGTACAGTAAAAGCATTGAGCAAGTGTGCAGTGTAGGTGACGTGGCGGCAGTTAGAGACCTTGCAGGTATGTTGGAACAAGGGCGCCCGGGAGGGAACTGCTTCTCATAATCAATTAGATATTTTTTCAGTTTCATTTTAAATGTTTTTATTGAGCTATATTAACAATTATTACTGTTATATTAATCAATTATTGTTATTATTAGATCAATTTGCGCTGACAACAGGACAGCTATGTTCCTCAGAGGTAAATATGTGCTTATATTCCATGTTGGACATATTCCCTGTTTCTGGTCGCTTCGTTTTCCTTGTCCTTAGTCTACACGTGGAATTGCTCAAAGCATATACATCACCTAATTATATATATTTGTTCTGAGTCTTTGTTATTTGTATTTTATTGTCTTCTTCTTACACATACAAGAAAAAATAAATGCTACTATGATATGGTTTTATTGCAGATAATAAAATACCCTACTCCTACGAAATCAATTGTTTTTATTACAGTTCAATTAAAATAATTACAATTTAAGTTTGGATTTTAAGTTATCTGTAAGAATGTATTCAATAATTGGGTACTTGACACCTAATTAGTTTGGGGTTGAATTGTATTTTATAACAAAACGGACATTAAAAGATAGCCCCCAAAATGAAAATGCGTAATAATTTAAATTTATTATTTTGATTTTTCAAGATCTTAATGTCTCAAAAATTGCGAAAATTTTAGTTTAGTTCGATTTCGTTTTTTTATTAAATTTTGAATGTTTTATAAGGGTATATAGCACATAAAAACATTATTTTATGAGATAACTTAAAATATCGAACAAGCATCATACATTTAACGCTCCAATATAGTACTGTGATGTCACAAAACACACCCGATTTATATGGAGCGTTTTAGCACCGCGTGACTAGAATCACTTTTCGGCGGGTTTTGTTAAAGTAACTATTAGTCCTGTCGAAATTGATAGAGATTTATCTTTTAACATGGACTATCGAATGAGACAAAAATATATTTTTTAAATTGTATGAATTACTAGCTTCTTCCCGCAGCTTCGTCCGCGTGGACTTTAGAATGTAATCCGTGGGTATTGCTCGTTCGATCCGGATAAAATGTAGCGTATGTCCTAACCTGGCCTTTCAACTATCCCACTACAAAAAATCAAGTCATTTAAAACATTCTGTTAGGTCGTGAATGTATGAAAACGGGAAATTTTTGTGTGAATTTATCCCATGTTTTAATATTTATTATGCTATTTGGGACGGACACAAATACAACAAATTAAAAACCATGAAAATCGGTCCAGCGGTTCTCGAGTTATAAGTGTTCGGACTGACCCGACTTTGTTTTATATATTAAAAAGATTTATGCAGTAATCAAAGCTATGTAAATTATGGAATAAACAGTTGTATGCCAACCTTTACAAAGAGGAATAGTGCCAAGTTTGACCGATCTGATATTGATTTCCTGGCAGCCAACGTGGCTTGACGCCATTACTGAAGTGAGTTCAATGCAATCCGATTAATGAACATGGGATGTTATTCCACTGATATTTACCTGCCTTGCAATAAACTTTTCTTATAATACTAAATATAAGTAAATTCTTTATTTTATCTTGTGATCTCGGCTATGGTTAAGACAGGTTTAATCTATAACTCCATGTTGTCAGTTTGCAGTCGTACAAGGTATCGAAGTTAAAAAAAAAACTGAAGATATACAGTGTCATTTATGCTGCTACTTTCAATGGAGGTTTTGAAATAATCACCACGCGTGGCAGGCGGAATGTTGGTCGCAGGTTATTTTAGATTTTTGGAGGACGTTTGGACGACGAGAAGGAGCTAGCCAAAGCTAAATTTGCTTTTTAAAGTTTAAATGTTTCGCATATATTTGCAATTGGGTGTGCCAACATGAAGTTCCACAATTAAGTGCATGATCATGATTCTCATCTCCTAAATATTTTTTACTTAGTCGCCATTTACGCCTAACTTAACCTCCAAACACAAATTAATCCCAAAAGGAGGATATAACACTAATACAGAACTCTGACACACCTCTACGCCGTATTCTATTTTTACTTTCGTAAAAATCAAAAGTATAAATATACTCCAATATTTTTTTAAATAATTGAAAAGGTTTTCGAGTGGTGACCACGTACCGGGAAACGTGTACTAGGCCGTTCCTCTACTAGATGGACTGACGACCTGGTTAGAGTCGCAGGGAGTCGCTGGATGCAAGTGGCTCGGGACCGGTCGATGTGGCGTACCATGAGGGAGGCCTATGTCCAGCAGTGGACGTTTCCTAGCTGACGATGATGATGACGATTTTTTAAATTAATAGAATATAAAAGTTAATAAAAAACAATTGAAATTAATTTTATAAATAAAAGTTGAACCAGTTTATAGTACTCAAAAATATATAAAGGTGAGACCGAGGTCAAACGTTGATCTATGTTATCATATATAAGAGTATATTATCTGAAAGCTTCCCATGATCGAAAATGAAACATGAAAATCACTGATATTACGTAGAGTGCGACACCAAAGTAAACAACGAAATTGTGTTAGTGTTGCCTTATTTAATTATAAAGAGAAGGGATTGGAGAATAAGGTTCATTTCGGAGGAGTTATATACCTACTGAGCTTATGGATCAACAGGATATTAACTTATTAAGATTGTTGATATAAATTTACTTTCTATATATATTATTATTATTGTATGTATATTGTTTATATTATTATGGGTTTCAATATTTAAATATGCGACACATCCGTTCGCTCCGCATCCTCATCGCCCTCCCAGGGTCCGACTGTTAAACAATCGAGCAACGTGAGTGTCTTTTCTGCCAATTTTATATAGCAGCTTCTTTCTTTTGGGCTACAACTTGGATATACATTAGCAAGATTCAGTTGTGAGCTACTAATGAATCGACAGTAAGCTCCAAGTTTTAAACTAATAGCTAACTCCAAACCGTCTCGGCAGTAACCAAGCAATGTACAATTAACTGGGAGCTGCAGAACAAGTTGTTCAAGTTAGCAGTTGACTTGGAACTTAAACTTGGCAGTAACTTGATTAGTGTTGTTGATATACGACTCGCCGGCCCACTGCTCGGACTAATGTTGCAGATAGGTACTTCTGCTTGACTTACTGCCTGTGGACGGACAGAGCGCAACTTGCCTAACTTAACTTAGAATCTGGCATAAAACCATCAGTAGTGAATGTGCCATAGCATACTCACACTGGCTCGTGTGTCTATGGGTTGGTTTGCTAACCGGCAGTGTCAAACTTTTCGATGTCTGCCAGTGTCACGAGAGCCATGTATCAGTGCAGATGTTTAACAGTACCGAGCACATGAGCATTGCCGAGCCAGTGAAGTGATAGACATCATCATAGAGATCATCCGTCACTCACATAGTTCGACTAGTCAGTGAACTGAACTGTCAATGGGCAGGCCACATCGCTGGAAGAACGGATAACCAATGTATGAGTTCTGAAGTGTCGATTACCAGGAAACATGTACCGGGCCGTCCCCGTACTATACGGACGAGGACGAAGGATGCGAGCGGCTCGGAACCGGTCAACGAGGGCTGATGACGATAACACAGTTACTGAAGATTATATTCCTGGTGGGTTGCATATACATTCAACGGCATGAAATTTGGTATATAATATGATTTCCATACAAATGAGATGCGTTTAGTAAGTATATGTCACTTACAATTTCAACATAATAAGTTTCTACAAACATTTTGTATCTAAAACAGCTCCGAATTCGAAATTTAAATTCAGACGTTCGCGTTCTACTGACCAGACTAACACAGGTATCGTGCTTCTCATCAATAAACACAGAATGTCTGTCCGTACATCTCGATGAAATCAAAGAGTCTTGTGTCTAGAAATGACATGACACAACAATGAGACTGGATATCACATCTGGCAATAGAAGACAACAATGCTTTGTTATGAACTATATACCTACTTGAGTTATCTGATCTCGAAACGTTATCCGTAGATAGTCACTCAGATATATTTTTACTACCCATTAATTACTTTAAATTTTCTTCTTGAATTATTTTTTTATTTCTAAAACACCGAGAACGATAAAGTTTAGCGCATATATCTGTAAGTGGTATTTTACTGAGTCATAATTCCCCTAGCTTCCCCTAGTCCTAAGTTTTTGACAAAGCTACTAGTTATTTTGGAATGAAACGACTGTTATCTGACCCTCTAACCTATAGGGGAAATTATACCTTATTCTTAGGTTAAGTCTTTGTTAAATGAGTGGCAAAATTACTTGTTAATTAATCTGCTGCCTGAAGGCCTCTAACTTTGCTTAACAGCTGTCAAAAGCAATCAGGATCCACATCAAGGAGGCGCTCAGTTAGTAACCATTCGTAGCGGTCACCCATCTACTGACTGACCACACCGAACATTGCTTAACCCCCATGATCGTTACCGCCCAGCGAGCATTCTACAGGCTATTCCTTACACAATTTTTTTACCATAATCTTTAAAAATAGCTTGCTTTGATACTCGTAAGTAATGCCCTACGATAGGGCATCAGATTATAATAGCGGGAAATATATAATATATCATTCAACTGTAATGTTAGCGACAATAGCCGTTACGCAGCCAATGGTCCCCAGGTGGCGTTTTAAATAATAATCACGAAAGTATGTACAAATGTAATGTAATGTGTTTCACTTCCCCACATTAAAATGCAAAAATCTATTTTTATTTAATTACTAGCGTCCCGCCCCGGCTTCGCATGTGTGAACATTTATTTTGGCCTAAACGTAAATGTAATCTTTCTAGATCATTACAGAAATGTTCAGAGCTTTCCATAAGTTCTCATGTGAAGTTCACATGAGTTAGACAAGGACAGATATATATTTTTCACATTTTTGCCACCCACAACCACCCACTTCCACCCATCTAGACCAAACTCCCTTTCAGCAGGATACCAAGGGGTATTCACTACCCCTTAGTGGTTATAGAAAAAAAATGTCTTAACGTAATAACATTAGCTTTTTACGATAAAATAAGGTTACACAAAGCCAGGTATTCTATTTTGAAAGCTTACAGCAAAACTAGTACAAAGCTATTGTTAACTGAGTTGTTATTTTAATTTAGTTTTTGTCATACATAAACATATATTGTGATGCGAACACTGGGATACTTCTAGAGATGAAATGATGTTGCAGTTTCAATGATTCAACCACATTGTCGTTTGCATCGACGTTTGTGGCTAGCGTGGTCACAATCCCAAACACGGCTACGCCGTAGCATTTCGTAGACAATTTGTGGCGTAGCAATGACGCGTGGAACGTTTGAGGAGTAGCAAGCCAGAAATAGCCAAACAATAATTAAGCAAACATCAATCTGACCAAACCCATAATCTGGTGGTGGTAAGTTGTACAGTCGGAGTAGTATTTGGGTACATATATAGACAGCTTTCTATACCCCTGACTATTTGCTGTACTAAACAATTCATTGAAAGCAGTTGAGAAGATAAGAAAGAAAGAAAGAAATTAATTTCTTCCAAGCTAAAAATAAATACAACACCTAATGGCAGACAAAACACACTCACATGACACAAACAGAAAACAAAAACAATTAATTACAGCAAAATTAAGTTAGTGACTGTGACCCAAAGACCACAGCGCTGATTTTCAGCTGGACAAGAAGAGGGTCATTTGGTAAGCGGCAGGGAAATAACTATGTCCGCCTGGTTAGACAACAAAATATCAAATAAATATGCCACTATGTTCTCAAGTTTTGCTGACAAACAATAGTGTTACCAGCACTTTTCCAGTCCAGTGCCCCATTAGCTTGACGATTCCGGATAGGCATGCTTCTATCTCATTAGGCCTCTGTAAATAATGGTGGGTTTACAATTTGCTTTTAACTCACCAACGTCACTTACTAAAAGCTTCATCAATCAAGACTTCTCATACTTATGGTCGCTTATATAGGTTAAGCGAAGGCCAAGTGAAAGCTGCACACGGACATATCTCCTGTCTCGCTCTACCTATTCTATTTGGTTCGCATTCCACGCACATTGCCCTGGCGGCGAGCCAGCGTAACATGTGATACCATTTTTTACGAGAGGTCGCTTGCCTTTTTATTTTGATATGAAGTAAAGCTTTTAGGATTCCGTATCTCACCAGGAAAATAATGGAGCCCCTATAGTATCACTTTGTGGTCCTCCCGTCCGTCTATCCGTATGTCAAAACACTTTCCCAAGAATGGATAATAGGCATCCAGTTGAAATTAATACCAAATACTACTATTTGTCCACCGCTTCAAAGTTGCACAGTGAGCGATGGAGAGGGCTATGCTTGGAATATCCTTGCGCGACAAAGTCAGGAATGATGAAATCCGCCGACGTACAAAGGTGACCGACATAGCTACGTACTCGAATAAGCAAGCTGAAGTGGCAATGGGCAGGCCACATTTATCGACAAACAGACAAGCGATGGAACAGGAAGATTCTCGAGTGGAGACCTCAGACCGGGAGACGCAGGGTGGGACGGCCTCCAGCCCGCTGGTCTGACGACCTAAAGAAGATAGCGGGAAGCGAGTGGATGAGGACGATGGAGGACCGGAAGGAGTGGCGCACGTTGGTGGAGGCCTATCTTCAGCAGTGGAGACACACGGGCTGATAAGTCAACCACTATTTTCTTTGAAAATGTAATAAATGCATGCTTCTGAATCACCGCAATCAAAAGATACGTCATCTAAGATATATCGTCAGTACTACTAAAAACTATATATTCCGCTTAAATCATGTATATTAGAGGCAACTTGGACCCAAATTACCTAGAACCACGTTGTTGATAATTAGTTGAACTGAGCAAATTGAGTTCGGATCAATGCCGAGTTTAGTTAAAGTAATAACTAAGTTTAGTTTCATTTAACACATGCATTATGGTTGTTTTGATAATCAATGTATTTTTGAATGTATAATATTAGTTATACGGTTGAAAATAACACGGGCAATATTCACAAAGTTCTTAAACAATAGTTTACTAAGCCCTATTTAATTAATAATGTATTCTTTACAAATAAACTTAATTAGATTTGTCAAATAATTATTTTTTTTGATAGGTAACAACAAATGAACAACATTACAGATTCCCGTGCTTTACGAATTTGGAAGTCAACTAAGACAACATCGCGATCACAAAACTATTAATACTAATAAAAATACTTTTTAAAAGCATGATACACGATTTTCAAAAATTCAAATAACATTTCGAATGCGTCTTAGAATTTTATCGCATCACCGATTTACATAGTAAGTGATAGCACTTTCCCGACAAAATCTAGCCAGGCCCGCCCAGCTCTCCCGGTCACGTGCGACAGAAACGTCTAGAAATTCCCGATACGGCTGCATAATGCATTGCATTTGACGACATGGCGAACGTGTGCCAATTGGAATTATTAGAAATTTCTGGGCGGTTTTTGATGCGACAACGTACCGCTTCAGTCCTGACAAGATTACGAAAAAACTGGACAAGTGCAAGTCTTACTCGCGCATCAAAAGATCCGTATGGTTGCATTTTAAACCCTAAAGGGCATGGCTTGTGTGAGAATCTTAAACTCTAATACAGAGCTATATGAATGTCATCGCTCTGCATGAGACCTGCGTTTAGAAACGGGAAAAAACACAAAAACAACCGCGAGGATTAGAAAAAAATCTACTTGAGAACTAACAATACCATTGTTATCTATTAATTACAGCAATTTAGATTTGCATACCTTATCTTGTTTGACAATAATCTGAGGAAATGTGATTTTAAGAGGTCTTTTCGAAAGTAAAATATATCGAGCCTAATCATGGAATCGCGTTTCTGGTTCTTGCAAAGTGAAAATAAAGCCATAAAGAAATACATACATTACTTGAAAATTCTAATGATTTTTCAGCATCCTATAGCATTATACCAAAAAGTCAGCTTATTTCAGAAACTCGCCTTGAATTCCTGAGATACGCCTTCGTGAAATGCCACCTATATTCAAACGATGCCGGCAAGAGCTCAAAGAGGGGCGGCTGTGTCGTACACCCGCTGGTGAATCCGGAATTGTATATCGAGGCATCGCTGTGACAGGTTGTGTTTGTGACTTTATGGTGTCTGCTACTTATATAAAATGGGAAACATGTAATGGTCCGGATTACATCGACCAGTACAGATAGACTAAAGGCAGTTTGTTTGCTACCTTTTAACGCCTAAACTTAAGAACCAATCGCGATAAAATGCGGTAAGCACGTACTCTCTGGAATGAAACAGTATATTGGCTTCTTTTGAAGGCTAATTACAAAAGTATATTCAGATGAAGTCGCCGGCAAAATGCTGCTATCAAATAAATTAATTATCTTTACGCACGCCTAAAATTTAAGTATGGTAGATTCAAGTAAAAGTAGGTTAAGTACATATTATGTAGAATAACTTAAGTAACAAGTCAGATTTCAAAACTGGAACTTTGCGAAAACAAAATTAAACATGTAACTTAGGAGGGAACTAAGAAAAAAGGCGTTAAGTGAAATGTGTAAAGTTACAAAGTGGCGTGGAGCCTTCGTGAGTTGCGAGCGCCATCTACATAATGGCGGACACAAGTTTCTTGCACTCATATTTTTAACATGATGAGAATATCAGTGTGGCAGGTGAGACGTGTTTTAAAATAATAATAATAATAAGCTGGTGTTTTTCCTTATTCTGTATACACTTTTCCATTTTTACAGACTATATCACTTATGTCTAGGGCCAGTGCAATTAATGTTATCCCTCTCCTAATGTTTCCATACTTAATTTCTGGTGCCATAATCTTTTAAAACAGAATAGCTGGATTTGATAAGTAATCATTTAAAATTAGGAGATGAAATTATAGTGTCGCGAAATAAATATCATTAATTTACAACTTTATAAATAGCTACATAGCTACAATAGCAGTTACGCAGCTAATGGTTCATAGATGACGCTTTGAACAATAATCGCGAGTGTTTAAAATGAAAATTGTGATTCACTGTGAAGTTCACCAAATCAGATTGGGGTTAAATTGTATTTTAAACCATACAGGGCACAAAACTCGTATAAAATGTTATATGTCTAATATTATTTAATTTTTTCTGGACTTTTACAGCTTTAAAAAATACTCGTATTAAATTTTTATTTCACATTTTGATTTGTTATTACATTGTGAAAGTTTTTTAGTATGGGAGTGGTCACATAAAAACGTTATTTTATGAGATAACTCAAATATTGTTAAAAGTTTCATACATTATCTAGTTCAATGCGATGACATGATGTCACTCCTAGGTACCGATTTGTATGGAGCGTTTTTGCACCGCGTGACTAGAATCACTGTTCGACGAGTTATGTCAGGGAAACTATAAGTCATATCGAAAAATATTTAACAAGGCTATTTATCTTTTCACACGGTCTCTCGAATGAGGGAATAACAATTTTTTAGTCATCATCCCTATTATAATAGACTACGCATATTGAAATGGTAATACACAAGTAAATGCGTTCCAAAATAACTGGAAACAGACTTAAATTGCACTAAAAGTTTTCTCATGGATTCCGTTGTCAGAACTGGACCAAATTAAAATAAGACCACACGGATAGCACCACCTTTCAAATAAAAAAAGAATCATCCAAATCGGTTCATCCAGTCAAAAGTGTTGAGGTAACAAACATAAAATCATACAAATACGTATCCGTCGAATTGGTAACATCCTCTTTTTTTGAAGTCGGTTAAAAACAACGTCAGCTCCGCAACTGTCCTACAACCAAAGCATTTCAGGTCTTTGATAATACTGATAAAGGTATCTTACGCATAAATAAAACTTCCAAAGCCCTCGAACACCAATAAGCCCAAAAATTCCCGAGCAGAAGTCCCAGGAATTTGATGGCCAATAAAGATCACGTGTATAATCGAAGCAAAGCGAACGCCCCGGGCAAACTTGGAGCGTTTCGATAGCGGAAGCTATTGTCCTCGAATATGACACCCCGTTTAATATAGCTTTGATTGATTGTATTGTTCCAGGGGACGTGTTGTTGAACGCATTCCCTGTTACGTTTCGCTGTCGATTTTTCTTTTCGTTTTAAAAAAATGAAGAACCTACAGTGCTAAGTCGATTTAGTATTTATTTACAAATATTTTGGGTTTGTATGAGATACTGTATATTTTATTAATATCACACTCACGCCACAAAACACAAGTGCGCAAACTTATACAAGCACACTATGTAAGACAATACCGCCTCGAAACTAGACAGTTAAACATCTGTTTTTACGTATTCTTTTATTTTTAACTACCGTATGCCCGAGACATCGTCTGCGTGCACTTTAGGACTTACCCTATGGGAACTACTTGATCGATCGTCATAAAACGTCGCCTATGTACTTTTCTGGCCTATCAACTACCCCTCTACAAAAAATCTATTCATTTTGGCTTTGTTTTAGGTCGTGAATGCATAAGAAAATGAATATGTTTTAAGTGATATTATCCCATGTTTTAATATTTATACTACTTGTGGAGTCAAATTCAAAAATCAAGGTCATAAAAATCGGTTCATCCATTATTGAGTTAAAATGTTATACCCGACCCGATTTTGTTTTACATACTCAAGATATGTCTTATATCCCTTTTTTAATAGACGTATATTTTTCCTTCGTCTTTCAGAACTTGTTAGTTTTAGTTTAATGTTTATGTCTATCAAATAATATTATTTGTTAGCTCAATAAAAAAATCATGATCACTATTAAATACATAGGCAAAATTTTTCTTTGTCGAGACCATAATATTTTCAAATGACCACGCATAAAATTACGCTCGGAGTAAGCGTTATCGAAGTGGCACCAGCTGCTGCTCTAGTCTTTGTTACAGCTCCGAGAAATACATATCATGACATGGGCGATCTTTCTACTACAAATAAAATGATAATAAATAACCATAATACTGATAATACCCTCTTTCACCTCTGTTAATTAGTACCCCCACTCCTCCTGTTATGCACCGATCTCTCGAGCACGTACCAGCACTACAGCGACATCTATCACCGTGGACGGACGTGTATTAATCATTTTTATTGCAGCGCGGGACGCTTCCATTGATTGTAGGATAATAATGGCGCCATTAACTCAGTTTCGTGTGTCGTCATGTCCAGGGACGGATGTAATAAGGTTCTGCACGATATTTTGTAAATTAAGGTCATTACTATTATGTTAGTTAAATATAGTGAAATGACTTGTTTAGGTTAGCCCAATCCTTGAACAAGAGCACGCTCGTTCTTGCTGAAATTTGAAGCAAATATATTAATAATTAATAAAAAATCTGATTTTTATTGAGTTGTCATAGCGAACGAAGGTCACCGACATAGCTCGACGAGTCAGTGAGCTGAAGTGGCAATGGGTAGGCCACTTCGCTCGAAGAACCGATAACCGGTGGAGAGTAAAGGTTCTCGAGTGGCAACCACGTACCGGGCCGTCCCCCTACTAGGTGGACCGACGACCTGGTTAAGGTCGCGGGGAGTCGCTGGATGCAGGTGGCTCGGGATCGGTCGGTGTGGCGTACTATGAATTTTCCTGGCTGATGATGATGAGATATCATAAACGTTATGTATTGTTTATTAATTACTTATCATGCATAAATTTTATTATTAGAGATTCATCACCAGCCTATATACGTCCCCACTGCTGGGGCTCAGGCCTACTCTCCTACAGAGAGTGTATGGGACATAGTCCACCACGCGGGACCAGTGCGGATCGGCGGACTTCACATGCCTGTTCAAGACATGCAGGTTTCCTCACGATGTTTTCCTTCACCGTTAAGCAATCGGATTATGTACTTGAATTGAAAAACAACTCATAGGTACACGGCTGGATTCGAACCCGGTACCCTCAGATTGAGAGTCCGCGCCTTATCCACTGCGCCACCGACGCTTCTTTATTATTATTAGAGATTATTAGACTTTATTTTTCAAAATTTCGGGCTGTACCCTCGAAAGGAAGTTCAACTTGATGTCACATGACCGACTCTAAATGTTAGTCGTTTCCAAAGTCAAGAAATTTCATCACCAGCCGGGAAACTTCCACTGCAGGACATAGGCCTCCTTCATGGTATGCCACATTGGTTCAGTAGTACATGAATTTAGTCACGAATTATTTTTTGTGTTTGTAAGAAAGTGAAAAAGTTTTTCCAACATAATTATATGCCAAAAATTTTATTGGCAAATATATATGGTATGTGCACTAAATTTTAGTAAAGATATAATGAATTATATGTAAAATTATGTCTCCATTAAAATTTTGATTTCTAAAGATTGCATCAAAAATAAGGGAAGTAAATTAATATTAGCAATAATTAATATTATTGGACTTTGCATGCCTCTTTTGTTAAAACATGCGTACTTATTTAGAAGTTACTTTATGTAACATCTGTTTTCACCATATTTTGAGCAAAAACAAGATTATGATTATGAAGAAGAAAAAACGATTATTATAAAATGTTCTAGAACCCTTAGCACAATATAACATTCACAAAATGTTCAATATAAATATGGTCACCGACATTTGCTAGCTTTCATGATTGATTCCATCAATAGTTCAATCCAACATGAAGTCAATCAACATTTATGAGGACATTTTTCAGCTGCCCTGGATCCGTCCCTGTACTCTCACTGGACTGCGATGTTCGAACAGTTGAAAAATAAAGCTTTAAATTTGAGCTCTCATGTATATTGATGATTGCGGGATAGGTATAAATTTTGTATTGTTAAGCGCTTGTGAAGCTGTTAATGTGCGGGAAGACTATAGTCAATTGATACCTTAATAAAGATCATTACCAGGTTTAACACATATCTGAGTCTGTTGCTGAGGTATGGGAGCGGTACAGCGGTATATCAAACGACGCATAGCTTCACCCAGGCGCCGATTGACGTTCCGTACTCCCGTACTGCTCTCATACCTCAGGAACAAACTCAGTTATGCGTGAGACCTGTAATGTTATAATTTGTAGGGAAACGTCACAAATGAAAGATTATTATTTTGAAAACAAAACTTTACGAATATTTAATCGAAAAAGCAAAACCTTAAAGAATTTTTTAATGACTGTATCTAAGAATGACTATAAATTAACGTGACATTATTATATATTATATTATTGACGGAGAATTATGTTAGAAATATTGTATGCCAGCTGGTAGACCATGGAGTACTATTTTTTTTAAATTTTAACATCATGTTTTTATAACCTGCGTGTCACAATAAAATGATTTGAATTTGACAGTGACTGTGGTGATAGCCAACAGGCTAGACTTTCCCTTAATGTGGCACTAGACAGACTTACATATATCCGCTGCAACCTTTTTATGTAAGTAATTTTGACATGTTTTTTTTGTAATTGATTGTTGATGAATTGTTATTTGATTTGTACTAACATAGTTTTGTCATTGTCATGTACATCTTGTTTGAAAGTGCAAAACTATATAATAGCCTCCCTAAAGAAATGACAGCTCTTGACTCTTTAAATAATATTAAATTAAAACAATACATAGCAGATCAACCTCTTATCTAATTGGAAATAGTTTAGACATAAGTTTGCACAACTCTGTAACACTAGCTGTAAGGTAACTACTGTAATATAAATTCGGATTTCTCTAGTTTTAAGTGAAATACATATAAATTTATTTTTAGAGAAAATAAAATTCTTTTAACATAGAATATGTAACTTTGAATCCTGATTTAAAATAAATAATAATAATGATTATTTTAACTTTCTAAGTACCGCCTCCGTGCTCCGATCAGTCATTGCTTCATGTCATACAAAAGGCTACAGTTGTACCTCACACACCAGAGGTCCCGGGTTCAATTCCCACCAATCAGTAATTGGTTTGGTTGGTGTTACGAGATTATATATGTTCGACTACTGTTGTGTTCCGGGATGAAAAAAGTAAAAAATTGACAGTGGTTTGTACATACTTACAGATATACATCTGGTTTTTGTAAGGGCTTACCTGAAACAATATTCTGATATTAATACTTGATCATTCAAAATAGACAAACAACACATTTATTTGAGGACGCAAAGCAACAAACAAAATACTGGAAACAAATTATCATATATTATTACGGGATGTTACAACTATTTCATGTTATATCAGTCAGATACTAATCAAGTCCTTAATTTTTAAGATCTCGAAGATTTAAGACTCGTCCAATGTTTAACTGGTCAAATCAAATGCTCTTTACATCTGGATTTAGTCAAGTCACATACTCGTCCAATGATTAATTGTCAAATCAGACACGTCCAATCTTACAGTTCAGCACTGTGCCTGTTGAGTTGAAGTCCTTAAGACGATAAGATGTTTTCCAAGAAAAATTAAAATCACTTTTGGAAAATTGTTTGAATTGTGTGCATGATTTTTACTTTTTAACTTCTAAATTATATTATTGTATTAATTGCTTTATGCATGCGTTAAGATGTTTTGACATATTCACTATTGACTTACTATTTGTTATATCATACACAATGTAAAATTGTTCATAAATAAATTATGATGATGATAATTAGTCAAATCACGTACTCGTCCAATGACATTAGTCTAATAAAATACTCGTCCAATGCTTAATCAATCTTGAGCTTTGGATATCCCTACCATTAATGAATACTTCAAGTATTAGTTATAAAGAATGATAGTTGTAATGGGACGGCTCCATAACAATAAAATCTTTACCAAATATTTTCAAACGTCGGCCGCGCTTGTAGTTAAATTTTTTCAAAGCAAAGCCATTAGATAATATTGCAGCACACGTGCACTTCCTAAAGCCGGGAATTCTTAAAACCAGTGATACAGATGTGATCGAAACTAAACAAAAAAGAACAAGTCGTAATAAACTTTGAAAGGAAATATCGCCTACATTTGTTGCTTAGAAATTTCTAGTTAAAATAATAGACAATAGGCATCTGTTAGCACATTAAGATAGCTGTTAAAGAAATGTGCACTATTGTCGGCCGAAAACTATTGTTAATCTTCCTGGAATGACATGCAAAGTAAAGTAAGAACGAGACAGTTAGTGAAGAAAGAGACAGACGAGGGGCGGGGCATGATTGAAGTTATGCAATTAAATAGACTTGCCTAAAAAACCGCGAATCAAGAGTAGATTAAAATGAAGTACCGAAATGTGTATAAAGAAACGGTCTTTCAAACGTTTTAAGTTTCCATAAGGGCCCGTGGTAATTTAAAACAATTATGCTATTTTTATTAAACACAACCGAACAGATTTAGGCTGGTTTAAATTTCATTCCAATAAATATCTCTTTCAGATACCTTTTACGATATCAAGATGATATCTAGGTTTCATAAATTATCAACTCTGATACCGCGCTTCATTGATTCAAGGGTGGAGCTGCGAGAACTTAGCGTCGTCAATCATCGTCCAATCAGATGAGGCGCAACCGACTCATCCTGAGCTGCGTACAACCATTGGTGACCACCGGGGGATGCGCGGGCGTCACCGATCCAGGGAGCGCGCGGGGGTGGAAGGAGCGTCGCGACAGTCCCCGAGTCAGTCTGGAAGAACCCGCAGAATTTATCACACGTCCACTCTTTTAGTCCTAATTTTGTCATAGATTCCAAAGTGTGCAGTGTCTATTGTATTGTAATATTATAGTAGAGTCGATTCATATCAGTGGTTCCTGTTCGCTGTAAAATGCCCAGCTAAGTCAAAACTCAGTATCGCAGTCGGAAAATGATATTCTATGGAATAATTCAGAATTATTAATTTGTATCAACTCTCTAGTCATCGGATAAATACATAACGTTATCCGCAGTTAAAGGTCATATGATTTACATAAAGAGAATTATTTTCCGAACTGTGTTTTTGTATTGTAATAATTTATCAGTGTAATGGCGATATTTATTGTCCTTCTGTTATTATAGCGCAAGGGTGATTTACAGACCCTGCGCAGTCATGATTTCTAAATCTAAATCTCGATCTAAAGACGACATGACGTGACCTCCGGTCACACTAAAATCGAAGCGATTCATAAAAGCATCTATAGTTTGTCTAAAGACTGAATAAATTGACCTTATGGCATTCTACCACAGTTTAGCTCTGCTAAAGTACTTGCAAATTGTGTAAAGATATGAGATTAATTGACTTTTTGTCATATTTGTACGGAGTAAGTTATTGAAGTAACAATATTTAAATATCGCCATTAAACTTAGTATTGTCATTGTTTTAACGTGTGTTGTTAGTGTTGTTTCGAATAACTTCAATCAGGCCGTGTTACAATATCTTGTAGATCAGTTTAGGAAATAAAGACGTACTAATTTGCAATTACATATAAATATTCATCATAGAGTTTATTTCGCTCTCAAATATCGCTGATTAAGCAATGTCACGAAAATTTTGTAAATCGAATCATAAAATAAAAGGTTAAACCTTTAAGTAATAATTTGTACTTAGATATAAATATTCATTTCAAAAAAGGCAAACTAAGGAGTTTCTTACCCTTTCTTCTCCTTACAGCCAATTCCGAAAGGGTGGTAAATGAAATTAAATAACTTGATTTGAATACCTAATCTCTGTGATTTTATTCAGAAAATATCCTCACTTATACTCACAATAAAGTCATAAACTACACAGCTCTTCCAGCTACAAATAATCAGATGATAGCGCTAACCAAAGCTCTTCTCTTTACCCTTTGTTCAAGTAAACGACAAATAAATCTTATCTGTGAGATATGTCGCAAGAATTATATATTAAAACCTAGACATCTCATACAAGTCATTATTCGTATTAAGTCAGATCGACACAGCAAGTCCTCCTCATTCAGTTCAGTCCAGTGTCTAGCAGTGGGATAGAGTTATTCACAACTCACATCGACAGGCTCCACGAGTGGCCACTATAATCAAAACCAAATAAATACCAAAACCCACAGGGCGTATGGCTGGAGGCTGAGCGACCCTTTACACAAACCATAACATCTTGGGTATAACGACATTAAACGATCTAAGGATCGACGTGGAGCCAACATATATGCTGAGCATAGACAAGCATACCTACTGAGCCTGAATGGGACCATATACCGCTTAGCCCGGATGCTCTGAGGTGGTTGCCTAGGGCGCAATCTAGATCCTCTGGATTTATCTCGAATAAGGTGCAGGACTATTTTACATTACAACATATCTCACAGTATTGCCATACATGACAGGTTAGAGGATCTTAGTACCAGACTGACTAAAATTATCTAGACGATCACAATTTAATTTGAAGAGTAAAAGTTAGAGGTCACGCCAGCCCTTCAGGCCACGTCGGCGGACACTCATTCAGCAGGCAGCACAAGCAGCAGTAAGGAGGCAAAGAGGGAAGGGGGGACCATCTCATAGTCCCGCATCCACCTGACATTATCTATAGCAGGCGTTACGTCACACTGGCTAATTAGAGCTCATCTCGTCTAGACTGGGGAGTAACGAGGCTAGGTGATAAGTATGCTTCAATAAACTCATGTTGATGTAACATGAACAAGATAGACGGACGAAATTAAATAGTACTAGTATTACAAGGGCGGGTATAGGTGTGACCTATTTTCTGAGGAGTCTTTCGTCGAACAGTGAGATTTAAAACAGGATCATTCTTTAAAAATATATAATATACTTCTCATCACAAAAATCGAAACACCTTGCAAGTTTGTTTTGTAAGGATTATCAGAAAAAGGTTTATATTTAGGAATATATGTCAAATGTCGTTTAATAGTGAATAATATGAGGTTTTCAAATCCTAATGTTAATGTTCTAAATTCAAATTAAATTGTCATAGGTTTTTCTGATAATCCTTACAAAACATAAACTTGCAAGGTGTTTTGATTTTTCTGATGAGAAGTATATTTTAAGGGTGCTTTCTGATACTTTGAACTAAGACATGGAACTTTTTGATGTGAAACATCTATAGCTGCACGTAAAACAAATTTCTGGCGTGGCGATGCATGCCGTGGCGACGCGTCGCCACGCTATATCCGCACGTAAAACAAATTTCTGGCGTGGCGACGCATGCCGTGGATATATACAGTGTATTTTTATTGATATGTATAATTTACGATCTTTAGTAATATATTACAATAACTAGCTAAGATTCTTAAGTTTACTAGTATATCGATGTTTCACATCTGCCAGGCGTCCCGTGACGGCTCACATTTTTTTGTTTAAGTTTTTTTATTTGTTAAATAACTCGCGGCCGTGTATCTAATATTTGTGTCGAATCAATATATATATATATATGTAAGCATTGTCTCTGTAGGAGAGTAAGCCTGAGCCCCTGCAGTGGAGACATACATTTAGGCTGTTGATGATGATAATGACTGTCCATGAAAGCCTTTTAGAAAAATATTTAAATACTAAAACTTATGAATACGGTTTTTTAAAGTTTTAAGTACCTGAAAGTGTCTTTGAAATATCATTCACTATTTATGAATAAATTTTTACTTATATCATCATCATCATCAGCCTATATACGTCCCCACTGCAGGGGCTCAGGCCTACTCTCCTACAGAGAGTGTATGTGACATAGTCCACCACGCAGGACTAGTGCGGATTGGTAGACTTCACACACACCTTTGAATTTCTTCTCAGGAGCGTACGGGTTTCCTCTCGATGTTTTCCTATATAGTTAATTTGCACTTATATACTCGTAGTTAAGTCATGTACATTTTAAATCTGTCCACACAGCCCTTCACTACCTACAAATACATTCATCGCAGCACAAACGCAGTAAATAAACATTAATGTTTTTAATAAACTATATTGAATTGAGTTCAATTAACATTACAAAGCGAATTGTTAATATTACACGTTTATTAAACATTATTAATACAGGGAGGTATTCATAAGAGTGTTTGCCAACAGTTGCGTCTCCCACCTGGAGAGGGGCGAAGGGGGAATTATTTAATAACTCCCTCTTGAGAGGGATTCAAGCGTGGCGGAGGGAATTAAGGCGTAACGCTGGATGTGGCTTGAACGTAGTTCGTAAACAAAAATTCTAGGAACTACGCTTGTCTAGCATTATACGTAATTATGTAAACCGCCACGTGGAAAGCTCGCTCGACGTGATGGCCTTTGAGATACGAGTACTCATATTCAACTGCAATTTAGTTGTGTATACGTTACATCAGTTTTTTTATTCACAATGTGTTTGCACGTGTCCTTCATCTCATCTGATAGAAAGTGACGATAAGACCGTCGGATTGTAACCATGCGGACCCAGAAGCCTCAATCTTATGAGGTTCCGGCTCTGCTACCTTTCATACCGCATCACAATAGTGATATTAACCCAGTGTTGCTTGAGGGTAGACATTAGACATGTGTAAGTGATGCGAGTAATGCATTACACTTGATATTACCCGACCGCGTACTGTTACAGAACACATCACTTGACCATCTCAAACAGTACACATTACTCATGGCATGCTAGGCGTACGTTCTGCACCGCTCACTCGCACCCAGCGCGGCGCGAGCGAAAGGGCGCGCTGCGCGAGCTCGGATCCTCCAACAAAACCATAAAGACGGATAGAACGCGCATATGTTACTGAAATGCAACCGTATTACTAAGATAAGGCTTACATTCTACTTTTTTAAATTCCGAGCAAGTGATGTTACAAACATTACTATTTGCGTTGTCGCATTTCAAGTGATGTTTGGATCGATGCGTGCTGTTTCGCAGTGATATCATGCGGTACGAAAAGTAATAACATATAACATTACTTTAAAAAGCACTGTTTTGCACATGTCTAGTAGATATAGGCAGCATGGTGGTTGCTAGCCAGGTGGACATAGAAAATGACATTCATCATCCAAACGGAGGACCGATAAGTGTTAGTAAGAACGCGAGGCCTACGGATTGGGCCAAGCGTGAAGTGATTATGCCACGGAGGCGGTTAAATAAGTGCCACATCCAGCACTTCTAGAGCCGTCACGAACGGAATGTCACGAGTAGCATAAGGTGCAATTTCGTCTGAATAATTCCAACAATTTACATCCGCGCCATTGTGAATTTAACTCGTAATATGTCGCGGGTTGACTCGAGAAAAATGTGTTCGTCCAACACAGCCGTCTACGGCGCTTCCGAAGTTAATTATTCTTGGGAGGAACAAGCGACGTATGTTCTCCTTTGATGGGGAATTCAAAGGTTGATTTGTTTTCAGGTTCTTTTGCTTCTTAGATTAAAATCTAAGTGACCGTCATATGTGTCAGGTCAAAGTCAAAACAATAAATCCACTATAAATGTACTATATGGGAAAAGGTCCTCTTGTATGTAGTAGTGTACGAGTACGTAAGCATCTTTGTGTTAACCTTTGTGTTTGTGAACAGTATGGGAAATGATAAAATTCAAATATCGAAGTGTATTCGAATATGTCGCTACAGAAAAGAATGGAACTTAAGTACATTAGAGAGATATGTATGTGTGCAAAGACCAAGCCTCACAGACGACACTCTATCATCCTTATCACAAACGAGAGCAATAATCAAAATTCCATATGTGATAATTTGGGGTTTGATAATGGCTACTCATCTTTGAATTTAACGTTACATACCATTACGTGGACATCTGAAATTATCCCACGGGAAATACTTGTTCGATCGGGATAAAAAGTTGACTACATATATGTTTGACCCATCAATTTTCGTCATACAAAATATCAAGTCGTTCTGACTCCCCGTTACGACGTGAAGGACAAATGAACGAACAGAGACACAAACTTTAGGTGACAGCGGGTGGTGGAGCGCGGGCGTGAGTGGCTGCATCGAGCGCGTCCCGCGTTACCGCGCGTAGTTTTCATTTCACGATAACTCTTAAAATATTCATTGAAATTTAAGACGCTCATCTCGTAACATTTCCTATTAGTTTTTCTTTTTGCCGATGGATTTTAGCTGTGTGAGGACTATATTCAACAGTGAATGTTTGCCGGTGAATTATTATAAATGGGACGATTTGTCGTGATCTTAGTCTAAAGCCAGGAACACACAGTCATTTAACGACAAAACATATCATATCCAGATCTACGTAGAAACTAACTAGCTCTGTAGATTTTTAGACTGAAAGTTAAAAATTCTTCTCACCTCTAGGCGTCATTACAATCCACCTAGAGAAGCAAAGTTCAGCGGTAAATTACAGTAACTCCTAACGAAACCGGAAACAAGGTTCTGCAGACGTGTTGTGCGAGATATAGGAACGCGAGGAAGAGATGTAACTTCATAAATCATTGATTTTGATAAAATAAAAATTATGTATTCTGTAAAATCCATTCGTTTAGATAGGGTCGGTTCACCCAAACGGTTACGTGTACCGGGCTTGCCTAAAATTTGGCAAATATTTGGGAAATTGCCTAAAATTTGGCAAGTACTATGGCCCATAGACTCTCTGTAGTGAGTAGGCCTGAGCCCCTACAGTTGAGACATATATAGGCTGTTGATGTTAGAACATTTTAATGGAACTACGTGGATCTATTTAAACCCGAGTTATATCCCTTCACTAAACCGCCTCTGCCGAGACAAGTTAACCGGATTAAGTTTGTAACTCTTTCGTTACAATTTATCCGCGCGTAAAGTTAGATTTAGGGTTTAGATTCTTCGTTTCAATGTTGACCGTTTACGAATTAACTTTAATTTCACGGTTCTGAACTTGTTTAACTTCTACTGATAGGGTTTAAAGGGATTATGTAGTAAACGAAATCAAGTATTCCAACTAAAACTGGGCGGATTTTATTTACTTTAAATTAGGAGTAGGAACGAAGGTTATGAATCTTCTACTGATAATACGCATAACAATGAGTCACTCCGATAGGTCAGAATTTAACAGTTAGAGGCAGAAAATATGAAACATATACATTTTACTAGTTTTTATTTCTTCATCGAAATCGATGCAGTATTACCCAAGTTTCGAAGTTCGTTAAGTTTAGTCCCGATCGCGAAGCCACTCCGCAAGAGTCACGGTGTTACCCGGAGTTACGGTGGCGAGTGGTCACGAAAGTTCTCTACTTTTTATTTATTTAGTAACAATGTTAATTTTAAGAACAAGTATGTGCACCAAATCTTTTAAAGCGGGCCAAAATTATAACAAACAATTACCGCGTTCAAGAAGTACTAAAAAGCGACTTCAACTCCCCTAAAAGTCTACCTGAAAGCATTAATCCCCTAAAAGGTTCACCCTTAGAGGTAGAATTATCTGGATACATATTTGTTTTTTGTTGATTTTCTCAAAAAGCGCTGAATCAATTTCGATGAAAAGTATATGGTACCACTTCTGAAAAATGTTCTACCAAACAAAACAAGAATCACTAAAATAGATTCTTAATTGTCACTGTTATCGCGTAACATACATACAAAAAACATTCAGTCGAATTGAGGACATCCCCTTTTTTTGAAGTCGGTTGAAAATGGGTTTGTGTGGATAAAGCAGCCCTAATAAATCATGTATTGTGAAACATCGTGTGGTAAAATATAAATACAAACAAGGACTTAGCTCAAACAACATACGATACGTCGCGATGGTAAACTTTCCCAGTATCGTACATCGCACTAGAGAACTTTCGCAACAACGTACGTCACAACAATAAACTTTCGCAGTAACGTACGTCGATGTAATAAACTACGCAACTATGATGTACACCCCGATGTGAGCCATGGCCATGGATGTATTATAATAAATAAAGGTTTTTTAAGCGAACGTATTTTAAAAGAAATTTTATATGGAAACAATCTGTTAGAATTCACAAACTGCAGTAACATGATATTAGCAGCGTTGATTTTCAAAGGAGATTTTCAGAGCACGTTGCTCTCACCTAGCCTCGTTTACACGTGTACTAAATAAGAAGACAAATCCACGTTAATAATTAAACACGTATTGTACTCGTTCACGTCGTATTGTACACGTTCCGACAAGTACGCAGCAGGTACGGCCGGATAGACGGGTAATTAATTGTCTAGTTGAGAGATAGATAGACTACGTGCTTCGCTAATTATGCCGCGTAAATTGACCTAGATTGTAGGTTATGGCTCTCATAGATAAGTTGAAGCTCTAGGACACTTTAGACACTACATGTAAACGATTCCCTCAAGAATACGCTAACCATAGTTTTCGACTTGTGAAGAAAAATGTTAACAATGTACTATTCCATTAATTTTAAAGTTACAAAGAGACTGTGTCTCTAATCTTAAAATGGTTTGATGTTTCTTATCAAGGTTTTAGCTCAAGTGTTTGTAAAAACACCCTTTGTATTCCGATACATAATTTCTTAATGGTGCTGAAAGGTTTCCAGTTTCTGGACCAAGAGGTTGGGCTGCACATGGGTATGTAGATCGGTCAGTCAGTTCATCATCATCAGCTGGGAAACGTCCACTGCTGGACATAGCCTCCTTCATGGTACGCCACATCGACCGGTCCCGAGCCACTTGAATCCAGCGACTCCCCGCGACCTTAACCAGGTCATCGGTCCATCTAGTAGGGGGACGGTCTGGTAGACGCTTCTCGGTACGTGGTCGCCACGAACCTTTGCTCTCACTGACTCGTCGAGCTATGCGGATTAGTCAGTCAGTTATATAGATACAAACACATTACCAAGATAAATTAAGCGATGTCTTTAGCTACCTTTTTTGTGAGAAATCAGAAACGAGACTATGAGAAACATAAGCTGTATTGCAGAATAATATGGACGCGAGTCCGACTCGCACTTAACCGGTATGTGTAATATAAACACCACTATATTTTGGTACAATTTAATTATATCAAAGCCTAAACAGACACAAAACACCAGCGCACGCTCCTTGAACGAAGGGATGACGCAATCTGCGGGGAAGTGCGGGGGTAGAGCGGGGGTGTCGACGTCGGCCGCGCGCCTCCACCACAAAGACTCGCAAACCTCCTTCCTAAGAACTACTGGCCGCATACAGCCAGTATACATCTAGCCGTGGTTTATCTTGACTTGCAGTAGATATAGTTTTTGAGCTTTATTTTTTTATTTACTTTTTATGACGGTGGATTGTTTCCTTGGTAAAACTTCTGAAGTCTATCCGCACGAAATCGCAAGCAAAATCTATTTATTCTCGGTTACGACAGTACTACACAGAAATGAGTTTATATACAGGTTGTACAAGATTTGTTACAGCTATAACACAGGGTGTGTTAGATTTTTACTACCTCCTATGTCATGTAGAAAATCAATGGAACATACATTTTCCCACCTACAGTGTGACAGAGAGAAATCAGAACGAAATAAGAAATAATAGGTATTTCCTCGGAGCACAACCACAAGATTAACCTTTGGAACAATAACTTCACTGGAGCTAGATTCGTCCCTGGTTTATAATACATGGCAGTCTCTATATAGGTATTTTTAGAGTTCCGTGCCTCAAAAGAAAAAAATGAACCCTTATAGGACCACTTTTTGTCCATCACTCTGTCTTTACGACCCTTTTACTCAGGAACGCGTGAAGGTATTTATGGAATTAAAGCAACACTGTTTCTAATAAAACCAATTTCATTTTCACAAAAGCTACCTCACTTGTCGTTCCGTATAACATAAAGCAAATAAAGAATAACTCAGCAACAAAGCCCCATATTTCCATCAGCAGCGTGTGCATTATCGACGCGTATAAAGCACGGAACCATGCCTTACCTTTTTATTATTACGCCGGATCCCTAAAAGGTAAATGGATATACGGGGTGCGTAATTTTTCTCTCGTCCTTTTGGGAATGCTCTTTTTATTTCTCCTTACGTACTTCGTATGCCGAACTGTACGTAGTATATTTTATCGGGGGAATCGAAAGCGTAGATTTTTTCTTGTTGTTTCAAATGGCTCGTACACACAGGGAACTTTTGTGTAGGCACATGGTTACGAAACACTGTTGCAAAACAAAAGTCTACAATTGCACATTTGTGTCCCAAAAAAACGCCACGTGCGAGTTGGACTGGCGCACCGAGGGTTCTGTACAGAATATGGATATTTATCACCTTAGGAATGCGCCTCGATATTGTTTTGCCACTAGTCAATAGGCCTCACGGCTTTAAAAAATCACGTTTATGGTATGAGAGCCCCCTTAAATATTTATTTGATTCTGTTTTTTAGTATTTGTTGTTATAGCGGCAACAGAATTACATATTCTGTAAAAATATCAACTGTCTAACTATCACGGTTCATGAGATACAGTCTGGCAACAGACGGACAGACAGACAGACAGAAAGATTGACAGTGGAGTCTAAGTAATAGGGTACCTGTATTTACCTTTTGGGTACGAAACCATAAAAACTGTAAAAATGTACTTCTCAAGTACCTCAATTAATTCAGACTTATGGTCGGTTTAAAAATGACGCACGAATAATAAAAACTTGAAAGAGAATATGTTTGTTGTTTATTGCCGCTTCAGCGGATCAACTAATCGCAAAGAAATTAGGCACTGCCTTAGCTACCTACGGATTTTTAGTTCAAGCGCGTATCCATGAGTCCTCGAAGGCGGCAAAAATGTAATATTTACGATACCTATCAAAATGTATACACGTAACCAATTTCTTATTTTCCTTGTGATTACCAAAACTTTCCCCAACCACCGGTTTTCCTTACCCAATACCTCTTACCCTTCACGGAAATTACTAGCCTAACAGATAAAAAGAAAATATTTTAAAATATGGCGGCCGACCCGCTCGCTACCTTCCCCTGTAATGAAATCCGCTACAGATTAATGCCGGCCCCGAGGGTACCGGATAATTGATTTTTCCCGTAACCTAAATAAATATGTGGAGATGATATGAGCGTTTTATGTTTTCATTCGGTTCCTGCAATATGATGTTTTGTGACGCTGTAATTTATAGCGAAATTTGAATGATTTTTGGTTGACGTGTATATTATGTTCTCACTCTGGGGTCTGTCCGTCCGTCCGTCACACCTGATTATCTTATGAACTACTAATGCAGTCGTATTTAAATTTTGAATAGTTAGAAGAAATAGTAATAGTTTGATGCAAATGAAATAATTGATTAAATGTTTTAAATTTTCTAATTAAAAACTGGAAGGTTACAGTGGATTAAAATACTGAGTCAAGTGGGGTATAGTATGAAATATATTTTTTATTATTATCTTTGTAGCACAGTTTTTGACTTACAATGAAAATGTGTGTAAAAAGCGAGCCTTCCGCTTTCCTAAATATTTAAGGGGGCTCCCATACAAAAACGTGTTTTTTAGACGTGCGGTGTAACATATTAGTGGCGCCATCTAGTGTCGTACTCGTCTAGTACTGCTACTGCAAAACTAAATTGATAACGAAAATCGAGGCGCATTCGTTAGAGGATTGTTCGGTGCATATTATTATTTATGGTTTTCCGTATTTTATAAATATCCATATTCTGTACGGAACCTTTCGTGCGCGAGTCCGAAAGCAATTAAAGAGATGGGTAAGAAAATCTTCACATTATCACTATTTACGTAGCAAATCCAATTTAATACCTTGAGTACCACGAACTAACCACGGAAACTAGAGGTTTTCTTACGAGTAAAACTTTAAAAAGAATTTCCCAAAAATTAAAGACGTATACTCGTTAATTTTTGGGAAATTATTTTTAAAGTTCATCAATCCACTTCATAAAAAGAACTAAGAAATCAATTTCAATTGCTCTAAAAGTCTACAACTTTCATCCCCTAAAATGTTCACCCTTAGAGAAAAAATTATCAGACTAAATATTTAGTTTTCGTTGATTTTCTCAAAAAGCGCTAAATCAAACAAACTTCCTTATCATCACTTATCAGGTGTCATACCTGGCCAAACTCAAGCCGATTATGTATAAACAACATGTTTTACTTTGAACCATTTGGAATTTAAACATAGACGATAAAATCACAGACAAAGTTATTCTAAACCCGTTTCAAATACGATAGGATCCAACCGAACTGAGTAGTCAAACCATTATCAACCCAGCTCGCTGACTCCGACCTTGTCTAGTCAGCTCACGATCTAATAGCAAATTAAACCTGATTATTATGTAGATGCACAAATTGCATTCTGCATGTATTGTGGCCGTTTTAATTGTGTTCCGTGGGGCGTGATATTGAATCTACGTGGTGTTCCAGACAAAATGGTATTATTACATTCAAACATTGTACCGGATAAGATATAGTTAGAGAACTCAATTTGTATTATGTTAATTTGTGCTCTATGAGCTATGAAAGTTCCACCGTCCTTTTTTAGAACCGGTCAACCAGAAGAACTGCTAGATTCCACCCTTACTAATGTTATAGTTGATACTCCACCATTTTGCACACATTTTAAGTTTATGACATATTTTAAAGTTTTCACACAGAAATATAACTGTATTTCAAGTGTGTGTGTGTGTGTGGGTGTGTTGGGTGAAAGTGTGTGGGTGTGAAGGTGTAAGTGTGAGAGGGAGAGGGAAGGAGGAAATAGGCTATTGCTAGGCAACTGTGAACCACCCGAGAATTGTAGTGAAGCGAATGTCTATCTGATATTTTAAACAAAAACGATGTTTGAAAATTGCCGCTGGGACGGGTCATTGGATCGTTTGATATGGATTATATACGTTTTGAAAGGAAATCATTAACACTAAAAAACTGGCTTTTGATAATGATTGAAAAATTTGGAAAGCGACATTTTGCCATTTGACTTCCTGATGAAAATATCTTTTTACGATCAGACAAACACAAGTTTAAAGATATATTAAAATAACGACACTAAAATACAGATATAAAAAGGCAGATTAACAAGGAAAGCGTGGTCCCGCGCATTTGCGTAAGAAAAAATACTACTTCAACTTTTACTTCGTAAAGAACGATGCTTGTTTCTAATCGCAAACGGCACGAAACTTTTAAACTGAATACAACTTTCTCTCATTCAAAAAGCCAACGCTATCAGCTCCGATTATGACAACCCGACAAAATTAAAATGGACCTCCGTGTTACAAAGTGGGCACCCACTACCGATACGAAAATTATTGTTAATGGATTCCGACCGCCCAATATTGGTTGGTAATTGCATCGGGTTACCCGGAGCTGCATGTGCATCAAATTTTAATGTCATTACAATGTGGAACTGAATAAGTACATAGATGCGTATAGTGATTGGCGAGACCGAGTGATACGCTTTTGGCTTACATTTAGTTACTTGTAATTAAGAAGAAGAAGGAGAAATTGACGAGACTAATAACTGAGTGGCAACTACGAGATAGCAAAAGAAAAAGAGGCAGACAGACTAGAAGATGGGAGGACGACATCAGCAAAGTGGCGGGTCCAATATGGACCCGCATAGCGAAAGATATAATAGAGTGGAAATCTTTAGAGAAGGCCTATGTCGAAAGATAAGCTGAAATGCAGGAACGACCGTTTACCGATACTTAATTTATATAAAAAGATGAGTAACTATTATAAAGTAAGCATATTTGTATGAAAATTGTAAAACAATATAAAATTAGTTCAACAATAAAGGCTATTTTATTTATTTTAATTAAATCCTTATCATCACTCATAAACGTCTAAATTGATGTAAATGGAATGCCTTGAGAATGCCACGTTCTGTGAATGAATGGCGTTTCAGGCTTTATCTTGTACACTACTTTTTAAATCTTCTAATATTTTTTTTGCGTATAATGAACCATTAATTAGAAGCGTTATTGGTGAACCGTTACATTGGAAAAGTGTTGTTTCATGATATTCGTTATTCGATTTTTCGGCGAAATATGTTGTTGTGAAGTGACATTCGACAAAGAGTGCAATGGATGCATTCCATCAGTGAATCGTATTTCGGAATACCGTCCAGAGCTATTCATTCATTCGTTCAACTGCATTGTTGCGTCATAAAATACTTCTAAAGCCAATGGAACAACCGTGTTTATGTTTTATTAAATAAACAAGAAAAAATTACCTTAATGCTCATTAAAATTACGTTTATAACTGGGCTAACCATTTTAAAACTTTTTTATTTGCATATTTCACTGCACGTCATCAGGTACACGGTGCATGTAAATTCTTAATTAACGAAAGAAAAATATAAATCGTTTGCATTTAATTATTTATCGTAGGATATATAAGCTTAATGAACATATTTTTAAAGATAATTGAACGCTTAACAATGTGCAACCGTTTGGTATGGGTTTTTTGAAAAGGTGACATCTGACAGTAAAATAGCACCACCAACAGTTCATACTAATTACTTACTCGTTGAATACTTAAATGAAAATGTTAAACAATGAAAATTTAATACTGCAATGAGGGACGGGTAAAGAAAACAAAGACACAAAAGATAAATAGTTTTTAAACTAGCTCTGCACTACACGAGATTTGTGTCTTGAAAGCAAACTGGGTTCTCAATTTTAAACAAACATGTATGGTGAAATCACCACTGGATAAATATAGAATCTGTATTTTATTCTACTACAAATATTATATGTATTTGGTTAAAACATTAATGCCGATATCCGATGGGGAGTAAAGGTTCTCGAGTGGCGACCACGTACCCGGAAACGTCTACCAGGCCGTCCCCCTACTAGATGGACCGACGACCTGGTTAGAGTCGCAGGGAGTCGCTGGATGCAGGTGGCTCGGGACCGGTCGATGTGGCGTACCATGAGGGAGGCCTATGTCCAGCAGTGGACGTTTCCCGGCTAATGATGATGATTATGAGTATTATCCGTGTTATTTCTGACCTATTTCAAAGATACAAAGAACTAAGTAATAAATATAGGGTGTAAGCGGATTCACCTCCTTGAAAATAATCCTGGCTTCGCCCATGAATACCAAACAATTAAAATATTTACAAATTACTACTTCAATTACTAATCGTTTTAAATAATTTATCTATTAAATATTAATTTAGTTCATTTTCAAAGCAACCTTCCGTTCTCCAGATTAGCATTTCCTTAACAACAAAACATAACTTATCTCGCTGTTCCCCCCAACGCAATCAAACAGATTATCCCAATCAAACACAATCATCAAACGACTTAATACTATGCCATTCATTATCAAACACGCTACGGAAAACGAAATCATAAGGCAGACAAGGGAAAGACAAACAGACGGCCAAGCGTCTGAACATAACGAAATAAACGTATTAAAACTTTTCGAAAGCCTTAAAAGTAATTGCGGGATCGTTGTACGGAACAGCGCTGCTTTAATTACGCATATCTGGTAAGGCTTCCTGTTCATGGTGCGATGGATGACGTTTGGTCTGACGAGTTCAAGTCGAAGTTTTGAATACAGAGTTTAGACGGTTTGAATATAGGTGGAACCCTCTGAGTCTGTTAACTTGTGGGAACAATTAATATTTATAGCGATGTTTGTTCTTAAAATAAATAGACGGTTTTATTTGTGTGTTGCTACCGGATGCAATGTGTTTTTTTTATTGTAAGCAAGTACCAAGAAGTTTGTGTCACTGTCAGCAGTCACTGATAATTTGTACGTAAAAAGTGAGTACTAGATCTATTCGAAGTAAATGTTTTTAAAAATACAAAACTGTTCATTATTATTTTAAATTCTATTTTGTGTCGTGAATGCATACTAATATTATAAATGCAAAAGTAATTTTGTTTGACCTTCTGTCGTAACTGAGGGTAACAATGACTTGATTTGTTGCGTATAGATATTTAAAAGGTTGGAAATTAACATGGGCTGCTTTTATCCCGATCGAGCATGAAGTTCCAGTGGGACACATTCAGAAGACGTGGATGAAGTCGCGGTATAAAACAACAGATATTGTTTTTTGATGAAAAATTCCATAACATATCAATATGACTTTTCAAGACGCCAGACTATAAGACAAATGAACTGGTATATCTGGTATAGACCATCATACAGTTAAATATATTATTTTTATCCATTTTTTTCGATTCGAGTTCACCACGCCTAGGCAAAAGTAGTGTAGGACGTCCCCCAGCTAGGTGGAAAGATGACTTACGTAGGGTAGCCGGACGTGAATGGATGCGGAGAGCAGAGGACCGAATCGAGTGGCGCACTCTGGGAGAGGCCTATGTCCAGCAGTGGACTGACGCAGGCTGTACATGATGATTCATTTTTCCTCGTGCGTAGAAGGCACATTTGAGTTGTCAGTAAGATTTGTTTAATACACAAGTATATTATATGTTCCATCTTCCAAACAAAATCTATCCCCTTCAGATGAATCTATCTATTCTAAATTCAAACTACGCTCCATTCTACCCAACCCTGAAGTTGCCTAACCCGACCCAGTCGGACTTGTGAACAGCCCGCTTTAACCCTTATAAAGTTACATCAAGTTGCGACCTTCGCGCGAGTTATTCGCCTTACACGAATTCAACTTCATGTTACTCGAAGGCTCCGGGATGATGGATCAACCAAGTACACAAATATATGCGGATCAACAAAGTGTACCAAGTTTGTACATCTGTGCGGATCAAGAAAGTACACAAGCGTGTGATGAGTAGTGCCATCTTGAGTGTGTTTACTTCAGCTTCTTAGTAAGTTTGATTAGTAGTAGGACCAATGCTCATTACATGAAAATGAAGATGTTTTTTGAGGGGGGAATACTAAACATTTATGTACATTGTGTTAAAATGTATTGTACACTCGAGTACAAAAATGGGTACATATTTTTGTTCGTATACAGTGTGTTGAGGGAAATGTCAATAACTAAATACGAATATGACACAGTGAAGAATATGGTACAGATTTCTGTACTCTAGTGTACACAAATTAGTATCATAGTTTTATTTATTTTGATAAATTTAGTTACATAACAATTTATGTTGTGTTATAATATTCGCTGGCGCCTTTTAGTGTTTATAAAATACTTGCCGGTGATTATGACCTTGTTCTACAATGACTGCACATATATGAATTATGAAATAAATGGATTAAAAAATAAGTTATCAATTATAAAAGATGCATGAGTGTTGATGAGTGTAAGTATGGCGACAGGATGAATGTGTTATGAATAAAATGATGATGATATTATGACTTCTCACCAGGAATCAGGAATCGAATCGCTGCCCTCCTGGTTGTAAGCCACTGAGCTACGGAGGCGACTAAATGTGTGTTTTTGTGCAAAAGAGATGTGACGATAATGTTTTCTCACAACACACTGATTACATAAACCAAACAGACTTATGTCTCGAGATATTTTCGCAGAAGACATTCCAATCTGAGAGCCTATTCTCCCGGCTATACTTTATCATTTAGTTACAATGGGACGTATATTTATCTGGTTGATTTATTACAAACAACAAACAGATCGCTAGGGGACCGTATGACCTTATAATAAGGCGTAGGGCAAGATTGCAAGATTAATAGAAATATACAGACAGAGCGTGCTCTCGAATGTGTAATCGATGCACCAATTATTTGACACATTAAAGACTTCAAATAGCAATAATTAATCTAGAACTGTCTTTCTAAAGATAAAAGACTTTAATCAGTGCATGTTGCCAGTGATGACATACGGAACCGAAACGTGGTCCTTTACTGTGGGCCGAATAAACAAGCTCAAAGTCACTCAGCGAGCAATGGAACGAGCTCTGCTCGGAATTTCTCTAAGTGATAAGGTCCGAAATGACGAAATCCGTAGACGAACGAAGGTCACCGTACCGGGAAAAGTCTACCAGGCCGTCCCCCTACTAGATGGACCGACGACCTGGTTAGAGTCGCAGGGAGTCGCTACGACCTGGTTAGAGTCGCAGGGAGTCGCTGGATACAGATGGCGATCTGGCGTATCATGAAGGAGGCCTATGTCCAGCAGTGGACGTTTCCCGGCTGATGATGATGAATCTAGAACTGATACTTTGTTGTAAAAAATGTTTTGCCATGTCGCAAAGCGCTCTATGTGATACACCCGCATATAGTTCTGATACACCCACTGACGTACATGTAGATATTAGAAAAAGATTTAGATAATAACTTTATTCTCATCTTATCGTATAGGTTGTGAGTCAATGACTGACCTCACAGACCCTAGTGGTTGAGCCGCCAGAGGCCTCTGATATGGCTTATGTAGTTACTACTTGTCATAGATGGTAATCGGAACAAAAGGCTTAACATGCCTTCCGAAGCACAGAATCACCTTAATTTTCAGTTAGTCAGGAGATTCCGCCTGCAATGTTCACACACAAACACACGCACACATACACACACACACACAAACACACACATGAGCATAGCAAACTTAAAATAGGAACTAAGATTTTAAAAAAACCATAACATTCAAAACAGGTTAATTTTTACTAACATAATAATAAGTCTTTTCCTTAAATAATACTGTGTAAATCCGTCTTGAAGACGCGGTGCACTTCCAACACAAGTGTCGAAAGACTACTTTATGGAAGGCCCCTGCAAAACTATGTAAAAGTTATTTAAGAAATAAACACTTTTTACTTTTTACTTTTAATGTTCTGACCAAATTGAAGAAAGTCTCGCAATGGCATTTTTGACAATGTCCCGCGTTGTGTGGTTGAGTATAACGCTCAGACAATTGTGCCACTGAGACCGAAGATAATTTTATTGAGGTTGGCTGTCAGTCTTCAAATTCTGATGCATTTATCTTATAAACATATATTTTTGTTGAGGTAATACTTGGCGGTTACAATTAATAATAATAACTCAACCAACTCGTTTATTTCTCAATTTGAATTGACCTTCACATTATTTAAACTCGGAACGTTCTGTCTTCGTCTTTATTTAGTCGTAGCTAAATTCTACTGAAATTGTGTACAGTTGTTTTGCCTGAGGCATACACAGGCCCAGTTTTATTTCCTAACAAGCCCGCGGCTATACATGCCAAATTTACTAACAAGCACGGAGATCGCATAAACATGTTGGTACAAGTTACCGTAACTTGGTGGTGGACGAGAAAAACACTGGGCAATTCCCGACCTAAAAAAGAATATAATGATATTTTATCGAAATAATTTAATAACGACTAAACATTATAAATTCGAAAGTAACTCTGTCTGTTACACTTTCATGCCTAAACCACTGAACCGAATTTGATGAGATGTTGAATGAGTGTATTTGTTTGTTTGGCTTGATTTTTGTATAACATACATTTCAGAACGTTCAGAGGCCGTATTCCATTGAACACGGATGAAAGAACTAGCTCAGACACTTTCGATTGTTATACACAAGGCACACACAACAAAAGTGCACCAAACGTCAGACACTCGGACTTCAATATGCAGCGTATGTGTAATTTTTAACCGACTTCAAAAATGGAGGAACTTCAGAACTTTCGACTGGACGAACCGATTTTGATCATTCTTTGTTTTAATTTGAAAGCTGGTGCTTATTTGACCATTGCCCTTATGTGCCCATTTCAATTTAGTCCAGTTCTGACACAGATTCATGAAAAAACCATACAAGTCCTAAATTTGAATTAAGTATCAATTTATTTTAGGGGATGAATGCTGTAGGGCAGTTAAAGTCCTTTTTGAACGCGCTAATTATGTTAAGCTCAATCCGTGAACGATAATTGAAGGGACGGAAAAAAACAAGGGCTACTTTTTATCCCAGCTGGCAAAATAGTTCCTGTAGTATCATTTCTTAAATCTACGCGGACGAAGTTGTTGGCAAAAGCTAGTAAAGCATACAAATACCAACTCTGTATGTTCCAAAGTTTGTGCCATTTGGTCTTCGCCCATAAAAATAACTTAATTACAATCCCCAGGACACTGAAACTCTCAACTTGTAACAAGTTGCTTACTAAATCTTCTGCCTACACAATGCTGTGGACAATTCTTGCGGCCCACAACTTGAGTGCTTACTGAAGTTCAACTTAACTTTGTGCTAAGCTTTACTTCGCAACTTTAATATTTACAGGATTGGTTGAATAAATAAGGAGATAAAAGGTAGCAAGTATTCGAGTAGACATTTTGTTTCCACTGCTTTGATTCTGTATATTTTTAATGACATAAATTTTTGGGGGGTAAATGTGGTGGTTTGCTCGCAGGTAAAGATGTTACGTCATTATGAAAGTACAGCAGATTTAGCCATATTAATGGCGTACAAAATGTGTAATTACATAAGATAGGTGTATACAATTTATTTTAATAAAATATATGTTACTTTATACACAACCCTTTCTCTGAGCCACACGGTTAATTTTTTCGTAAATAGTCGTTGTTAATTCTTTTATTTCGTTAGGTATTGTGTTTAAGATTATAATACACATTGCACAGCTATTTTTTACAGATATAACGTGGTTTTAGGAGGTTGACGACAATTTTTTCCTTGATGAAACGGATGACAACTAGAAGTTTCTTGAACTTATGTTAATTGAGAAAAACCACATGCTCATTGCAACATGGAGACTTTACAATAACAGAGATCCCGAATGGTCGGAAGAATTACAGTTACCTGTGTTAGTATGGCATCCGTGTCATACCGTCCGTACAGGTTGTAAAAATATTTTGTGTGGCACAGCGTGTTTTACCAGGATATGGTATGCAAAAGCTTAATATAGATAATATAATCTAGACATTGAATTAAAATATGATTGACTTATTAAATAAATTATTAATATGTCAAAAGTAATACACTTAACATGACTGTCAAAATAGAATCCGGAGTCAACCTTATTTAATAACTACATAATTAAAATTTTAAGAATGTCAGCAACTATGACTATGTCAAATTACATCTACATCACATTATTAAAAAATTCTTGTAATTTATAAAAACATTTGTCAATTAGCCACTTTTGTAATTCAACTTTAAAATTATTTTCCTGTGCCCTATGATTTCATCAGGTATATGGTTGTAAACTTTAATCGACATTACATAACAGTTGTTCCCATAAAGTGCACTGTTACAAGTGGGCATTTCTATCCGTAACAAATCTCTGATTCGCAGCCTTGGATTTTGCTTGCGGACTCTAAAAAGATTATTGTGTTGTTTTACATATTTTCCAACTTCTAGGATGTACATGCCAGTTAATGTTAATAGAACTCAACTGTCTAAAATGTTTTCTACATGAGTTTCTAGAATCCGTAAGTCCGGGTTCCATTGCCAGTGGGGGTACCTACCTATCGGTACTTGGTTTGATTGGTTGTAACTTTTTTTTATGTCCGCATGGCTACCACCATGTTAACTTAGTATGTGCACCAAATATGAAATATAGAAGAGTCTGTGCCTTTATTAGCCTAAGATTTCTAGGTGCACATGCTTGCCGTTACCGTTCTTATCGACACTTGTCATCAGATGAAATGAAGGTCAAGGGCTAGCCCATTATCATCATCATCAGCCGGGAAAAGTCCACTGCTGGACATAGGCCTCCCTCGTGGTACGCCACATCGACCGGTCCCGAGCCACCTGCATCCAGCGACTCCCTGCGACTCTAACCAGGTCGTCGGTCCACCTACAAAAATCTTGAACTAAAACTATGAGCCAAAAATTAAAAAAAAACATATTTCACATAATTGCACACGTTCTCCATTTTGAAATTGATGTCGCGGCGCTTTATATCTTCATTATCGTCACATGTAAGCGTAAACGACACGAAATGCAAGGTTCAAGGTCATTGGCGCCTGTAACACCCTTAAGTAACAATACTGACTTCATAATTTACCTTTATCTCCTTGTGTAAGCCTCCCCACCTTTTAGGTAATACGCCCCTCAATTTAAATTCCACGTCACATACATCCTTACCAATTACAGTAGCTCGGGATTACATGGCTCCCTTTTTATTCAGGGCGCATTACTTCCCACTGAAGTGAAAAGTTTTCAGGAGAAGTTCTCTAGCGTAGTCTTATCTTAGTTTGAATATTAAGCAATCAAAGTCAATGTTATGTTATAGAAACGATCTACCATAAAAAAATTATATAAAATTCATTAACGCTAAAAATGTTTAATGAAGTGAACGAAAATTGTACAATATATTGTGGTAGTTCTAAAATCATAAAACAAAATTATGTGTGTATTTTTTTAAAGTAAGAGGCTGCTATATATTAAATCTAATTTGGCATAAACCTGCATTTGCAATTCTATCCTGCTTTCGCACACATAATCCGTTGAATGTAAGAAGAAGACTGCAACATTTATCACTGCGTCGATTTTTACCTCGTTAATTAAAGTTCAAGAGACGGTAACTTTTTGTTATTTTATAATAAACTATTATCTTATTTTAATTTGATGAAACATTCATTATCATATTGATATTTTTGATTCTAAGGGAGTAAAATTAGAATATTAAAATTTATCTCACTACCAGCTAAAGAGTTCAATAAAAAAATTAATTAATCTTTACGTACAATCTATTACACCGAAAGGAGGAAGACTGGCGCATAATATTCTACCTTTGGAGCTAGATGTCTCATAGCTTTGGCAGTTAACAAGCAATAATTTAATGTAGTACCGGACTTTATTGGAGACCTAATTGTTAACAATATTATTGCGATTAATAAAGACATTTTAAAGGACTTCGTGGCTAATTTAAACGTTATTTTGTTATATTTAACGTATTTATTTATATAAAATCGTCACTTTTGTTTATTTTAAAGGCACATCACAGAGAACAGATGTGGCAAGTCCTGGCGAAGCAACGTCGATGTCCCCGCACCGTCACGTACGTGTGACAGGCCGTGACATCCGTGACGCAAACAAGTTGCGAGCGTGACGGTACGAGTTGAAATGTTGCTAATGCTTGGATGTTCCACAAGGCAAAGGACACAGCGGGTAAATCTTGCATTACACATATATATATATACGTGTCCAAAAAAGGAGTGATAATACTTAAAGGTGGGTATATACTCGTATCCCTTGTATAGAATACACTGTGAAAGTAGCAGCGTTGTAAAGGTTAGTTTAAATTTCCATACATTTTTATTTCATAGGTGTAACGTCGTAATTTTTGACAACCCTAAATGTTTGTTTACCAACGCGAGCACTGGGGTCAATGATGAATGATCTTATCTTTGGTTTTAGGGGTTATTGACACATGTAGAACTAGGATAGGGATGAAATTCAAAAATTTTAGTCAATATTTTAAATTCGTTTTTCTCCAGATTCGTACTGTTTACAGATGTCTACTACCGCTCCAAAGGTAAAACCTTACCTAACATATACCGCACTTAAGTTTTATCACTCCTTTTTTGTACACGTTGTATATACTCGTATACATGTAGAATGTATAATTGGTGCTCTCAAATAGCTAAAAAAGATAATGTAGTTAAGTACTAATACGATTTGATTATAACTAAGCCAGTTGAATCTCAGTGACATCTGTGTAATCAACATGTTGTGAGCGTAGCGGTAGAGTTCAAATGAGTTGAAGTTTTTGAATGTATGAACAAGGCACAAGAATGTGGTCACTGAATTTAATAAGGTGTTTAGAATTAAGAATACTCGACTTTGGCGTTATGAACTTGAAATGTTTTTTCGCATAATAAGAAAAATTAAAAAAAATTAAAATGTTTGAAAATTGTTACAATCTTTTAATAGGTTAGGGTGTCTTTAAGGGATTTCATTTTTTTATGTAGTTGAAAGCTAAAAAAATAATATTCTGTTGTTATTGTTATTTAAATTAATGACGTATTTTTGAAGTAATCGAAAACCACTGGTTCTTTAAGTGATGTGTCATTTACAGGATCTGCAAGTTTTTGTGAATGTAATGATCTGCAGTGGTGTTTTTTTCTTCTTCTTCGAAACAATCAATCTAGCCACAATTCGAAATATTTATTCATCTTATATGTGGTCAGTAAGGGTATCATACAGTAAAATGTTAGTATCTCACATTCAGCCATTGTTGGCATACAAATATTTAAAGTACTTAAGTTTAAGTCATATATAATCTTATTGCATTTTGTTATATAATTTATTTAATTTTATAGTCATTTAATGTTACAAGTCATAATTAACACGTTTAAAAATAACTAGAAACCGTTTTCAACTGCCCTAAATGTCTACAACATTCATCCCCTAAAATCTTCACCCGTAGAGGTAGAATGATTTGTTTTTGTTTATTTGATTGATTGAAAATTATATGGGACCACTTGTGAAGTATGTTCTACCAAAAAACAATAATCATCAAAATCGATTCATAATTGGCGGCGTAACACACATAAAAAAATCATAGAGTTGAATTGAGAACCTCCTGCTTTTTAGAAGTCGGTGGAAAATAGACTTTAAAGTGACGAACATTTTTGTATGCTTATCGCTCGTGATTTGGACATATGGCATTAACAAAACAATTCACCGCTTCCCGCTCACCGCTTGCACCACACAAACCCTTATCTCTTTCTATTTACACCTAGTAACGTGACACTCCCAAATAACTGGCAATAAAACACAATATACACGCTGTCACGTTACGCTCTCGCTCACAAATTACACTCCAGACAGAGACAGGTGGCGTTGGAATTTAATTGTGCGTACGTGGGCGAAGGGCTTTAGATTACAAGTAGTTTTTGATTGAGCTTGACATGTAAGTGGTATATCAGTTTAATGATACCTAAATAAATGCGGGATCCAAAATAAATATCACACTGGAAGTGTTAGTGGAAGCTGTCACTTCCCGGTCCCAATACTCACTCGTAGGGCCCACACAGAAACATACACACCCTCTTACACTCAACTTATTTAGTAACTACATGTTTTTGAAGAAAACAACTTTCAGTAACTGTCATTTTAGTTGCATTAAGGCGGTTCCATGACCCTTTTTTACGGAGGGAAATCTTCGAAAGATTCCCGACTCTTTTTTTACATACTCTAGATTTTTACATACTAAACCCCTCCGGTGGCCATCCACTGCGCATGTCAGAGAGCTCTGGGTCCTCCAAAGGAACGTCTCCAGTGCTCCCCTAGCGCTATGCATTTCGCACTTACTGGGCTGAAGTGCCAGCCCTTAAAATCTCACTTCGCAACGGAAAGAGGGCCACACCGCTTCCGCTGCCCTCTTGGGATACAGGAAAGACATCCAGAGCCTCAACTCTGTCTGTCTCCGTTCCCTAGCCCTGTGCCGGGGCTATGGCGGTGAGACTACAGCACGCACGTAGCTCCCACCATGACGGGCTGTACGTCAACACCATGCCATTGTAAATTGTTTTTCATTTAATATATATGTAGTTTAACGATACACACAATTTGTAAATGTTTGACCCCGAAAATCAAAGCTTGAATATCTTCTCTCCTACGTTAATGTATATTCGTTAGTTTTCACTTTTCTCTAGCGTTAGTCAAATATTAATCCCATACTAAAACATTTCAGCTCCGAGCGCACGAGGGGAAAGTTGCCGTTGGAAATGCACTGAACTGTTGCAAACTTTATAAAACATTAGCTGTTGACCGGTGGTAAATTCTGGGTAGTCAGCGCTGTTTGCCCATTAGCCTCTCACTTTTTGTAACACCTCGAGTTTTAATAGTGTGATACATCTGGGTTTGGGGTGGTACTTTGTTTGAATTTACCTCCTCGCGGTCTACCCTGGGCAATGGCTTCAGCAACCGAGCCTCCCGGCTGTTCCTGCTCTTTTGAGCTCCAATACAAAAAATCGTCACTTTCCATAAGATGACTTGTGAATTATTTAATAACAAAATTATTGACATTTGAGGGTACCGGGTTCGAATCCAGCCGTGTACCTATGAGTTGTTTTTCAATTCAAGTACATTATCCGATTGCTTAACGGTGAAGGAAAACATCGTGAGGAAACCTGCATGTCTTGAACAGGCATGTGAAGTCCGCCGATCCGCACTGGGCCCGCGTGGTGGACTATGGCCCATACACTCTCTGTAGGAGAGTAGGCCTGAGCCCCTCCAGTGGGGACATATATAGGCTGTTGATGATGATTGATGATATTGACATTTTACTAATTGACATGCGATGTAAACTATTTTTTTAAATTAAATTCCTTATTAGATATATTCATAATATTTGCACACCTGTGGACAGGTTAAGTACATCGAACTAATTAAAATTACTATCTAAACACCGTGTAAAAAAACTATGCACTTGGCAAATACATTTTTTCTTTCTCTCTTTCTTTCTCTTTGACAAAAAGCATAGGACCTTCTGTCATACTGGTCCAACTAAACATTGAGGGACTCATTCCTATCAAAATGTGAATACCTGGCTAGACTAGCAAACAGTAATGAAAGCCATATGAATATTATAATAATCTGCATATAAGTCCACTGGTAGATTTGTCTTACTCACACTCGTCCATGGCTACGTCGGAATTTTTATTGGAGAATTGGTCACCATGCTTGTCAGACACATTGATATATTTAATGCATACTAGCTTTTGATCGAAGCTTCGTTCGTGGGTACTTCAAGAATATACTATAAGAACTACTTAATCGATATGAATAACCTTTTTTGAGTAAAAACCAGGTAACGTCGTGAAGTTTTATCTGTTAGTCTTTCTAATTCTGTAACGTTTTTGTTCAATCTTCTTTAGTCTACGCTTTAAATGAAATCGACATTCGAAATTCAAACTAATTGATCAATCGTTGTGGAATTGAAGGCATTCAAGGTACCGTTAACAGAGTACTGTCAGTTAATGTTCAATCACTGACAAATATAGTTAATTTGGTACATTTATTTTGTTTCAGTTATTTTATTCATTTATTCGTTCAATTCATTTATTCGTATCAATTATTACTTACAGTTATTCTACCCATACTAATATTGTCAAAATTATAAAACTAAACTATAAAACTAAATCTACTATTGGTAGTTTGCTAGTGCCAGCTCTAGATCGGTCATAGTCTGTCACAGTGCTGGGACCAGCAAGAGACTGTAGGTATCCAGCGGCTGATGACAGGAACCTATTGTTTGCTAGCTTTTTATTTACGACTTCTTGTGCTTGATGTGACTCTTGGCCTTCATTTCCACTGATGATAAGTGACTATAAGGCCGTTGGATGGTAAGCGTGCTTACACAGAAGCATCAAATTAATCAGGCGCTGGCTCTGTTACCTTGCGTAGTGAAAGACAACCCACATCTGTTTAGTAGCATAGTGATAGCTAGTCAGATGGACATACCTCTAGAAAAAGTCCACCATTAATCATGCCAAGTACCGATATGTATGAAAATGAAACATGAAAATGAAAATTGAAAATGAAAATGAAAAATTGAAAATGAAAAATGAAAAAATCTTTATTTCTTTAAAAACTTATCTAAAGCAGCATACAAGGTTGTAATCTCCTTGTAAGTATAACAACACCTGTGCCAGGAGATTCCGCTCTTCTTATCCGAACCTACCTAAATTATATTTAAATTAAATAAACTATAAATAAAAATAAAAATGACAACTATATAAAAATTATTCGTTAAAGTGTAAATAAAAGGTAGCAAGAAACAAAATTTAGAGGGTATGAGTGAGGAATATGTAATGTGGGGAAATCCCCACTGGAAATTGAATCCGGGACTTTCGGACGGTTAAAATAATATTTACACGACTGCATGCAGGTTAGGTACATTTACGGTAGCGGACGAAAAAAAATCGGAACTGTAACTGTTATGTAACACCAAATATACTACGTACACTCGAGTACAAAAATATGTACCCACTTTTGAACCATGTCACATTCACATTTGAATTGCTGGCGGATTAACACTCGTGACCCTTTTTAAAACTTTTATTTTCAACACTTTTATTTTACATATTTCTCGTATTTCTTACACACGTCTTTCGTTCGTCGTCAATCGTTCTCTCTTGTTTTTCCCTGCCATTCGTCTTCTCCTTCACTCTTATCAATTCAATCACATCATGTTCTCTTTCACTCAGTTTCTTCTAAAATCTGTCATGATTTCATCTTCTTTTATACATCTATCCATCCCACATAAATAGGAACAAGCAAAGGTATATGTGACATGGTACAAAAAGGATACATATTTTTGTACTCGAGTGTACCTGTTTGATTATAATCAGTCTATGATTCAGAAATACTAGATGAGAAAATAGTCCTTTTTTTACAAAATGTCTAAATGCTACTTAATGACTGGGTAATAGCGTTCGTCCGATACAAAACTCCTCAATGCAGCTTTTCAATCTTGCAGTCAATTTAAGTGTGAAGTCCACGTTCCTAATTGATATTGATTGATCAAGCGCAGTGACGTCACATCACAGGATTGATGGCTCCAGGCGTGACGTAATTAGTCTCCATTATAAGCGAAATTGACTTTCAGTGGCTGTTGGAGCTTGTCACGGCGTTTTGTACGCTTTGATGTAATTCCGAGACATTTTACACGGTTTTGAGATTGACAATCATATAGCTTGTTGAATCAAAATATCGTGTGGAAACCTGCACACTCCTGAGAAGAAATTCAAAGGTGTGTATGAAGTCTACTAATGTGCACTCCCTTACACTCTTTGTAGGAGAGTAGGCCTGAGTCCATGCTGTGGGGACGTGTATGTATAGGCTGTAGGTGACAGTTCGTAGAAAAAACTGGCACACTTGATTTTCACACAGAAACCAGTTATTAAGATTATTGCTATTACTGTATTATCTGTAAATAAAACTCACAGTTATTTATTTATTTTATTAAATAAGGAGCATCAACAGTCTCTCGTATTGAATGTCTAAATTTATACAACAAAAAGTTTTTAATCCGATACGAGGATCAATTACAGATGCACACAACATTAATTTAGTAAGTTACATATTAAAAAAGAATTAAGTATAAAATTGGAATTCACAGAAAGTTATTGTTAACGCAAGCTGAGTGTTCAAAGTCCACTTAAATTTGGGTTAGCTGTTAGAAAATATATCTATTTCGGGCAAGTCCCTGCATAGCTCATTGTATTCTGTACAAATTCTGACTAAAGATTGTTTAAAAGTGTTTGTTCTGCAGAATGGGACGTGAAAGATTTAAAAGATGGGCTGTCGAGAAATTCTTGACAGTACGGATAGTAGCTCACACTGAAACTGTCCATTTACGCTTTTATACGAAAATATTATAAATGTACAGTTATAAATGGACAACTGTACAATAAATTAAAAATACAATACTATTTGGATCTAGGTCTGTGGAGGAGACAATTGAGAGAGAGCACATTAAAATTCAAGTGGAATTCCAGCGGACAGTTCAGTTAGGGCGACATTAATGCAGATGACAGTTCCACCGGGGGTTCCCGCACACCCGCGCCGGTCGGTCAGAATAAACAACTTGCCTCAGCTACGGAAACGTAGACATTGCTTATTTAGCGTCATATGACTGAAACTCAGTTGTTATATACATAATTTAAGATACAAAATTTAAAACACAAAAAAACAGTCAAGTGCGATTCGGACTCGCGCACCGAGGGTTCCGTACACGTGATGAATAATTAACACACTGAAAATCATAAAATAATATGTAAGGTCACAAGAATTATCGTAAAAGCGATTTGAATGTGCTATAATCCCTTTCGGCCAGGGACAGATTTACTACCTAGAGCTCCTAGCTTGGTTAACACTTTGTGCCTCACATAAACTTTTATTTTATTTGTTGGAAAATTAACAGCTTATAGACAGTACATATACAGACAAATATAGAGCACAAGATATCAAGCCTTTACAAATTTTATCGAATAGTACAGTTAAGTAGACCTAGTTTTACGAGTGTTAACTTAAAGTTAAATCAAAGTAAATATAAAATGATGTTTTGAGTCTTCCTGAAAATTCTACCAAACATAGGCGAAACTCTTACCTACTCGTATGTCGAGCGAGCATAAACCTGAATAGATTTTCCAACAGTGAAACAAACATCGACTTATTCCATTCGAGCGTTGCTTCTGCTCCGCAATTATTAACCAATAACTTCTTTACGTAGCTTTTTTTCTTGCACTAGTTTACTCTGTGTATTTTATTATTTTACCTGTACTGTAATTCAGACTGATTAACTGTTGATCTTCCTAAAATAAATAATAATAATAATATAATATTTTTACTTTTTAACAACTTCTAAAAAAGAGGAGGTTATCAATTCGATGCGATTTTTTATGTTTGTTACCTCAGAACTTTCGTCTGGGTGACCCGATTTGGATAATTCTTTTTTATTTGAAAGCTGGTGCTTCCCGTGTGGACCCATTTCAAATTAATCCAGTTCTGACAACGTCATCCATGAGAAAACTATATAAATCTTAAATTTGTTCTAATAAAAGTTGACTGTTAGGGCGATTGAAGTCGGTTTCCAGTTCTTTTTGAACGCATTTACTTATCAGATCTAGTTATACACTTGTGATAAGACCTTGATTTTTGCCAAATTTCAGGATTCTAAGTAAAGGGAAGTAAGAACCCAGTAGGTTTTGATGCGCTTTCAAGAGAATTCTGAAGAAAAAAATATGTATCTGTAAAATAAATGGCTGTATATTTTGTTACGCCTTTTACGACATCAAAGGGATTACTTGGCGGTGTTATTCTAAAGCCGAGACTACACTTTTAAATATTTAAAGACCTACATCCCTTTTAATTTAACGAGATTAGAATGACCAAGCAAAGACCAGAGTACCAGTTATCCCACCTGAGCTTACATAATCAGTAAAACAAACTTTGCAATTTAATTAAGTGAAACATATTATTTTCCGACCTGCCTACACAGACGAAAATGACTTAAAATAACTTGAAAGTGGATTGATGTTGTTCTTTAATTAAACTTAAAGATGACGTCATTCTCGAGTTTTCAGATTCAATCCCTTGTGTTTCCTCGTTTACTTCAATGGTTGTCGGAACCATAATTTTAGGGCAATTATTTGACAGTATTAATTTTAGATTATTTAAGTGTCATGGTAGCTCTGTTAACTCTCTACCTACTCTCCTTCAAAGTGTATGGCACATAGTCCACTACGCGGGCCCAGTGTGCATTGGTAGACTTCACACACACCTTTGAATTTCTTCTCCGGAGTGTGCAGGTTTCCTCACAATGTTTTTCTTGACTGAAAAGCCAATGGTAATGATTTTTATCATTCATACCTAAATTCTAAGTAGCAAATTTTAACTCATTTGTACGAGCCAGGATCGAACCCAGACCTCTACTGTTCAAGGACCGAGGCTCTACCCAACTACCACGGCTTCACGGCACCATGGCTTCTATGCATACTTTATAATATTTTTTTATAAAACTTTCTTTGTTCGTCTTTCTTTCCTGTCGAAACGGAGGGTAGGAATGATTTGTTTTTTGTATAGGCCTTTTCGAAGGGGCAGAAAAGGACATAAACTACTCTTAAACCCGATCGAGCATGTAGTTCCCGTGGGATGTTTGCCGAAGTCCGCGCGAAGTTGCGAACAAAATTTAGTTACAGCTAATTTTATCAACATTTATCCGTCCGTGCCCTTAGCATTAACCTATTTATAACATAATATTACTGCAATCACTTCCGCCTTCCAGACGTGTTGGTTATGGAAATTCCTAAAACGAAAAGTCCAATGTGGCCATCTATTAGGGAGGCGTACGTCCAACAGTGGACTTTAGTAGACGATGACGAATTGTCATATTGAAGTATAATCGTAAAAGCGTTATATATACGCAGCTGTATAATGTATTTGAGCCTCAAAATTCCTCTCACATAAATAAAGACAAAAAAGGAAGATGTAATTACGTCACGACCGCCTGTTCCATTTTCACCTGAAATTTTTGCGGTAATTCCATTTACCGCGAAGCATTTTAGAGAAATTCGTATTATTGACGTAAAGGTGGCATTACTGTTTTTGTCGAGGCCCTGACAAATAAATTAACAAGTCAAATCGAGTGAAAGAAATATAAAATGTGTGTTAAATTTATATTTCTTTACAGCAACAAAACTAAGAAAGTGTGATGAAGTTTTCAAGAAAGAAACTTCATATTTTCAACACGCTTAGCAAACGCGATGATCGCAATACGTTGTACACATGGCTATACATCAAGCTATACATTTCCAGTATACACTGACCTCGTATTGAATAGACTCCCGCACTATGCTAGTTCAGAGTTCACTGGAAATGTATCGCTTGACCTGTAGCTGAGTGTACGTACGTGGTATGTATTTGAATGAATTCTGCTTCTCGTATCTGAGTCCTTACCCAAACAGACCCTAGCACTAAACGTCCTCTGTCTATCCGTCCGTCTGTCACAGCGCTCTATTTTATGCACCATAATAAGTATATGAACGAAACGTGGTCTTTTACTGTGGGCCGAATAAACAAGCTCAAAGTCACTCAGCGAGCAATGGAACGAGCTATGCTCGGAATTTCTCTACGTGATAAGGTCCGGAATGAGGAAATCCGTAGACGAACGAAGGTCACCGACATAGCTCGACGAGTCAGTGAGCTGAAGTGGCAATGGGCAGGCCACATCGCTCGAAGAACCGATAACCGGTGGGGAGTAAAGGTTCTCGAGTGGCGACCACGTACCGGGAAACGTCTACCAGGCCGTCCCCTTACTAGATGGACCGACGACCTGGTTAGAGTCGCGGGGAGTCGCTGGATGCAGGTGGCTCGGGACCGGTCGATGTGGCGTACCATGAGGGAGGCCTATGTCCAGCAGTGGACGTTTCCCGGCTGATGATGATGATGATGAATAAGTATATACTTGAAAAATTTCTATTTCCTTACTGTGACTACTACTAAAATCATATTTCGCGGGGTTTTCCTACAATTCGTTATTTTAGGCCATTTGACCCATATTGTATTGTACAAACAAGTACGAGTATTAAATATAGAAAAATCTCCATTCGCATCAAATTAATTTAACAAATTCTTAGAGCGACACAATTTTAATCTATTTAATAAGTTGACCTAATAATTTCCTATTATTCAATAATAAGATATTTACCAATATCTGTTAGTAAATTCTATGTTTATGCAATTAATTAGATGTATTTCATACTTTAAGGAATTAATTCATAAAACAATCAGTAAATGGGTGCTTGATTTGCATTGTTAAATAAATTAAGTATCAAGCACACCCTTCAAAACTTCGTAATAAATTCACGAGTTCCGTGACAACAGCCCATTTATAACGGGATTAAATGCAAAAATCGATCAAAATTTTTAATCACGCAAGACTTTAATGAATAAATAATTATTCCAGAAGAATATTAAGTTGGAAGATAAACGAGAGGGTTGTCAAAGGGCTGAATTTTTAAGGGCATTAATTTTTAAGACCCTAAGGCCCGCGGTCGTTTGAATTGTTAAAACTGAGGGTCTAAGGACAAAAGGCTTAATGAAGTTTTGCTTTTGTTAGAAAAATGTATTCTGTGGCCAGTTGTCTTACTTATTCAAGGTCAAGGTTAAGTTTTAAAAATGAATGTTATGTTTTTGTTATGTGGTTATAATTTTATGTTAGAGCGGTTTCACTTGCAACAATTGTACAGTACGTACTTTATCTAAAATCTGAAATGCGTTTACCTTACTTCTTCAAGGTCAAGGTCAAATCTGAAAATTATGTAAGTATGCCTAATTTTATACGGAACTCAAAGCTGCGGCTGAATGAATTTTGTTAAAACTTTTAGCGTTCATAATGGGTTTATAATATTAATTTTCCCGTTATATAATGGCAGGTACATAAATTATATACTCTGTATTTATAATTAGTAGGTGATATTAGATGGAACTATATGATCCAAGTTATGGACAAATATCATTATTTCATAGTCATTCACTTGCGGGAGGTCCCGGGTTCGATTCCCATCCATTGTCAAATATATAGACGTTTAACCCAGTTTGGTTAAGCTATTGCAGGCTGGATGACAAAATTTTCTAAAAAATACGATGATTCCATGCTTCGGAATGCACGTGAAGCTGTGGTCTTTTATCTTTGACTGCATTTGTTAAGACAAGTCAGAGGTCTTCAGATACAGTCTAGTTTCCCCTCTGAGTTGGAAATACCGATGGCAGCCGCTCGCTTCCGTAAAACCCAGTACCTACGCAAGTACCTTGGTTTTAGATAAACGGGACAAGGCTAGTTCAGGGGTCGGCAATCTTTTGAGTCGTTGAGTCGGAAATGTCAAAAATTAAAATTGCAAAATTGCAAAGTTTTGGGAGCGACAATTCTTTTTTTATTGACAACAATAAATAGTCCTTACATAAATAAAGTGTTTATATATAATCTATTTATTCACCCAGGAAACGTCCACAGCTGGACATAGGCCTCTTCTGTGATACGCCACATTGAACGGTCCACCGCTTGCATCCAGCGACTCCCAGCGACCTTAACCAAGTCGTCGGTCCACCTAATAGGGGGACGGCCCGGTAGACGTTTTCCAGTATTTCGTCGCTCGAGAACTATTACTTCCTATCGGTTATTCGTTCTTCGATCGCCACTTCAGCTCACTGACTCGTCGAGCTATGTCGGTAATCTTAGTTCGTACGTCCTAGCTAATCAGTTCGCAGTAAAATGCAGTTGATACAAAGGTCAACTGATCGTCTGTAATTTTCTCTAGTTTTACAACACCCACGAAATGAGCCTATCTTAGAGCCAAAACCACGCGGCACAGTGGTTAAAATATAATATATTTATACCCTGAAAATCATTCTTCAGGCCTACCTCTAGTTATTATCAAGATTACACAGAATTCTGAAAGGCGCAGGATCCAGGCCTGGTAATTTATTATTCAAACCGAAATGAAGTGAGTACCCAAGTTTTAAGTTAGTACGTTTGTTTTCTGCCTTTGATGTCGCGTTCACAAATCTTCGTTGGAATATTTCTCGCTTTCCTCGAATTCTCAGTTGGCACGTTTTTTATGAGGATAAGTTGTAATTTGCGAGTTGTGATGATTATTCATTTAATTTTTTTATTTTCATGGATTTGCATATAGCCAACCTCACTTTATGGTAAGTGACGATATGGCCGTTTGGATGGATAACGGAAAAACCTATTTGCGTGAAAGAGACTAGAGAACTAGAAACCGACTTCAACTGACCTAAAAGCCAAATTTAAGACGTATATGGTTTTCTTATGAATGACATCGTTAGAACTGGACCAAATTGGACAACACGGAAAGCACCAGCTTTCAAATAAAAGAAAAATCATCAAAATCGGTTCACGCAGTCGAAGGATATGAAGTAACAAAGATTAAAAAAAACATATTCATCGTTTTGAGAACCTTCTTTTTGGGAGTCGGTTGAAAAACACAATAAAGCTATTTCGCAACAATGCAACTTCCCCTAGCGCCCAGTCAAATCACAACCTTTTGTACGAATATTTTTTCAATATTTTTTATACGAAATTTTTTTCGAATATAATTTACAGCACCCAAATAAAGAAACATTTCACAGGTAAATACTACTATAATTTATTACATGGAATCACATTCGAAGCATTATTTTTTCTGAATAGCGTATTATTTAAACATATTATTTGTTAGATATATTATGTGAAGTACACTTTAACATTACACTTTTGATGACGCGATAATCACAAACAATTGCGGTTGAATGTAACTTAGCCTAGATACAAAACATTTTAATTTCGTAGTGTCATTTCAAATTATACGAAACTCTAAGCGTCAAAATTAAAGCAAAATAAAAAGTAACAAAAAGCTTAAAGAATCGTCACAAATTAATTTAAAAAGTCAAATAATTACATGTCAAAAATAAATTTATATTCAGTGTTATAAGAATTAAATTTATCAAAGATACATTATAAAATAAGATTATAACAAAAGCCTATGCTATCATTAGTAATTGGTTTTATACCTATAAAGAGGTCTAACAAACTTCCCCCAGTATAGCTTTATGAGATTTGCTAACTTCCAATACTTAACAGCTATATTGACATTTCTGTGTGCCGTCAGACTTGTATAACTTAGTGGCGGACAAAAAAGTGTAAACAACGCCATTACTCCATTGATCTATTGAATTGAAAATGCTATGTTATTTTTCTCCGCGATATTAAAGCACCTGCCAAAATAAACCTAAAGCTATAAAATATCGACGTTGGTTTAAAATTGCCACCTACCCTCCATTTCTCTTCAAAATATTATTCTACAATATTCTCCCATCTACGCCGCCAGCCGCCATCGCAGATCCCATGACGCAAAACGTCATATCGCAAAATAAATATTTTCCGGTTTACCTTTGAATATTTATGTCTATGGTTAATTAGTTATTCCGTTTGTAATGCGCTCAAGATCAACTCGAATTTTTTCTTGTTAAAATTTGTATTTTTTATTATTGGTTGTAATGATTATTTCGATGTTTTTTTTTTAAAAAAATCTTATCTTCTACTAAACGTTGTAGTATAGTTTAATTTGTGTTTGGTATTCGTGAATACCTTAATGATTATATTCCTACTTTTTTAATTATTATTTTTTTTCAATTTTTTTATCATCAGAAATTACATCTTCTCTTCGTATTTATACCCATTTCACATCCAAATGGCTTAGTTGACTCTTAGATAGCCTTTGTCTTTAAGAAGGAAATTAGTTGCTTGTATGAGGTTAAAAAGGAAAACATATATGTTTATTATTATTTTTAAGAATGTCCAAAGTTCTCACTTTCAAAGCTTTCAAAGCTTCTCTTAAATAAATATTTTTCTCTCTACACGTTGCCTCAAAACGTACAACACAGAGTTATAACTCTTGGACCGTCGCCCTCGTGCGGGGAAGTCGTAAAAAGTGGCGCTACACAGTTTTCCCACTAGGCCGTCTGTGCGTACTACATAAAACTCGCACCGGACACCCTCCTCCCTCTCCCCTCTCCCATGGGGATAAAGTAACCACTGCCTGATGGACAGAATTATTTATGTTTTACAACAAAACATGACCTATTCTCATTTGTACATGTAATACTACTCAATAAAAAAACTGGTCAAGTGCAAGTCAGACTCGCGCAAATAATAACATAATAAAAATCAAATACTCGTATAATAAGATGACGCGGTGTGCATAATAAGGGTCACAACATCTTAGTGTCATTTTGCGTGGCCGAAAGATGTCATTATGCGTCGATACCGCCTCTACCACGAAAAAAGTGTTGTACCTTACATGACACCAAGAGTTTATAATAATTAGACAATGTCGATAAGACAGCTACATGAATTTAAAAATGATGAAAATGATACAGACGTCATCTTATCGATTTTCTAACACTAAGATTGATCTTACGACATGGCCATATTATTTTTCGATATAGGTAGATATTTCAAGACGAGGTACAACTCTTATATATAACTGTAAGCTGCCTGAAATTAGATAACGTTAGCGACAAAAAACAAATAGTGATTTATTAAAAACCTGTTTCGTGTAGAAGAAAATCATTGATCTTTACTAGGTACTGAGTTTACCTACACATTAATATAAAATGTAAAAGAAAATCTCTTTGCAGTACGGTGATGTGATGACAAAAGTGTTTTAGAGGATGTGATTTGAAACATTAAAGTTATTAAAATTTACACCAATCATGTTTTCATTATAAAGTTTTGCCCAAATTTCATAAGTGTAGCATAAAAGATGACAAAACACAAAATTTTACATTTCAGAGTACAGTTGCGAGTTCGGTCAGTCAGCGAAGTTTTGAGTTTCGACTCGTGCAAACGTACGAGTAACTTTGCCAGGACTAATGAAATGCGAAGCTATTAAAAACTGAATTGAATGGAGTTCTGTGAGCATCATTAAAATCATGTAGTTACTATGGTAAATTCATGGAACGGTGTATTATCGAAAAAGATTTCATTATTAAACCAGTCACTCGTTTGTATAAATAGCATCTGAAATACTCATGTGACAAAACAATTTACTAATTTTGCACATTTTGCTCAGTGAATTCATTCGGCGTGATGTCCATTTTGCCTTTGGGCATTCTGTCAATTGTACATTTTGAATATAATGCTCTTTTTGCGTTTATTACTTTCAAAGTAAGTCTATATATCTCTTTCAGATCGTTGTCTTTTCGAGGTTAAACGATTGAACCGATCGTACTGAAATTTAGCACACACGACACGTGTTATATGGAATTCAAAAGAAAAAAGGGTTTGGGTTGGTTGTAGGACATTTTCTATGTCTGACTGCCTAGTTACCTAAGTCTGCCACCAAACAACAATGCTTATAGCACTGCTGTGTTCCGGTATTTCTCATTAGTTTGAGGCTTATCATCAATTGGACTTACCGTCACTTGTCATCGGGTGGAATTAAGGAATAGTGAAAACTCATCATACATTAAAAATATACAGTTTCATTGGGATACTTTTTGAAGTGAACACAGATTAAAGTCGAGGGCAAAATCCTGGCGAAACACCAAAACAGAAGCGTTATAGAAATACCTCTACACGGTAACAAGGGCTCTGGAATATATCTGTCCTGTTCGTCTGTAGGTAGGTATAGCACACACCGAGGTACAGGCCCTCGGTTATCCCTTTGTTCCCAAGAGAGATAAACAACCAGCGCTTGATAGGGAGAAGAATAATTTATATTTCACAAAAAACTCATTTAGCGCTAAGATTGAATTTATACAATACGACACACATTTTGACTGTCACAATTTTACGAATCTTATTTAGAGGAGAGTTTTGTTTACTAACTGGGTTCGCATTTTTGCGACTCGGAGCGCTCTGGACGCGCCTAGCTCAAAAGTAGATGAGGTAAAAGAGGGGGAGAACTTTGCCCTATGAAATGACCTATAGGATTAGTGAAGTGACACGTACAGTTGTAATAAAATAGAAGTCACAATTGTTTATGACAAAGATATTAGTTAAATGAATTTATATTACATGAAAAGTATGAATGCACTGTAATACTATAAATAGTAGACAAAACCTGTAGGCTAAATATAATAAAAAAGAATCTAATAATAAAAACTGGGTTCGCTGATATATACTCGTACATCAATTAACACTGAGTTATACGAGTATATCAAATTATATTTAATTTTTTGCAGTAATTATGTAAAAATAGGACATCGGGTTGTGATGTCGCTAAAAGAGCGTCATCAATATACAACTTAACAGTGAATCGCAATTTTAATTTTACACTATTATTCTATTTTTTATTATTGTCCAAAACGCCATTAGTTGAGGTAAGAACCATTAGTTGCGGAACGGCTATTGTAGCTCACAATAAACTTGTACGTTAATGATATAATATAATAATAATAACATATTCAGCGATTAAATCTCTTATTTTTAGGTAATCACTTACCAAAGCCAGCTATTCTATTTTAAAAGGTTATGGTAAAAGAAATTCCATTATGATTTATGTTTAAACAATGTCCTGCCTACTGTGATTATTACAGATTTTTCACTTTTATTCTTTCACAAATATTTTTCTTTCACGTAATAAATTACCAAATGAATGTCCTGAATAGAGATAGATAGAGGCGAAATGGGAACACATGCTACTTTTGTCTCAGTTAAATGTTATAGAGACAGAGGACTACTAAACTACAATGCTGCTAGCGTCAAGGGTACATTTGAACCGATCATTTGGTTCGGGTAGATTAGTTTATTTTAAATTGAATAGCAGATGTTTTACTTTGAAAGCTTTGGAGATAGGGGATTTTTACACACGTTTTTCATGATAATTACTGAAAGGTACATAAGTACCAAGTATAAGTACGAAAAGCCGATGGTAATGATTTTTATCGTTAACACAAATTGGAGCTCACTGGCTTGTACTCGTAAATAGTCATGTCCTCTCCAAAGAGATACCTTTATGCAGTAGCCGAGTAAAAATGAATACTTTTTTCGATGTTTTTCTTCGACTTAATTATTCTATCCATCAGGCATTGGTTACGTCGACCTCCCCCGGGAACGTAGGGCGGGTTTTACGGTCTGTACAAACAGACGGCCGACAGTATTTCATTAGTTATATTTACCCGAATCCTCTTGTAGAAAGAGCGCATGAAGAGTTTTAATCTTCCTGTTATACATATACAATATCTGGGCGACCGAGCTTTGCTCGTAGTTCTTTAATAATAATAATAATATAATAATAATATAATAATTTGCAACCGGGATTTGAACGCGTATATCTCGGACGGAATGACACGTGTGGAGGACCACTGGGCTAAAGTGATTATGTTTGACAGTGTGAAATTTCCCATCATATTTAGCGTCAAATAATGCGAAAGAAAAAGTGCATGAAAACTCGAAAACGCGCATTTTCCCAGACATGAGACTAATCTAGATCGATTTTGCGCCCCCCAAAACCCCTAAATACCAAATTTCAGCGTAATCGCTGGAGCCGTTTCGGAGATCCGAATTATATATACAAGAATTGCTCGTTTAAAGATATAAGATAAGAATGACAAAACCATATTTGTATCGTTGTTAAATATTTCTATAAAAAAGTGACATATAATAAAAAATTAATCTACGGTAAACTGTTTTACTATTTGGTTTGCTGCATATGTACTTGTTAACGTCATCGACGACCTGGTTAAGGTCGCTGTGAGTCGCTGGATGCGACTCACAGGTGGCTCGAGACCGGTCGATGTGGCGTGCCATGAAGGAGGCCTATGTCCAGCAGTGGACGTTTCCCGGCTGATGATGATGATATATTGTAGTAAACATTTCAATAAATCTATTTCTTATTTAAAATTTATTTCACCGGCAACTTTGAGATATTTTTGACGTTTAAAAGTAAAGCTGTTAATCCCTCAAAAAGTTTAAAGCAAACATGTTTGGCTCTAGTAGTCCCCTTGGCGTAAAAGGCGTTGATCTGAAGGCGTGCTCAGCTGATCCAGAATCCTCAACCTTATGAGTCATTGGTATATTATATCTGGTTGAAGGAGCACAACCGGTGCTAGTAACATTGTTAAGTATAAACTGATAAAACAAAGCAAAAGTCAACTTACAATTATATTAGTAACAAATCTTTTAAGTAATTGACATACAAACTGAAAGACTAAAAAGTATGTATTATTGTTCTACCATTTTTAGCAAAGCTGCGATAGTGATAGTTCAATTATTTTCACCAAGTCTCTTACATATGTATGTAATATACATTCCACTACAATTTTACAATATAAACGATGTATTAAATTCTGCTTTTGGAACAATAAATACTAAAACCTTGTTACATCTTGATAAGCAAAGCCGTCTAACAAATCATATTTAACATTAAGAACAAGTAAGCAACATCGAACTAGATTCATTCTAGTTTAAAATTTAATTGAATGTCTCAAAAATAAATGTGCTTCAAAATCATGTTCATCTTATTCTTTAAAAGAAATTTCGCATAAGAAATGAAATTACTTGTACGTTGTATTCAATTTTCCATCAGGGCAGCGAAACGGTGAGTGATTTAAAAGCCGATTTAAATTTCAAGCATAAAATTCTTAAATTAATACGCAGTATTTTTCAATGTTCAGTATATGATAATGATCATTCAATTTAAAACAAAAACTTGTTGGACGCCAAAATTGTTTTTATTCAACCCCGCAACGTAAACATTTTTCAATCGACATTGTTTAGGCAACAACCGACCGAACTACGCAACCATTCACTAGAAGTAATTAATTATTCAATTTGTAATAACGCCTGAAACGAAGAGACGCTCCTTGAGATCATACTTGTATTTTCTGAGAGAAACATGTACTTAAAAAGATTTAAAGGTCATCTTATGTTTAACATACCTCTCAGTAACACATTGACTTATCACCAAATAGAAAGCACGTTATTTACCTTTGAAAGAAGAATGTATCCACACACGCTCACACAATTCACAACACCAAGATATAACTGTTAGACACGCAATTTTTATTTATATATCTTTTAGATTTACACAGGATAGACACAGTAATATAAATATCCCACTAATTACAATTTTTATATAGCGAAATTGGTTTCAATCTCAGTAAGATCGTAGCAGCTACGGCGTAGCGTGTGCTACGGGATACGCGCCCGCTACGACTGCCGTATTCCCCACCCCCTCTACGGCGCCCGGCCCGAATCAGGGATAACGTTAACCCCCAATTTTTTTAATATTTCACTTTGCTTTTATATTTTGTCTTTGTATTTTCAAAAATGTTTCTTTGTTTTTATTTTTTGTCTCTGTATTTTTATACAATCTGCTAAGTCTTGGCACGTTACACGTTTGTTTCATTTTTGCTTTGGTTTAGTTTAAAGAACTTTTTAAGGATGACTATTTGTTTTAATTTTGATCTCAAAATCACTTTGAAATGAAAACCTGTCTTTCTTACCACTTTCTGGTTAGTGAAGATACGGCCAAAAAATGGAAGAGAGCCTACCCACGAACCGTCTAATAGCTATACTTATAGTACCAGAAGATAAGCAGTGCCATTAAAACTAATGAATGCCTAATTGAAGGCATACTTAGATATCATGATGGTTTCTAGCTAAGCAAACAAACAAAAATAAAAAAAGCAACAACAAAACTACAAACATCCTGCACTGGGAATTGAACTCAGAACCTCAGTCCAACTCAGTAGCTAATAATCAATGGAGACGGTTATACATTTTTTAAATATTTACTTGAAAAGAGTCCAATAGGATCTGCAATACTTGATGAATCACAGGGTTACCTAGTCTGGCAGCAGTGGCTCAGTTCACTTTTATAAAGTCAAACGACTTAATCATACAAATAGCTAAGAACAAACCACGTGAGAATATAAGAACATTAGTAGATGCTAAACTTATTTAAATTCATCTTGGATGATATATAAAACCGTTGTAAAATGTTTTATCATCAACAGCCTATATATGTCCCCACTGCAGGGGCTCAGGCCTACTCTCCTACAGAGAGCGTATGGGACATAGTTCACCACGCGGGACCAGTGCGGATTGGTAGACTTCACACACACCGTTGAATTTTTAAATTCTTATTATCATTATAGTCGAACTGGTTAGCTATACAAGTCTGTATTCCAAACAAAATGGTTAATAGCACTGTTGTGTTTCAGTTACGAAATGATATCACAGCCATCACTACATTTTTCTACATAACACATACTTCTGGGGTGACCACGCTTTTCATCCAACGGCCTTATTGCCACTTAACATCTATTGCAATTTCAAGTGCGAGAACCGTTGTAAATTTTAAACTTGTATTTAATTCGTTATGTAAAACTAACTTTTTCCTTCGACTTCGTCCACGTGGATCGATGGGAACTACATGATCGAAAAGGAAAAAAGTACACCGTTACAACGAGAAGGAAGGGAAAAAAATCACTTTCGCATTTATACTGATAGTACGACGTAAGGTACTTTTTTTAATAAAAAAAATGTTCTTTATTTAGTTCAGCTCATTGCTCATTCTCAAACAGACATTCTCAAACCTAACGAAGAGATAGATAAAAAAAGTTATAGAAAGTAAATAATGAAAGTCCGTCATGTGGATCTAAGTGGGAGGCTCATGTCCAAAAGTGAACTCATGCACACTGTTAGGTCGAATTGTCATCATTATAAATCAGCTTACGGAAATCCACTCTTGAAAATATACCTGTGTACGTTCCAAAGTAGCTTGTGGTGGCTAAAGGTTCTTAAGAAGATGCTGCACGATTTTTTATAAATTGTAATCTACCAGTGTGTGCTGAATTAGTTAGATACATATAAATGACTCAGTTAGGTAGTTAGTAATTTTATACAAATGCATAAATTAATAATTAATATACAATACATAGCGTTTATTTCGTTCAGCAAAAATTTCTAAGTTTCATCAACATTGTGGAAAGATAATTAATTATTTCTGTATTTGTAGCAAATTCACACATGAGCGTGCCCTAGTTCAAGGATCGGGATAACCTAAATTTCAATGTATAATAGTCAACTACACGTAATTCAGCGCATAATAGTAGTTTAGAACTCTTCTTTATATGTTTGTCTACAGACCCCTTACATATATTCATACCTTTGATGCTGTGAACATTAATTTAGGAATGAGGTCGAATTTAAAAGGTTTCTATCAAAGACGCATTCAGCCATTGACCCAAAAATTTAATTCAATATAACAATCTGTTAAATATTCGTACTCGTTTGAAATCGTTAAACATTTCTTAGTTGTACGGTTTCACACTTTGTCGTATATATACTTCTGATCAGAAAAATCGAAACACCTTGCGAGTTTATGTTTTGAAAAACCTATGAAAATTTAATTTGAATTTAGAACATTAACATCATTTGAAAACCTCATATTATTCACTATTAAACGACATTTGACATATATTCCTAAATACACACATTTTTCTGATAATCCTTACAAAACATAAACGTGCAAGGTGTTTCTATTTTAGAATTCTAGAAGTATATTTTTATAACTTGTGTGTTGTATATGATATCACAGAGTGCTATAGAATAGAAGAAGAATCATTGGATAAAGACAAAAAAATTAACAACTGCTTGTAACTGTTGATCGAGTAAATAAACTTAATGTTTATCTTAACTTAAGAAAATCTGGAATAAGGAAATACGTACACGAAATATGGTCACTGACCTAGCTGGACGAGTCAGTAAGCTGTAGGTGAGTTGATGATCGCAATTAGATGTCAGTGATTAAAAGGTAGCTGCTGCATATTTTGTCGATTTCTCTTTTAATAATCTTCAACGGACACTCTTGCGCTAAAATACTCACCATCAGCCAGGAAACGTCCACTGCTGGACATAGGTCTCCTTCATGATACGCCACATCGACGGGTCCCGAGCCACCCGCATGGAAATGGTCTAAAATACAGTTATATTTTCAGTACGTTGAATAAGTTTGATTTTTTAATTAGATCCAAGGAACGACAGACTTGAGTATTCAATATTAATTTGAACTTGATACCACCACGCGTTCCTGAGAAAAAGGGTCTTGATCACATGGTTTCTTTTTTCCTTTTGAGGTACTGAACCCTAAAAATACGAGTAAAGTATTTGAAAATAAACGCTTACTCTAAGTCAGACGTCGCGTCGGCAGCGTAAAGTGACAGTGGAAGAGATACGACTAGACACATCCTCAGCCTAGATTCAATGTAACGTCCATTCAAATTACGCAAATATTAAAATTGATACCAAGGTTAACAAGCGTCGGTGGCGCATTGCATAAGGCTCCGACTCTCAATCTAAAGGTTTCGGGTTCGAATCCAGCCATGTACCTATGAGTTGTTTTTCAATTCAATTACATTATCCGATTGCTTGACGGTGAAGGAAAACATCGTGAGGAAACCTGCATGTCTTGAACAGACATGTGAAGTCCACCGATCCGCCCTGGGCCCGCGTGGTGGAATACGGCCCATACACTCTCTGTAGGAGAGTAGGCCTGAGCCCCTACAATGGGGCCGTAGAGGTATATAGGCTGTTGATAATAATAATAATACCAAGGTTACCATTGAAATAAAAAAAAACTATCACACTAAGGTGGCTTTACAAGTTAACGAGCAATAGTCGACCAAATGATAAAATATACTAGGAGATATAAAAATTAAAATTTCGTACACTTCGTAAAAATTGCTTTTTATTAGAAGATATTAAACCGTGAACTTATAGTGACAGTCAAGCCCGGAATCCTACACTGAGCGTAGTCCAAGTCCGTAGTACGCACTTGGCTTCTTTTTAAAGTAAAATAGAAGCAAGGCACTTCGTACAACAACAAAAAACGGAATCCGATATCCGTCGTGATTGCAAAACGAATATAGTTTAAAAAACAAACGTGGAAGTCCTTTTATTTTATCTGTTAAATGTAACAGGATCAAACGACGATCGCATGGCTTCCATTTTTAAATCTGTTTTGTTGTTGTTTGAAGTACCGTCTATAAAGTTTATTTTTAGAAAAAGAAATACGCGATGATACGCGTAGCATTTTGTGGCATCGGAATTCGATATTCAAAATCAGTTACTTTCTTGCTATATATAAAATGGCGTCAGTAATCAGCCATCTTGTTTATAGGGTATCATCATATTAATAGCGTATAAAAATAATTTATTTCGATATAATGTAGACAAAATCATCATCATCAGCCGGGAATCGTCCACTGCTGGACATGGGCCTCATCTCTGGTATGCTGGATGGACCGTTCCCGAGCCACTTGCATCCAGCGACTCTCCGCGACCCTAACCAGGTCATTGGTCCATCTAGTAGGGAGACGGCCCGGTACTCGCTTCCCGATACGTGGTCCCGAGCTTGTTTATTTTACCATTTATTTATTCTTACTTCTTCTTATTCTTACCTTCATTTCACCAAATGGTATGTGACAAATAAGACTATTAGGTGGATGGAAAGCTCAGCACGCTTTCCCAAATCAATCCCAAAAGCCTCAAAATAATAGGTCGCTGTCTCTGCTACCTATCATACAGAAACACACAATGCTATAACACTGCTGTTTGGCAGCAGACTTAGGTAATATTTTGGTAGCAAACAGAGTACCGATAGGTACTACCCACTGGTAATCACAGCCAGGACCTCCTGGCTATGTCCTATAAGTCCTATAAGGGTTCATTTTTCTTCTTTCGAGATTTGGAACACCTTTCAAAAATAACCTAGCCTCTATTAAGTCACCTGTAACTACTTCGTGAGTGTTCCTAATAATTGAAATAAAAATTCCTGTTTCGTTGTAAGGGCGTTAGAGGTAACAGAGACATGGTTGCCTCAACATGGGGTTTGCATGAGGAACTAACAAAGATAGTACCAAAGAGAAAACACCTAAAAACAAATAAAATTACACAGTAACTTGAATTACTTAAGGTGAAGGTTAAATGTATTGATTATGAAATCCCTTCCTTTATAATAATGGTGTAACACAAAGCTTTATTATCTATAATGTATTGTGTTATGCTTATGATTGTTTTAAAACAATAACAGAGCATGATACGTCTATCCCACTCTAGCACGCAGTTCAACACCCCTGGGAAATGGTGTAAGCTGTTGACGATTAGCAGGGACATCTTTTAGACGCATTTGCTTGGCTTGCGTCTGGCCTTCATCTTCTTGGTATGTAACAATGAGGTCGGATGAACACTTGGACACAATCCGGAGGTCCCGACTGGTGGTACGGCATTGTTACCTAAATCTCACGCCAAACAGCAGTTTTGATAGCACTGTTGTATCCAAGTGTTCATTCGACCTCATTATCACTTACCAAGAAGATGAAGTCTAGACGCAAGCCAATCAAATGCCGACGGCCTTTTTATTCACCTATATATAGAGGTAAATTATTTAATTATATGACATTTAAGTCGCCACTTTACGATTTAAAACTGTTAGGCACCTATAAGACTATAATTATATTCTTCGTGTGTAAATTAAGAATTGCGCGTGTGATTTCGTCAGGCGCGTTTTATTCAGTGTATATTGCTCATACCTTACGTATAATTTATTATTTTCAGAATGTTAATTATTCATATTCTGTACGGAACCTTCGGTGCACGAGTCTGACTCGCACTTGGCCTTTATTAACCGACTTAAAAATAGGATGAAATCTTTTTTTTTCTGTTTGTTATCTCAGAACTTTTGACTGGGTGAACCGATTTAGATGATTCTTTTTTTATTTGAATGGTGGTGCTTTCCGCGTGGTTCCATTTCAGTTTGGTCCAGTTCTGACAACGGCATCTATGAGAAAACTATATAAATTTTAATTTCATTTAATTTCATTTAATGGATCACGTGTGCAAAAGCAGAATGGATATACAGACGCAGGTTCATGTATAGTTTTATAATGACGTCACATATTCTACCCGCTATTTCCTATGCATTACACCGCCCCCTCTGAACTCGCCTCGACGCATGCGCGCTAGCTGCTATCCCGGGAAGCAAAAACCTCTGACTTGCATATTACCAAATTTTTTCCCCCGCTTAATTACTGCCTAACCAAAGTTGTGCTGCTTTCCAATAATAACAAGTATTTGTTTTTATCTCGGCTCGTGTAAAGATTGGTTCACGAAGTCCATGGGTTTATTTCTATTGGACTTTGTGAATTTGCGTAGTTGCAATTGGTTTTGTAAAGAATATTTAGAAATTACAAAACATGGTGTTTATTTACACAATACAGGACTAATAGAATCCGGTCTATTATTTGCTTAAAGCCTCCTCTGTACAGTAAAGGCTTCGCTTGGACTCACAAATAGTTTCATGGATTTTTTTGTTACTTTTTTTTACCCCCGACACAAAATGCGGGGTGTCTGTCTATCTGTCTGTCTGTGGCATCGTAGCTCTCAAACGGGTGGACCGATTTTGATGCCGTTTTTTTAACGTGAATGGTAGTTTCCTTGCGGTGTTTCTCAGCTAGCTATATTTGGTACAAATCAACTCATAAGTTTGAAGAGTATCCGCTGATATTAGGCATTTTCATATTGCAAGTTATGTTTTAATACTTGGTCTTCATCTGACCTGATTATAAAGATAAAGCCATTGGATAGAAAGCATTCCCTAAATCTAATAATAATCAGAAATAAATCTAAATAAATCGGAAAAATATAATGCTATAACTACATCACATTAAAATCGCCACTAAACAATTACAAACTGCTGGTGTCCTATCGTTGTATTATTTATTCATGTGTAAATTAAACATTTTCGCATGTGATTTCAACAGGCGCATTTGTTAGACTAGTGACTACCTTACCTAATATTTATGATTTTCAGCTCGTCATTCTTCATATTCTGTACGGAACCCACGGCTGCGAGTCTGACTCGCATTTAACCTCTTTTTTTCCAACCGTGCATATTTCGTTTAGTAGCGGGAGAGCTAGATGACGATAGCGTGTATTCAGTCAAGCAAGCTGCCATTTAGAAACGATTCCATTAAAAAGAATATTGCCCTCATATCAACTCATTTCCACAAATCACCAAACGTAGAAAAGGAATTAAAAACGACCCAAAATCAAGTAACAAAACAAATGTCAATCTATGTTGTATAAATAATATTTGAATGTTAGTCGCCTTTAATCAAACTAAACTTGGCCATCATTTTGGACATTTCCTTTGCACTACGGCTCTCAATAAAACACTGGCCCAACCTTTGTCTCCAAACGTAGCCTCCATTCTGCAGCTAGCCTTATCTTGTATTTCGTTGGAGTAATTTGTTGGCCTGGACTTTAGATGGTAATCTTATTTTCCTTGGCGCCCAATGTACAGGAGTTTTTGTTTCCAACTAGGATATCTTTCCAGAAAACGCGAACCGCTTCCCAATATTTGTAATTTCAACTTCCGAATCCTTTTGGAAGTTTCGTTAACAGATCTACTTCTTGGGCGTTTTTACGGTTCCGTCATTGCGAACGAAAAAGGAACGCTTGTGAAGTCATGAAATAACCGCCTCACATTCCGGCGGCCTCAGATTCGATTCCCAGTGGGAGTCGTTATAATCGATCCTCAGTATGTTTGTAGAAGGACAAGTTTATATATCCGCCTGGCTAGCTACCTACATGTTACCTAAGCCTGCCACCAAACACCAGTGTTAGTAGCACTGCTGTGTTTCAGTAAAAAAGAACAGACCCAGCAACTCATTAGCTTGATGATTTATTGGTAGAAATTATTATGTTATTTTCATTTATTCAGTGTAGTGTAGTTTATATAAGTGTCAATGCCACTCTTTCAGTTAGGTTTATTAAGTTAGTTTTAAGTATATTGATTTATATTTTTTCGGATTTACCTCTTTTTATTTTATTATAATTTTTTGGTGCGCACAGTATTGTATATATATTTAATAGTATTACAGTAAGTGGATATATATTTATATCAGTCAATATATATATTCATATCCACTAATATAAAATTTTAGCAATTGAAATTGACTTCAAAAATCATATCACGATAACCATTTATCGGGATAAACAGTAACCTAAATCCTTGTGCATCCTATAATTTACGTAAATGCCAAATTTCTCCAAGATCGGTTCAGTTGTTTAGTAATGACAAGGCAACAAACAGACAACAGTACAGACAGAGCTTCTTTCGAATTTTTAGTGTAATATTATGATATTGTGATTATTTCGAAATTGGTGAGGACAGTGGGAAGAAATCACAGCAACACATGAATAATAGAGCGTAATTTTTTAATTAATGAAGATCGGAATAAAATATTTTATGACAGTATCTCACGAAAATTTCACCAAGATAATAGTAGCTTGCGTCACTCTTCACTCCATAAAGTATATGTAATTTAATGTTAATATTATTATTACTAGCTCGGTATTGTATAATAATAATTAACAATTTGATATGTAAGTTCTCTCCACACTTTGTATGTAGGTTGCACCATGCGACTATTTGCCAAAATTTCTTGCATATACATATATCATCATAGCTGAGACTCATCACAACTGCGAAGTGAAGTACACTCAAGAACAAAAATATGTTCAAACTTTTGTACCATGTCACATCCACACTTTCTCGTTCCTAAGCAGTGCGTTGAGGGAAATGACTAGAACATGACATGGTACTAAAGTCAGTATATATTTTTGTACAACATATTCTTGTTGTACAGTACCTACTTTAGTACCATGTACAATTTCTTGTTCCTATGCGGAGACCTACTTCAAATTGCAGCGAATTTTCTAACATGTATGCATATCACAAGCGTAGTGGAACCATCTCTTTTAATACAAAATTTACTAAAACAACAACAATATAGAGTTCACATGTAAAGGTAGGCAAAATCTAGACAATTTCTAAATATTGAACTCGTACAGACTGGCAGATAAAACGCAGCGTTTTCTGCTGAGGTCAAAGACCTGCTAATGAATAGATGACGGACGTATATTGACAAGTCTTTGAAATTAAACAATTCATTTCTTAATTTTATTCCTTTAGTGTTCAAATTGAAATAGTTTTTGTGAAAGGGTCTAGCAGGATAACAGTGCTACAAACATGCAACACACACTAAAACATACAGAACATTTTAAAACCTCCTCCTGTTTGAAATCAGGTTGATAATTTAATTTAATCCGTACAGTGTCGTTCTATTTCATAAAATAACGTTTATGATGCGATGCGAAAGAATTTATATCTGCCTATTGCCTATCTGTATACTGCTCGACGTTTCATAATACGCCATACTGACATCACTAATAAAAGAATCAAAAAGTGTTTTTCACAAAATAATAAACCTAGTCTTTACAAATATAGCTCATAATATATTCATAAAAGTGCTTTATTCAATATATCAAAAACATACTTATAATAAGACCCAGTGAAGTATATCACTAAATGTACTCTGTACTGTACTGTACACCATTACCATGATCTGTATGAAAAGCAAGTTTCTTCCCGCTTCGATATGCTATGAAGTTACAAGTGCTATTAGGTAGCAGCACCTCATTGTTTTAAGCTTATATAACGCAACTAACTAAAGCAATCTGTATAAAAACTAAACGTTCCACATTTCGGGATCTGACTTTTATTTTACGGTGCATATTCTCATTAAATATATTCAGCTGTAGTATAGAAAATTTTAAATCACATGCACCCCATCAGATGTGACTCAATTCCACCACCCTGAGCTAAGTGATACATAGGTGAACGCCCGTCTTCTCATCCACGAGAATCTCGGATCTATATTACGAATTTAATTGTAAACCGCTGCGTTCCAACCGCTCGTCTATGTTCCCTTACAGCTTCGACCTGCTGTTGTCCTTTTGAATTTTTAACGAACGCTCCTCCGCCCAAATTGAAAAAGAAACTACCGCGCATAAATTCAGACTCGGCGAACGAGATTTTGTCCTTTTCGCTTTTTTTCCCCTCGAAAAAGGCGAAAGTTTGTTTTGGTTTGGCCTTTGTGTTGCTTTGAAGTTTTTTTATAAATCAAATTACGTGTACTTTGGTAATTTTTACACTGATTGCGTTGTCAGACCGTTGGAGATCCGAGAAAAAATATTTTTTGATTTTCTAGTTAGGTCGGGATTTTTTCTATACCCTCGCCGAAGTTATAGTTCGTTCATGAAATTTCAGACTTGTTGATCTAAGACGCTATATAAGTAACTTGTGGGTACGTTTTTCAGGGGAGCTCACTGTTTTGTTTTTTCTTTAGATTTCTAAAAGCAACAGTTTATCAGATAGAGGGGCGGGGGAGGGTGCTGACTGTTTTAATCGTTAATTATTAGTTTTTGGAAGCACTTTATGTGCCCAACAAACTGATATTTTGCATTTTATATGACATCATATCACCTGTAACTGTCACACAAACACGACGCTTCCAACGATACCTCAATTGTCAAAATTACAACTTGGGAATCTTCAAAAGAAGAGTAAATAGGCACCTTCTAGACCAACACGTAACATCTTCGTCCTCATCGCCACTTACCATCAGGTGAGATTGAGGTCAAGTGTTGGTCTATCTTCAATAAAATAAAAAATAAAAAACAATCAGTGATAATCAATACAATCAAGATATGAGGGAAAAAATAAACATACATAAAAAGGTTGATAAAATCATAACCTTTATTTAGGCTCCACCGTAGTCGGGCAAAAAATAAACAAAAAATTAAATGCATTTTCATCTGAACTCAAACAATAAAAACAATTTAGCATTGTAAACAAATTAAACAGTCAGTAAATCAGACGTGGCGTGATCTCGCATTTAATTTATCGTATGCACACACTCCGCCGTGTTTAAGCCGAAAATCTGTTTTAATAATAGCACTGGACGTATTGGTACACTTTGTCAAACAAATATATCGACAATAGAATAGGAATATGGTGGAAATACTGATCGTGTCAAAACAACTGGATTCAAATGCTTCAAACTAGAACTAACGAGTTGTTCTTCTCATCTCATCATTGAAAGTAAAATCGTAGCGTCAGTCATATGAAATCAAAGCAGGCAGAATTTGGCATTTTAATAATAATAATAATAATGTTTTATTAAAAAGGCATAAAAACCCAAAAAATCATAATAATACAACAATAAAAAGATACAAATAATAATAATATAAAACTAAATATTACAATTAGAAGAAGAAAATCCTAGTCCAGTCTATAGGTCTACATCATTTCCGGTTTGCATCCCGGTGCACAGAGATTTTGTATCAAGGTATCACGTTACCTTAATGTATGGGCCAATTTGGATCTGACGACCTGAGCTGCCCTGCCTACTCTACTCCATTTAACGAGGTAGCTTGGCGCTGGGCATTTTTTTAGTTTACCGCATTCACAAGCTGTTTTGCGATATACCATCGGCTCCTTCTCACCGTCTTAAAAAACTTTTTGTCTCAGCTAGAACCTGATCGCGTCACCGCGTTTGTATTGATTCATCAACAGCCTATACATGTCCCCACTGCAAGGGCTCAGGCCTACTCTCCTACAGAGAGTGTATGAGCCATAGTCCACCACGTGGGCCCAGTGCGGATTGGTAGACTTCACACACAGTCACACACCTTTGAATTACTTCTCAGGAGTGTGCAGGTTTCCTCAGAATGTTTTCCGTCACTGAAAAGCCAATAGTAATGATTTTTATCATTCGAACATAAATACCAAATTTGAACTGATTTGTCCGAGCCAGGATCGAACCCAGACCTCGATCGTTCAAGGACTGACGCACTACCCAACTGAGCTACTATGGCTCATATTGACTGCACACAATAAATGTATTTTGGACTGAATTGTACTCGTGTTAAGTTCTCATCCGGAAGAAATTCAACTATTCCTGGACGTCCAGGATATTCGAGGAGCACCACGACAGGTTGGTGTGGTTTCTCAGAGAAGGTCGTTGGTGAAGGATTGGCACGCTACCGCGTGTCTAGATTAAATAAAATAGCCAGAACACTAAGTCTGCCCCTAAACAGCATAGAAGGTATCAGAGCCAGCGCCTCATTCGTCAGGTGAGTGGAAATCCAAGTGCAAATACATATTTACAACGTGTCCAAAAAAGGAGTGATAATACTTAAAGGTGGGTATATACTCGTATCCCTTGTATAGAATACACTGTGAAAGTAGCAGCGTTGTAAAGGTTAGTTTAAATTTCCATACATTTTTATTTCATAGGTGTAACGTCGTAATTTTTGACAACCCTAAATGTTTGTTTACCAACGCGAGCACTGGGGTCAACGATCGCAGACCTTATCTTTGGTTTTAGGGGTTATTGACACATGTAGAACTAGGATAGGGACGAAATTTAAAAATTTTAGCCAATATTTTAAATTCGTTTTTCTCCAGATTCGTACGGTTTACAGATGTCTACTACCGCTCCAAAGGTAAAACCTTACCTAACATATACCGCACTTAAGTTTTATCACTCCTTTTTTGTACACGTTGTATACATAAAAAAATTTGTACTCTTTACGAATTGTACGATTGAATTAAATACAAAGATTTTTATACAAATGAATAGAGAGTTGCGTTTGCATTACGTCAGATTTGTATAAAGAATTGTGCAGCGCCTCTAGCGGCACGTTAGCGAAACTGTGACTCTTTATACATATCTTAAGTACAGGTACAGAAGAGAATTCTAATGACGCATCGACGCCGTTCATTGTTTTCTATGCCCTTGGGTATTTTTGATTATTCTATTCCCCCTAACTAGATACAGGAAAATGGCACGGAAATCCTCGCGTCTAATTGATCAGCGGACGGACAGGGGCCCCTGGGGTCGCTATCAATCGTAGGGCCACGCCTTAGACCCTGGGGCCCTTTGTTATTGATTGCGATGTCGGAATTGGTGTCAAATCAATGCAATACATTGTTACTGACTCACTTCGCCACTACTGGACTGTATCTCACAAATAGCACCACATTTATATCCTATATACGATTCCATGTAATTAACCCATTTAGCATTTGGTGTGAATGAGTTCATTAAAATGCAGAATACCGCACTGTAATATATAACCTAAGTTAATCTTGTGTTAAATTGTTGTAGTAGAAAAATTAAGGCTATTTTTTAAATTATTTTTTTATGTATAAGTAACATATGCTTCTTTTCAACTGACTTCAAAAAAGGAGGACGTTTTTTATGTATGTTACGCGATAACTTCGTCAATTATGTCAATTATTGTAGGTAATACTTCAAAGGCGGTCCCATACAAAAATTTTTGAAATGAAATAAGCGCTTTTGGGCTAAATCAACAAAAACAAATTGTATACCCAGTATATTCTACTTCTAAGGGTGAACATTTTAAAGGATGAATTGTGTAGACTTTTAGGGCAGTTGAAGTTTTTAACATAACAACTTATCAACTTCCAAATTAGATACTGACAAGTATTCCTCATTCCAGTTATACGCATGATAAAACTGGATGTGAGCTGCATGCGTGCTGTAGGAACATCGGTCAGAAGTCTATCGTTCATCTATTTGAACTAACTTTAAAAATAGAACTAGAAAATAATTGCATTTACAAACAGCAAAATTGAAAATAGAACTGTATCGATAATATGTCTACTCGGTAATCGTGATAGACGGGCGTCCGGCGACCGACTGATCTTGATCGAAGCAGATCGCACCGGATACAGCCGGATGAAGCCGGATCAGACCTGTCATAAACGGACGCTGATAGCTACAGGGGCGTACTTCTTGGGACTGACATAATTACGTAATGGTATACCACATTGACCTGCTTCCAGCGACTCACCGTATAGGTCGTCGGTTCGGTTCTTCTAGCGTGGTCGCTCACTCAAGTACTTTTACTCCTCATTGGTTATTGGTTCTTAGAGTGATGTGGTCTTTAACTGGCCTGTAACTTTGTTAAGCCAAAGTCAGAGGTTGGGCCAAAAAAGTTTTTAATTTAAATTATTAAGGCAATTAAAAAAAAATTCTCGCTGTTATTGGATTCCCTAAGTAGACCCACGTCTAGCCCGGTCCCTGGCGGCCGGATACAACCGGATCCAAAGCTTTGCTGGCCCATTTTATTGCACCGGCCCCTTTGATGTGCCCCGACTGACATTTTAACAGATTATGTACCGGACATGTCTTTATAATGGTGACATCTAATATCCTGGGGCTAAATGAAAAAGGGATTATATCTGGAAAATTTGGTTGTTTTGTGAACAAATGTAAACTTTAAAAATGGAACAGTTTAAAAAGATGCTAGTTTTATGATGTATGTATACGGGGCCAAAACGTTGTGATATTACTGCTGGATGAATGAACAAGCTACAAGTCACTGCGAGCTATAGAATGAGCTCAAAGACTCTACCTACGTGTAAAAATAAAAAATGCGGAAATCGTTAGATAACTAAAGTAACGGACATAGCTCGATGAGTCAGTAAGATAAAGTTTCAATGGGCAGGCAAATTTTTTATGTAGTCACAAAAATAAATTCCATGTGACAGAACAGGGTTTGTATATGGAATGGAACCCAAAAAAGAATCCATTCAATCGATTCAGAATTAGTAAAACTATTCAATGAAAATTTTTTGTTCAAATTTGTAAAAAAAAAGAACTAAAAACCGACTTAAATTGCCTTAAAAATGTCCACCCGTAGAGGTAGAATGATCTAAATACATATTTAGTTCTGTTTTTTTTTCTTTCAAAAAGCGCTCAATTTAAAAAAAGAATCATCAAAATCGGTTCACAATTGGCGGAGTTTTCACGTAACACACATACAAAAAAACATACAGTCGAATTGATAACCTCCTTTTTTGAAATCGGTTGATAACACACACAAATATAACACAGTTGAATTCTGAACACCTAAAGATCCATATTGAATCAAAGCGTAATATCGTCGTAAAGTACTGCAGAACACAATTTGAGGTGTTCCTAAACGAAATCCCGGCGTAATGGTCTCTTAGGGACAGAAAACCTAGACTCCGTGTCACATTGAATCGCCCGGTCACCACACCTTCTCAAGTTCGAACCTAGTGAAGCCTTAAATTGACATATTTATCTACCCAGAGACAGACAAATTCAATACTTCAAGAAAGGTAAGAAGAAAAATTATATTCAAAAGCGTCATAAAAAAATACTTTGGTAAATAAGTAATAACGAGAAATCTTGAAGAAACTTTGAGCTAAGTCCTTGGTAAGTTTTATTATAATTAATTACTAAAAGACAGTCACGTCACGTCGAAATTCTTTCTGTCTTTCTAGATCGATGTACCAAATTTCAAGGTAAGCTTTTAAGGGTTCCTACTAAGCTTCCGCTGTCCGTCCGTCTGTTCGTCACAGAAACCTATCTATTTAATCATAATAGGTCGAGATTTGTTTCACGTGATGTGTTTTGACCCTAAAAATATCTGCTAATACATATACAACAACAACAAAAGTTGAAAGCTAATGAATTTTTTCGGAAAATCTGGTGTTAAATGTTATACGAAGCCACTGTGGCATTCCAATTCACACACGAGTTTTTTCTTACGTCTTGACGCTTTGACCTCAAAACTAATCGTGATGAAATTTGGCACCCACTTAACCAACTACTACAGTACTTGCAAACTATGTTTGCCCCTCTGAAGTTAGCTACAAAAGCTAGCTATCAATTATTAACGTATAAATGGGAGGCAAGGCATGTTAGCGTGTGAAAAGAAATGTCCTAGTGTTGTATGTATGTCATCTAGGGATAGTTAATGTAGAGAGACATAATTATGGTAATTTCTGTCCTTATGATTAAAGTAAAAAAAATCCTGCCGCGGTGTTACCACCACAGAAAAATAGCGTGTATAGAATGCTTGTGTAACCCACTTGCAATTCTTTTCAATTTCACTTTTATTTGACCTGTTTTTAAAACCCATTTTCTCAAAGGTGCTCTAAAGGTATCTTCGTTCAATCGCAAACTTTTCTGAAACATTATATGTATTCGCAGGAGAAAGTTTACCAGTGAGAGTCTGGAACCGATTCGCTGAAACTTTAATAGCTCTCATGACCTACCTAATATAATTATCCAGCCCAGGTACCTTTAATTTCCAACAAGAAGAACTTGTGTGCTTGTAAATTATCGAATTTATTTCACTCAATTAATCGCCTCCGTGTCCTAATGGATAAGTGTTGGACTAAAAATCTAGAGGTCCCGCGTTTGATTCCCAGTGGGGGTAACTATTGGTAGTCGGTTTGGTTAGTGGTAGGGCTCTATGCCAAAATGCAGCTACTATCATGTTACCTAAGTCTGCCGCCAAACAGCAGTGTAAATAGCACTGTTGTGTTCTGGTATGAAAGATAGCAGATACAGCGCCTCATCAGCTGGATACTTCTTTGTGCGCACGCTTACTTCATCATCATCCGGGAAACGTCCACTGCTGGACATAGGCCTCCGTCATGGTACGCCACATCGACTGGTCCCGAGCCACCTGCATCCAGCGACTCCCCGCGACTCTAACCAGGTCGTCGGTTCATCTAGTAGCACGCTTACTTACTTTGTAGTAATAAAGTCTTCACTATAAAAGCTAGGCGAATCAGACTTAGTATGTTTCATAATTCTGTTAATTATGAGAATTAAGGCTTTCTAGTATTATCTAGACCGAAGCTATGATGGTTGGATTACGATAAAACGCTTAGGGAAATGGCTAGCTAGCTAGTGTCCTGCTTTTTTGGCTCGCTTGGCGGGGGCACTACTGTTATGCAGCTAAAGAAAAAACCTTTATATATATCTACACATACACTCACACACATATCTAATATCGTATCTAATCTATATGTATGTATGTATGTGCCCTAGCGACAAGTAGAGCTCTGAGACATGGCAGACGACTTGCAGACAGTAAAATGAAGAATTTAATTAAGGATACATGCTTCGATTACCTGTTGTGCAATTCAAGGTATTTTTTCCGTGAATTCAACAATTTAATCACGTATTCTCTTGGTCCTGGAATGGAGTATTTAAAAATACCAGTATAAGGAATACATATATCTAGAATAATATTATTTTTATGTTTATAGGATGTCTCAAATACAACTGCTTTTTTTAATTTAAAACTCGACGATTCAGTGAGCTGTAGTGGAAATTGGCAGACCACATCGCTCGAAGAACCGATAACTGGGAAGCGTCTACCAGGCCGCCCCCCTACTAGATGGACCGACGACCTGGTTAAGGTCGCGAGGAGTCGCTGGATGCAGGTGGCTCGGGACCGGTCGATGTGGCGTACCGTGAAGGAGGCCTATGTCCAGCAGTGGATCTTACCGACTGATGATGACGATGATGAGTATAACACAAAAGTTTATCGATTTTTAGCGACAAAATACTGTAGATACTCCTTGTAAACAAGATAAAAAAAACATAAAGCATATCGACAAACATTCTAGAAAATTCGTAGCTCGATGCTAGGACAGTAACGTCCCGGTACACGTGTAGTTACCAGCATGGACGTGAATGCCCGCACTGAGGACGGTTCTGTAATAAAATTACAACGGAACTGCTCGCCCCTGCACTACAAGTGCTGGCCAGTTGTAAATCTAGAGATACTGGGTTGCGTATAACCTGGAAACACTAGCTACTCGTAGCACTACACTGGACGAAATTCAGAATTCATTCAGAAAATCAGAAACAAGATAACCCACCAAAAACATTTTCATGTAAAATGTTGCCAAGATCAAATGGCTCGCACTTTCAAAAAGCTATCAGATCTCATGTATAGCCAAACTTCTAAATCTTAAAGCCCTAACTTCACAAACTCTACGCCTTAGTCAAAACATTGGTTTGGCCGTTTCGCTACCATCACATGGGCGTAAGGTGAGAAATTTATTCATTATTTATAGTTTTTTTTATTATATAATAGTTCTTGTATTCACATATTCACTATTGATATCATATCCCCCAGATATGTGTTTATCTGGTATGACCTAAACCCAGGTCATGAGAGTTCAAAAAAACGCGAAGCGCTTCGTTAATGTGTCGACAAAAAGGACATCTACTATGGCAGTCCTACTCGTATAGCTGGGTTAGTTAGCTTGGACTATGGGTAGCCTATGGTTTTCCAAAGAACTCCAATCAGTAATACTAAATCATTGTATTTTTCTGTTGATATATTTAACAAATAAACCAAGTAAATTGGTTAAATTCACTAAGATTTTAACATCGAATTTACATAGGGTCATCATCTGGCTCAGCCATGAAAACGGCCTACCCTTGTCAAGATAGCAAAAACATCTAAACACTTGGACTGACTAACCGGAGATCGCAGGTTCAATGCCTATCGGGGTAAAAACAGTCCAAGTGCGAATCGTACTCATTCACGCACCGAACGGTTCCTTCATCATCATCATCAACAGCCTATATACGTCCCCACTGCAGGGGCTCAGGCTTACTCTCCTACAGAGAGTGTATGGGCCGTAGTCCACCACGCGGGACCAGTGCGGATTCGCGGACTTCACATGCCTGTTCAAGACGTGCAGGTTTCCTCACGATGTTTTCCTTCGGATAACAATCGGATAATGTACTTGAATTGAAAAACAAGTCATAGGTGTTTACCTGGCTGGATTCGAACCCGGAACCCTCAGATTGAGAGTCCGTGCCTTATCCAATGCGCCACCGACGCTTTCCGGTTCCTTACCACACAATATGTCAATTATTTATAAGTAATGGATAAGGCAATAAGCACCGAACATTGCTTCAACGAAAACGTATTTTTGGATTTTTGAATTTGGAAAACTTTACAGTAATTTACGTCTACCTATGAAAGGATACACTTATATTTGCATGGCAAAACAAATATCTCAGACATCGATCTACGACACGGTTTAGACATCAGTTGTGTCATCAAATGTGAGTTTACGCCGTGTTAATTTTTCCCCTAAATCATTTTCCACGAAGCAGATTCTAGTACAACAACTCACTTCACTCGTAAGACTTGCTATATCCTATTGCAATACAAAGCCTTAATAACATTACGACAGTTATTAAATTCCTTTAAAGCCAGTCTCTCTTTCCAACGCCACACCCCAAAAACACGGTAATTGCAAACCGCTTCGAGTGCATTAACCAAAAAGAAATAATATAAATAAACGTCGCCCTCTGGCGGCGGCGGCGGGAAATGAAAAGGCTCCACGTTCGAAAGGCGGTGGTGTAAAGCCGAACTGCGCTAACAAACTGCTTTGTTCGCTACGCTATTTGTACTGGCGAGAATAACAACTAGGTAACTGACATTTAGGTTTTAGGGTGCTAGGAAAAAACTGCCAAGAGCGTTCCGTTCAGTGACACCGTAATATACGAGTATGGATAACAAGTTCGAGCATCAAGCGAAATTCGTCGAAAAAATCACGTTAGTAAGGAAATCTTTTTTTACCTTTTTATTGTTTGTTTTATAGAGGCCATAGTTATGTCACTCTGTGAAAGTTTTACTATTACGGTTCAAAACCCTGTGACAGATGAAAAGGCGGCCGAAGGGACTCATAAGGTACAGAACCCTAACAAAAACCTTAGGCACTTGTCTCGCCGTTAAAGTTGATTCGACAAGAAACATCGATTCCGTGTTAATTAAATAGACTCATAGATTAGTAGTTGATGTGACTTAGCTGACTATTCACCTGACGGCCAGAACTCTTTTTATTAGTTTGTCACAGCAACAACTATAGCGAGGTATCAAAGAAAAACTCACCCCACCGGACAAAATATCCTCTGAGACTCGCTTGCTACATGCACACTGTAAAAAGGATATTTGGTCACGTATTTAAAAGTATATTTAATTTACAAAACAGCAAACAAAATGTTTTTCCTTTTTTAGATGAAATTTGTTTTTTATACTTTTTCAGATACTGATTTCTTCCGCACGTCCCAGAGTGGCGCAAGCAAAAATGAGTGCAAGGAAACTGGCCCAGCAAGCGAAGCCGCGTGCCGGCGACGTGTACAATACCTACTACATAACAATGCTCGATTTTCCCACTCAATCTGTGCTGTGTTAACTTTTAGCACATAGAAGAAAACAGTGGGAATGTGGCAAGAATGTCAATAAGAACCGTTTTGTATTTATGGCTGAGATTAATAAACAGTACTTACTCGAAATATTGTGTGTGAAATATTGTAAGTGAATTAAATAATAATAATAATAATAATAAACCTTACAAAAATACCCCCAAAACCCGTTATAATAATAAATAAATAATCACCACGCCTTCCGGGCGGATTTTCAATCGCAGTAAGATGTTGTGCATATTCATGTGCATACACCCTGCAGTTGTATCTAAATCGCCTTTTTAGACATCGATTGAACGTCCATGTAAATTCACATTACCTACGTGTATTACGAAAGAAAACCAATAAATATTACCTTTTTAGTATTGCACTTTTGCTATTAAAAAGAAAATTTAGGTTTCATTTTTTACGAAAACTAATCTACTTGAACAAGCGCCGTCATAAATAAAAACTCCATTCTAGGTGCTATTTAAAAATAAAGGCATTGACGTAAAAATACATGGTAATGGCACAAGAGAAACCACTTTGATAGTCAAAACAGATGGCCCAGAGACAGTGTTTTAACAATAGATAGAGATGCGCAACTGCGCAGGAGTTGACTTCTGTTGACGTCTCACTGAGTAAAAGCTATTGGCTCCTGTAATAGCGTATTTAACCTCTCTAATACAAATAAATAATAAAATCGATTTTTATTTTCATTCTCCTACGCTCTATAATGAAATACATAATTTAAATCAAAAGATTAAAAATTGTTTATTTCGTTTCATTTTTACACTATAACTAGTAATAAAGTTAAAAATACCTGTGATAGAAGGCCTCGTTCTTCAATAGATAGCTTAATGTTATTTATGTAAAAACAATTTGAACAAGATTGAAACAAGATTACTCTAAAATGATATGACGCAAATTGAAAACTATAACTATTAACTAAAGTATAATATAAGAATATTGTTACTTTCATCTTGTATAATTACATGGATTTTCGTATGTGTTCCAGACATGGTTTGGCTATAAAATTTAATGGTTAAATAAATATCAATGTAACTTTATAAGTTAAATTTGAATGAATTATTTAGAATAAAAAACATCAATAAAATATTCAACTCAAACGACTGACTACTTATTTATTACAACACATTCCTTTAAACAATTTTCGTCAATTTAAAGTCTACCTATAACACAGTATTACAAACTCGGCACCGACTTTCACATCACTTGTGTGTCAGACGTGGGATGTCTATAAATTTTATATCGGCGACTTAAAAATGTGGTTTCAAAAGCAATATGTTCGAATAAAGAATACATAAAAATACGTTGAAATCACTGGCAATTAAGTTTGCATTCGAACCCAAGCAGACGCCGTAAATTAAGTCTAGAATATAAATCTATTTAACTAGATATTACTCTATTAAAATTAGTTAAAATAAACCTGAGTTTGTAAATATATCCTACTTGTGCACACGTAATCCATCTTATGAAAAAACAAGACAGCAATATTTTTATCAGTGCGTCGATTTATACCTCTTTGCTACACAATATGCAAAAAAAAGACTAATAACCGAACGAAAAAAGATCAGGTAAAATGACGTTTCAGGTAGAACGCTGTCACATCTCTAAGCACAGTGATCACAACATCAAAAACCGTAATCCACTGAACACGTAAGAAGCAACTAGATCAGACACTTTCGTTAGTTATACACAACAAAAGTACACCAAAGGTCGGACACTCTGACGCCAATATGTAGCGCACATCATTGTCGATTATTCGTGTGTGTGTATTTTAGTTGACCTCATGCATTATTAGACGATGTGGAATCCGTATATTCTTAAAAAATCCGTGAATGTAAGTCTCATACAAACATACAGCTCAAAGATTTAGAAAAACTATTATATAACTTATGCTTTACTATATTTCCCCAAACTTCTTCTGCAAGTTTCAGAAAACGAAAATAAGTATAGGAATAGCCCTTGACATTCTGAGTACTAATCCATACGATTCTAGTCTGATTTCGACATCGTTGTCTGTGATACCTACGAGCAGTAATGTAAAAGTAAATATTATCTCGTATCGCCACTGTTTTCCCATTAAGCGGTCAGATCCGAAGCGCGGGCTTTTATTTGCTGAATAGTGAATGGCGAGCACTTACCCAGCGGTTCCTAACAGAATAATGTGGACTCTTAGCGACAGCTTAGCCTTTGACAGAGAATACGCAGTTATGTTTAGCAGATGGTTTCATGCCTATTCGGAGCTAGTCTCAGGGAGACAAATATCAATAGGTTACATTTTGCTTATATATAAACTTTTTACCGAAATAACGATTAAAATACGCGTAACGCTATTGACGGTCTCTTTACCTAATCTGACAGAAACCTAATTTGACAGATGTCAAAGGAGTACATTTCTTTCGTATGAGATGAATAAAACTTTTGTAGTTTATTGTTTAGCTTTGTTATTTCCAGCAAACATTATTTTTACCTTAATCACAGCAAGTTATACCGAATCTTGTTAGCTTAGGTATGTGGTACTTATCAATCAATCAATCATTTTATTTACTCAGAATCAAATAATTCCATAATGTGTTAGTATAGTTCTAGCCTAAGCTTATCACTGAATGGCAAATATTTAGCAGGAAATCTCAGAGACATAAATAAACTTACAGGGTTACTCTAAGCCTCTGTCTCTAAACCTCTAAATCTAAACTCTAAACTAGTTTCTTACCGCAACTTCACCTTCGTGGAGTTCAGAATTTACCCAACGAGAAATGCTTGTTCTATTGCGATAAAAGGTAGCCTATATCATTTCCCAAGCTTTCAACTAGCTTATGATGAAAAATTAAAAATCAAGTCATTTTGACCTAACGGTACGACATAAAGAAAGAACGAATGAACAAACTAACTCTCATTCAAATTTATAGATTACCTTTGCCTCTAGATCTTAGCTATGCACACACACACACAATCAAAATCATTGTAGAGTATTTCCTCGTTTTTTTCATCTATATTAATGATAGATCAACGCCGCATTAAGGTGACCAATCTACGTCAGTGAAGCTGTGCCCAGAGCTCGCTACTATCAAAACACAGCACGCGCTCGCTGACGCCAATAATTAATTCAGTCAGAGTCCGCATTTCTTAATCTGTGGTTCCTTGACTCTATACACGTCAAAATGAAATCAGAAGTCGACAGGTGGTATATACAAATAAGATCTCGAGTAAAATGTATATATATATATATATATATATATATATATATATATATATATATATATATATATATATATATATATATATATATATATACTCTTTGTATATACAACGTGTACAAAAAAGGAGTGATAAAACTTAAGTGTGGTATATGTTAGGTAAGGTTTTACCTTTGGAGCGGTAGTAGACATCTGTAAACCGTACGAATCTGGAGAAAAACGAATTTAAAATATTGACTAAAATTTTTGCATTTCATCCCTATCCTAGTTCTACATGTGTCAATAACCCCTAAAACCAAAGAGAAGGTCTGCGATCATTGACCCCAGTGCTCGCGTTGGTAAACAAACATTTAGGGTTGTCAAAAATTTCGACGTTACACCTATGAAATAAAAATGTATGGAAATTTAAACTAACCTTTACAACGCTGCTACATTCACAGTGTATTCTATACAAGGGATATATACCCACCTTTAAGTATTATCATTCCTTTTTTGTACACGTTGTATATGTATATATAGAAACCAGTGTATTTATTTGTGCTGTGAATACGACCCATGGAACACGTTCAGGGGGGTGCAATTGACTCCGCACTCACTTTATTTCTTCTTAGGAGTATGCAGATTTCCTCAGGAGATTTATCTTTACTGGCTGATGATGATGATAAGATCTTTATTAATCACTTTTCAGACACCAGTCTCTCACACTCTGTAATCTGTTTTTCTTTCAGAGAAAATATATTAATTGTTGTTTTTTTCTATATGTGACTTTGACCGTGTGAGCTTCATTCATTATCACACGGAAATTTTCAGGATAAAAAGCAGCCTTAGCCTAGACGTTGGCCATTTCTAAAGAATAGAATAGAAATAGTTTAAAGCGAAAAACAAACACGTTAGTTTAAAAAATCATGCTGTCTTTTAATAATAAATAAATAAATTCTTTATTTCAGATATACATCCATCCATACAATAAAAATAAAATAAAATACTATTAACTAAAAAATAAGATAAGCATGTAATGCTTATATTGTCATATTTATGTACCGTTGATAAATCTTTTATCTTTGTCATCCTGCAGGGCTAACATGAGGGCCACGAGATAATTTTGTCACGGCATTTTGCTATGCAGAATGCCGATATCTCGATATCTCGTGGCCTTCAAGTTAGCCCTGCGTGAAATCTTCGCGTGAAAAGGTTTTTAACAATGACTTGAAGACCATTTCGACAGCAGTATTTCTGTCCTCTAGTATTGATAAAGGACAAAAAGAGTTTTTATAATCTTTTCCTTTACTCCTACACACCCCGTAGAACGATTACTTGTTTCGGGGCCCCTGTAATACACTAAAACAGGAGCTAAACAAGAGATTACCTCCATCGATCCCCATTGAATCAACCATGGGGCTAGAACACAAAGGTTCCAGTTCCCGTGAAATAATCGACATTCCATCAAAATGGCTGGAGTCACGCTTGAGCATTTGAGCAAAGGTGAGTGGTGCTCAAGTTGAGAGCGCGCCCTTTGCTCAGTGCTTATCAGGAGGGCCCTCGAGCCGGCCGCGGTTAGTATTGAGAGAGACCCCGTGTTATCGCAAATAGGGTCCCTTCGTGACGTAGTAGTGTGGTGTTGATCGCGTAACGATAGACATATGGCGCTAGGCTGGTACCATGAAATACGACAGGTTGAATTCCGTTCAAAGTACGAATTTCGTATTCATACAAATTGCACCAAATCCGAAAGCAATCCGATACAAAAACGGAACGAAACAAAGATTCACCGCCTCCATGGCGTAGTTGCTACACGCTTTGACCAGCAGTTCGGAGGACCCGGGTTCGATTCCCAGTAATCGGACTGGTTGGTGATAGGGCATTTTGTAAGTCCGCCTGTCTACGAGTATCTACCACCATGTTACCTAAGTCTGCTGCTAAACAGAAGTGCTAATAGCACCATACTGAGTCTGAATCTTTTTTGTAGTTACTCCTTCATAGTTTAGTAAAATTGCTGTATTATGTGCCAAATAAACAATTATTTCTTTCTGAGCAAATAATTATCGAGGAACTCCCCAATGCACCTCACTACACACAGGATCCTCAGCACTTATCCAGGAAAGTAACAATCCCATCTCGGCCGCACCCCGGTCCCCACGCCAGCCGTAACATAAAGCATTATTGGGAGAATGCCCTATTAGCGCCGAATCATATTGTACGGGAAAGCAAATCCCGTGTAGGCACGCCGGGCGATCGCTAAACCATTGTTACTGGCGGCGTACACTGCACAATATGTCGCGAAAACTGGTTGAGATTTTCTTCTGTATTCAGTGCTAATGCCGGCTGCACGCACGAAAGTGTCATCTTCCGCCTGAGCCGAGCGTAGCGAACGAGCAATAGAGAGGCACGATCGGCCTGAGCGTTCGACTTGTGACGCATCTATCTCTTTTCCACTCCATCGGCCGATGGGTCTAAGTACAAGAAAGACAGCGCTAGCACACATTCTTCACGTGAACCCGGTGAACCCTATAGAAAAAAATGTCATTTTCAATAATGATAATTCAGTGATAATAATTAAAATCATAAAAGTATGCAAATTTCCATCAAAGTTTTCTTATGGTGTTATCAAGTAAAATTATCGTCCGTAAACCGACTTTAACATTGTCCTAATTGACATGTGATGTAAACTAATTTTTTAACAATTAAATTCCTTATTAGTTATGTTTATAATATTTGCACACCTGTGGACAGGTTAAGTACATCGAACTAATTGAAATTACTATCTAAACACCGTGTAAAAAACTATGTACTTGGCAAATACATTTTTCCTTTATTTCTTACAGACAACCAATATTTTTTTACATGACTTCACTTGTAAAATCTTTAAAATCTAATGTTCGACACACAAATTCACTGAACAGAAAAGAGTTGTGAAATAACATCCGTGGTAAGCAACGTACGCGGTCATGAGAATAGATTTTTATATCTCAGCAAGAAGTGGCCGGGCGTAGTTCCCGGTAATGCAGAATTAATGGAAGCAACTGCAAATTAGATTGGTTCCTGGCGCTCGTTGGCTCGTAGTGGGCAGTAGTGGGACCGTGGGGAGCGCTGCGGTAGTTGGGAATAGACCGAGACCGGGTTTACGGCTCCGAGATTGCTGCGAACGTACTGCTTCGATTGTTAATTTTAGTTTAGTATTAGTATGTATTGTATTTGTACTAACCAGATTGGAACTATTGTTCCTATGTAGAACAAGCAAGAGTGAATGTGATATGGTTCAAAAATGGATACATATTTTTGTACTCGAGAGTAAATCCTTTATTATATATAACAATTATTGTTATAATATAAAATATGTATTAACATGTTAGCATAAGTAAACATTTCTTTAAATATAAATTTAGTTTTGTTATGGAAGAGTGAGACCCTCTGTTACAGGTATTTTTATACTTACTAGAGGGTCTCAACCTTGTTTATGTAAACAACTTTGTGAAATAAAACAATTTTGAATTTTTGAATAACAGGTGCCAGCTGTCGCAGCATTTATGCTGAGAATCTACCTTTTGTTAGCTGACTATTTAATGTTGTACAGTTTTTTTTAAATTGTATTTATTTATATTGTTCATATTTGTTAGCTAGCAATAAATGATTTAGTACTATGACTAGTGTTGAAGCTCAGACTCGATTTGTATAAAGGTGGTCACTCAAGTTTCTTTTTAACGGCCAGTTACAGTTTGACTTGCTATGTACACTCCAGTACAATAATATGAACCAATTTTTACACCACGCCATCGGCACATTTAATTGACATTTCCTTTAACACACTGTATAGAATAAGAAAGGGTTAATGTGACATGGTAGAAAAGCGGGTACATGTTTTTGTGCTCGACTGTACATTAAGATTTAATTTAATTTTATTCAAATTTATTTATAACATTTATTCCTAATATTTTGTCTGCCTTCACACATAACTCCTACAAGAACACTTCCTAAAACCGCTGGGGAATCCCACTCCAATTATATCCTGAGATGCGACGAAACGGAGCACCAAAACTGAAGTATTCAAACGCGCAAAAACAAGCCGCCCAAACAAGCACTTTCAGACGCTTTAAAAATAAAAAGCGCTGAAATTGGCGCTCCTAATCAACCAACGCGCTGAAGCTGATATCGCGATGGGAGAGCGCTGAATCAGCGCTGTCTGCGCTGTTATCCCACCCCTTATTATATTTTGGTAAATTCATCATTAGTCTCAAATAAAGCTTGCTTTTTATTAAATTTCACGAGTGCCATTTTGTTTGCAGATAACGTTATGGAAGTTTAAAGTCCTTCTTATTTAATTTCAAAAGTCGCTGTTGCAGCTCAGATTATTAGATAGTCATTTTCAAACAATCGAGGTCTGGGTTCAATTCTGAACTGAAATTGCTACCCATATACGTTGTCATGCAATTAAATAATGTATGTCTTGATATTAATGAACACTGTTTATTATCCCGACGACCTGGTTAGGGTCGCGGGGAGTCGCTGGATGCAGGTGACTCGGGACCGGTCGATGTGGCGTACCATGAAGGAGGCCTATGTCCAGCAGTGGACGTTTCCCGGCTCATGATGATGAAACACTGAAAAACAGAGACATTTCTGAGATTAAAAATATTATTACTATGTATTTCTTTAAATATCTCGGGTCTTTTTTGGTCTGGACTTTATAAGGCTTAGGTCCAACCAGAGAGGCCCCTTCGAGACTTTACCTAAAGAGGGATAGGACACATCTAACCGGACTTCTTTCTGAACGTATCAACAGCGAGACACTGTGAGGTACGAGAACTACGAGTATTTGCGATAGGTAACTAATATCTGAGGTATAGAGATGGGTGTCAAGCGGAACATTATATAGTACTATGGGCAGAGAACGGACGTCTGCCTGGACCACTAACTTGTATTGAATACGAGTATTGTTGGCAGATGGTGGTGGCTTACAGCCCATTGAATGCGTCCCTAAAAAAATACCAATACGGCCGACATAACTAACGCTTTCAAAAAGAACTAAAACCGACTTCAATTGCCTTAAAAATGTTCACCCTTAGAGGTAGAATGATTTTTATGGTTTTGTTGATTTTCTCAAAAAGTGCTCAATACATTTCTTTCAATAAATGGTGCCACCTCTGACTACCAAACAAAAACAAGAATCATCAAAATCGGTTAACAAAAAAACATACCGTCGAATTGAGAACCTCCTCCTTTTTTGAAGTCGGTTGAAAAGGGCAACATGGGCGACTAGAGGGTGCGGAAAGGTGCGACACCGGTTTCACATGCAGTGTCCCCGTTATTACTGCCGATCAAGGTAAGCCAGAGGTAAGAGTCTCGCAGGCCTTGTCATCCAGCCTGGTCCGACTCTCTGGACTCGGGTCCATGGAGATGCTACTCGCCAACAGCTCGCTGTGTTTTTATTATTATTATCCTGTTCGTGCCTCTGCTGGGCAAAGGTCTCCAAGGAAAAAGAAATGCTTACACATTTGGTGAATTTAAAACTGTACGTTGATATATACGTTGGTATAACAGTGTTACTGAATATTTCTGGGCCTGTCTGAAAATCAGCGCTGCAGCTACTGCCGCCGCATATGCTGAGACAGGTCCATTTCGGCGTTACATTGCAGCAGAGCAAGTTGCAAATATATGTATTGAACTGTACTGTAATAACTGTATGTACGCCGAATAAACTATTTCGATTCTATTCTATAAACGTAATATATTTCTATATTATGTACACTTTAGTACAAAATATGTACCCCCTTTTGGACCATGTCACATTCACTCATGCTTGATCCTGCGCACTGTGTTGAGGGAAAAGTCAATTAAAGGTGAATGTGACATGGTTAAAAAATGAATACATATTTTTGTACTCGAGTGTACATATATGCGGATAAAGATATGGCTTTCAAGTAAGGTATAATCTTAAAATATAAATGGAATCTCAGCAAATCGGCGGCATATGTTCAGCGGTGGAAGTTTTCATGATGAAGATATAAAAATAAAGAAACCATTTTTGTATAAACTTCGGGACCTCCATGTAACGTTCATCCTTCAAATCTTTAGGCAGACAGAAAGTACCTAGTACAAGTAACAGTTCCGATCTGATCCAAGTATCAAATACAAGTATCTACTAGCCATAAATCACACTTGGCTCTCTCTCGTAAACCTTATCTGCGGTTCTCAAATCGGTGCATCCGGCGCAAAGGACCATAAAATGTTTTTATAGTCTCCTTCGGGGAGCTACTACGAGTTCCAGAAAGTTCCATTTACGTTATGGTTATTAATATGGTTGGTTTATTCGGTATTTTGATAAAGATGTATCGAATGTATTTATTTAAGAAAAGAAATATAATCAGCAAACGATAGAGCAGAGAGAAGGAAAAGAACACATTCGCAATTTTCGGATAACGTCGCACAGATGGGGTTCGTTACAAATGAGATTTTATGTGCTGTCCATTGCTGGTTCAACCGCTTCAACTTATGCAATTATAATTATTTATTTATTTTATTTATGCAGTATTCTTTTCTTTGATATTAATCCAAGTTACACTTTTTGAGCGTGGTTTATGAGCAGTTAGCAGCTAGTCTACACGCACGCACACAAACACCGTGCCGAAGTCTGCCGAGTTAAAACGACGTTAGACGACGCACGGCTGTCAATGCCGCACCGCTGTGCCGGTCGCAGTGGGGGGTGTTAGGTTTATTTTCGTTACGGAATTTCTTGATTCGGTCGCCGCGCTCAAAGCCCGCGATAAAAGCTATGCAATAGCTTAAAAACTGAAATACATATACATTTCTTTTACCATAATATTTTAGATAATAACTTCACACAAAGTAATTGCTTTATGTTTGGAACGCAGACAAGTCTGCCCTTTTAATTCTTAAAGACACCCTCGACAAAGTTACGTTTCAAGTTTTCCAACCTTATTTACTCGTATCTGCGATGTAGTATGTCACAAGCAGTCTATAAAAATATGTAAAGATAAATAAAAATGCCAATATGTCTGGCTCGGTCTACTAACCCGCTTCTAAAGACATTTCTGTATCTTAGTCACACAGAGATCTAAGTTAAGGCGAGAGGTTTAGTCCTTATCCCACGAGATGTAGGGCTTTATTGTGGTGTAAGTAGAACTTAGACTGTACTTAAAAAGGTAGCGTTTACGAATGTCGCATGTGAACTGCTTTGATGAATTCTGAGACTTTTCTGGAAAGTTTCAAATGTCTTTTTGTCCTTTTCGTTAACGCATTTTTTATTTAAAAAAAGCCTATAACGTTTGCTTCGGCATACAATAAGAGCAGGGATCTTTGACTAACTTAAAACAATAAGACTTTGAAAAAAATCGTTGTCTGTAAAGTCGCTTTCCAGACGATAATTTTACGTGATAACGTCATAAGAGAAAATCGAGAAAATGGAAATGCTGTCACAAGTCGAATGCTTAGGCCGATGGTGCACCGCACTCTCGCTTGCACACTCAGGCGGAACGTGACACTTTTTCGTGCGTGCAGCTGTGCATCGACTTACAATACGTCATCACGTCAAAACATAGTATTTAGGGCATTACTAGAGCCAATGACTTTGATAATGGCATTGGTGAGAATATAAAAGGCACCTTAGTACGTTTTTTCGTAACGAAAATATGTTATTATTATTTGCATTTCTATATCATAAACTTACTATAAATTCTCAGCAATAATTATATCGGAAAACTCCAAACTGAGAAACAAGTTAAAGAGACCGTCAGTCAGAGACCGGTGGTAGCGAGGTGGCAGGAGTGTCTGGGTCTATAATTTGCAGATGATTAGCTCTGCCGCCGCGGAGCACGTGCCGACGGTGGCTCCAACTTATAGCCGATGCCGATCGATGCCCCACCCGATTCAATACTTTTATTTTGACTTCGAAGAATTATTTCACTATGACTGCGACCTTCTTCGTGGATTTCAGAAGTTATTCCGCGGCAAACTTTAACTCAGACAAAAACACCATGACCATTATATAGGCTTTGTGAGTCAATAAAATACATTGTTTACAATACATACCTATGTACAGGTATATCTTTGCAGGTTATACATGGGTGTTAATCAATGCTTATTATCTAATGACAGCCGTTGTCGTAGCGATCTACAGATGTTTGAGTCTCCTTAGCAGTGAAGGGTGTATAGTTGCTAAGATTCTGTGATAAAATAGAAGGTGGCCCAAATGCAGTTTTGTCGGCTGCCCGGCGCCATTGACAAAAGCTCGTAGCTCATTTCGTTGAAATTCGTTGTTACTATTCGTTGTTACTATTCGTTGTTACTAATTGTTGTTGCTATTCGTTGCTTGCTATTCGTTGTTAATAGTCGTTGTTACTATTCGTTGTTGCTCTTCGTTGTTACTATTCGTTATTGCTTTTCGTTGTTAATAGTCGTTGTTACCTTTCGTTGCTACTATTCGTTGTTGCTATTCGTTGTTACTATTCGTTGTTGCTTTTCGTTGTTGCTTTTCGTTGTTGCTTTTCGTTGTTACTATTCGTTGTTACTATTCGTTGTTGCTATTCGTTGTTACTATTCGTTGTTACTATTCGTTGTTGCTATTCGTTGTTGCTTTTCGTTGTTACTATTCTTTGTTGCTTTTCGTTGTTACTATTCGTTGTTGCTTTTCGTTGTTGCTATTCGTTGTTACTAATCGTTGTTGCTTTTCGTTGTTATTCGTTGCCATTAAGGCAGTCTGGGTAGTTCTATGTATGTGCTCGTGTGTAGTGCGCTACTTATGGTTTCATTTTCTAGCTGTCTTCAAAACCAGAGTGAAGCCTCATCGTCACTAGGTGCAATTTTTGTCAAACGCTATTAGAGATTAGAGCTTTAAAATAACAAAGGATCAACAGTCCTTATGTTCTAAAGGTCGGTCAAAGCTATGTTCATGATGGCGCGGCGAAGGTCACCAACAAACAACTCTTTAGCTAATGGAACGGGAGTAATAAAATGTTACAACCCCAAAAATCAACGCACAAAGAGGAACTAAGCCCATTTCGTTCAATACTCTCTCGGTCCGCAACTGAGATTAAAATTAGGGACGAAAAGGGGATCCCGAAAATGTCGAATCCAAGTTATGTAAAATTTCAAATCCTGCCTCGTCGGATTACATGTGTTTAATATATATTTACTAAAACATTTTAATACGGTTTACCTAACTCTCCGTCTACACATTACTATTAATTGATTATTATGTTTTTATGTATAATGGATTTTCACTTGGCCTTCGTCATGTGACGATAATTCCGTTGGACGGTAAGCCTGCGCACCCAGAAACCTCAAACAAATGAGGCGTTGTCTCTGCTACCTTTCGTACCGTAACACAACAGTGCTATTAACACTGCTGTTTGGCGGCAGACTTAGGTAACATGATGATAGTTAGCAGGCAGTCAGAAAATGCCTTTGCGAAAACACATTTTAACGTTATCCCTCTCCTAATGTTTCCATACTAAATTTCTGTTGCCATAATCTTTTAAAATAGAATAGCTGGCTTTGATAAGTAATTACTTAAAAATAGGAGAGGAAATTATAGTGTCGCGAAATAAATGTTATTAATTTAGAACTTTTTAGTTAGCTACAATAGCAGTTACGCAGCTAATGGTTCATAGATGGCGCTTTGAATAATAATCGAAAAAAAAGTGTTTAAAATGAAAATTGTGATTCACTGTGAAGTTGTATGTTAATGATACTCATTTCGCGACATCACAATCTGATGTCCTATTTTTAGATAGTTACTACACAAATCCAGCTATTATATTTTAGAAGATTATGGCAATAGAAATTTTGTATGAAACTTTGATGGAGTTGAATCGCCTTAAAGTAATGGATGAATCGTTTTTAATGTCTTCCATGAAGCCTGCGGATTCTCACAATAGACACACTATTGTATAAATTTGACTAAAATCCGAAATATTTTATATAAACGCGAAATAAGAACCCACTAAAACTTTTCGATAAATAAATCAAGCGACATCACTACGGCCGATTCAAATCTCGGAGCGATTTAGCTGGCAACTCAATTTATCTGCCTTAATAAATAATAAATCAAATCGAGGCCCTTAGAGAATTCGACGAGTCTTTCCAAGTTGACCTTTTGACCCTGAGACTTTGTGAAATACGACTAGAATACCCTATTTAGGTCTTTTATGCGAAATAGGGTGAAAGGCTTAGCTTACACAGTTCAATTTCCGCTAATACTGAGGCCTGTATTTATAAGATCTAACTATCCGTAGACGAACGAAGGTCACCGACATAGCTCGACGGGTTAGTGAGCTGAAGTGGCAATGGGCAGGCCACATCGCTCGAAGAACCGATAACCGGTGGGGAGTAAAGGTTTTCGAGTGGCGACCACGTACCGGGAAACGTCTACCAGGCCGTCCCCCTACTAGATGGACCGACGACCTGGTTAGAGTCGCGGGGAGTCGCTGGATGCAGGTGGCTCGGGACCGGTCAATGTGGCGTACCATGAGGGAGGCCTATGTCCAGCAGTGGACGTTTCCCGGCTGATGATGATGAACTAGCCGTTTGGCATAATTCACTTCATCCATTCGTCTTTTCTTCTCTAAAGCTTTTAGCAACTAGGTCATATTTCTTAAAAGTGTATTGTATAAGTTGTTCACATCCCTACATTAAACTATAAGTTCACTTGTTCGAAAATTGTGAATTCGAACATTTTCACTACCTAAACTTGAACAATCGCCCATGGCTCTCGTGACACTATCAGTGATTGCCACTTTGTCACTAACGTTTAGCCAACTAACACAGGGACACACTAGACACGCATGAAAATCTCGTTGATTCTTTTTTTTTTTAAATAATGGCTTTAACCAGTGGTTATCTAGCCAATGACGAGTAAAATTAGGTGAACAAATTTTGAGGTTATAAACTATGCCGAAGCCATTTCTTCAGCTTTCTCAATAAAATGTATAATGTGTACATTTTATCGCTTAATTTGGATTTTTGACGAGAACTTCAAAGGCCAGCCTTGGTTTCAACATTATCCGAAAGAATCCATATGCCGAATGTACTCGACATGATAAACTCTTCGGATCGCGTCAAAACTATTTTTTGTACTATAATTGATACTATAACACTGTCCGTGACACTTTTTGCACTATATCACACCATTATAACACAAAAAACACACATAACAGTATTATTAACGAATTACTAAAATTGCAATGAACCACTATTTTACAAGTTCGCGCCAAGAATCTCGTTGATTCTTTCTAATATGAAAAAAACCGGTCAAGTGCGTGTCAGAATCGCGCACCTAGGGTTCCGTACAAAATATGAATAATTAACATACTGATAAATAATTAGTACGGTAATACAAAAAAACAACTTTAGTTTGCAGCTAAATTACATACCCAATGTACGGCTTTTAACTAAAAATTTAAGTTTGTATACATAAAAAGTAATTTATACTGTGTAATTAAAAATCATAGTTTTCAGATATATTTCTATGGTTGTGCTGTAAGACCTTGCTTTGCAGATCCAAGGGACGGCAGAATTGAGTATTCGATATTAATTTCAACTTATATCTCCTCTTTCCTAAGAAAAAGTGTTTTGACAGACAGACAAACGGACACCAAAGTGATCCTATAAGGGTTCCTTTTTACCTGTTGAGGTACAGAACCCTAAAAAGTAAATACTAACAAGCATTTTCGCATTTATAACATGATAGAAAAGTATTAACATTAATTTGTGATCTACAGCTTCCCAACGCGTCATCAAGAATTGAGCATACTCTTACCATATTTACGGAAAGACGACACCAAAAAAGCAGTACTTTTTTATGTATTCCTAAATATAAAATATCGTCGGATGGCCCGTGTAACGAAACACCCATTTCTCTTACTCCGTACCAAAATCATGACATGCCGAAACGTTCCGATTTACAGAAGGGAAATAGGTAAAGAAAAAAAAGCGCGGTCCAATAGGGGTCGGGCCGGCGGAATTATAAATCATACGGCCTTAAACCTAAACATGTCCAGTTGACAAAAAGGGTGATTCCTGTGAATTTATGGGAGTCCTACGCTGAGAGCAGCGTAAACAGTGTGGCCGAATGGAACGATTGTGCTGTACTGTACCATCCTGAAATATATCACGGTGCTTATTTTAAAATGTATGATGGGTCTTATTTGAACATGGCCTTTATTTCATATCAACTGATGACTTTACAAATTGGCTTAGTTTGAAATATTTACCCACAGAGGGTTCCGTACCACGCATTTACAACCAGCAGCAGTCCACCGCTGGACATAGTTCCTGCCAAAGTGCGCCACTGAACTCGATCCTCCGCTCTCTTTACATTCACGGCGGTGAAGGGCGGTCTACAATAAGTTTTCCTAAACGTGATCTACACTCGAGGACTCGTTGGCTCCAGCGATCGTCGGTCCTTAGGCAGGTGTGGCCAGCCCACTGCCACTTCCACTTACTAATACACTTATAACGGTCACTCTGGTTCTTCAATAATAGCCCTTTCCGAAATCCGCTGAGCGACTTTAAATTTGTGGATCAGTCAGACCGAAAAGCTTCATCATCATCAGCTCATAAACTGCCGGTTATTTGTTATAATACCACTCGTGGCAGTCGGATCGCTGATCCGAGTTTTTATAAAACGGAAGACGGTTTTCCATCTCCGGAAAGTTTTCAATTTGTCTCCTTAGAGACTGCTACGTGGCCACGGCTACGAAATATGAAATATTAAAATTATTTAGCGGAAGGTAACAGGAACCGGAAATTATCTTATACACGCTGACAACTGCTTATTAAACAAGCTCTCACTCCGGTCTGTGATTAAATACGAAATAGTTAGCTGGGGCCTTGGGGTGCGGTCTCAGTACAAGCGGGAATAATGAAATGAAATGAAATATTTATTTGCCAGGATGCATGTTGATACATTGGTGTTACATATAGTTGTAGTCCATAATACATCCTACCTATCTCAGGTGTGCAAATGTTTAACATACATAATAATAATATTACCTAGTAATTTACACGATATAAAATTACTTAAAACTAATTATTTTATATTGTTACCAAAAATGTCAGTATTGATATATACATCATCTTAGTCATTTAAAAATTCATTAACCTTGTAATACGAGTAGCATTTCTGTAGCAGGTAGTCAAACAATTGTTTTTTAAATGTGTAAATGTCATGAGATTTAAATTTGTCCGGAACTAAAATAGTCATACTTTGTCGCAAAAAAATATGTGCAGCAGCAGCATAGCCTTAGAAACCGATATCACGACGTTTCTATTAAGTGTTCGGACTGTGTGACCGTCCGCGATCCGATTGCATACTACGATTGCATTTTACGGCCTGGTAAAAGTTTTCAGGTACGTGGTTATCATTCGAGAACGATTTATTACCCATCGTCTACCCGTTCTTCGAGCGATGTGGCCTGCCCATTGCCACTTCAGCTAACTGAATCGTCGAGATATGTTAGTTCATCCACGGACATTCTGGATTTTATTACGTAGTGTTAGAAAAAAGTTAAACCACAGCTAGATGTATACTGGCTCTGTGGTGGAGGCGCGCGGTCGACGTCGACACCCCCCGCGCTACCCTCGCACTTCCCCGCAGATTGCGTCATCCCTTCGTTCAAGAAGCGTGCGCTAGTGTTTTGTATCTGTTTAGACTTTGATATAATTAAATAGTACCAAAATACAGTGGTGTTTATAGTAGATAAATTACAGGAATAGCTCGTTCCATAGCCCTCTAAGTGACTCTGACTTTAAGACTTGTAAATTATGAGTCCCTTTTTTTGAATTTCATTCACTTCAACTTCCGTAAAAATGTCTTCAATTTGAAATGTTAAAGTAACGTGTTCTTGAAAGTAAACAGTTTTTACTACAAATTGCACTAAGCTTCAACTTAACATTTAAAAATGTACACGCGCATTACCCTTTGGCTATATTAATAAAAAATTGTGTTGAAGAAATTTTGAACAAATCAATTAATGACCCACTCTACTTCATAACTTTTAAGCCCCGCTGCCATCGATACCCAACCTCAATATACAGTCAAAGCTTACCATCTCAAAGCGTCTGTATCTAGGCGAAATTCATAATCACAAGACAGCTAGATGCTCAAACAAGACAGTATACAATGTACGTAACCGTTCATGCATACAAACACTTCATTCCGCAGAACGAGGTTTATGTGACGATTCGAGATTGCAGGAGAAAGTTATATATTCTCAATTGTACAATGGCTCGCTTTAAATGATTTGGTCGTTCTTTATAAGGTTCACTTTTATGTAACTATTTAACTCACTGTGTAACGTATTGGTATTCAGATAAACTTGTAACATCTCGTAAAACCATCATTATAAGAAAATACAGTCTCATTTCATTCCAACTCACTATATATATGTACTAATCTAGCAAGTCAATTTTAATCTACTTCTAACTGTCATATCGAATTGAAACTTTGTGAATGTATGTAATTCAGTTCAGAATACAATAGCTCCATCGAGCTGCTCTGACCCTGTAGTCATGAAGTGGGTAGATGAATAATTTAACCCATTAAAAATGATACACTTGGTGACAAGGGTCTGATGATTAAGCCAGGAAATAGAAAGAAGATCTCTCCAAGGAATACTAGTAAACCCCTCGAGTTTGGTCTCATTCTGTTAGTTTTGATGAAATTTTGAAAAAATTAATAAATTCAGCTTAGTGAAGAGTGTCCGATGAGGGAGCCACGATGTGTATAGTGGAACTCTTCAACTTTATTTGCTTTGAGCAGGGCACATAAAATGATAGTCAGAAAACGACGATACGATAGACGAAAATACAATCGCGTAAATTTCAGCTTGTTTGAGATAATTCTGCACTTACAGTTCATTTCAATCCGTTTAAAATATTCATAAACAAATAGTTACGTGAGATATCTCAGTAGAAGAAACAATCATCCATCACCAAAGAGTTGGCAAACAAAGAAAACATTTATTTCATGTAACAAGTTGCGAAAAAAAACACAAAACTAAGTGCATCTTCAAAATCTTGTCTTCTGAGTGCCTTTTAAAAAAAGTGGTAGGTAAGATTTATCATCACTGCTTTATCGTATTCCCATCTGAAATTTTAAATGTTTTTATATACCTCTCTGAACTAGAAATTGTATCTTAAAATGAACTACATAGTTATTCACACAATTATCGATACTTATGAACTTTTAAAAAAAGTACATCAGCTCTAAAACACTTACTCAAAAATGCTTATTTTGACATCGTCATCGCTCTATAGCTTAGTTTCAGTGTGTTTACTTTCTATTTCTATTAGATTGAAATGAACTTTAGAGTTATTTGTACCTTCTTACAGCATCGCTCAACTGACGTTCGCTGCCCATTTCTTTGCTCAGGTAAACAGCTTCCGACACGCTGACTGCATACGAAATGCAGTGGAATTTACCGAAGCCTGATCGCGGACAGAAATAACGTAAAATACAGAGTAAGCTGCACTGAGAAATGTCGTCGGGTACTGCAAACATCAGATGGATTGAATTTTTTCCTTACAATCCAAATGTCTGTCATTTAGTCTGGCATTTATATGGATTGCAGAATCCTGATTGGCTTGATGATTCCCCGTTAGCACGGTTTCCATCCAACGCAAAGGTTTTCGTTATTTAGTATCAGGTGAGTTGAAATGGGCACCTACTTTATTTTACGATATAAATATGTTTTAGCCCCCGACGTCTAAAATGGAGGTGTAGCTCACAAAAGTATTTTATATGAGTATTTCGTTCAAAAAATGTACCATATGTTCGCACTTGGCCTTCATATCACCTTATATTAAGTAACGACAGTCTGTTGGATGGAAGCGTGCTCACTCATAGAAACCTTAATTTAATGAGGCACTGGCTATGTCATCTTACATTACGAGAACCAGCGGTAGATTAAAATTTTCGATGAATCTATATTGAAAATTACAGAAGTTCCAAACAATCCTTTTGTCATTTTGAGGTATGAAACCTTCCAAAAGGCCAATCTCATCATATGCTACAATAGATTACTCAGTATCCATTGCAGCAATACAATAACGTTAATAAAATATTGGATATTTACCCACTGTCATGCTATTATTGCAAAAACCCTGTACAAACCTGGATTAAGCCTATAGATTACAAAGAAACAGAATGTTTCTTAGAGTTTGTAACTTAGTCCGTAACGAATCTACATAATAATAGCACGTCCATGTCACTCACTCTTACACACACACATCATCCTATCACACAACACACACACACACATCCACACTTCTTCACACCTTCATCCCCAAATATACATACTCTTTTAAACCTACTATTGAGTTAATAAATATGTACAGTAATGTTTAATTATGTTTTTTAAAGTGTAAAGTCTTGTGTTGAATAAAGTGTAAAGTTTTATATATGTACAGTAATATATATAATTTTCATAAATATACATGTCAGGAAGCTCCAGCGTAAAGTATAAGATAATTTAAGTTTACGAAATTAATATATTTTCGTATATAATACTTCCTGAAGTAGATGCAATTTTGTTGGACAAAGAAAAAAGTTTACGCATTAAAAAGTAAATATTCACTTTCATATTATTAACAAAAGCCCAAAACTTGTAATAAAAACAGAACAACAAAAAGGCGGCGCTTACTTTTACGTGTAATTTGCTTTAAATTTACGTCCACCGAAGCAAGTTTCATTTGTAGGGTAAATTAACTTAAGCGATTTGCTAACTCCCAGCTAAGGAGGAAATTAAACATTTCACCCTGTTCACTAATTTCTTTTTTTTAATTACGAGAGAACATTTTTCGCAATTTACAACTTGCAATGTTTCGTAATGATTCTGTTATAAACATTACAGTACCGCTCATTGTGAGGCCGAAGTTCAGGGGTGCAATTCACTACAGACAAGCATAACTCACGGCTCACGGATAATCATCAACAGCCTATATACGTCCCCACTGCAGGGCTCAGGCCTATTCTTCTACAGAGAGTGTATGTGCCGTAGTCCACCACGCGGGCTCAGTGCGGATCGGCGGACTTTACATGCCTGTTCAAGACATGCAGGTTTCCTCACGATGTTTTCCTTCACCGTTAAGCAATCGGATAATGTACTTGAATTGAAAAACAACTCATAGTTACACGGCTGGATTCGAACCCGGACGGCGAACGGCTCACAGGTGTCACTGCTGATTATATCTCTAGTTTCTTACACAACAAGGATCAATATCGAATTTCGTCATCAGATACACCCGTAAGCCGTGATTTTGTTATAATATTGATGCTAAGTGAATTGCAACACTTTTTTATATTTAAAATGGGTTGGCACTTGGCCTTCATCTCACCTGATGGTAAGTGACGGTAAGGCCGCTGTAACGTAGGCGTACGCACCCAGAAGCCTCAAGCTAAGGAGGCGCTGGCTCTGCTACCTTTTATACTGGAACACAACAGTGCTATTAGCACTGCTGTTTGGCGGCAGACAGCCAGGTGGGTATAGAAAATGTTCTACCACCAACCGCCAATATCATTACTGAAACTCAACAGTTCTAATTGTAATAAATGTTTTAAATTAAATAAATAGTTGTAAACTCACGTAACATATGCCATGTTCGAATAGGTATCGATAAGTTTCGGACTCGTCATCGTCCTTCATCAGTGGGATGAGTTTTTTATTTTGTTTTATTTATTAATTACCTTCACTCCATATTAAGTCATACATACTTGCACCATTCCGCGTGAATGGAATTGGGGACAGACGAACTACCAAAGGTACGCTAAATGCTTAACGCCCCCAAAATAGCCAGAAATATTTTGCGTTTGAATCCCAACAAAATATTTTGAGTTTGAGTTCCAATAAAATATTTGAGTTTGAATCCCAATGAAAAAATTGAGTTTGAATCCCAACAAAAATCATCGAGTTTACTGTGGGTCCGCCACCACAGACATGTTCTCGTGTGTCCAAAAACAACGGCGTGCACATTACCGGCGGCCGGCACGGGCTCTCAGCCGCACCATGAAAAATTCATAACACACGCGCCATAGACCGTGTAAGGCAGATAGGCCAAACTGTTTAGGAAAGTTTTCAAAATATTTCTGCGCCTCCATAAACGTGAACTTCAGAAACTATACCACAAGCGCATTTTCGTCCAGAAAATATTCCATGTAGATCAGATTAATAAACAAAATAACCAGTAATTTCTGCATGCTAGGACATTCAAACATTTTAATAGTGCTGTACCACAATCATATCTTCCTCCTAAAATTTGACGCCCTAGGCTTGGGCCTACTCTTAAGATGAATTTTAAGCTAGGTTTTGATTCCTTTGCATCGCAAAGAAGTCGTTTGAATATTTTAATTGCGTTGACTGATAAGTTAATCGTTTTGCTTGTAGACTTGACCTTTTGATATTAATTTTATCTTTAAATTACTTTTACGCATTCTTAAAAAAAGGCTTAACAAACAGACTGACAAAAAAGTGATCCTAAAAGAGGTTATTTTTCATTTTAAAAGCTCCCAAAACGGACACCATCTTTCTTCTACGCCCTGGTATAATCTATGTCCATGTTCGACAGTAATAATAATGTGGGTGCATCCACGGCACGCGCGGAGAACGCGAGCTTGTGAATTTACGTCCCCGTCCGTGACTATCCGTTGTGACAACAAATCTCCACGGTGGTACCTGGGATATTGGAGGCGGCTCGTGAATAATATTGGATACTTGCACGCGTCGAAATGCAACCCCCGAGTGACACCGGGCCAATGTGTTTCGAGCTTAGATGGAGCTTGTGAATTTTATAGCCATTTTGCGTCTGTTCGGCGTCGGTTTTCGATTCAAAAAAGTTTATGGCAACGGAAATTTTGTATGGAAGCATTAGGAGATGGATAACGTTAATAACGAAAACTCATTAGCAACAGCTAATATAATATTCGTTTCACGGGTGTAATACGCTGTAGTAATATTTGAAATGTCTTTTTAATTTGGCTTCAAAAATGGCAGATTATTTTGTCCCGTACTCAGACGACAACAAAACTAGTTTCACGTGAATTGAAATAAGCTTGGTGAAATTAATTTTATCATGAATCGGTAGCTTCATAATGTGAATTCAGTGGATGGAAACTAATTTTTCGATAGCAATTTCGTCATGCAAATTCGTCTAGACGAACGTTTGGGGACAAAGACTGTTTATATATATAAATAGGCCAGTGTTTCCATGTACTATATTATAAAAACTATGCTACATTGTACAGGCGTGGGCTGAAAAGCAGGTCTGCCGGCGGCTTGCCAACGGTAGAACTGAGCCCATCGGCCGTTTTGTTCCGTTAGTTTTTAGTAAGATATACATATAGTATACCGTGTAACAAATAGGAACAAATAAAAGTACTTTTATTTATTATTATTATTTTTTATTTTTCTATTTATCAGCTGCGTAGATGTAGTCTTGGACATGGGGCTCCAGCATACATCGCCACGTCGCGTCGGATCGTTGTAAGGGAGGGTTTCTGATTTCCCTGCTTCATATTTTTGCCTTCCAACACTTCCGGAATGACGAGAGCTATGTTAGTTTAAAGCCGAGACTACACAGCAAATATTTATCAACTTATTCATTATCATTGTGACAGCAACCTTATTTTACAAAGATGGTACATATTATTGAGCAAATCCAAAGAATAGCAGTTCAAATAAATGCTCTGCCTCCGCTTCTGCGGTTAACTGATTTTGTCTACAGTAATATTTTACTAATCATACAATAGTTTCCCAAAGGTTTTCCTAACTCAATATTACCCTTAAATCAACACTTTAAACTTCACTTTTCTCTTTATTACGAGAGAGATAGTGTAAAAAATGGGGACGTTAGAGAAAGACGGTTGCACAGAGTAGCAAGAGCGCTAATTAAGTACACGATATAGATAGTACACGAGATACTGTCGCCTTTTATTACAATAATATTCAGGTGTGCCGACACTGCCTAAGCGTACGGACTATACAGTCGCTTATCTTATTGATAATAACTTGAACTAACCTCCAACTTGCACCAAAACATTTCCTAGATACCTATAAATGATACAATTACATAATATTAAGTATGGTAGACACATAAAAATTTAACGGACAGAAAAATTTTAATGGGTATATCCAGTGAGTACAAAATTTCGAGCATAGAGGTATCAGTGGACGAATTAAAGTGATTGACATAGATCGACGAGTAAATGTACTTGTACAGGCCACATCGCTCGAAGAATGGATAACCGGTGGGAAGTAAGATTTATTGAGTGGCGAAACGTACCCGTAAACTCATATCGCACCCGGATCGTCGTACTAGATGGACTGACGTCCTAGTGAAAGTCGAGGAAAGTCGCTGGATGCAAGTGGCTCGGGTCAGGTCATTATGGCATACCATGGTGAAAGACTATGTCCAGCAGTGGATGTTTCCCGGCTAATGTTCATGTATAAAACCTGTACGTAATTAATAAAGGACCAAATGAGATCATGGCCGTGAATCTTACAAATAGAAGACCGGTCAAACAGAAGAACGGCAGACCTTCATCCGCATACTGTTGATACGTATTCTGAAAACTCACACTAAGCGTTTCGCTTCCACATTTATCATGCGTTCAACAAGAATATTAAATGCACTACCGGTTTCCGTGTTCCCCGAAAACTATAACTAGGAATCTACAAAGGAAGAGAAGAGTCACCTTCTAGATCAACGCGTAGCATCGTCGACCTCTTCGTCACATAACATCGAGGGCTTTATTTTTTATTCGCTCTACGCGCCACGAGCGCTCGATTATATAAAAAGACTGCATTTATAATTGTCAAAATAAATTAATAACAAATCGTTAATTTAATTTTTTTAAATGTATTTGCAAACCCTACCTTACCCACTGTCGTTCATTAGTACTGTAACGTCATTATCAATACCACAACTTATCGTGGTTTTGGAGATACCTATATAAACAGCTGCTGTTTTATTAAAACATATCTGCTTGCACCCGCAACGTGGTACAATCTTTTCAAAATGTTTTTACGGTTGCTTATTTTCTATTTCTACTTTAACCAAACCTGGTGTTCAGCTACCAACGGTGCAGGCGTTGAAAACACAGAGGAGTGCTTGAAGGTGTCAGATTTTAAGACAAAAGTCCTTGATTTGGACCGGTTGCCAGGACAATGGGAAGTTATGTGTCCATGGCATAAGAAACCAAAGAAAACAGATGGAAAAAGTTTCGACTTGCTCAATGTTAGTGTAGCTTCCGAAAACGATCAACAAATTGTAAAGAATGTATGTGGCAATATAGTTCTTGAAGGACCTCAATTGAAAATAGAACTTGACTTAAGCAAAAACTATACCAATAAATTAAAATACTCTCTTATAAAAAAGGAAGAAGATGGTATAAAATTCTTGTCGCCTCAGTGTAGTTATTTTGACGCGGAGTTGAAAAGTTTTGGAGATTTTATAACGTGGAGTGCTGACCTGGGGGAGCAAAGGACTGACAAAAAAGTTTTGCAGCTTCTGAAGGTCCCAGCGGATGCGCAATGGCATTGCATTCACGATGATACAATTGATGATGACGAAAATGAGTATTATTATTATTCCTGTTAAATTAGAACTTAATTATATTGCAACTTACGATCAGAATCTTATCCAAAAAAAGATTGATAGAAAATTGTCAAATGAATAAATTTTAAAATAGATTAATGTTGTATTTATTGCCACGGATTTATGTAAAACATACTTTAACGTAGGTGTTGATAAATTTAAGTTACTACGAGATGAAGTAAACGCCAAGTATTAGCCCATTGTAAATAAATGTGATAGAAGCAATTAATTTAAAACCGCAATAGTCCTAAACTAACTATATCCATACTCCTAAACTTATTATTCTATGAAATATCAATTCTATGAGTTCGTTAAAATATTTCAATCAATTCCATAACTCTCATTCCTCAATAATTCTGGTCATAAATTTGAAAGTCGTTTTTTTTTCTTCGTGGAAATCGTTCAAGGGCCATCCATTAATGACTGTCCCGAACACTTGGGCCGCCCTTTCAGCGGCTTCAAATGCTGTGAGTGTCTTTTTAACTCCTTTTGAAGACTACGAATTAAAATTTGGGCCGCTAAAACGCTGTGTTTTAAAATCAGTATTTAATTTAAGAAGATGTCCCAAGTAAATGCTAAATCTTCGCTTGGCCACGATCTCACCTGATGTTAAGCCACGTTGGTGGGTGTTGGTCTAGAAGGTGCCTGTTCACTCTCGACTTGAAGACACCCAAGTTGTAGTTTTGTGGGAATATAGACGCCGGCAGTGCGTTCCACTCCCTGGCTGTACGCATGATAACATTTGTAACGCTTAGTGCGAGCCATAGGGATGTCGACTATGTACTGGTGGAGACCTGAAGTCTATTAATACTGTCATTTGGTGGTCACGGAGACCTGGAATTTTCGGATGATTACTTCATTTCCACCAATACAATTTAGATTTGAATGAAGCGAAGCATAACAAGTGAAGGGTCCCGCGCAATCGCCAACCGTATGCGCTTTTGAGCCTACGCCAAGATTTTTTTACTTGAAGGCATATTATACTTTGATGTTAAATTAAAAACTAAAAAATGGTGTAAAATATGTACTACAACTTCAGGTTTCAAAAGATGCAACAATATTTAACAGGCTATTAACATAGGTATAAGCAAAGGGTAGGTATAAGTAAAGGGTTAATAAATTAATATAAAAAATTTCATAAAGAAGCTTTTATTTAAATGCTCTAAAAAGAAGAAAATAAACTTTAAATTAAATCAAACCCATCAATTGATTACATTGAACAATTTATATGCTATAAAAGCTTGTCGCGTGATTTTAATTGTATTGATGTCGATGTGGCGTACCATGAAGGAGGCCTATGTGTCGATGAACTAGAATACAAGAATTATGTAAACTGATCTAGAGAAAAAGTATGTATTGTATAAAATAGATAAATCTACATACATCTACACTAGTAAATCACGCGACAAGCTTTTATAGCATATAAATTGTTCAATGTAATCAATTGATGGGTTTGATTTAATTTAAAGTTTATTTTCTTCTTTTTAGAGCATTTAAATAAAAGCTTCTTTATGAAAAATTTTTATATTAATTTATTTTTTATTTTTTAGTTATCGACGTGTTTCTTAAGACTAAAAAAGTCTAGTTAAGTTACTGAATCTATTTCAATTTTAAAAATCATTGAAGTGCAAGTTAGGCCCACCCAGGACGATGTAAAGTAATTTTGATTGGAATTTGTACGGAACTTTCATTATGGCACCTCGAAGTCTATTTTATAATTTAGTCGACTATTACCCATTCACCTGCAAAGCCAGCTTAGTCTTGATAGTTTTTCTTTTAAGTTCAGTGTACATACTATTGTGAAGTATTCAGATTTTTAAAAGCAATAGTTTAAAAGATATACGGGGGGAAACGCGAAACTAGTTTCGAACGTCATTTTTTAATAATACATTTGCGAAAAAATATAACAATAGTAAAATTATGATGAAGATGATTGTGTTCCGGTTAGCACAGAAAGCATACCTAAGTAACGTTTCTAGGTGAGAACGCTTCCATTTGTTGACTTTAATCACTTAACATCGGTTGATATGAAGACGAAAGTACCAGGACCTCATACCTAAGATGGAGTCTAACTACAACTTCAAAGAGAGAAAAATAGATATATAATACCTTGGCATAAGGTCTCTGTCATCCCCATAAAATTAAATGAAATCATTATCAACATTCGAATTTAAATATGTATATTTAAAAAGCGAAGGCCCGCGTTCTTTTTTCAAAAACACTCGAACTGAAGCCAATCCTCTTGGAGCATGTGAATGCAGCAAAAAGTATCTAATTAAACAGACCCCGATCTTTTTTCGGAGGTTAGTGCGGAACAGTTGTCTTACACGCTCTCTGACACTTATGTCAACCTGGTAGTCTATTATTGAGATTGTGGCCAAGAGTGTGTTGCAAATACTGCCCAGTGACTCGGCAAAAATACTAGTATTGATTTTTGAATGAAAAACATTCCTTCAGTTAATAAGAAAAAAAAGTACTAGTGCTTTTGGCTTTATAACTAGTTAATAAGAAAAACGCACGTTTGCCTAGCGTTTTTAAGACAAGCTTCTGAAATCACGAACTTTTAGCACGCCAAACAGCTACAAAACGTATCACTTTCTGAGCACAAGTATTAGAAAAGCTATATATATTATTCCCAAGTTACGTGTATGGGAGCCACCCTTAAAAATATGTTTTGCAAGATTTTATTCTACTACTTTGTCGGCGTGATTAATATGTATACCCGTACTAAATTACACCTTTCTAGTAGTAAGGGTCTCTAAGCAAAGCCGCGGACTGACAGACGGACCGACTAACAGAGCGAAATTAAAAGGGTTCGTAGTTTTACTGCGTAGTTCTGATACGAGTAACCTGGTAGTTCAAATGATTTTTCAATAGTTTGGTAGGAAATTAACCTGCGCTACAAAAACGATATTGCACGCTCCGGTGCACTTATGTCAACGTGGTATTAAGATGAGCCCGTATTTGAGGGACCATTGAAAAGTTCTTCTTTATTTCTCCTGGCTCCAGCATCAGACCAGGACCGATGACCTAGTTAAGCTCGCGAGTAGTCACTGGATGCAAGTGGCTCGGCCCTATCACCGTGCATGTGTGGGCGCGCCATAACAGGGAGACTCATGTCCAACAGTGGACTTCTGCAGCCGATGATTATTGCATACGCTGCCTTGTCCAGCCTCAATTGAGTGACACTATCTTGTCTTAAATTTATTTAGAAAACCATTGCCAAACTAACATAAACACACGCTTTTTAGCTGTATTTTTGGCATTTATGCATGACATTCAGCATTTACACAGAGGATATAATCACAGACTTTGCACAGACTAGGTACTGATATAATGCACAATCACGACTTGTTTTGATTATGTGGTTACTCTTTCATTCCCTTGGGCCAAAAAGAGACAAATAGCATTTTGAATCTAAAACACTTCAACTAAAGTCTAAAGTTAATGAATCTATTTAGATTTAAAAAAAAAGAAGTGACAGAAGCTACGCGTTCTCTTTAGTAGAATAAACCGCGCGTAATATGTCATGTGAGCTAAATCAAAACTACTTCTGTTTCTGCTAACCTGGTACTTCAAATGATTTTAAGTAGTTTGTTAGGAATTAACCTGCGCTACGATACGATATATAGAAACGATATAGCACGCTCCCTTGCACTTATGTCAGCCTGGTATTCTGATTTTGAGATGAGCCCGAGGGGCCTATTGAAGAGTTTCTCTTTATTCCTCCTGACTCCAGCATCAGACCAGCTCGCTGGTACCAGAAAAACGCATTGTCATCGGAACTGAACCAACGTGCAAAATTTCAACTCCCTAGGATAAGAGGAAGTGCTTCTAATTCAGCTTGCAAGATTTGACCTGAACATACATACATACATACTTACATACATACATACATACAAACATTGCAAGTTAAATAAAAGCTTTTAAAAAACAAAATGCTCTAGTTTTGAATTCCTAAGACACACGCGTAAATGTAGTTCATGTTGTCCCTTTCTGATGCACTGACATGTTGTCGTTTGCCTCACCTAACTGCGTTCACACCGCGAACAAAACCACGTTCGTTCTCTTTACACCCTACTCCTTGTGTAAACACTGTTGAAAATAACTAAGCGGCATTTTAAACCGATTGTCATATCTCGCTCTTGGATTAATGGTTTCTTTATTTAGCCTCCAGATGTTTGTCGTCCACCAGGTGGGCCTGAAATCAGCGGGTGTTTTTATCATCTCACGAGAGCGCATTTGGGATGAGACTAATCTTTATAGAGATTTTCATTTGCTTTTGACTTTTATTTCCTCGGTTGACGTGGTGCTGGATACTTAGAAAATGTGCTTTAATTTAATTTAGGTTTATCATTTATTGTGTATCATTTACTGATAGCTGAATAATCAAGGTTAAAGTAAATCAGCGAGCTATGGAATGAGGTATGCCCGGAATTTCGCTACGTGATAAAATATTACGAGCGGCTACAGGTCAAGCTATACTTTTCCAGTATAAGCTTAAACAGCATCATACGGGAGTACATTCAATTCGAGGTCAACGTACACTGGAAATGTGTACCTAAATTTTTTTTAAATTCATTTACCTTGTCGCACCAAATACTCTGGGAACGGGACATTAAAGTTTCACTTACGAGTTTTGTATGTACAATAACGAAATAGAACAGCCTCCTAACGTCCAAAAGTTACAATTTCCTCATCTCCAATATGTCAGGCAAGTGATCCGTCTCATTCAGCCCACAACATAAGTAATTCAACGGTGCGTTCCGAAACTCCGCCGCGTCTATTCATCTTCACCTCTTCGCGACATTAGAAATAGTTTTATGTGTTTCGTTATTCTGAACACACCTCGAGTACGTGGGCCAAGCTTGGGGGTAAAGTAAACCCCTTGTCAAGTATGACCTTTTTTGTGGGCGAAATACATATAAAATTTACTTTGGGTAAGTTTTCTTGTCTTTGTAAAGGAAAATAAGTTTTTGCTCAATGTTAGTAATCTTTTGAAGGCTGGTTTGTTTTTTACGAAAGTGTTTCTTTCTTCTATATTATATTTTTTGAGGCTATGCTTTTTTATCAGTAAGTTTAAATTTTCAAGACATTCGATATCGCTGTCACCAAAGCCATATATTTAAAGGCATGGATAGAGGAATTTTGAAAATAAGCAAAAATTCCACATCCCAAACGGCAGCTCTGAATTTATGGCTGTTTCGTTTTGTAGCGACCGCTTACACCGTCCCGAATGGTACCAAAACGGGTTGTAAAAAACTATTACTTTAGTTATGCTTAGGTAGTTAATTTCAATGTAAATTTTAGCTTTATTTGGTGGGAATCGGAAAAGCTTATGTCAGTTTAGTACTCAAATGTCCATAGACTACCTAGAAGAAGAAGGTAGAAATTAATCTGTAATAAAACATCATGGCGTTTCATCAAGTTTTTTTGGTATATAAACTCCTTGCTTTGAATTCATACGAGAAAATATACATTTGACAGTTAAATTTTGCTACGACGCTGCCATCTATCCATGAATGAAGAACTATTTTGTTTTTGTTTTAAAAACGCCTCATTACAGCGAATGCTCGCGAATGTTGAGTTACACCTCGTAAGGGTCCCGCTAATATCCCGCTGTATCCTAAATATTATTATAAATGGCGCATCGAGCTCGGGGACGACTTAACGAATATTTAATATCATGCCGAGTCGATTTATGTTCGACTACAATTGCATTGTGTCTTGTGGCTTTTCGAGGGTGGTGTTATAAAAAGGCTCTTTAGGATATTTATTACGGTTTTAATATGGTACGAGCATTTTCCATTTTGTTTAAAAAAATCTAGTTAGGTTTATTACCTACTAACTTGTAACCGCCCAGTGGCTGCAAACCTAACGAAGAGATACATAAACATCATCATTATAAAAAGGGTATGCTCATAAACGCAGCACTACTATTTAATTCATTATCAAAGGAGATCAGAACGAGAAGAGAATGAACAAACCAGAATTTAAAACTAAAATGAAGACATAGCTTTACGAGAACTTTAAATAGATGAAAAGATTTTTAAAGTAATAAAATAATTTTGTACCCCTATAATATAACTTCTAAAAACAATAATAAGAAATTGTGACGAATTTCAATAAATATGTTGATTTTGACGTTGCTTCCCATCTCGTGAATTTTCTCGCAATGCCATGGCGCGGTCCTAATCTATACCCGGGACCGCTAGCTAGGTACAGCTCGCTGAGAATGCGCTCAAGTGTTGATTTACCGCCAATAAAAGCAGATTTTTAATTTCGGTAAGCAGCCCGCGCCGAGCTGAGGTTGTAAAACTGTCCGCTTGTTTATTTATTGTGTTGAATATACATTAACGAGGCAAGAAGTTCACTAGGTACGGTTCCTGGCTTCTAGTTTTTTATTTGAAACTAGCAGCCCGTCCCGCCTTCGCACTGGGTAGACAATTATTTATTTTTGGAAATTTGGATATAAAACACTTTTTTTCACAGATATTTTTATTTATTAAAAAATTATTATTTATTAATAAAAATTTATAATAAATAAAAAATTATTTCAGTGACCCCTCCACCCCGCCCGCCGCGATGCCCGGCGCGCTTTTCAGACTGCATCGCAAACAACGGCCACGGCGCTATGGCGGTTTTGTTTACTGTTTGAATTTTTTAATTCGTAATATCTTTTGAATGGAAAGTCCAATTTAAATAATTTAAAAACTATTTTATAGGTAGTTAAATGGTCTTGACCATAAAATAATTTATTTGGATAAGGATTAATATAAACACATAAATAGCATGGTTTGAATTTGGTTAGCATTTTCATTAATGTTTAAAATGAAAAAAGTTGTTGTAGTGACATAACTACAATAGTTGGATATATGCTACCGCGGAGTTTTTTGTAGACATTATGATGTTCTTCAATATTGTTGTACATTATTTTGTTCTATCGCTAATAGTTTCGGCAGCGCATTCGACGAAAGACATTTTAAGACTCATTTTTCTACACCTTCGGTTACATTGTTCAAATTTTACCAAGGATCCCTAATTTTTTTCAAAATGAAATGTAGCCTATGTCAAATTGGAAGAATGTAGCATTCTATTGGTGAAAGAATTTTTTAAATCGGCCCAGTACTTTTTGAGCCTATTCATTACAAACATACAAACATACAAAAATAGTTACAAATCTTTCCTCTTTATAATATTAGTGTAGACATACAACCCTCTCACATTATTTATAAACCTGGCGTGGCGTCGCGTTCATGATAAAATTAAATGTTCAAAGATAACACGAAAATAATCAAAGTGTCTAGACGCTGACCATGTGCACTGACGATTAACATTTCATTTGAGTGTCTGACCTTTTTTATAATTTGTTTGTGTATAATAGGTAGGTATTTCTGTTGCCATAATCTTTTAAAATAGAATAACTGGCTTTGATAAGTAATTACCTAATAATAGGAGATGAAATTATAGTGTCGCGAAATGAATATCATTGATTTACAACTTTATAGTTAGCTGCAATAGCAGTTACGCAGCTAATGGTTCATAGATGGCACTTTGAACAATAATAAAAATTGAAAATGGTGATTCACTGTGAAGTTGCATGTTAATGATACTCATTTCGCGACATCACAATCCAATGCCCTGTTTAAGCTAACTATTCTATTTCAAAAGATTATGGCAACAGATATTTAGTATGAAGCTTTGATCAAGCGGAATCCCGTTAATATCTTCTATAAATTCTTATTCAGATTTTACTATTGTTGTATATTTATTGAAGCAACTGTTCTCTGGAAGAAGTCACTGAAGCGTAAGACCGCCTCTGCAAATAAAAATTTGTTTAACTGACTTCGAAACAAAAGAATATCTTTTTTTTTAAAAAAATAGCTGTAGTTGTAGGTTTAGATAGTTTGAATTTTTTTGATGTACAAAGACGTCGAGATGCTGGGAAGACATAAGTGAATCCCGTAGCGACAGATACAGGAAGGTGGCGGTTCAATTTTTTTGGATATCGATAAGGTATTTTGTCTGCAGTTTATCGAAAACAGAAAATTCATTTTTTATGTGTTTCAAATTATAATAAAGTAAAAACTTCATTTGATTTGAACTACGTCATAATCCTGATTTTGAAGTTGATGACGATCCTGAAGTTATGTGTGGGTCGTCAGCTTCCTCATAGAGCTAGGGGAATTCTACGCATGCCAAATTTTAAGGCAATTTAGGAGCAATCAAACTTTAGCATTCATAATTTAGCAGCAATCATGACTCAGTTACAGCGAGTTGTTTTTAGTGTGTCAGCTGGAGACATGGGTCTCCAGCTGACACATGCCAGGAAGGCAAACCAGTGAGGTTAGGGCTTTAGACTATAGTCAGGCATTTAAAGCACAATTAAAGCAATGAGAGCCAAAAAAATTAACGATCACATTGATAAACTGTTGGATCTACGAACGAAATACCGTGTGTAAGCTGGCGACCCGTGTCACCAGCTTACACATCTGTATCTTCGTAATTATTCAAGTTACGATTATGTATTGTACCTCATATTTTAGAGCAAAATAGAAGCAATAGGCTTCAAAATTTTCGAATCTCTAGTGCTAAAACTGTTTGAGCTACGAGCCGATATGTGTGTGTAAGCTGGTGACATGGGTCGCCAGCTGACACATGTTGTATCTCTGAAACTACATAAGTGAGAACTTCGTTTTAAAGATCAGATGAGACCATACAATAGGAGCGTTCACGAGTCAAAATTTCAAATCTCCTGGCTGTCTAGATTCAAAGTTATAAGCAAAAAACTATTTTCCCGCCAAAAAATTCAAAATAATCGCATGGACGCCGCTGAGCGGGCCGTTGCCGTTCCGTGCGCTACGCTATTACAATAGAGTTTCAACTTAGCCGTCATTGTTTTAAAATTCATTTTAACCTGCACGTTCGTATCGATTCAATTGGTACATTGAGCGTGTTAGACCAGGAGCCGACTGAAATAAGCAATGGTATACTACCGATTAACTTCATAGAGAGATTACGAACGATCTTCACCAAATTTGAGGTCTAGCTAGAATCTAACCCTTCACCGTTAGTGCATAATTCAAATCTACTAATTTGACTAATACGGAATCAAGATTTAGTTTAGTAATGAATGAATGAATAAGTGTGTGTGATATAACACAATATAAGAGGTATATGAAAATAACTAAAAATTAATGTTTAAGAAATCTATATCATGTTTTAAATTACGGGAAATTACGGCATATCTTCTAGTCCAAAATACCTCAGCGTCTAAAGACAAAAGTCTTTGATCAGTGCGTGTTGCCAGTGATGACATACGGAACCGAAACGTGGTCTTTTACTGTGGGCCGAATAAACAAGCTCAAAGTCACTCAGCGAGCAATGGAACGAGCTATGCTCGGAATTTCTCTACGTGATAAGGTCCGGAATGAGGAAATCCGTAGACGAACGAAGGTCACCGACATAGCTCGACGAGTCAGTGAGCTGAAGTGGCAATGGGCAGGCCACATCGCTCGAAGAACCGATTACCGGTGGGGAGTAAAGGTTCTCGAGTGGCGACCACGTACCGGGAAACGTCTACCAGGCCGTCCCTCCACTAGATGGACCGACGACCTGGTTAGAGTCGCGGGGAGTCGCTGGATGCAGGTGGCTCGGGACCGGTCGATGTGGCGTACCATGAGGGAGGCCTATGTCCAGCAGTGGACGTTTTCTGGCTGATGATGATGATGATTTCATGTTTTATTCAATAATTGCTACTAAAAATATACTAAACTAGCTTCCGCCCGCGACTTTGTCCGCGTAAACTTCAGGATATATTCTACTTGTTCGATAGGCATAGAAGGCATTTATCTCCATTTCCAGCATAAGGTACAAATTAGTGTTTATTCTGTTACGTAGGCTAATAGTTTAAAGAAACAAAAGAAATTTCAATATCTGACGTAGTACATTCAAATAGTCTTCACACTAATATTATAAACGCGAAAGTTTGTATATACGAATTACATATTCTATGGTCGGTTGCTAGGCAACGCGTTTTTGTTATGCCAAAATATCCCATGTAATCCCACTAATATTATACGTGTGATTTTGTACAATTTACACAATATGTCTTTAGAAATTATAGCCTATATGTTATTCTGATGTATAAGCTATATTATTGTATAGTTTCATTCAAATCCATTCAGTAGTTTTTCCGTGAAAGCGTCACAAACATCCAAACATCTAAACATCCAAACATTCACACTTATAATATTAGTAGGATATCGAGCTCAACAATTATTGATCATATTGATATAAGCTGTATATGTTGCACATATACCTCTTATACTATGTTATATCACACCGTAAAGTGTTATCCCTACTAGTCCCTACTATCCCTACTAATATTATAAAGGCGAAAGTAAATCTGTCTGTCTGTTACGCTTTCCCGCTTAAACCTCTCATCCGATTTTGATGAAATTTGGCACAGACAATCTTTAGGCCCTGAGAAAGAACATAGGCTACTTTTTAATGCGAAAAAAGGGTTTTGTCGAAAGGGGTTGAAAGGGGGGATGAAAAGTCGTATAGAGATATCGATCGTTATTTTTAGAGCTATAAGCTTGAAACTTATTTTTTAGGCTGTTGATCGATATAAAGTCCATAAAATTAGTTGAATACTAATTCATTTAGGTTTGTTTTCTGTGGTTACGGTTGTCGAAATAGTTTAACACCTCACCGATAGATGGCGCCACCGTCTAGATAAAACGTGATATTGAAATTATTTTACGATGAGCTAATCAGATATAGTATAGCATGAGTTTGTTTGACATCCATGCAATTGCACAGCAATCAACAAGGAATAAAAATAATGCCCCATGAAAATTGGTAAGCGATTAGATTTCAAACAAAGGAAGGATTACGTGTTTCACGGATATATAACGGTTTATTGCCCGAAATAAATAAAAATTATTATTATTATTATAATGGGGATTAAATTTTGTATGGGAACTCTGTTGTTTTTGAAGTCAATATCATGAAAATTGATACTCAGTGTTATGAACTTAAAAAAAATGACGTGTTTCAGTGTTTTTAAAAAATCCCCCAATCCAATCTAATATATTAAATTTTCGTGTCAAGGTGTTTATAGTCGCACTCCTGCGAAACGGCTTGACCATTTTTTTTTTTTACATATATTTGGTAGGTCTGAGAATGTTGCACCCTCTTGCCCCCACCCCCGTATTTTGATCGCGATTTTAGAATAATGGTACGTCATCGTCAGGAAGTCTCGCGTCAGTTTGATATTTTGTAGTACTACGCCATGTAGTTCTCACGGGATAAAACCTAAAGTCCACGCGGGCGAAGCCGCGGGAAGAAGCTAGTTTCTTATATGTTGATTCATTACTAAACTAAATCTTGATTCCGTATTAGTTAAATTAGTAGATTTGAATTATGCACCAACGGTGAAGGGTTAGATTCTAGCTAGACCTCAAATTTGGTGAAGATCGTTCGTAATCTCTCTATGAAGATAATCGGTAGTATACCATTGCTTATTTCAGTCGGCTCCTGGTCTAACACGCTCAATGTACCAATTGAATCGATACGAACGTGCAGGTTAAAATGAATTTTAAAACAATGACGGCTAAGTTGAAACTCTATTGTAATAGCGTAGCGCACGGAACGGCAACGGCCCGCTCAGCGGCGTCCGTGCGATTATTTTGAATTTTTTGGCGGGAAAATAGTTTTTTGCTTATAACTTTGAATCTAGACAGCCAGGAGATTTGAAATTTTGACTCGTGAACGCTCCTATTGTATGGTCTCATCTGATCTTTAAAACGAAGTTCTCACTTATGTAGTTTCAGAGATACAACATGTGTCAGCTGGCGACCCATGTCACCAGCTTACACACACATATCGGCTCGTAGCTCAAACAGTTTTAGCACTAGAGATTCGAAAATTTTGAAGCCTATTGCTTCTATTTTGCTCTAAAATATGAGGTACAATACATAATCGTAACTTGAATAATTACGAAGATACAGATGTGTAAGCTGGTGACACGGGTCGCCAGCTTACACACGGTATTTCGTTCGTAGATCCAACAGTTTATCAATGTGATCGTTAATTTTTTTGGCTCTCATTGCTTTAATTGTGCTTTAAATGCCTGACTATAGTCTAAAGCCCTAACCTCACTGGTTTGCCTTCCTGGCATGTGTCAGCTGGAGACCCATGTCTCCAGCTGACACACTAAAAACAACTCGCTGTAACTGAGTCATGATTGCTGCTAAATTATGAATGCTAAAGTTTGATTGCTCCTAAATTGCCTTAAAATTTGGCATGCGTAGAATTCCCCTAGCTCTATGAGGAAGCTGACGACCCACACATCCTGAAGTTTGGTTTATGGTAGAGCTTTTTTTCTGCCAGCCAGGGTAACCACAACATATTACTTAAATCTGACGCAGTTCTGGTAAAGACTGAGTCCCATTATTTTCAAGATACTAAGTGAGCACACCTTCCATCTAAAAGGTCTTGAGATGAAGACCAATTTACTATGAACCCTTTTATAGAATGTCTACTTTTGTCCTAACATACAAACACACAAATCGTTCAACAATCGCGTTTTTATTTTTTCAGTAATAAGAATGGGGTGTTGCTTTTTTCACAAATAATTTGTTCCCGTTCACAGGATATTTATGTAAATTATAATGCCTTAAACGTGTTCAATTTGCTAAACGCCTGTTGATTTTGCTCAACTCTCGTTAATGGTCTGGAAAAAAGCATAAACTTTAATAATTATATTTTATGTCATTTATTTTTTAATTTGGTAAATGTTCATTTTATATTACATATACTCACATAATGTTGGCAATTTCATTTTATTCATTTGAATTGATTATAAATAGTTTCTCGGTGACTATAGTCACCAAAACCGAGGTAGGTGTCTAGCGTCCGTGGGCACTGTAGTCACCACACGATTTGGTTCCGATTGCCTTCAGTTAAACGCTAATATCGTTTAACACGGGTAAAATTAGTTCCAGCAAAGATTCGACTTTGCATTTCCTTAGCTTTATGTGCGTATTTTTTAGTTCTATATAGTTTTTCAACTAGAATAATTTTTATCGAGAAGGTGCGAAACAAGTTTCGATTGTCGCCCGGACGACTGAGGCTATTAATCGCACGTGTCAGTGGACGATTGAGTGGGTATTCTTATATTTTGTTAATTTGAAATGATGAGTACTTTCATAATAATTAACGCGTTCAAAAAGAACTAAAAACCGACTTCAATTGCCTTAAAAATTTTGTTTTTATTGATTTTGAAATTTATATGGGACCACCTCTGAAGTATGCCAAATAAACAAACAAAGATTTATCAAAATCGGTTCAAATTTTTTTAAAAACATAGGCTTAAAATTGAAAACCTCCTCCATTTTTGAAGTTGGTTGAAAAATAGCATGTACTTAAGTGCAGTTTTCCAGCTAGTGCACTTTTTACAAAATATGCCGTAGCCGCCTGTATAAATAAAATCCTCCACCATTTTTGAAGTAAGTTATATTATAATACAGCTAAACAATATACAAATATTAATTATATACTAAAGTCAAAAGCACATTCTGTTCCAAGCGCTCTAGGAACTCCGCTCCGCTCCAACCAGGTTAAAACTAAAACTATTCCAAACGTATGAAATTCATAAATGTTAAGTTCGTCTTTGATGTGGTTCACATTTCTCTGGAAACGAGGCGTTTACGAATATTTTAGAAACCGTGTGGCTCTTGGTGGCACCGCGTCATTTTAATTTTCTATATAATTCTTATATTATATGTAGAGTTCAATACAAAAGTGAAGAATATAGTCAGATTTTCCCGAAGATGAGAGAGTTTCATCAAAATCGGTAGAGACATTGGAGAAGTTAGAATTTATATAAACACTAGCTGTTTGAAAGAAAGAAATATAATAAGTATTCCAAGCTAACAAATAAATACAAATAAATAAATGCCACAATACAAAAAGAAAAACAATTAACCCTTTATGATTTATACGATTCCTCTACCTCAAGGTTGCCTGGAAGAAATCGCTCTTAGGGATAAGGCCGCCTTCACCTTTTATATTATTATCTGTGCTGTTTAAGCTTTTTTTTATGTAGCATAGGACATATGTATTATGGTGTGGTTTTTTGCAAGAAATTCTGATTTTGTATTCAGCGTTGCCTTCTTTTCTTTATACCAATATATGTGTATAATCAATTCTACTGATATACACGAACTGTCATAGCATCCCATGTTTTCAAATATAATGTGTTAGAATTTAAAAACACTGTAGCGCTAAAACAATATTTATGCCGTCTAACCAACCTGTTTAAACATGCAGCGCTAAATCGCTTACAGAGTAACGACATGTCAGAGCTACACTGAAGTCAGTTCGTGAACATGATGAATAGTAAATAAACATCCCTAGGTATATCGATGTTATTCAGCGTCCTTGTCGCTAATGTTGCGACAAAGTAATATCCAATAATTCGCGGAAGTAAGAAGCCGTGGTAGCTCTGGTAAAGCTTCAGTCCTTGAACAATCGAGGTCTGGGTTCGATCCTGGCTCGTACCAATGAGTTCCAATTTTGCTATTTGGAATTTATGTACGAATGATAAAAATCATTTACATTGGCTTTTCGGTGAAGGAAAACATCGTGAGAAAACCTGCACACTCCTGAGAAGAAATTCAAAGGTGTGTGTGTGTGTCTACAAATACGCTCTGGGTCCCGCGTGGTGGACTATGTCCCATACACTCTCTGTAGGAGTGTAGGCCTGAGTAGATGCAGTGGGGAGGTATAAGCTGTCAATGACGTTGATAATTCAGGAAATATTAGATATTTCACGGTTCTGTTACATTGCACCTGTTTAAACTCGTGATATATTGAGTAGCATCTAATAACAATACATTACAACATTAACGGGCCATTTATGTTTGATTCATGGACACAATGTCGACAATTTGATATCGGCTCGGGGAATTACAGTGCCGTGCGACAAATTGCTGGGATAACAACTAGAAATTAACGGTAATAACAAATAGCTTGGATTGATTACACCAATTCCCTCATTTCACCCTTTCCCCTTGGGGAATGTAAGAGTGTGTCCATACCTATATAAATAAGGATATTATTTTTTTTCATTAGATTTACTTGGGGTTTGTAATTCTAAAATTTAGGAAACTCCAATCCTTTGTAATCAAATCAAATATACAAGACTTTTTTACATCAGTGAATCCACGATCGCCTTCGTAAAGATGTTCTTCAGAAAGTTAAAGGAGAAAAAAAAACTTCAATGTCAGAGGAATTAGAACCGACTATAACGTACGGTAAGAATACACTTTATAATAATAAATAGCATTGTAGCTCAGTTGGGTAGAGCGTCAGTCCTTGAACAATCGAGGTCTGGGTTCGATCCTGGCTCGTACCAATGAGTTCCAATTTGTTATTTGGAATTTATTTACGAATGATAAAATCATTACCATTGGATTTTCGGAGAAAGAAAACATCGTGAGAAAACCTGCACACTTCTGAGACGAAATTCAAAGGTGTGTCAAATTTTAAAATTCAAAGTCTACAAATCCGCACGGGGCCGGCGGGCTATGACCCATACATTTTCTGTAGGAGAGTAGGCCTGAGCCCTTGCAGTGGGGATCTAATGGGCTGTTGATGATGGTGTTGATAAAATATTAATTTGTGTCCATATAAGTTATAATGTGTTAATTATATTTAGAGAGCCTACACCTGTCGCACAGGGCTTCCCCTATGACAGACTGTATGGCTATACTATTGTTACTCAATTGTTTTATCCAATAAATATTTTTGTATTTGTATTGTATTTATACGTCTGTATTATTATTGATTTGTATGTAATGTACTTTTTACTGAACACCCATAAATTACACTTCTCTCTGTATGATTTTTCGCTGTACCCAGGACTGATTTCAGAAAATGCTTACTGAAGCAAATTCCTTTAATAGATTTTTTCTGCTCGTATGTTTTGTCAATTTCTATATACAATAAACAAAATAATCAACTGGTATTAACCAACATAAAAATTAATTGCTATAAAATTTGATTGACAGGCGAATCCGTGATAATAAACCGTGTTGAAGCCGTGAGTTACAAATTCCCTCAGCCTCCACTTTATGCAATGACTTGCACATAGTCTTCACATCAATATGAGAGACTGAAGGGTTCATATCGCGTGGCACACGTCACCGATGCACCTTTATCCCTTTGTGTGTGCCAACATGGGTGTGACGTAGAGATAACACGTCTATTGTATCGAAGGGTGCGGTTGAAGAGGTCACTCACATCTCCGCACGCCAAGTTGGCCGGCCGACAAACTACTTACGATGATTTTCAACCGTCCAATTTAGCGTTGAGACAAACGTGTCATTTGCTGTTCTGATCTAAACTGATGCAAATATATATATCTCTCTCAGATATATGGAGTTTGTATGTAATTCGCGCCTCTTTCTGACCGGCCAGCACGTTCTCCGGGAATGCTGGCCGGTTGCTTGCTAATCGAGCGAGCTTAACGGTGCGGGTAGATAGGTGTAATTCGATCGGTACATTTTGTATGGCATTCTAGCCTTCTGGACTCAAGATGTTCTAGTTTGTGATCTGGGTAGATCTGAACAGCAAAGACAGCTGTGTCCCCACGCTTATTCTCAATCAACTCTAATTTCAAATGTATGCTTTTTTGGCGGCTACAGCCACCCGTCTGTGTGCTACCTCATAAAGTTAACAAGGTCGAGACGAAAATAATGTCCAATGTCAATGTTGCACCTATGCCTGTAGTAGTAAGGAACACTGAGTTTAAAATTACAGACGAATAAAGCCTTGGACAGATCAGCTAATCGGACTCGAACGGAATCGGTAGGTCAAACTTCAACAAAGAGGTCAACCAAAGAATCCAACTCGTCTGGTCAGCGTTCGGAAATCTATGTCATATCTTGTCATCCCAAAACACCTCGACGTCTAAAGAGAACAGCGCATGTAGCCCGTGATGACATAGGATATCGGAACGTTGTCCTTTACTGTGGGCCGAATAAACAAGTTCAAAGTTACTGGGTAATTGTCTGGGTAAGGTATTTGTTAAAATACCCTCATCTTACAATACTAAAACACTGCATTAGAATGCGATAGAATGTGAGTATTGTAAAATAAAATAGACGAGTCACATGGTGTACAGACAAACCTTTTCTAGGATTAAGTACACTTTAAGCCAATTTTGTAAAAAATTATGTTTGATTAATAAATAAATAATAAATACTGAGCAAGCTATGGAACGAGCTATTCTTGGAATTTCAGTAAGTGATAAAATCCGGAAAGATTAAATCCATAGACGAACTAAGCTCACTGACATAGCTCGATGAGTCAGTAAGTTAAAGTGCCAATGGGCAGGCCACATCGCTCGGCGAACGGATACACGGAAAACAACAGTACCATTATGTAACAGTGCTGTATGCCGACCAAATAATGACAGGCTTAGTTAATATGGTAGTAGTATTAACTAAGTCTGTCATTATTTGGTAGTAAGTAGGTAGGTAGCTAGGCAGGTGGACATAAAACACTCCACACCTTATCTTTCTACAACAGGCTCGCGAGCAGTCAAAACAAAATTGTGGCCAATGTATTCCAAACTGTTATCCGCTCCATATATATGTGCAGTATATGTAAGTAAGTAAGGATTAGTTAAATTTAAGTTTAATGTAGTTTAATTTAAATTGTTTTTATTTTTATAATGTAATATGGGCAATGCCTTTAATAAAGAACTTTATTATTATTATTATATACACCCAAACCAACCGATTACCGGTAGATACCTCCTCTAGTAAACAACCTAAGGACCACTAGAGGTGTTTACAAGTCTAAGAGCAAGCCTAATGTTCAGCTGTAGATCATGATGCGCAAGTTGGCAAAAAGCTTTGAATATTCAGACGTAACAATCTCACCCCAGCTCTTAGTTATTGTCGCCGTTATTAAAAAGGTAGCCGACCTTCATTATGAAGCCTGTCGGGTCTAGATTAATTTTTCCGCCCTGACTTTGTGTTAAAACCTGAACGGGTTTCAGCTGGGATGTTTTTTTCCTGAGCTAAGGAAAGAAGATTAATGTACGAACGGCGACTTCGCAGAATACCTGGTTTCTATTGGTAGAGAAGGATTCTTTTGTCAGTCAGATAACTTGAGCGGCTTTCAAATGTGTTTAAATCTATCTATATGTAAGCCTGATCGTAAATATGTCTCATAAGACGAAGCTACTGTATAAAAACTAGGCCAAGTGCGAATTGAACTCACGTACTCGTCCGACCGTAAAAGTTACGAGAATTGAGTCTCGAAGACTTTTTCCACTTAAATAAACTATAAAGTATTTATTTACTTATCTACACTAATATTATAAAGAGGAAAGATTTGTAACTATTTTTGTATGTTTGTAATGAATAGGCTCAAAAAGTACTGGGCCGATTTAAAAAATTCTTTCACCAATAGAATGCTACATTCTTCCAATTTGACACATTTCATTTTGAAAAAAATTAGGGATCCTTGGTAAAATTTGAACAATGTAACCGAAGGTGTAGAAAAATGAGTCTTAAAATGTCTTTCGTCGAATGCGCTGCCAAAACTATTAGCGATAGAACAAAATAGCGATAAACTAAAATAGCGAAACAAGCGATAGCATATGTCCAACTATTGTAGTTATGTCACTACAACAACTTTTTTCATTTTAAACATTAATGAAAATGCTAACCAAATTCAAACCATGCTATTTATGTGTTTATATTAATCCTTATCCAAATAAATTATTTTATGGTCAAGACCATTTAACTACCTATAAAATAGTTTTTAAATTATTTAAATTGGACTTTCCATTCAAAAGATATTACGAATTAAAAAATTCAAACAGTAAACAAAACCGCCATAGCGCCGTGGCCGTTGTTTGCGATGCAGTCTGAAAAGCGCGCCGGGCATCGCGGCGGGCGGGGTGGAGGGGGCACTGAAATAATTTTTTTTTAATTTTTAAATTATATAAATAATTAACAAATAATAATTTTTTTAATAAATAAAAATATTTGTGAAAAAAAGTGTTTTATATCCAAATTTCCAAAAATAAATAATTGTCTACCCCGTGCGAAGCCGAGACGGGCTGCTAGTATGTAATAATTACACAAAAAGTACAGTACCATGTACCTAAATATTCAAACTTTATTGCACACATACACGATTAAAGTTGCAACGAACTACAAGAACTTTTATATTATGTTACTTGCTGCTACGGAACCCTTCATGGGCGAGTCCGACTCGCACTTGGCCGCTTTTTTCCTTTTGAAGTACGGAAACCTAAATATGACAAAGTTTCTAGGGTCAGAAATTTCTTCCAATGAAATTCCGCTGCCAATTTGTGGACTTAAATAATAACAATTAACGCAACCCCCATATTATGAATTTGGCTGTGCAGACAGAGTAGTAGGCAGGCAGTGGCTTGTTTATTTTACTTTTAAATTATTATACCCACCGACTAACTGGCATGATATGATAATAATGTTTTCGTTCAATATTCAATGTTTTGATAACTTCAGATAAATTAGCTCAGGAGGTCAGGATACCTATCTCTGGTTGTGAAAAGCAGTACATAAACATTTTATTGATTCTAAACAAGGGAACCACAATCACGATCGGATTAGCATTTCACTTTATTCATAGCACTATAACCTATAAAATTTGCGAGTTCACGACTTATTTTCGATAGACGACATGACGATACCATGTCATTTGATCGAAAGACTAAATTTGCGACGTCAATACATTCCACTAAACCAAATCAAATCATTTTTACTATTAATTTGGGTATTACATTAATAGGATCTGAAATATATAAAAGTCTGTCCAAATAAAGCCGATTAGACTGCACAATATTTCAGCCTATAGCATAAAAATACATGTCATCATAAAAATAAATAAACTGCTTGATTGAGCACTAGCATTTATGTATAAATAATTTACTTTTATTATTATTATTGTTCCGAATGTAGTGCTCGTATGTTTTGGTGAAATTTACTTTCGTGCATTAGGTCTTTCGATGATATGGACTTTCGATCAAATGGACTTTCGATTACTTGGCATCGATGAAACAGGTATCGAGTTCGATTCCGGGAGAGAACATTATTTAAAAAGAGTTACCCCAGTTTGGTTAAGACATTACACGCTGAATCACCTGATTGTCTGAAAAGTAAGATGATTCCTATCTACTACAGGTAATATTACTCAGAGATCTATGGCGGCTCAGCAAGTCTGACAACTAGGATAAGTGACGTCAGTCATCGTCATTACAACCTGCAAGATAAGAAGACATGGAATACTCCTAAAAAGTGTATGGAGCATCCAACCTTTTACCAACATAATCGGCGTATAAATAGAGTCCCGGTTACCTTGAGTATCCGAGTAAACAGAACGCCTGGTAACCCTACTCCCTATCAGCTATAAATTAAAAACTATTTCATATCTTTTCCAGTGTTTTGAAGAGTCTTGACTTGTAAGGCGTAGAAAAGAGCTTAATTGAATTAAATCAACATATTGATCAAAAATGTATCTGATTTACTTTATATCTTGTTTGTTCCTAACGCAAGTGATGTGTGCTGATTTAACAGAGACTCCAACGAACTGTTTAAAATCATCTGACTTCAAAACGACAGTCTTGGACGACTTCGAAAGTTTAGTTGGACGCTGGGAAGTCTTATGCCCCCTAAACGAAGAGCTTCCTAAGAAACACACTCCTTTATTCGGCAACATGACGTTATGTACTGAAGAAGACTTGGAAGTTGAAAAGAATAGATGCGGAGACAACGTCCATCAGTCAGACAAATACAAGTTGAAGCTTACTTTTGATCCTAACGACTCTCCAATCATCCCTTTTACGCTCATAGCGAAACAGTACGGTGACCTTTATTTTACGATTCCACAATGCGGAGTTTCATGGCATACTGAGTTGACCAGTTTGGATAAAGATTACTCTCTGTGGAGGTCTAGACGTGACGAAACCACAAATAAAGTGGCTCTGCTTTTCGCGAAGGTGCCGCAAGACAACGCTTGGACCTGCGTTGTGGATGATATCGACATAAACAAGCCTGTACTGTATAAGTTTTGCTGAAAATATTCTTATATTTAAAGTAAATAAATAAATTAACTCGTCACCTGTTTGAAATGTATTTTTCATTCGCAAAGTAAATAGTGACATTTATTTTCTTTATTTTATTTTGACATTGTTGTTTATTATTATTTATTGTTTGACATTTATTTAAATGATCCCTTACTCAATCTTATGAATCGACCGCTAAGCAGAGAGATCGCTACCCGTTAATTAATCATAAAATCGATTAAATCTTCTCTTCTCTAACTAGTCTTTGTGTTTTTAGAAATAGTAGTCGAATTACAATATAAAATAAATCTGAAGTATAGCTCGGTTTTCCTAACGACCCGTTAGTGCCGAATCAGCAGTTTTAAATTCAATAGTTAATGTATTTATAGCATTTTTTTATCATGTGCTATTTGCGGACCTCGTCATATAAAGGCAATGCAATATTCGATTTAGAAAAATTAATTATAATATAAAAAGTAGTTATTTTTATGGGTTTATTTTAGAGCACAAGAGCTTTAACAAATTTTCTTGAATAGTACAGTTAGGTAGAGCTAGTTCTACGAATTAACAATTAAATTAAATATAAATAAAAACTTATTTCATTATGAAGCGTTATAATTTTACAATTTTAAGTATAAATGGTAGTAGTATTGTTATTACATTTTTTAAATAAGAAGGAAAAAATTATTTACTCGTATCATTTATAACTTTACTATACAAATACTCTTTACACACAAAAAACATAATACAAAGAAACATGAATGTATAACCTACAAATATGACAAAACATTGCTTTCATTCATTATTCATGCATTCATTACACATTTTGCTCATATCCATGTATTTGTATATATTCACAGAACAAACAGTTAAGTCTACTTTTGAACAAGCGTCTCATCCTATATGCTACAGTCGTCAGCAGTCATTAGATGCTTGGCATAAGCACCAAATTTATCCGGCACCAGACTCGAGACACGCTCAGCTGGAATAAGGTTAGATTTTCCAAAGCTAAATCAGCCAATGCAACCGAACAAAGAGAGAGATGCAATACATGAATCGCGTTTTCAACAAAACTTGTACATTTTTGTTTTCTTCTTGTCGATGTCATCTACAACGCATTTAGCTTTCTCTTGATCAGGAATTATCACGAAGAAGATTAAGTTAGAGTCCATAAATCTGCACATGGCATACCCCTCTTCCATGAACGTTAAGTCTACTTTCCACCATTTGCTACATTTCGGGTCTACGATAAATATTTCATCCATTTTCTGCGCTAAGAACACGAATGGCATCTTAGCGCTTTCTCGCATTCCGACAGTAACCTTCATCTTTATATGTTCTGGTCGAAACACGAAGTTACATCTTTCCATCAAAACGTCCACTTCGAACCGTGTCGCGAGTGTCATGTTACCAGCGTGTGCTTTTGAAGGGCCATTAATATTATCTGGACATACAAACTTGCATTTTCCAACTAGCGTGTCCCATTTCTCAACGGCTATCATTTTAAAATCCGTAGCCCTAAGACAGTTAATTGCAGGTTTGAATAGCAAGGTAATCGACTCCTTTGGCATGATATCTTTAACCGTGCTGTCATTTGACATTGTGTCATTCGTCATACTGTCATCTGCAATTATGTCATTCGTGATACTGTCATTTGACGTGCTGTCATTGCCAGTGATGTCGTTTGCAAAATTAAATGTTTCTACATCACTCAGCACCTGTTTAAGAAAAAAGCTTGCGATCAGATATTTGAGAGACATCGTTGTAATATATATCATACTATTGCACTTATCGACTAGAACAAATGAAAATCTATTATGAACTGAAAGCGGTCAAGCCAACGCAGTGATAGATTGCAGATAGAAATGCTAGGTTTACGGTTTTAACCGGTCTGTTCGGGTTTGTGACAAAGTTTTGTACGAACAAACATATAACCGTAAAGAAACACTTAAGTAATACTATTAGGCTGTAGAGCCTTGACGATGACAGTAAACAACCTGAACTTGACACAACACAATCCTAAGCTAAACCCATTAGAGTTTGAAGATTATACTCATTTATTTTATTGAGCTATTTATGTTTTTTACAGTTATTTCTATTGGATTGTAAAGAAGCCTATTGAATACAATTGGTTACAATTATAACGAAAAATTAAGCTTTAAATTCCGATTAGATTTTGTTAACTCTTTTATTTTACTACTTACAAAATCAAGTTTCTTGTTGAAATACTACAACTGTTAGAGAAAGAGAAATCGGTGGTGCAACGCAAATTATTTAGTCATCTTCAGATCAATTTTCGCAGCGAAAAGACACTGTCAGGCACCTGTGGGCAACAGACACAGATAAATAAGTATTTTCGAATGTCTAATATTACTGCCATGCCATTTTATGGTGAGCAAGCTTTCCATGCGACCTTATCGTCACTTTCGATATAAAGGCCGAGCAAGTAAGTACATGAAAACATTTACGGGTTCCCGGAACGGGATGTCGACATCTCTATTAACGCTAACAATCTTTAACGTGTTTTCAAACAACGATTGAGTCAGTGTAAACACAAATCGAATTAATGCCAAAATGGGTATTGTTGTGGTCTTAATTACAAATAACAGCAGCTGCATATTGACTGCACATTATATAGCTGATTGAACGAACAATGTCGGCCATGACAGCATACTCGTACATAGTGGCAGTAGTTTATAGACAAATTTATAACTAGAGGTCACAGTTTGCTCAGTATGGATGGTCAATGTACGCGTTGACCTCGGCTAGACGAATCCTATTCTCGCTTATTTTGGAGACTACCATATTATAACTTTAGTTATGTCTTTGCAAATACAAGTATACCGATTCGTTTCTTTGAAGTTTAAAAATTGTGAATAATAACGAATACATATGTTATACTATAAAAACCGTGATAGCTCAGTTGGGTAGAGCGTCAGTCCTTGGACAATCGAGGTCTGGATTCGATCCTGGCTCGTACCAATGAGTTGTAATTTGGTATTTGAAATTTATGTACGAATTATAAAGTCCATTGGCTTTTCAGTGAAGGAAAACATCGTGGAAGCCTGCACACTCCTGAGAAGAAATTCAAAGGTGTGTGTGAAGTCAATCAACCAATCCACACTGGTCCCGCGTGGTGGACGTCCCATACACTCTCTGTAGGAGAGTACGCCTGAGCTCCTGCAGTGGGAACTTATGTAGGCTGTTGATGATGATGACTGTACTAAAATTATAAATGCGAAAGTGGGTTTGTTTGTTGGTTTATCTTTGGGTTATTTTTATTTGCTACAAGTCATAGCAGCATACTAATCTAACGAGACTCGTTTACTGTTTTGATACCACCATAAAGATAAAATAAATATACACACCTCGTTTTTTCGGTATATCAACAAAAGTGCGTAGCTTCCAGAGCTTTCCCTAACTTACTTAGAGGTACACGCACACACTCACACACATACTTTATTATATGTATAACTTAGTGCATAAGTAATAAACCAAATATTGGTTATTTGATCTTATAAATTATATAATCCGGAGGGGTGAGGCGCTAGATGCCGAAATACAGGTTTTTACCTAGTTCAGCAACGGAGGCCTTTACACTTAATTTTGTACAACTTTTTAAACATAAGTAGTTTATAAGTAAAATGTACCTAAATATTCTGGAGAATAAATACTTTTTATTATTATTATTAACTATTCGATAAATATCCCAACTAAGTTGTTACCGACTACTGTATAAAGCACTGCCTGCCGGAATCAAACTAATTCTCCCTCCGGATCATTATTTCATCTGAACAGTGGTTGCTGTCAAACAAGTATTGCCTCGAGCTTCACAAAACAGAGTACCCCCATCAAGGCAAGCCCTCTCGTCGAATATATCACAACCCTTTTATAATAAACCTTGACATTTGTATTGTGGTCGCGGTATCAGCGCGGACGTCATCGGGGGACATAAATCCTGCGCTATCACTTGACCACTCGAATAAATAACATTTTGTACGGTACATACAATCTGTTGGGCCAGTTTGTGCTCCGATGTGTGGGTTACTTTTATTAGTAGGTTTAAGAGGATTTGCTGTTGTCAAAGCGCCCATACAAACGTGGTAGCGTCATATTTTGAGTAATAAGCGATGAAAGTCAATGAAATTTTCAAGACACAATCTAAAACGAATTATATGTGTCGGTGGCGAGTCAGATTTTCCTTAAAGTATAAATTTTCAGAGTTACAGGGCATGAAAGTATTGTATTTTTCGGTAATAAAAAGCCCCAACTTTGAACCTGTTTTACAAGAGTATGAATCAATTTAGAACAATTTAGAAAAACCACCGACATCTGAAATTTTATTAATATACTGTATTGAAAAAATGGCTAAATAATATACTGTATCCTTCAAATGATCACGGGACTCAAGGTCTCTAGTGGCTGTAGTAGTAGATACACTGACCGGCTGCTATTTACAACTATTAAAAGAACCTTATTTAGAACGATTTGTTCCTCTATGGCAGTAAATATGTAGGTATAAAAATCTGCCGGATAATCTAAAAAGTTTGTCTGGTCTCATATTCCAAAGAGATTTGTAGAAATGACTTGTAACAAAATCCTGCTACAGTGTAAAGGAATATTTATCAATTTTATGTAAATAGCTTCAATACCTTTAATTTTTACAATTTACCTTTATTACATGTATGACGGGTTTGCACTTGGCCTTTAACTCACCTGAAGGTAAGTGACGATAAGTCAATTGTGTGTTAAGCGTGCGCGCCCAGAAGCCTCAACTATGAAGCTGGATCTGCTACCATTCATACCGGAACAACCGTGCTATAAAACACTACTGTTTGGCGCCAGACGAAGGTAACATGGTGGTAGCTAGCCAAGCGGACATAGAAAATACGTACCACCAACCAAACCTAGTACCGACAGGTATCCCCATTGGGAATAGAACCCAGGACCTCCTGGTTGTTTGTCCAAGAGTGTAGACAATAGGCCACAGAGGCGGATGTCAATATTTATCAAAAGACGAGTATGTTTATTAGTCATGCATTCCTTACTGTAAGTAGATAAGCAACTACATTCTAAACAAGAACACTGTTTTATTGACACGTAAAATAAACAATCGTTAATTATTGTTATTGTATTGTTTATTTATAGTAAAGCAAAAATACTGAAATTACAATGTTTTGTATTGAAAATTATACAAAGTGTTACAGAAAAGAGATACTAAGCCGGTAGCACTAATCTCGCGAGATTGCATTCCCTAGTCGTGACGCGAATCATGGAGCAACGTGACAGCGGGCGGGGCGGGCGGGACGCTCGGGCGGCGGACGGTGGGCGGTGAGCGACGCGGTCAGCGCATTTGTCACCAGCGTGGAAACACATTTATCAATTACGCAGATACCGATCCGTGGCACCACCGTTGAACATCCGGTTTGAAAGTTGAGCAGTCATATTTATATTTGGTATTCAAATCGATGCCTTTAAAATGTGAAACTAAAGTTGTATAAATGAAATCATATAAAACCTTCATACAGGGTTGACTATACGATATTTTGCTACTGGCGAACCTAATCGCCTCGTGTTCAGAGCTACTAGTTTGCGAGCCTGTACGCCCACAATTTTTACTTCCCACAGACTATCAGTCCTTCGAGCGATGTGACCTGCCCATTTCCACTTCAGCTCACTGACTTCGAGTTTCCTCATTCCAAGTATAACTCGTTCCATTGCTCGCTGAGTTCTCGAGTGGCGACCACGTAACGGGAAGCGTCTATTAGGCCGTCCCCCTACTAGATGGATCACGACCTAGTTAAGGTCGCGGGGAGTCGCTGGATGCAGGTGTCTCGGTCGGTGGCCTATGTCCAGCAGTGGACGTTTTCCGACTGAGAATGATGATGACGCCCATAATGACAAGTCCCTAGTCGAATACAGCGGCTTCCTAAGCACTAAATACACGTAGTTCTGTCCAGTATTTGTGAAAATATTTGATCAAACCATAAGTGATGTGACGCTCGCCAAGAACGTCTCAAATCAAGTCCGTATCTCTGACACTATAACATAACTTGACGCATAGTTCTCGAGTAAGACGCGTTCGGTCTTCAATTAGTCTCAACTTCGTCGGTGTGACTCGACTCTGAGTTCCCGGAGGAACTCGAGAATTACCGCTAGTTGACAGGTCGTAGTTTAGGTCATAAACTTTAGGAATATACCAAATCTTAATCTTAATACCACGGTACATAACATGTATGTACACACCAGTCACACTCGGATGCGGTGTATTAATATCGTAAGATGAAGGTATTTGTTTAAATTATCGATAGAATGTGAATATTATAAAATGGACGAGTCACATGGTGTACAGAGAAACCTTTCAATAGGATTAAGTAAACTTTAAGCAAATATTTGTAATAATTTATGTTTTATACTCGTATTAATAAAGAAAAAAGAAAGAATAAACTTTCAACTAATTGATACACGAGCATGACAGGATCGAATTAGATTCAAGTAGACACTTTCATTTCATTCAATCAAGTAAGCGAAATTAAAAAATTTAAACGCAACAAAACTGCTGAATGCATTTTTACCAAATATACTTGTAGCTAAGAACCACCGCAAGGAAACTTGCTTTCACGAGATAAAATTGCATCAAAATTGGTCCATCCGTCCATACGATGCCACAGACAGATAGACAGACATTGGCGTCAAAATTATAACGCCCCTCTTTTTGCGTCGGGGGCTAAATCATATTCAATTAATATATATTTATTGTACACCAAGACATAATAAAAATGGAACATTACACTTAAAATAAATGTACCACACATCGGCGGTCTTATCGCTGACAGCGATCTCTACCATATCATTATTACACTAATTTCATTTCATTTCAATAAAACTTTTTTTTTCTGTCAATTAAAATTTTAGTTTATTGTGTTTCTTGCAACCTGCTATAAACAAACATATTGCGTAGATAATTATATAGATCAGAAGGTTTTTCAGATAAGAAATCGTAGAGGAGTGTGAAGTCATGTCATCTGAGGTGCATTTCACTCAGAACAAACACCATTACAACCAGGCTCTGAGATATTTGCTGACGATCTAGATTCCTAGGTAAAAAGGATGAATATAGAATGACGTCAGCAAAGTCATCCATCAGTCGTGAGATTATAAGGATGTCTGTTTAAAGTGAATTGCACACCCTCACGACAAAAATTGTACCTATCTCATGGCACCATTGTTTGATGTAAGTAGAATAATTTAATCCCAAAAAATGACACTTGAAGCTACAGAGCGAAAAGACGAAAATTCATTAAAAGCGACCGTCAAACTCTCAAAGCGATCGTCAGAATAAAAACCCGGACGAACGGATCCCGAAAAAAAACCCGGCAATATTGTGTTTGCGGCCGAATGACTGACAATCGAGCTGCGCCGTAATTTTCCTGCCTTGTTTTAAACAGGACAATAGGACTCGTTTCAGCACAATGATAACGGCGTTGCCGAAATACTGGCCCATTATAACCCGTTCTCTGTGTTTTGGATGATGTGATGTACCCATCATAGTCCCGTGAATGATAACGACCTTAAAATATTTGTCTTTTACTACTTCTATCTAAAAAAAATTATTTTCTTTGTAGATGCATACAGACTTTCCTTCTACTTCTTAATTTAAAAAAAAAATTTTTTGAACATCTTTTTGTTTAGAATGATGTTTTATGTAAAAGATGTTTTATTTCTCTTTTTTTTTGTTATTAGTATTTATGTGATATGCTATTACTGTTGTCTGTGCCTTTTATATATTTTAAGTTCTGTGTTCGTAGTATATTCGCTGTGTTGTTGTATTTAGTAGCTGATGTGTAAATTTAAATAGATAGTTATATTAGTTTAGTATTAGTCAAGGCCTACCTGAATACCAGCGCTGCAATCACTCTGTGGTTGCAGCATAAGCTGAGATAGGCCTTTTGCTTTATATATATTTAGTTTATAAATCTCTGTTATTTCTTTTTCTTTTCAAGCAATAAATAAATTTATTTTTCTTTCTTTCTTTCATTACTTCTCAGACCCGCCACAGATTCTAGAAGTCCAGCGATGAATTGGCCAGCGCCGTAAACTTATACCACTTTATAAGAAATACCGAAACTAGAACACTTTCTGAAATGTTAGCTTGAAAAGTACCACCGTCGTGGGTGTTACTGAAAATCGACCACTGCGACAAGTTTGTTGCAGATAGAAGTGGTCGCTGAAAAATATCCGAGAGTGAAAGAGAATCGTGAGTGCCAACATAACGACAATTTTCACTAGTTAAAGAGGCAACATAAGAAGCATGTCAGTAAGAACTGCTGGTTGGTTTCATGGGTTGGTTGGTCTGTTGCTTTCTGCCTAGGTTTCTAAGTCAACGTGAAATATCTTATAGATTTTGATTCCCTTGCATCAAAATGGAAATAGTCTAAAAATGCAACTTAAACAACCGTATATTTCTATTGCGTTGACCTAGATTTTTAATTTAATCGCAGCTCCAAAGGATTGCAGGTTTGAGAATTTGATATAAATTTCAAATTGACACGTCCACGCGCTTCAAATTGAAGCATTCTAAATTTGAGTGTTTCCCACGTCGGTCCAATTCGTCCCACGTACTAATTTGTTATACGTTGGTATAATACCGAATAACGTACCCTTGCGTCGCTTACAACCCCAAACCTGTACAGTACCGAACTAGAGCAGATTTGTAGCGTGCCGATTGTTTTTGTTAGCTCCGAACGTGGACCGAATATTAGTTAATAAGGGTTAAGTTTCTGTTTTCGAACGGACCCGCGGGGATGAGTTGCCCCAGAGTTCCCCCATGCCAGGGCGGGGCCCGATAACATTTGAAATTGGAATATCGTTTCGAAATCATATCAAATAACTTGACCTCACTAAATTCCCATGCTTTAACAGCATGTACTTTCACAGTAATCCATATTAATAGAATAAATGCGAAAGTCTGTTGGTTTGTCCTGCCTTTACGTCGTAACGCAGAGACAGAATAACATGTTTTTTGTATAGGGATAGTTGAAGACAAGCTATTGACCTATTGTAGTGTATGCGCCATAGCATACTTACACTGTCTCATGTGACTATGGGTTGGTTTGCTAAACGGCAGTGTCAAAGTGTCGATGTTTAGTAGTTCGTGTCGTAAGTGTCGAAGTTATAGACATTGTCATAGACATAGACATACTTTTTATTGACAAACACAATACAGTAAGATATACAAGAAATAAATATTTATATATATAAAAAAACAGAACAAATAATACAAATTTAGTACAACATAAACAAAAGAAAACAACAAAATAATAATAATAATTTGTGTTGTATTGCGCTTGTCAACTGGGAACCGAACTCATTATGTGCTGCAGCACAGCACATCATAGGGATACAGCTACCTTTTATTCCTATCGAGCAAAAAGTTACTGCAGGAGAATTCCTGAAGCCCACGCGGATGAAACCGCGGACAGTAGCTATTATATAGCAAAAGTCTTGACGAAAACCAAAGCGATGTCTCTATCTCTCTATCTAGTATAGTTTCGAAACTCATCAAAAAAGCCTGACAAATAAACTTAAAATGCCGTTGGGAAAATGAACATCTGCATCAATGCAAAAATTTGTTTACGATACTTTACATGGTTTAGATAGAACCCTTGGAGCGCGATTCCGACTTGCATTTGTCGCAAGGCCTTGCGCCTTGCTCAGGCCAGAATCGAACCCACACCTCGAGATTGATAATGACTCTCTAACCCACAGACCTATCATTGTTAGTTATCGCAAAGAACACTACTTACTAAGAGCGGCGACCTCTTCGATATAGAATAGAAGTCTATGCGATATGTAATTCAATTCAATTCTTGATATTTATGGCAACTACCAACTTCATGGTAATTCTGCCAAAATCTGGTGTCCAAAGAGGCAACGTGATGCGATATGTACACGGTAAAAAGAAAATATTTATTTTGACAGCGACACAACCTGTCATTCAAACCTGAAATACTCAAAACCAAGATCAAAGTTGAAATTAAACTCAAACCCGAATCATAAAACAGTATCTACAATGTTCAAAAATGATCAAAATGGCACCTAAATATATATCACAACCCTCTTATACTACCTTCAGCATAAGAACTTAGGACCTATTTGGTTTCAGACCTTAAAAAGTCAGAAACATTTACCAAGGGTAAGTCATTCACTGCTTAACATGAGCCTGCCCAAGTATCGCAACATTGAAGCTTAATAACTGGATAATTGTCAAAATCACAGCGCCAGGAAAGGCCTTACTGTGATCAACAATCGGTGGCGGACATGGCAGATTTCTTGCACCAGACTAAGATAAAAGTTTGAAATTAATCATGTTACAGTTATACAGGGTGGCAAATAATAATTATTTTTACTTATATGATACTTATATACACTGCTGACGTGCTGCTACGTGGACGTAAGCAGCAGATTATGAAAAAAATAAACAACATATAATAAAGTTGATTTTTGCTGTTGCAGTGTTTGTCAGCACCAACTATATGGAATGGAAAATCATCATCCCGGTCCTGGCAGCCATCGCGCTCTTCCTCATCATTGGCACCACCTTCCAAAAGCGGATCGAGGGAAGACTCAGGCTATTCAGTCAGTTCAAATGCTTAAAAGATATTACATAATATTCCCTGCCCTGCCCTAGTATGCTCTGTACGGTCTCGACACTCCATGATGTATCAGATTTATACACGTGAATTAAATTTAAAATTTAAAAAGGCAATTATAGCTAAGAACCACCGCAAGAAAACTGGCAACTGGCTTTAACTTAAAAAAACCGCATCAAAATCGGTCCATCCGTTCGGGAGCTACAATGCCACAGACACTATCGCCAAACTTATAACACCCCATTATTTTGCGTCGGGGGTGAAAAAGGATCACTGCATTACATCCTTCCGTGTAAAATACAGATTCAAAAAAGTGCTAGTGACATTCTTTTGGAGAAAGTTCAGGTTGTATGCCGCCTTATTTCCTATTGACTGTACTTTTGTTATTGTTTGACAAGTAGACAGCCTGCGAAACAGTCACTCTGAGAATAGGTTTACTGAGAAAGAGGTTGTCAGCTAAGTAGGCTAGTTGCGAAGTAGTAAGAATTAGAAAGAGGCTATTTGCTAAATAGTCACTTTCAGAAGTAATTGGCACCGGAGTGTAATTGATTTTACGCAGCTGACACGAGACGTTTGGTATACATGGACTCGCTCCATCTAAGTCAGTAATCAGTGCAGGACCTTGATTTGACTTGACTTGAGATCTCAGAGCTTTCCGACATGCGCATCGGTTGGCCACCGGTTGGTTTAGTAGGTAAAAATCCTACATAACACGGCTCTTCTCCTAGGCAGTTGGGCTTTGAGCGCGCTTTGTTGCAGCGAGATTTAAATTTCTGTTTCAGTCGATGACCATTTCCGAAGAGCCAACGCTCAGACATCAGCAATACCACCTACTGGGTCCACAGCTCAACTATGCTGTCACCAAACCGCCATAGGACAAGAACGCTACAGGGATCCCTTCCCAAGACCTCCAGTCTCCACCACCACGCAGTACATCACCCAAGAGATCAGAAACCCATTCTCGGCGTCCAGGATTGAATACAGTTCTCCGCCTATGTCGACAAAGTTCTCCCAGTACTCCTTCAACTGTCAAACGACCCAAAAACCATCTTACGATACTGTCGTCTCCACCAAAAGTGTACCTGACATCGTTAGTTTTGCATCGAGCTACTATTTGGAATGAGCACTCTTTTGGCATTCAAAATCGTTGAACTAGGAAATAATTAACGTATACACACAATTTAACGAGCACGCCATAATAATAAGATTATGAAAATTTGACACAAAATTATCGTTATGTTACGATAAACTAAAATCCATACTATAATAAGTCTGTAGTTTACTCGTAAATAAAACAACAGCAAAATAACTACCGAGCACAATTTCACAAAAGTACACATCAGAATTTAAAAATGTCTCCAAATACTGCTGATAAGAGATTCATTAAATAAAAACTACCACTGGCAAACTAAACTTATTCAACTTTATAAATTCGTTTATACGACTAACAAAACAGATCATCTTACAGAATATCATTTCAACAATCGAAAAGAAAAATGAATCACAAAATACAGATCAAAGATTTCATCAACAATCAAAAAGAAAAATAAATGAAACTGTGAGATTTTTTTGTGACAGCCAAATTAAATACACAATTGACCAAAATACATCACGCTGAATAACTTCGACGTGCCCCAGACGTCTCATCAACCTTATGCTTTTAATACAATAAGTAAATCAACTAAAATATTATACATGCATCAAAATAAATTTCAAAAGTTGTTCCGCGCCCTGAATTCATCTCATGCTTTCCAAGCAGCGAAACGCATTGCAAAGCTGACGGTCAGCTCCAAAGACTTGATCAAGACTGTCAGGAAAAAATATCGTAAGATTTCGAGGAATTTCAAAAAAATCGCGAGAAAGGCGAAGGGGTTTGGTTGATGCCGTGATGTAGAATCAGTAGCGTACTATAGATAATAAATCAGCAAAGATTTAAACGGACTGCGAAAACTTGTATGACTCACGAACAGTTTAAGCATTTTTATGTATAAAACGTACTGGCGAAACAGAAAAAGTAAACTCATAAACATTGTTTTTGTTTTTTCTTCACTTTTTTCTACACTTTCGAAGCTCTGTTTCACGAACCAATACCAAGATTAGAGATCAACACTAGAGAGAATACTTCTATGTAGACAGCTCGTAGCGTTGCTGATCACAATTTATATACGCCTACACTTGCGCTGCTATCTTGACGGTAAGTGGACTGAATGATAGAAATGTGCGACAGACACCTCACTGAGCATCCTCCACTGAAACATACCCCGTTTAAGTTAAAATATGCCAGCTGCTAAGGATAACCCGAATTGCCGGAACATAGTAGAATTTGGCGCCAGGCTAACATCGTGGTGATGGCTCTGGCGAGTATATTTATAAATTAAAATTTGTTTAACCTCTAAAATCTGTTCATGTGCCCAACTGCCGACACCGAGTACTGACAGATTCTACGACGAGAATCGAATCTGTGACCTCCGGAAATAAGTGAACAACTTGGCGATATAAGCAATAGACTGCAAAGCCCAATAGGCTACGACGGCAATAGGTAATACGCTACAGATATGCTAGGCAATAGATTACGTAGGTTTAAACAAAAACAAATAAAAGCAAGCCAAAACGAAGACATATCGCCGGACACCAAGATAAGCAAACAACACGTACAATGGCGCACGTCAACAATCACATCCTCTACCTGTCCCGTGCACATAGATTAAAGAACTAAATATAAAATCTTATTTGACATAAACCTGAGTCTGTACGTCTGTCTTGCTTTCGCACACGTAATTCGCCGAATGGGAAAACAAGACTGCTAAAATTGTATCAGACGGTGATTTCTACCTGGTAACCAAACGAAAAGTACAAACTATTTTCAGGCGTCAGAGTAGAATTTTTATTCTGAGGAGAACTTAAAAATACAGGTCAAATGGGAAAGTTTCATCTATCAGTCTTTCTATAATCTAAGCCTATAATCTTCTTGCCTCCAATGTTTCTTCCTCACCTCTGCTTGGCTACGTCACAAGTACGTGCGCCTTCGCCTTCCCTTACAGTAAGTACTTTTGGGGATCGGTTTAGATGACTTAAATGCCGCTAAATGTGAAGATTTTGAACTAAAAATATTAAAGCTTAAGAGAGTTACTGCCATGAACCTTGCATTTCATTTCGCTTACGGGGTTTTGAATAGGTTAGAATAGAGAAGATAAAATGCTCCTCGGTATCGATTTCTGAAGAACAAAAATCAGTGAACACAAGAAAAGTGAAGTGTTCGATAAGTAAATATGTTTTCAAATGTATTTCAGAGGCAGCCAGTATTTTTTCATATCAAGATATCAATTGTTATATCAGGAATGTCTTCTGGACTACCTTTTGTTCGCTCGATCCACTTAAATCCATTGCAAAGATCCAATGATTGATCCTTTGGCATTCTTATGTCCACTTTGATTCTTGATCCAGGATTTTTAACAAAGTTGATTTTTTAGAACTAACGTGTGTCTCTGAAGATCCATTCAGAATGAGTGACATATGCAATCTTCTTTTATCTAACAAAGTTTGCCTGACTGAATCATAAATCTGGGATAGTACTGTGTGGTCTAAATCGGAAAACGACGTGATCACAAATCGGGGACATACGAAACGTAAAGTAAAAAAGTTAAATTGAGATATTGTCCAAAACTACATCAGTGAGTGATAAATTGCTGGCATGATACATTGCAATAAACGATGCTGTTATTTCTGTCTGACTTATATTGTGTGTTCTTCTAAAAATAAAATTCTAAACAACTGTGGCGTCTAAAAGATATTACAAACATAAAAACGGTTTAATGACTTTGCATGTATAATTTTACAGAAGGTGAAACAACCAGAAAGCACCAGCAAACTCCTTAAATAATAAAAAGCTTCTGAAAAGCTCTTTAAAGTTCACAATGCTTCCTGCGTACAGTGCAAGCTTTTAAAAGTTCTCCGCAAACAATGTGCACTTAGATTCATTAAAAATTATTTAATTAGAGAAGCAAAACTTCGCAGACTTATAAATTAAAACATTAGACTTTTGTCTTCTTAACTTTATCTTGAGAGAAACAATTAGGAGACTACAAAATTTGATTCATAATAGTTTTGAAGTTGTTGACTTTGTCTATCAAGTTTCTTTTATCGATTTAAACGTTGCGCAGTTTAAATAGAGCTTGGAAATTGTTTATCAAAAAAATTCTAGATCGCGCTTTCGGTGCCCAAAATTCATCTGTTTATCGGTTTGATTATTTTTAAATAAAGCAACTTTCCATCCACATTGAACTATATCTTTATTAAAAAGCAGCAAGGTGTCAGTATTACCGAATTATATACCGAATACACAGAAATGTGCACCTTCCTTAAAAATGACGCTGTGTATATAATTTGTTTCATTCTTTCTTAGATAACGCAGAAAAAACGACGGCACAACGAAAATCTGTCGCAAAATCTAAATGACGACAACTTGTGTGACAATGTCACACGTGACTAATATTACAAAGTCTCAGTGATGTTTGCGTGACGAGAAAATAATAACTCAACATCTCTCAACATCATACAGTTGAGTGACAGCTGTGGTAATGAAAATCTCAGATTCATGAGCAGTTGGTTGACAGTTGGCATCAAAGATTCAAGACGCGATGGTACCCAAATATATTAGCATAATATTCTTTATGACACATAAAATTAGGGTAACTCATTTTGAAACTGGTACTAAGCCTTCAACGGAAAAGAGGGGTGCCATTAGTTTAAAGCTTCAGTCAGCAGTGTTAGGAAAATCGAGTCTTAAAATTTGACTTAAAATTCGGAGTGTTCGATACCCAATGGGCTATCTATCGGTACTCTGATATGAAACGGCATTTTTTATGCCCGTCTAACTAGGTACCACCATGTTAAAGCCTACTGCCAAACAACAGTATCAATAGCACTTCTCTGTTTCTTTATGAATGGTAACAGAACCAGACCCTCGTTAGCTTGATGCTCACCATCAGGTGAGATGACGGCCAAGTTTAAACCCATCATACATTTTTTTAAATGTCAAAATAAGATTAGTTAATATCGCATACATATGTAAAAGTGGTCATTTACTGTGGGCCGAATAAACTAGCTCAAAGTCACTCAGCGAGCCATGGAGTGAGCTATGCTCGGAATCTACGTGATAAAATCCGAAATGAGGAAATACGTAGACGAATAAGGGTCACCGACATAGCTCGACAAGTCAGTGAGGTGAAGTGGAAAAGGACAGGTCACATCGCTTGAAGAACCGATAATCAGTGGGGAAGCGTGTACTGGGCTGTCCCCTTACTAGGTGGACCGACGACCTGGTTAAGGTCGCTGGGAGTCGCTGGATGCAAGTGGTTCGGGACCGGACAATGTGGCATACAGTGAAGGAGGCCTATGTCCAGCAGTCGACGTTTCCCAACTGATGATGATGATGACGTAAAAGAACAAAAAAACATTGAAAACTATGGTTTTGATTTCACTGTACCACTTCCTTGACAAAAACACGGAACTACAACTCCAAAGCGAGAAGAAAAGCTTCTTTCAACTCACATAAAAAAGTCACTTCCCATTTTCCGCGGCCTTGAATACACGTGCCGTATACAAAAACAGTTAAACACATCTCACGTATCCCAGAGCGGGAAACTATCCAGAAAGGAAAACAAGAATTCCATTACGTATTCCAAACAACTTTTTTATTGGCAACATGTTAAATGCGGAGGAAGTGCCGTGCGTTTACTTAGGACCGGCCGAATAACCTACTTGCGAGGTGGGACGTTCCCGACTACACGCCCGACCGTGGCGATCTATATTCATTCCTGGGCCAAAACTATTCTTGAGTGTTCTAGTACTAGTTTTCACTACATTTGTTGTTGTTTTTTGGACTTTATGTATGGATGATAAAAATCATTACCATTGGCTTTTCGGTGAAGGAAAACATCTTAAGAACACACTCCTGAGAAGAAATTCAAAGTGTTAAAGTTTACCAAACCGCACTGGTCCCTCGTGGTGGACTATGGCTCATACAAACTCTGTAGAAGAGTAGGCCTGAGCCCTTGCAGTGAGGACATATATAGGCTCTTGATGATGACTAATTTTTGCGGCAGCGACTGCCGTATTACCCTCGAACCTAGAGGGAAACTAGAACATATTTTTGGTGTGAGAAGCCATCTTAGCTGTTACGATGTAATCAAGCACCCCGAAGGCCAATTTAATGCCAATTATCGTTGTTATTTATTTACAAGTTAACGCGTTCAAAAAGAACTAGAAACCGACTTCATTGCCCTAAAACTCTACTTGTACTAAGGCTAATTTGAGATGTATATCGTTTTCTCGTGGATGACATTCTCAGAACTAGACCAAATTAAAATGGGACCACATGGGAAGGACCAGTTTTTAAATAAAAGTAGAATCATACAAATCGATTCACCCAGTCAAATGTTCTAAGGTAACCAACATTTAACTAATACACACTTAACATTTTCTCTCATATTTTTTTACCTTACTCAAGATTTTAATGAAACTAGCATTATTCTCTTAGTTGAACAATAACTTTTTTTTTTTTTACGGAGTGGAAATATTCAAAAGATACAGTTGAACAATACCTAGCTCAACATAAAAAGGGTTATTTAAATCGAACTTGTAGTTCCGTAGAAGTAGTAGTAGAACATACATACACTTTTGAAATTTGGCACACTTGATTAGGATCTGATATAAACTAACATATACGTAAACGGTTCTGGAAATATTGCATACATACAGGTCGAATTGATAATCTCCTTTTTTAAGTTGGTTCATAATGTATTATATAAAAAATTATTTCCAGCAATAAACTTACATTATTTGGTCTTCATCTCACCGGACTAGGTGACAATAAGGCCGTTGAATGGAAACCATCATCACCAGAACCTAATCAGCACTAGTTCTGCAACATTTAATCCCGAAATATAATTTTGCATTGCTAACAATGCTGTTTGGCGTTGGAGAGGTAACAGGTGGCAGCCGGCTATGTGGACGTAGAAATACTCATCCACACTGAGTATCGACAGGTTCCCTGAACAATGAACATGTAATAGAATCTAAAGGTGAGTCCAGCTATCTTATATAGGAAGCCACAGTACAAATACGATTTTAAAAGCCTTTGTCTTGAAAATATCCGAACCTGAATAATACTGACTAGTACAAATTGTAGTTCAAATGATATGACCTTGTATCACTAGTACTGCCACATTTCACTCGGGTTTTGATACAGACCACAGCACAATAGCTCAACTGATACGGTTGATATCAATACAACTGTACAACTAAGTACTTCTCAGTATTAGGGAGTCATTAGAACTACTAGCATAAGAAGCATGATGGCGGTGAGATTGAGATTTTGTCATATCTAAACGTCAAATCGTATGGACATTTGACGTTCCAATATGACATACCTCGCGTCTCATGCTACGCGAACTGGTTGTACTACCAACGCATGTATTAGAAACATGGTTGCTTCTAAACCCGATACCATATGAGTTAAGTATATCTCTACTAATATTATAAATGCGAATGTAAGTTTGTTGGTTACGCTTTCACGCAAAAACTACTTAACCGATCATTATGAAACCGTGTCCGTGTGAAAACCATATTCTGGGTATTAAAAGTAACAAAGTATATTTTCTACTAAAAAATTTTTTACGAAAGATAAAAAATTGTAAAAAATCTAGCTACTTCAACGCCATCTAGCATTCCAGTAATGAAGTTCCAACCCGGAGTACTGTATATAAAATTCTAATGTTAGTACGTCAGGTTTTCTCTATCACCACCAACTCCGATCAACTTCTCGTTGAGGTAATGAATACCCCTTGGTCTCCTGCTGAATGTAAGGGAGTTTGGTAGGGGTAGGTGGAAGTGGGTGTCTGTGGCAAAAATGAGAATAAAATATATCTGTCCTTTTCCAACTCATGTGAACTTATCTATACATATAAAATTCAAAATCCTGACTGACTGACTGAGATATCAACGCACAGCCTAGAGGTCACAGGTCCTAGAGACAAGAAATTTTGAGGGTGTGTTCTTTGTAAAGTGTAGGCATCGTTTAAGAAAGGATTTTTCAAAATTCCACCCCTAACAGGGTAAATTAATGGGATAAAACGCCCACGCGGGCGAAGTCGCGGACAGAAGCTAGTACATCATATAAACGAAAAATTCAATTTTTCCATTTTCACGCATTATCCAAGAGAAAGCGAGAATAAACCGCTTTCAAAGATTACTCAATCAATCAATAAACCGATTTCCCTCTTTCCCCCCTCGCAATAAGACTTAGAATCTATCGCGATGTGAACACGCGAGTGTAGTGTATACCGTGCTGATAGAATTAAAATGTAAGGGCCTGTGTTGACGGAGGCGATGTATTTACTTTGTTTATGGCAGCTTTCAGTTAGGCCGGGTCCTTATTTGTTTTCGCGGCTGTTTGTCCTATATAGGGGACATGTTACGTGTATTCCTGGGAAAAGTTATTGGGGAATGCTCGGAATGTGACTAGGGTTTGGTTTTCGATGGAAAATCTGAGTAATACCTGCTTATGAGTCGACGAGGATTTAGAATGCTAGGTACCCCAGAAAACCTTTAGTGCCACTGGTTCCGACATCCAAGAAGACGGTTTTGTGGTGTCACTCAACTGTCTTACGGGCTTATAGGTTGATCATCTAAGCTACTAATATATATTTGCTTTGACATTCCGTTAGGGTGAGGCCAAACGAGCGTAATTTTGTGAGTCGTGAGTCGCAGAATTTCGGTCGCAGAAAATCTGTTACATTCGGTTTCATACAAAAGTCCTATTTGATTCACACGGCAACGCAAAATGAGTTGTCTGCCGACTCACGCGCATTATTCCGACCGAATTGAGTCCGCGAGGCGAGGGGGGGCGACACGGGCCGATCAAAACGTTTACCCAGCATCTTTTTCTGCCATTATCTTCTTCTTTGTCTTCTAAATATGCTTCGTAAATACACAAAATTTTCAACGGTTCCATCGCACGACACAAACATCTGCTTTAAAAGTTGGATAGTGACTGAATAAAATGCGCTCGTCTGGCAGTCCAACAGAATTTCTGGAAGGCAGATTTTCTGCGACCGAAATTCTGCGACTCACGACTCACAAAATTACGCTCGTTTGGCCTCACCCTAAAAACTTTGCGAAAATCAAGGGACAATCAAATAAAACTTATAGTAAGTAAGTAAAGTTTAGTTTAAATAATTTTGCATTGCCTACGTTTTTATTTATGTTAGTTTTCAGTACTTTTCTAATTTTATTTATATTTTCCAAGCAAGGAAAAACCTTCCAAGTGCGAGTTGGACTCGCTCACCGACGATTCCGTACAGAATATGGATACTTAAAATAAGGAAAACCATAAATAATATGCATCGATGAATCCTCTAACGAATGCGAAAACGATTTAGTTTTGCTACTTGTCGTTAGATGGCGCTACGAATTTACTTCTTTTTACTTTTGGTACTCGTCACAAGATGGCGCTACTAATATCTTAAAACGCACGTCTAAAAATATGTGTGTTGTATGGGAGACCCCCTTAAATATTTATTTTATTATGTTTTTTAGTATTTGCTGCTATAGCGTCCACAGAAATACATCATCTGTGAAAATTTCAACTGTCTATCACGGTTCATGAGATACAGCCTGGTGACGGACTGCAAAGGCTTAGTAACAGGGTCCCGTTGGTTACCCTTTGAGTACGAAACCCTAAAAAAGAACCCTTATAGAGTTACTTTGTCGTCTGTCTGTCAAGACCCTTTTTCTCAGGAACCATATATTTTTATTGTTTTTACGATTCAATCAGACTCATATTTTCGTTATAGAATTGTGCGGTGAATCATTTGTTATGATTTTCAGTATATTAATTATTCATATTCTGTATGGAACTCTTGGTGCGCGAGTCAGATTTTTGGTAAATCAAAGTATACCACTATGAGATGAATTAGAAAATCCGAACGAAGGTCACCGACATAGCTCGACGAGTCAGTGAGCTTAAGTGGCAATGGACAGGCCACATCGCTCGAAGAACTGATAACCGGTGGAGGGTAAAGGTTCTCGAGTGGCGACCACGTACTGGGAAACGTCTACCAGGCCGTCCCCCTACTAGGTGGACCGACGACCTGGTTAGAGTCGCGAGGAGTCGCCGAGAGAGAGATGCACGAGGCGTACCATGAACGAGGCCTATGTCCAGCAGTGGACGTTTCCTGGCTGATGATGATGATAACTATGCGCTGAATTAGTTAAACACATTGAAAGTACTGATTTCGGTTAGCCGTCTTCTTGAACAAGGCCACGCGCTTGTTGTAATTTGATACAAATACATAAATAATTAATAAACAATACATAACGTTTATGAGATTTCAATAAATATCATATTGCATTAGATGTCACTACAGTAATTATACAAATATATTTAAATTTACTTTTTTACAGTACTCTGTGATATACATAAGTATGAAATAGATGGTATTGTTTTGGAAATAAAGTAGACATATTTATTTTATTTTCTAAAAAATCATTTCTATAGGAACACCTATGACCTATGACCTATATATAGCTAGCAATCAAATTATTACCATGTCTTATACCTTTCAAAAGGCCTTTGGGAGGGCAGCGTCTGAACCCAAACTGACTTGTAATAGTAGAAAAGTAATTTCAAAAGATATGAGATGAAACCAAAGTAATTCAAAGCAAACAAATCAGGTGATTTGAAATTATAATGCCGTCTGGAGGGGTAGGTAGGTAATTATACAGATGGGGAGGGGGTGGCACATCTGTGTTGGCAGGCACCTGGATATACATATTCTATCGATTAGGTCCTTTTATGAATTTTGAAGAGACAATGGAACATTAGCTTAAAGTCACTCAGCGAGCTATTCGCTCTAAGAAACGTATAACCGATGTCTGGAGTGGCAACTGCATACCGGAAAACGTGTAACGGACCGTCCCCCTACTAGATGGACTTGCGTAACGATCTTGTAAAGGTCGCGGGGAATCGCTGGATGCAAGTGTCTCGGGACCGGTCAATGTGGCATACCATAGAGGAGGCCTATGTCCAGCAGTGGACGTTTCCCAGTTGATGACGATCATTATCCAATATTAGAATCCAGCCGTGTACCTATGAGTTGTTTTTCAATTCAAGTACATGTCTAGAACAGGTATGTGAAGTCCGCCGATCCGCACTGGTCCCGCATGGTAGACTTTGGCCCATACACTCTCTGTAGAAGAATAGGCCTGAGCCCCTGCAGTGGAGACGTATATAGGCTGTTGATGATGATGAATAGCACTAAGACCTAAATAAACAATTTCACGGTACGGTATATTAGGCCTCACATCTTCTTTGGACCGTTCTTGGGACCATGAATTTATTTTTACGAATGAGAGATAAATTGCTGAGGCAGTTTTTCTCATTGTCTCTTCACTTAATATTCTGTGTTTTAATTTCTTTTCTGCGGAGTCTATTTGCAAGTTAAATTTAAGAGAACAATATTTATGTTTCTTTGAAAATAGACGTTTCAAATTCGGCTTGCACTTGTACACTATTTAAAAATCAAATAATAATCTAAACATGTATGGAAAATACTAGAATGTCATTTTTGCATTTATTTTAATTGCACAAAATCGTTCTTTTTGTGCTAAGTGACAGCATCAAATGCCTTTCTATGGAGTCACTAGTTCAAGTGGGGTATCACACAACACACACCACACACCCCCGCCACTAATTAAAAATCTGACATAATCACAATAGACCAGACTTTGTGTAAACTTTACAGGAAACTGAAAGTTAGGTGTCTATCAAGTATAAATTTTGAAAAATCATCAAAATTATTTACAAAGTTGTTTAAGCGGTCGGGAAGATGAACCTTATTTCAATTTATTTCAACCTAGTTTCTTAATATGGTTCGGTAGCCTTGGTGCACGAGTTCAACACGCACTTGCCCGATTTAAAGTATTCTTATACTTCTCGTTATATGTTTTCCTGTAGGACTTGATGCTGTTGGTACTGCGACCACTACAGCTTCACCCAGACAATTTGGCTAGTGCGGAAGGCGCCAGTACCAATTATTGTTATTTACGCCATCTGTATCAATTTATATGAATTACGATAAAATACAGAACGCGATGCTAACTGAAGGCAACAATTCACGTCCGTTGTAACTTCAAAAACACAATGATAGATGGCTCTATATCCAAAAATTGTCATTTATTCGTTGAATAGTTTGTTGAAATTTTTAAAATATTTTATTTGACACAATTTAACCTCTATGTGCATGATGATAACGTACACAAAATAGCCTTATACAATTATATTGTAACACATTATTTATAAAATAAGTAATTAGCATTTTGATTACCTTAAAAATAAAACATACACGGAAATGAGATCGTATTCAAAATGGCTGCCTCAAGAGTAGAAATATAATTGGTTTGCAAAAGATTTAATATAAGTTGTAGGTAATTAATACCTTGTATAGTTAACAGAGCAAATCAGATACTGAGGTAATAAAAAACTGACAAGGAATCTAGATCAATTTCAATTCTCTGACATATTTTTGATTCTCTCCCTGGTACATACATTTCATAATTATACAATAAATTATATTTTAATGACGACAATTAGCGTTTATTAACGAGATTTATTAAGCGCTAGATCTGTAGATAAGATTAAGCGTAATTGCTATTTTTTTATAGTTTCTCTTGATATGTTGTATTTTTCTGTGTGTATGTCGTGACGAATAAAGTGGATATCTATCTATTTTGATTTTGTTAAGAACATATGTACTACAAAACTAAATAGTATAGCCCTTATTTTTTGTCTGGTTGGTTTCCTCACTCAGCCATATATTCTCCATTGTGCGTGAGTGGAAGTGGGGCCAGCTCGCCTGGCCAGCCGATCTCCCAGAAGTGCGCAAGACGCTTGATGTCTCTGCACGCCTCCTGGAGTGATCATCGATTATTTAGGATCGTCGCCGGTTGTAAGGCCACACTGCTGCTGCAGGTCGTGATCACATGGGCGGGAGTTTCCTTGTCGGCCATGCACCCTCGACACAGGGGGCTGTCTGTGATGTTCATATTAAACATATGTTTGTTGAGTGCACAGTGGCCTGTCTGAAAGGAAACAACAGTGCACCATAGCATACTCACACTGACTCGTGTGTCTGTGGATTGGTTTGCTAAACGTCAGTGTCAAAGTAACTAAGTCTGACAGTGTCAAGAAAGCCGAGACGAGTATCGTACCGAACACGTAGGCATTGCCGAGCCAGTAAAGTGATAGACAGCGGCATAAAGACCTCCTACAGAGACTAAGGGAAACATATTCTCCGTCAGCTTCCTAGGCAACAACATCTTGCTACGAGCACCAATCCGTCCGTAAAGTTTGGTAATCGGCGACAGTATAGGGGAAGGCCAGGCCATAGACAAATTATGCATCTGATAACTAACGATCATTGGGTCTGTGGATCATTTTGATGAGCACCGTTTCTGAATTGTCAAACTAGTCCATCACTATGTCTCAATACAATGTGCCAATACGTGACATTCTCCCAATTCTCCACTCCATCCATCAGACACAAAGGTCACATCTCTACAACTTACACAACCGCCGCAAGTAGTTAAGCTCTTCTATTATTTACTTATTGATCAACAAAGTGAAAATACTTTTGTCGGTTTTGACGAGTCATTACTGCGAGACGGTATTTTGTGCGTTTGTAGGGTGACAATGGATTTACATTTACATTTTTTGTCAGACGGACCCTGAAGACGAAGCTTTGTTACAGATGGCGGTTGGAGCAGATTCTTCTTCTAATCATTCTCGACGTGATAAAATCCGGAATGAGGAAATCCATAGACGAACGAAGGTCACCGACAAAGCTCGACGTGTCAGTGAGCTGAAGTGGCAATGGGCAGGCTGCATCGCTCGAAGAACCAATAACTGATGGGGAGTAAAGGTTCTCGAGTGGCGACCACGTACCGGGAAACGTCTACCAGGCCGTCCCCTTAGTAGGTGGACCGACGACCTGGTTAAGCTCGCGGGGAGTCGCTGGATGCAGGTGACTCGAGACCGGTCGATGTGGCGTATGCCTATGTTCAGCAGTGGACGTTTCCTGACTGATGATGATGAATACATTTTTTACAAAAATTTGTTTGCGTTTATTTTATTAAATTCTAAGTAGAATAACGCAGTTCAACGCTGTCGCCTTATGGTAACTGGATACTTATCGTAGCATTTACTTTCTAAATGTGTTTAGTGCATATTTATATATGTTAATTTGATTATTACTGTATAATTCGAACAGAGACCGAAAAGTGGATCGCAAGATAGACATCTTCAAGCGCACTTCGTCATCCCCGGAATCTGTGCTGCAAACTCAACAGGCTCAGAACTGGATGCACAAAAATGATGTATAAATGGGGCATTAAAGACAAGCCAAACTGCAGCTACTGTGGTGCTGATCACACTATGGTGCACACTAAAATGTTCGATTCGTGGAGGACTTGACAAGGTCCACAAATTAAATGACGACGCCGTTGAATGGCTGGAACGCCTTCCCACATAACACGCTGCATATCGTACGATAAATAAATATATTCTGTATAATTCATTCTATACATCAGTGTGATTCCAAATTATTGCAATTTAACACTAAATCCAGAAAAGGGAAGTAGAAACCTTAAATAATATGATATTCATAATGTATATTGCAGTAACGAATGATTTAGAACACGTAGAAGTCATTTACGTTCAAAATTCGTCCTACTACAACGAACGTACGTAAAAGTTATCGTTCATGCTCTAGCTATCTACTTGTCCGTTAAATTAAAAGAACGGTGGTCACTCTAGCCGCACACAAAACATCGTGTTGCAATACGAGAGTGAAAGCTCAGTCCGCGGCCAGGGCCGGCCGGCGGCGGTGGCGCTTGCGCAGATCACTGGGGCCGCTTGACCATCAGCACAAGTCATGTTTTAGATGCGTAAATAGCTGTGTTTATCTGCGTGTTGCTGAACTACAATATAGCCTAAAGCATACAGAGGAAGGTACATTTTCTCTCGGTAAAAATCCATGGACAGTTGAAAAAAGAACGTTGTGTTACGTTAGGAAAGGTAATAAGGTATTGTCGCCCCGGAAACCTAAATCGTAGCAATTTAGTGTGAGATATGTTTCTATTCGCATACATTGAACGGATGACATAGTTATTCAAACGGATGGGTAAGGTATCGCGGATCGGTGAGGGGCGGTGAAGTCCTATATTTATTCTATAGTGTTACTATAAATTGATCGTGTGGTATTAGCTTTAGAATAGAATCACCTCATGTCAATGTATCAACTACATTATTTGAATCGCCTACCAAGGAATGGTGATTATAGCAAATCCAGTCATGGAACTTCTAACATAACGATCTCTCGACTCAAACATTGCAACCTTTAGCCGATTTCACATCCCTTGCAGGTAAATTCGTCTGGAGGCGCTAGAACTCAGTCCATTGATGGTTCGCAGAGGCGATGACGAGGCGATGGTCAACCAAACCCGGCCCTGTACCCCGTACAGCCACCAAGTGCCATTATTACGTCCGCAAACGGTGCCTGCCACACGTATCATGGTAAGTGCGGTGAATTTAATAATTTTATTTACGTTTTACATTGAATATATTGTTTACTTTCTTATTCCATACTGATATTACTAGTAAAGTGCATCCGTCATTGCTTCGGTAATTGCTTCAATAGATGGCGTTAGTAGTAAAAAAATTATAACAATTTTCGCATATTTAATTTTTTAATGTTTATAAAATGATATTTGAATGATAGATAACACACCTAGACATGAATTTGTTTCACTGTGTCAAAGCCCAAACGTACAGCTGTAATAGTTTTTACGTAAAAGGGATTACAAAGTCAGAATTACTTGATTTTTTATTTAGGGATAGGTGAAGGGTCGTAGAACAATATAGTCAACTTTTCATCCTGATCGTATAAGTAGTTCCTGTAGGATAGTTCTAAATTTCACGCGGAAGAAATCACAGGAAAAACTCTATCATAATCTTCAGATGAATACAACACATATTTGATCATGATGTATTTTGGTTGTAAATTCTTTATATATTGGTACTTGCCTCCTAGATCGAGAAGTCAACTACTTACTGTGAGGGGATTTGTCATAATCACCATGCTTGGCAGGTAGCTTGGTGATCGCTGTAAGATGTTATTGTTACATAAGTAGATGTGCTTGCCCACCTCCTGAATATTTTTGTCTTAGTAGCCTTTCACGATACCCGTCGACCGACCCGACAAATCTGTAGAGTTAATTTTTTGGAAAAATTTAATTGTCTGCACCTGAAGTTGATTATAAATAATTAATTTACCATTTGATGCAAATAAACTAGAATCTCTTCAATTCCATTTGCTTTAGTATACGTACATTGTATCTCCAAGTTGCCTATTATCGCATAGCTGTTAAAACTTTATTAGCCAAACTAAAACTTAATTGTCCATTTTTATTATATTTTAAAATGTGGGAATAACTTAATGAGGTAAATATTCATAGAGCTAATTATTTTACATATTTATTTTTAGATTCCGCAATTTAATACACTAAAAACAGCACCCTGCTTTAAAAGTAAGCTCTAGCATACACTGTCTCGTGTTTCAATGTGTTGATTTACAAAACGTTAGTATCTTATAAAAGAACAACGTCACGGAGCCGTGGGCGAGTGTGGACGTTTAGTAGGATGGAACACGTGGGCGTTGCCGAGCCAGTGCAGTGGTAAATAAGAGTATATAGTAATAATAACTCTAATATATATATATACAATACAACATATAATATAATGGATAAACAATAGTCAGTATACTAAAAGTGGATCGGAAAGAAAAGGAAATCAGAAGAATTCACGAAGGAAAGAAAAACCGATGCTTTTTAATAATTCAGGATAACTGTTCAATGATTTAGTTTTTAGATTAGTTTTGAAGGATTGACAGGACGGGTCTCGTCTGAGGGGATCAGGGATAGAATAGGCTAAAGGACACCAAAACAGATTGGAGTTAAATTGTATTTTAAACCATAGAGGGCATTATAAAACATATGCGATCTATACAACCGCGAAGGCTTATCATTTATTTATTAAATCTTAATTTTCAGGGTGCGTCGCAGTCCAGCGATCATCAGAGCCAGGGGAAAGCAGATCTGGTCTCCAGGATCAAGTCCCGGCTGACTTCAGTGGACCCGGACAAGGCTAGGGAGCTGGGGGGAGTCTTCCTATTCAACATCATCAAGGGATCTTCAGTGTACAGTTGGAGTAAGCATGTATATTATTTTTCATCGTAACACAGACCGGTTGTAGAATCGTTAATCACGAGTGCGATAGATGGCGCTACTAGCCGTATACATCGCGATGTAGTGTATTGAGTTTAAAGTAAATAAAAATTAGTATCTCTCAATCAGTGTGTTTAAATCAAAAATGTACAATTACACCGGTCACTTTCTTGCGGGGGAAGGTGAGGGATCGCATCCAGCGACTCCCCGCGACCTTACTAGGTCCACGGCCATCTAGAAGGGGACGACCCGGTAGACGTTTCTCTTCATGTGTTCGCTACTCGAGAACTCTAGCTCTCCATTGGTTATCCGATCTTCAGCTCACTGGCTCGTCGAGTTATTTCGGCGACCTTAGTTCGTCTAAGGATTTTACCACGTAGAAAAATTCCGACTCACTCCATAGCTCGCTGAGTGACTTTGAGCTTGTTTGAAAAGTAAAAGTAGTTCCAATCGAGCAAGTAGTTCCCGCGGGATAATTTCTGAAGTACACGCGGAAGTCGCGGGCAAAACGCTAGTGAGTACATAAAGCTCGTCTTGTATTATAGGAACAAGTTTCTAAATTATACAAACTTCGTCCAAGCAAAATTCCGTCTTACATAAACTATTTCCTAAAAACGTAAAATAAAACAGAAGAATTTTCAAATGTTTTTTTTTTAATTTCGTTTACAAAAAAACTTGACAAACTTAGCTATGCGAACCCGTACTCGAGTCCGACTCGGTCTTGACCATTTTATAATTGATTTTATTGAATTGTGTCGAACTTTAACGACTTTATTTTTATGCAAACAACTGAATGCAAAACTCCAATTAAAACTTACGCAAGTAAAGTAGCTTACTTACTCTTTAGAAAGCAAACCAGCGGTTGAGATGTCTGTCCGTCTGTCCGGTTGACTTATGCATCACACTTAACTCGGTTAAATCATACCGTGGTTAAATCTTACATCACGACAGTGCTATGGCGATTTGGGAAAATCGCTTTCAAATTACTTCCCATAATTTGTATCGGTTCTTGAATGTTACCTAAAGGTGGGAAATATTTTCTCACGAATAAAGAGGATTGCAGTAATAATACAGTTAAAAGTATTTGTTTTTAGCCCCCAGCGCAAAAAGTGCGGTGTTTAGTTTGGCGCCAGTGTCTGTGGCATCATAGCTCTCGAACGGTGGGACAAATGTTATTTATTTATTTATTTGCAACAATGACAAATTAGTAACGCTTGTTAACACCTAAGTTTAAACGGACCAAAGTGATGACCAAAAACGTGTTTTTGTTGTAGCAGCCCCAATAGGTCAAGCCTGTAGCAGGGCGAGCTATTTAATTATAGTTGTTCAATTTTTAAATGATGCGGGAATTTTGATGCGGGTTTTTTTACGTGAAAGCAAGTTTCCTTGCGGTGGTTCTTAGCTATATTTTGTAAAAATCGATTCAGCAGTTCATTGCGTAGAGGTGCTTTAAAATTTTTAATTTAACTCCCTTGTGTATATTGCAATACTGAAGTTGCAGTTACCATTATAGACTAGGTATAAGCGGGTATAGGCGGGTTCGTCTGCGTGGACTTCAGAAACTATCCAATGGGGACACTTTACCTGGATCAAAAGTGCCCTATTCACTCTCCGACGAATACACTATCTCTGTTCAATAATTCATCAGTTGCTGCGTGAAAGAGAAACAAAACAGGAAACCCATCAGCAAACTAATGAACTACTGTGTGTGTAGTAATCAAGAACATCTTATAGCGATCGACAATTTACCAGCTAAGCGTCCGCCATTAAAAGTCCCGTGAATTCCTTATCGGACACATAGGTCCACTGTAATAAGATATCTTGGATTTGTGCAGTAATTATATATAATAATAGTAATATAATAGTAATTATATATAATGCCGCGAAGTGAGTATCATTAACATCCAACTTCCTAGGGAATCTCAATTTTCATTTATCCACACTATTTGTTGTTTATTGTTCAAAGCGCCATCTAGGGACCATTTGCTGCGTAACGGCTATTATAGCAAACTGTAAAGTTGTACGTGATATTCATTTCGCGACACTATAATTCCATCTCTTATTTTTAGGTAATTCTAATTACATATCAAAGCCAGATATTCAATTTTTTTAAATTATGGCAAAAAAATGTAGTACGGATGCATTATGAGTGGAATGTCGTTATTATGTGAAACTTAATATCAATTACGTTTATATTAATATTCTGTGGTTTCCAGCTCTTGACCTGAACCGCGTGACAGTGTTCGAGGGCGAGCCAGACGAGGACCCCGACACCACGTTCACCCTCAACGAACAGACCTTCAAGCAGCTGGTGCAGGGTCGAGAGGACCCAAGGGTCGTCATGCAGGCGGGCAAGTGCTCCGTCACCGGTGACATCATGAGGGCTATGAAATTGGAACCATACATTAAGATAGAATAAGATTGCTTGTATGGACATCCGCGCCAATCCATTCGGGTGAAGCTGTAATGGTCGCTTGACCAACGTCATCGAGTAAATTTCAGAGAGAAAAAATCATGTCGTTTTTGGTAGAACCAACCCAAAAGCAATAACTTAAATACTACCATGATTTTTAGATATTATCTCAAAAGTACAGCTGTGTTTTATAACCTAAGATAACATACGAATAAAATTTAAATGTCAATAAAAATTGCTAAACAATTACAAAACTAATATAATAAATTTAAAATCAATTGCCAAAGTATGATTGAATTTCCGCCATGGATTTATTGTAACAGCAAACTTTAGAAAATATGCGAAGCCGAACGCAAAGTTTTATAATTTCCGAAAGTTCTAATGTTTTCTAATTATTAGTATTTATTAAATTATCAGTTTAAAAGGCCTCAAATGTCTTTTAAAATATTAATAAATTAACACAAATTGCGATAGATATCCCTGAACCATTCAACAATGTCCTCATGTGTAACATAAGCAATAATTAGCTAATACTTATTAATTTCATTTGAAAAAAATTGTAAATGTAGCCAACTACTTCTTACGTATATGGAATTTATGGATCCAAAGTCTTGTACACCTATAATTTTAAAAGATCATTATGAAATAAAACTGATTTAGTTACCTTTTTTGTAAATTTTGGTTTAGTTTATTTGTACAAAAATGCACGAAACAGCTAAGAGTTAACGTTGAAAACAAAGATGGCGTCAATAAAATGACGTTTAATGCTGTCAATTAGTATAAAAAGATCGATTTTGTATAATTAAAATAAATGCAAAATGTAATTCTAGTATTTTTCTATATATCTTTAGATCATTACTTAATTTTTTAAATAGTTTACAAGTCGAATTTGAAGCATCTCTTTAACTGACTCAAAAATTCGGCCCGTAACACATTAAAATTACTTGTTAAGTATTCTTTAGGTTTTTTTAATTAGTTATAATTAGTTCATATAAGTAATTAAGTTGAATTAAATTATTATTTTATTCTGTGTTTCAAATAAAATCATGAAAAATCTACAATAGTGTTATTTTCATTTAACTGTGAATATAAAATAGCGTCATGGCGTAAATGTGCCTGTATTTTCCGCCCAATAAGCATGTAGTCTCGGCTTTATAATATGATCACACCGTTTCATCCTGCGATTGTCGTGAAAGGAGACTAAGGCTCATATCCTTTTGACATTGACAGTAGACTTTAAAATTTTAAACCAGTTTTTAATTTGGTACTTTATATTATAATAGACTGAATATTAATCTGCAACTGAATAACCTATTATCATCAACCGGGAAAGGTCCACTGCAGAATATAAGCTTCTGGCATGGTACACAAAATCAGACGCAAGAAATATATTTGAATATTTTGCAAAAACTTTCAATTTTATCTTGGCATTTATTTGTAAAAAATTATGAAAATATATGGAGTAGTTAACATACTATTAAATGAACTATATGAATGACTTCTCAGCGTTAGAAGTAAGATAAATTACTTTGATTCCTAATGGATTTAATAGTTAAATTTTATTTCGTTTTAAAAATATACTGCAACATTTAGCTTTTTTCCCTCTTACAGAAATTATTTATTTTCGAGACATCTGTTGAGCTTACAGCGTACCGCAATAGCCGTTGTGCAGCTAATGGTTCATAGATGGCGCTTTTCACAATAATCGAAATTCGTGTGTAAAAATGAAAATTATAATCCCATCAAAAACAATACTTGTCAAAAAAACAAGTCTCGCAACTCAGTTGTTCTGCGGTAAAAAGTTGTGAGATCCATGTAATACCAAGTCGGTTATTAATTTATTCAGTCTCTACTTAAGCGACTTTCTGTCTTAATACGTTCAGTCTCTAAGACCACGATCGTGGTCTATAACAATTGAAAATCAATTGTGTCTGGAATCTCCGTACTCGAAGCATTAAGTTGTTACGTAATAATTAACAGCATCTTATAGTGACGCATATCAATATTAAAATTCTTTAATGTTTTATATAAATATATTGAGACTTGGCCATCGCACTAAATAATTGAATTTACAAGTGTTTTCAGGCGATTGAATTAACACGTGTTTTCAGGCGATGGCCAAGTCTCAACATATTTATATAAAACATTAAAGAATTTTAATATTGATATGCGTCACTATAAGATGCTGTTAATTATTACGTAACAACTTAATGCTTCGAGTACGGAGATTCCAGACACAATTGATTTTCAATTGTTATAGACCACGATCGTGGTCTTAGAGACTGAACGTATTAAGACAGAAAGTCGCTTAAGTAGAGACTGAATAAATTAATAACCGACTTGGTATTACATGGATCTCACAACTTTTTACCGCAGAACAACTGAGTTGCGAGACTTGTTTTTTTGACAAGTATTGTTTTTGATGGGATCTCATTTCTTTTTGTATTTTGTAGACAGTTCTACTTTTTTCCTTTTCGGTACCTTCTACTTATTGTATATATGTATATCTACCAGCAACGAATTTTCTTAAAGCCCTCTCTCTGACTTATGAACTTTTCTTATTTTTGTAGGTAGCCTTCCGTTTTCTCTTTTCCGGTACTACTTCTTGAGCTTCAGCTACAGTTTTTCTAAGAGCCCACTCCCTGTCTCTATGCGTTTTTCTGGGAGGCTTTGATGTTACAATTTTTGACAAATCTGGACGGTAAATGCTTCTTAGTCTGTTGTATTCACAAATTGACGATTCCTGCGCTTTAACACTTCCAACAAGAACAAGAATGGTCAAAAACGTGAGTCGCAAGTCGCATTCATTGCGAATCATATGTACAGCTCCCTCTGTTGATGATAGTAGGTGGAACTAAATCGTACGTTGATTTGAGTGCCCTAAGAATCACAGTAGCTCCGAGCAGAACTAATAGATGGCGCGCAACGATCGTTGATTGTTTTGCAGTTTCAGTTAGATGGCGCTGTCGTCGATGATTCAATTAAATAATTGTACTGAATTAACTCACATTTCATGTAGTATGCTAATTTTTGAATTCCTCTTCAGTGATTTCTTCACAATTTCCATAAATTACTCAACAAAAGCCCCATTCATAAATTAAAATTCGGTGGAGGGTAAACTTCCGTATTTTCGTAAAATCTGATTCAAATATTCAAAAATAGTGCTTGAATAACATAGTTTAGTACAAGTCCCAGCACATCACACACAAATCAGCACACAAAACGATGTTTTTATATTTTAATTTAATTAAAATTCAAAGAGCGATGCACAAAATGTTCCGTCAATAGCGACATCTAGCGTCTTTTTTACTGAATTAATTTAAATTTAAATTTTCTGCGGTATTTTCTAGATTTTTTAGTTTTTCCTTGATTCATACACCAAACACTACTTATATTCCAAATTTGAAGCTTCTAGGTCTGCTAGAAGTGCCTTAGACTTTTGATGATCGGTCAGTCAGTCAGTCAGTCAGTCAGTCAGTCAGTGACAAAACTTTAAACTTTGACCCGTTATAATTCTTAAAATACTGGTTCAAATTGAATGAAATTTGAAATATACTGTGTCTTTACAAGCCTGCATGGTTACTGAAAATTTCAGTCTTCTAGTTTTATCCACAACGAAGTTACAGGGGGTCGAAAATGGTGTGAATTGCTTCGAGAAAAGGATGGTACGGCCGTGACGCTTTCTTGCTCGACTATGAAGTTGTATGTTAATGATACTCATTTCGCGACATTGTAATCCGATGTATTATTTTTAGATAATTACTGCACTGAGCCAGCTATCCTATTTTAAAAGATTATGGCAACAGAAATTTAGTCTGAAACTTTTATCAAGCGAATAAAACCAACAGGAACTTATCTATATCTATAAATTACAATTTGTTTTATTTAATATCAAAATATATGTATGAACATTGCATCGGATGAACTAACTCACCGAAATAATACCAAATGAAACACAACAGTTTATTATAAATAGCCATAATAGCTGTTTTTGAGTTCGAAGCGAGTGCAATTCACTGAACACAAACATCGTTGATCCTTGTTGCCTAGGAAACTAGAGATATCTTCAGAAATGACACCCGTGAGGTTGTAAGAATATTCATCCTTAGTGACTTGCCCCCCACACCGGTTAAAACCGGGTGTAAAAAATAGCTAGGGTGAGTTTGAATGTATCATCGCCAGCAATCTCGAAGACAAAATTAAGCATAACTTTTCATACAAAAGACATCAACGATAGCGGATTTATATAAATACTTATTGCAAACTTCTGCCCGCGACTTCGTCAGCATTTACAGATATTGTCACGCGAGAACATTTCACCAGGATAGAAATCAACCCCGTGTCACAGAGTACATAAAAAAGAATGAGGGTGGAGCAGCTGGAGTCACGCCACGACACACACTTCAAGGCGTTCGTGGTGCGAGTCACAACTTATGATATGGAGACCTTCATGAGGGAGGACTTCTGGACGAGGGCGTGGTGTACCGTCGCTTCAGAGGGAGGATAGAGATCAACACCACCAGCGCGGCACCAACGTGACTTAGTACCTTAAATAAGTGTGTATAATATTATTGCAGTGTGTAATAGTTTATTTTAATTTATTTTATGGTATTGTATATATACTCGTACTTATGGGTCTTTGTTACCTGAAATAAATGAATAATAATAACTGTGGCAAACTGTGTAGGAGGCATATGTCCAGCAGTGGTCGTTTCCCGGATGAAGATGATAATGATGTCGAGCGGAAAAAAAACGTACCTTCTTTTAAATTGATTTTCCTTCCACCTCTCATCTGACCAGACGACTTGTAACGTATATGATCTCATTAATCGATGCCCTGGTCTCTAATGAAGCCGGCGCCGGCGCATCGAGGTCGGGTGCGCGGGCGCAACAGGTTTGCAAACGGTACACTGGTTCATCGCCTAGTAGGTCGTGGACCTCAGACCCTGGCATTGACGCGGATAGAACTTAATGTTCTATTTAATAATAATTGTAATTAAACATGTCCATATTCTTATAGAGGATAACATTGTAAAATTTTAAATGAACAAAATTCGAAAACCGTTTAGAGATTCAGCTCCGAGGAACCTGAAAAAAATTGATTCAGAAATTTCTCAAGAATTTCGGAGGAAACTGTTGTATTATAAAAACTCGCGGATGACGTCACGCATGTGATACTACAAAATGCTACCCACACACGCCTACTCCCACTATCCTATACCCATGGGATAGACTAGAGGAAACAAATTCATCACAATTTACATGTATGGGTACCCTTATAATAATTATTTCGATCTCCTCTGATTTCCTTTTCTTCTTGATCCACTATATTTTGTCTATTGTTTACCCATTATATGTCTGTATAACATGTATATAAATATTTATGTAGCACTACTTACCCCTTGTTATTTATAGGATTCCTCTGCCTCAAGGTTGCCTGAAAGAGATCGCTCTTAGCGATAAGGCCGCCTTCTTTGTGCCTTTTCTGTTCTTTTCTGTTCTGTTTTGTGTGTAAGTGTGTGCAACAAAGATTATTTGAATTGAACTGAAAGGTCCACGATTTCGCAGCATTCTACAACCCAGTTCTGGTATCTGTGACTAACTTATGTACACTCCAGTACAAATATTTTATTATTCACCAACCATTCACTGACATTTACCTCCATTGTAATAAGAAAGAGTGAATTTGAGATGGTAAAAAAGTGTATACACAATTTTGTACACAAATGTATATACTCGTAAATATCCATGCAAAAATAGGGCTATTTGTATGCAAGTATGAAGACGCATAAGTTGAATTTGATGCGTTTGGCATCGCTAAATGCAGAAATACGTGGTCGTAGGCGAGGAGTACTCTTGTTGTTGAATCTTATAGAAACTCTACAGATTTTAACATTAAATTGAAGCCGAATTTTTAGTGTTTTAATTTACTGTATATATATCAACGCTTGTCTACGATCTCACCTGATGGTAAGCGACGATGTGGCCTGTGGTGGTGGTGGAAGTTTTGAATTAATGTCTACTACTATTCTTTGAATTAGTTTTTTTTTAATAATGGCTTTAACCAGTGGTTATCTAGCCAATGACGAGTAAAATTAGGTGAACAAATTTTGAGGTTATAAACTATGCCGAAGCCATTTCTTCAGCTTTCTCAATAAAATGTATAATGTGTACATTTTATCGCTTAATTTGGATTCTTGACGAGAACTTCAAAGGCCAGCCTTGGTTTCAACATTATCCGAAAGAATCCATATGCCGAATGTACTCGACATGATAAACTCTTCGGATCGCGTCGAAACCCTCGCAATTTTGCGTAATTGATACTATAACACTGTCCGTGACACTTTTTGCACTATATCACACCATTATAACACAAAAAACACACATAACAGTATTATTAACGAATTACTAAAATTGCAATGAACCACCATTTTACAAGTTCGCGCCAAGAATCTTTGAATTAGTTAAATACATTGAAAGGACTTATTTAGGCTAGCCCGATCCTTGAACAAAGGTACGCTCTTGTTGGAATTTGATAGAAATAAACACTAAAGAACTTTTACGACACCTCAATAAATATCAAATGATTAAGATGTCATTTCCGGTATTCAAGAGTTCAACTTTCTGAACTCCTGAATCCCATAACCGTGTGTAATGGATTGAACTCGTCAAAACGAACAAAAGGAGCCTAAATTCAAGGGGCTTACCAGTACCCATTGTAGAGTTCTACAGTGACTCCAGGGTCAGATCATCAGGCTGGTGCCAAATCATTGTATTGCTATTCGACTTACATACAATTGCAAAGTTTCAAATCGATCCGACAGTTAGAAGTAGGTTAAAATTGACTTGCTAGATTTGTTTACATACTGTCTTAGTTTGTTAGTTATATACTCATTGGTTATATACAACTTAATATAAAGCATGTAAAATAGACACCTAGAATCAAAAACCAATGGGTGTCATGAAAAATACAAAACAAGCAAAATTATTATTTACCTTTCTAAAATATAATGAAACGCCAAGGTTCGGTTTTACATAACATAAATCGAATAGTTATATAACTGGCCAGTAAATAACATAGCAATTACATAGAACTAGGTCCTTAATGGAAAACCTAAGGACAACTGCATCTGTCCAGGGCTTATTTTAGTGCTCTTGAAGTACAATCGACTAGAAAAGTGATATTTCGACCAAAAATATTTATCTTTATTTTGTATGTTAAATGTAAAAATTAGATGCACAAAAGCCTTTCTCACAGGTCACCTCGACAAAAAAGATATTAATTACCATAGCCATAACCAAGGTCGGCGAGCGGGTGTGTGATCGCAGTAATATTTCCGCGCTGCACTGGCCAGGCAGATTTTTACCTGTGACAAAAGACGGTAAGGTGGGTGCTATTTCTGAAGGAAATATCAAAATTCAAAATTTTAAAACAAATATTCAAATAATTTAAACACCGTAGATGTGAATATGGATTACAAAACTACAATAGTACCATTTGTAAAAAAAACTCTTGTAAACGATTAAAAATTACACAATGCACTGTGACGTGGGTTGTCCTGTCCTCTTATCGACCCGCATTGCAATTTAGCAATCACCGCAAATAAGATAACGTTAAAAAATCAATACAATCCCTACTACAGAATAATCCACATTCACACTAATATTATAAATACTAATGTTTATCTGTTTTTCCCGTACTAACAGAAGGTAAAAAAACTTTACTTTTTTATGCAAAATGTTGACGGGCTAGAAACTAGGACGGACTACCCCTAGACGAAGTGTGTTCACTTTGTAAATATGCGTTTTTTGTTTTTTATTATTATTGTATTTTTTAAGTTTGTAATTGTAAATAAGTGACTTTCATCTAATAATAATATTAATGGGAAAAGGCCAGAAAAGGATAATTAATAATTTTTTATTATTAATGTTTTAATTAATAAACTAATTTTTATCCCGATGAAGCATGCAGTTCCCTTGCGATGCCTTCCCAAAATCCTCACGTACGAAGTCGCCGGCAAAAGCTAGTTATTGCAGCTAAGCTAATGCAGGCGTACATAAGTATCACTCCGCAACTTGCGACGATAAAAAAATGAGCAGACCAGCTCTAACAGGGCTGCCAACGTATATTATGAAACATTATATATTGAGGCTTCCGACAAGGTGCCACTCCGGGGTGTCCGTAGGTAACATCAGGTGAGATTGTGGTCAAATGGAAGCCTATCTAATATTTATTTAAAAATCTGAGTGAACAAGTTTCCATTCTACATCCTAGTCATTTACCAAGGTGTGAGATAAAAGCCAAGCGCGAAACCTCTAATTCTAAGAATAACAGCGTCTTCGTGATCTGGACCTCCTAGACATAGGCTGAGCTATTAGCCCAGTCATCATCCGTATAGGTTGGATATTTAAGAGTTAATTTAAGAAAAGGTCACGTAACCCTAGAACTAAGCGATTTTATAAAATGTAAAACTATGTGAAGAAAATAAATATGATTTTTATTTATTTTATTTTTATTTTAATAAACCTCTTTTTATTTTAATTATTCATAAAGAAATCTACCAAGCACTTGTGTGCAAGTCTGTACCGGAATGTCAACCTATACCAAAGCCATCTAAAGTCTCGTGTGAGCGTGTTTCAATTTATTATTTAGTCTCTCGTCGTCGACGGAGGCGGCCATCAGTTGAGTCATCCGACACGTACAAACATACACACAGTGCGTCGCCAGGTTTATTTACATTTGTGGATTAAAATGGACATGAAAATTCTGTTCGTGGTTTTCGCGGCCGTCGTAGCTGTTGGTCACGGTAAGCTTTAGTCTTTAAATAGATCCATGAAAATTTAAAAGATAATAATAATAATATTTTATTTCGGGTCAAAAAGATCCCATACATTACAGTAATATATTACAAGAAATATAGAAATAAGAATTTAAAAAATAATTATACTACACATCAATATTGCTCATTCTCGCAGCGGTGCAGACCTGACCAAAGCTTTAAAAACTATTGGTATAGCCCTCACCGATAACAGCTAAAATTTTGTTTTTAAAGTTGTTGTTAAATAAAAGTTGTATAACGGTTTGTTTATGACATACAAGAACAGTAAAAAAATTACATTATTAAAATTACTGTTCAATATAAATTAGTAACTCATTAGATTCATCAACAGCCTATATATGTCCCCACTGAACTCAGCTGGGCTCAGTCAGGTCTACTCTCCTATAGAAAGTGTATGGGCCATAGTCCACCACGCGGGACCAGTGCGGATTGGCGGACTTCACATGCCCGTTCAAGAGATGCAGGTTTCGCAGCAATCGGATAATGTACTTGAATTGAAAAACAACTCATAGGTACACGGCTGTATTCGAACCCGGAACCCTCAGGTTGAGAGCGCACGCCTTATCCATTGCGACACTGACGCTTTTTTTTAATTCTCTCTATACTCATTACATTGATCTAGATTAAAAAGTATTAACAGAAAAAAAATAGCTTTGTTGGTTTGATTAACGCAAATATAGCAAAAACAACAACATCGTATAGTAATTATTTCCAAGAAGTCTTGAAATATATTTCCAAAAAATATATAAAAAAATTGTCTATTCATTTATAAATAATAAATTAGAAAGCAAAGAAAGATGGTCACTAAAACCTGAATAAAATTTCCTTAGTTCAATACAGATTTTTCAGAGTATTTTTCGTGCAACCCTTTGAACATGTTGTCATTTCACTTGTGTAAATTAATCATTGATATTTATAAACACAACCGAAAACTATACACTTATGTTTTTAAAAACGATTTCCCTCATAGGTGAACAGCCTTCAAATTATGACATAAGCCGAACAAAACAAGTCAACGGTGCCGGTGAGTGGTTGATAATATGATACAGTTCCATCAGTTCTGTGTTATCATTTCATTCAGGTATCAGTTGTAAATAACCTTTCACCGTCATTGCCAGACGCACTTCATTTTGAATAAAATCATTATCATAATAACATTTTTAATTAAAGTCTCCGCCGCGTCTTTCTGTCTGTCTGATCGCGATAAACTCAAAAACTACTGAACGGATTTTTACGCGGTTTTCATATATCAACGGAGTGATTCTTGAGAAAGGTTAATGTGTATATCAAGTTCAGGTTTTCTGTAAATTGGTTGAAATATGACGATAATTGTTGAAGGTGACGGAAAAAATCAAGCCAACTGGGAGCGTTCATCAAAAACGCTGCCTAATCCGTTTCAGATATAACAAAACAATGTAAGGTGGAATTGATTATCTTAAGTAGGCTTACAAAAAAATTTGCTACGCGACAATTTTATTTAATTTATTTCTAGTATTAATTGACATAATAAAAAAATCCGGACGTCGTGTTTCCATTTCTTTTTCAAATTTCGCAACAGCTCAAGTTAACTAATATGTCTACAAATCGCGACTTTTTTTATTCAAAACTTTCTCATATGTAACTCTTTTTCGTTATATATATGAAAATTTCATTCCATTTCAATATCTAAGGGTTTTGTTATTTACTGTTGTCAGTTACTTTGGCCCACTTTCTAACCATCCAACAGTCATATTAACAACTAGCTTCCGCCCGCGACTTTGTCCGCGTGTACTTCAGGATTTAATTCTACTTGTTCGATAGGCATAGAAGGCATCTATCTCCATTTCCAGCATAAAGTACAAAATAGTGTTTATTCTGTTACGTAGGCTAATAGTTTAAAGAAACAAAAGAAATTTCAATATCTGACGTAGTACATTCAAAAAGTCTTCACACTAATATTATAAACGCGAAAGATTGTATATACGAATTACATATTCTATGGTCGGTTGCTAGGCAACGCGTTTTTGTTATGCCAAAATTGCCCATGTAATCGCACTAATATTATAAGTGTGATTTTGTACAATTTACACAATATGTCTTTATAAATTATAGCCTATATGTTATTCTGATGTATAAGCTATATTATTGTAAAGTTTCATTCAAATCCATTCAGTAGTTTTTCCGTGAAAGCGTCACAAACATCCAAACATCTAAACATCCAAACTTTCACACTTATAATATTAGTAGGATTTAATTAACGGTTTCACGGTGTGGTCACTCATTTCCACTCTACGGCCTTATTGTCGCTGATCGTTAGGTCAACTGTGCAAGTTCATCTTACTTATATTATAAAGTGTGTTTGTTTTGTCTGTCCTTCTCTCACGCAAAAATTGAGAAACGGATCTAAGCTATTTTTGCATAATAGAGTGCAAAACCCGTGGTAACAATTGTTGCCAAACATCTTTTCAGTGGATCGCTCGTGGTTACTCTTGTTACCAAAAAAGCGCGCCCAAATATAGCTTCAAAATCACCTTAACTCTCTTTTTCTCATGCTTTAGACTTTAGGTCCATAAGTAACGTTTTTTTGTATGTGGTGGTCTATGGTATATGGGTCACGGTTAGGCAACTTTTCACCCCGACAGTGTTTTAAACAGCTTCATTCTTCGTGGCTTCGAGATTAAATAATAATTTGGAGTTCACCCAAATCCATATACCACCAGACGTATTGTATGGGCAGTGATCACCGAGCCATGAAGGCCGTCGCCATATTTTCTTTCGCCAGAGTTAACAATTAGGGGTTTTTCAGCGGCTTTTTACGGTCGACGTCAGAGCAAAAACTAATCACAGCCATGTATCATGCATTCATTAACATATTTACCTTATTAGTTAACTTAATTACGGACTAAAACTAGGAAACTGTCGTAAAGGTCGATGCATACTGAGAGCGGATTGTATTGTACTCGTAGTCGGGGATGCACAAAAACGTAGATCATCAATTTTCATGGCCTCGCTCGCGTCGACAAAGATTTATGGGTTCTTCCTCAATGTGTTGTTGAATTTGCGATTTCAGATCTTTTACTAATTACATTACTACATAAATTTACTTGGAAATCAGCTAATTTACAAATACTTACCCTATTACATAAAAATAACTATTTGTTGAGCTATATTTTTATTCTTACTAGAAATATATATTTAGTTATGCCCTGAGTTTATGTTTTGGTTGTTGTTGTTTACTTTATTTATCATCTGAATAGTAGCATTAATTCAAAACGTGTTATTAAAGTGTTTAACAATTTAAAATATTCGCATGCCTCTAACGGTGGAATTTAAGGTTAGAAACTAAAATTTTCTAAATGTCATCATATGTACCGCGTTCGATGCAAATAAACTTCACCTATCTATTTAAATGAGGTTGTCTAATTTCCAAGATTACAACCCAATTTTGATAGCTTAGTAAGTAAAATAAATTTTTGCATCATTTTACTGATTTGACGTTCTGACTACAGAAGAAGCTTTATATTAAGTGCCTACATTTAATTTTTAGCTAAAGATCTGCTTTTTGGCTAGCCGTTAGCCAAAAAACAGATCTATAAGTTACCATTAAATTAAATTTTAGTACACTTTAAATTACTAATTAATTTCTAAAGCACATGGAGTCTGCAAATGTAATCGACTATCATTCTCTCATTGTGCATCAGTCCTAAATGGGTTTAATACAAGGTCAAGGCAAGCGTTTATTTAAAAACTAAACTGTTCTTCGTAATTACCGAAAATCTCAGGAACTACCAGTTGTATGTTATATGCGTAACAATAACACTATGTGCCAGATTTATATCTGTTTCTCATGAGATAACATATAACAATACTTGTAAGTACGAGTAAGCGCCTGAATTGATTATTTAAATATGTTTTGTCTCTTTCCGTGTTGTCTAAAATCATTTTATTTGTGTCCACTGCTGGGTTTGATCTATTGTTATTAATTTATAGTTTATGACATTGCTTCCCTTGTACATAGAACAAATAAGATTGTTTTGGAATTTAAATCAATCATTAACGTCATTTGTACCGGATACCAAAGTAAGACCATGCCATATCCCAGCAATTCATCCAGTCGTCTTGGAGCTGAGGTATTCAATGCTATGTTTGGATATTAATCAACCTAATTACCATGTTCAAAATGAACTAAAAACCGACTTCAACTGCCTTAAAAATGTTCAGACTTATAGCTAGAATTATCTTGAGACATATTTCGTTTTTGTTGATTTTCTGAAAAAGCGCTCTATAAATTTCTATAACATTTATTAGGGACCACCTCTGAAGTATTCTCTACAAAAAAATAATCATCACAATCGGTTCATAATTGACGGAATTATAGCGTATAAAAACATACAGTCGAATTGAGAACTTGCTCCTTTTTTGAAGTCGGTTAAAAATAAAACACAAACACTTCTTCAAAATTAACAAAATTAACAACTGGTTGAAAGAATTTTGACAATAAGACGATCTCCTATAATATTTAAATGAAGTGTATTGTTTGCAAATATTCATATATTCGCGAAACCAATCTAATGCAACACCGACAGATAAAGCCTATCACATGAAACCATCCTATCGCAATCATCACGAACCACCAATCAAACCTAACCCTCATCATCATCAACTCACAACCATCATCATGCATCATCCACAGGATTCAGTCTCAGAGACGTATGGGACTTTTTAATAGGAGCTGGCTACGGGCAGTACTACCCCAACTACCCGAACAACTACCCAGGGAGTTACCCGAACAACTACCCAGGGAACTACCCAAGCAACTACCCTAGCGGACCAGGATTGTACCCAGGCGGGTCAGGATATCCTGGTCAATACCCGGGCAGTAACTACCCGGTTCAGAACCCGGGGCTAGTGGGCCCCCCTGGTGCGCACCCCGGGTGCCCCCTCTGCGACTCCTCGGTCTACAGCTACTGCTACAGCAAGCAGGCCCATGATGCCTGTTGTTGCGAAAATTCAGCTTGTAAGTATATATATTTTTTAGAAATGTTAGTTTTGTAATCTTTTCCGGAAATTGTAAAAAATAATCAAACTCCAAAACCAGTTACGAAAATTGAGGTAACAATCCAATTTCGTAACCAGTGGAACTTGTAGATACGTGTTGTGCTGATTCGTAGCCCATTTTGAATAACGAGAAAATAGTCGATAACTGAACCGCCTCCGTTTCCAGTTGGACTCACAATCCAGATCCAGATGACTTGGGTTCGACTCCCAAGGTAGATTAGATATAAGGTATATAAGATACTATTTACTCGTATATGTCCATGTTCATATAGCTACATACGTTGGACATTTTCGGCACTTTACAACATACGCAGGCGACGCTGTGGGCTTGTGTGAGAATGTAAAATGCTGTTAATCATATAAACAACTTACCTTTGTCACTGATATGGTTAAATTCTCACAGAGATCAAAAAAATCACACAAAAATAATGTCCATGCGCACGCCTGACGCAGGAACTCTATTTTACGAATAATAAAACTTACGACTGAAAATGACTAACTGTCAAAGTTATATTATTATGATATAAATTTTAATCACACCTCGTCAACAATTTTCAGACCTGCCGTACAACTGTCGCAAGGCGAGCTGCAAGTTCCTGCACGCCAACTCCTGTCAGGAGTACCAGCTCATCTCCAGCTGCTGCTGCGTGGACCTGCAGAAGAACTCCATCGAACCGGTAGCACCTGTCGCCGTAGTCGCTTAAATTTACACCGACAGTTGTAAGATAGTTTTTAAGATTTAGTTCAAGAAATGATCAAGTCGCGGCGATGTAGTTGTTTGTAAATAGTCGTTTCGTAACCAGTCTTGTATCGATTCGTAACCGATATTGAATATGCAGAAAATTGACAGTTTAAAAAATAGTCTCTCAAAAAACATCTCCATAGCGATCACCAATCTGGCTTCCAAGCGCGGGTGTTATGGCAAGTATCCTCATGGAAAGTCAATTCGAAGGATATTTATTAGAGCATGTTCAACAATAAACTTACCCATGACGACGGCGATTATGGCAAATCCCCTCATGTAAAACGAGTCCGTCGTGAGGATCTATTCGGCATCCTGGCTGCATGATCAGTTGTAATTCTAATAACATCATAGCCACACACGTAATGATGAAATGATTTAATGACCGCTAAGAATTAAGACCGAATAAATCACAGAATCATAAGTAAACTCTAAATTCACACTCTTCTTTCTCAGATTTTAGTAAAAGATAGGGTTTGGTCTTTTTCAGTATGCGCATCTCTGCGTTCAGGTCCATATACGATTAAAATCCCTGCGACTTGATTGTTATTCAGTCTTTAGGATAAGGTTTCGTAAGTTTATACACTAATATACCTCTCGCCTAAAAATTCGAAACACCTAATTGTAAGGATTATCAGAAAAACCTATGAAAAAATTTGAATTTAGAACATTAACATTAGGATTTGAAAACCTCATATTATTCACTATTAAACGACATTTGACATATATTCCTAAATATACACATGATTCTTGGCGCGAACTTGAAAAATGGTGGTTCATTGCAATTTTGTTAATTGAATAATAATACTGTTATGTGTGTTTTTTGTGTTATAATGGTGTGATATAGTGCAAAGTGTCATGGACGGTGTTATAGTATCAATTACGCAAAATTGCGAGGGTTTCGACGCGATCCGAAGAGTTTATCATGTCGAGTACATTCGGCATATGGATTCTTTCGGATAATGTTGAAACCAAGGCTGGCCTTTGAAGTTCTCGTCAAGAATCCAAATTAAGCGATAAAATGTACACATTATACATTTTATTGAGAAAGCTGAAAAAATGGATTCGGCATAGTTTATAACCTCAAAATTTGTTCACCTAATTTTACTCGTCATTGGCTAGATAACCACTGGTTAAAGCCATTATTTAAAATAATAATAAATATACACATTTTACTGATAATCCTTAGAAAACACATTCTTGCAAGGTGTTTCGATTTTTCTGATGAGAAGATAATAAAGCGGATTGTTAATCCGAAAAAGATTGAATTTTTATTTCTAATAATAACAATTGGTTTTCACTCGGTCTTCATGTCACAGTTAAATCACTTTTATTTGATAATGACCTTTAAAATTATAAGTGTACAAGACCTTGGCTCCATACGCCATACATTCGCGGAACGCGTAATTTTTTTACCACTAGGCAAAGGCAAAACACCATACAGCCAAATCTTGAACATCATTATCACGTCTTCTCACATCCAGTAATATTTGGTGAAAATGAGGAAATTAAAACACAGTTCAGAGTACAATTAGGCGGTTTAATACAAAACATGTGAACTAACTTAAAATACACTAGACAGTAATGTCAATGATTGGGCTCACTGCATTATACATACATACATAAAATTGCATATAGGCGACACCTCCATCAAAGTTTCAAACTAAATTTCTGTTGCGATAATCTTTTACAATAGCTGGATTTGTGCAGCAACTTTCTAAAATAGGACATCTGATTGTGACGTCACAAAATGAGTATCATTAACATACAACTTCGTAGTGAATCACAAATTTCATTTTAGACACTTATCGATTATTGTTCAAAGCGCCATCTATGAACCATTAGCTGCGTAACTGCTATTGTAGATAACTATAAAGTTGTAAATTAATGGTATTTATTTCGCGACACTATAATTTTGTCTCATATTTTTATGTAATTACTTATCAAAGCCAACTATTCTATTTTAAGAGCTTATGGCAACAGAAATATAGTATGGAAGCATTAGAAGAGGGATAACGTTAACATAGTTGGGGCTACATACATATTCTAGTATGTTAGCAGAAGTCGGTACAAGATTTTGCTCGCAAGTCATATTCCTACTGCATGTTTGAATTTTTGTTTATTAGTTAAAATATTGTTGTTGCTTTTGTGATATCGACTGCTTGAATATACAATTCAAAATGGCGGACCAATACAAAGAAAATATGCTACAAATTGTCGAACTAATTTTTTTTATCGGTTATTCGTTAATACTGTAAAATCTTCTGTAAAAACCAGATTAAAATTTTACACGTACACTCGATGACAAAAATATGTATCCACTTTTGAACCATGTCACTTAAAGGTGAAATATCTGGGCGACCGAGCTTTGCTCGTAGTTCTTTAAAAACAAAAACTTTATTTCTGCCCCTAAACACACAAAAAACAAAAATAAAAGCAATTTTCCAACCGGGATTTGAACGCGAATATCTCGGACAGAATGACACGTGTGAAACACTCGGCTAAAGTGATTATGTTCAACAGCGTGAAATTTCCCATCATATTTAGCGTAGAATAATGCGAAAGAAAAAGCGCATGAAAACTCGAAAACGCGCGTTTTCCCAGACAAGACTAATCTAGATCGATTTTTCGCCCCCAAAACCCCCCAAATACCAAATTTCTGCTCGTTTAAAGGTATAAGATGTGACAAGGTCCAAAAGTGGATACATATTTTCGTACTCGAGGTTTGGCACAATATGATAAATATTTTTGTCACTTAAATGATTCCATTAAATATTATGTTATTTTTGTTATGTTATATTTTAGTACAATATCTATCGCACAGTTCTATACAGTTTTTTTTAAAAAACACAAAAATGTAAATTAAAAACAATACCGCTAGTAAGCATCATGCTTAGCGTATATATTTGCAAGCAAAAAAGAATCTTTGGAGGATAATTTTAGGGTTCCGTACCCAAAGGGTAACAAACGGGACCCTAAAGACTCCGCTGTCCACCAACGAGATTTTTTGACACGAAACAGAAATTTAGTAAACTTCTATCGCTCGAATCTTAACACAGATATTTAGCCAATTCGAGATGTCATTATTTGATGAATATTTGCGACGCGTCTAAGAGCAAACATAGCTAGTTGATAGCTAGTTGCCAAAGCCGTTAATCCAATTTCTAAAGAAGATATATTCTACTGGGAATATATAGTATGCAGTGAGCCCGACAAAACTTACAATTTTAAACCGTATTACGAAAGCACAGCGACCACTTTTCAATACATTTAATGTACCTAAATTAACACTTAATTTCGCCAGTCTTCAATATGTCCACACTGAGTATGTAAAAAAGTATATTATTATCATACAAAAAAAATTAAAATTAGAACACAGTTTTTTCAGACAAGACTTTGTATGAAGTTAATATTCAGTCAAACAAACTCGACTATTAGTTATGCAATATTTTTTTACCAGCACATAAGTGCTATTTATTAACATTATTGGCACCAGCTTACCAAGTTGATACAAATAAACTCTTTCACTGTGCAAATCAAGCACCGAACTGAGACTCAAACCCGGGACCTGCAATCACCTTATCAACTGCTGCTAGGCCACGAAAGGTATGTTCAGACAAGATTCCATTCAAGAAATAATTATTTTATCAAACTGATACGAAACCTGCCCAATACAGAACAAATTCAATTCTAACTGTAACCAACTCACTCCAGAATAAGTTATTGTTAAAAAATTTAAGTTCTTATGCAAGCTTTTTTTGTTGACGGTACTTTATTATAGCAAAAAAGAGCCCAAAACACGACGGGTTTACTATGAGTAGTTTAAAAGCTAAAGTTCCATAAAAATTTCATGGTCACCGGACTTACATGAGTATGCCAAATTTCAGCTCAATTGGATACCAGTACATTTAATATTGCAAAAAAATAACAGCTTGAATAAAAAAGGAAGATCATATTCAATTACTGCCTCCATCCAAGTGGCATACAGCATTTTAATATTACTCAACATTTTAGTCTTCCAAAAAGTTCAAATGTGTCCGAGTGAAAGAAAAAAAACGGTCAAGTGCGAGTCGGACTCGCACACCCAGGGTTCCGTACAGAATATGAATAATTAACATACTAAAATAATTGCGCATGGCAAAAAATCTCGAGCAATTAATTTACACAAAAAATCATGGAACCCTTACATACTCATTTTTTCTTTGTACCCTCGGAGCGCGAGTCAGACTCGCACTTGACCGACTTCAGAATATATATTGTAACCGCTGTAATGTTATTTATATAAACATAAAATTCTTATTTTAAATTATACTTATCGACTTGCTAACGATGATATTAAAACCAGTGTGCACAGAGAGAAGACTGGCGTGCTAGCTCGGGCGCGTTCAACGCATCCGATAGTGGTTCTTCTCCTGCACTTGGCACAGTTCCCCCTTGAACACAATTTCCACCTCAAAGTCCAGGTCTCGGTTGTTGCGAGCGTTCTGTCGCATCCCAAACGTCCCTGTTATCTCCTCACCTTTTTTCACCTGGAAACCAACATAGCACCACGGTTAACTATGGTGATGGTGACGATCAGGCCGTTGGATGGCTTTCACACCCAGAATCCTCAAACTAATTAGATTCTGGCTCTGCTACCTTTCATACCGGAATACAACAGACTGCTGTTCGGTGGTCGACTTAACCCAAATGGGAATTGAACCCGGGGCCTCCAGATTGTGGGTCGAACTAATGTTTATTTTATTTTGTTCGCACTGTAACGAATGCAAATCTGCTAAATCCTAATCGAGTCATTTCAATCTGATAATTATGCTATGTTCGTTTGAAATGAAGAATATTTTCAACCAACTTCAAAAAAGGAGGTTCTCAATTCGACGCGTTGTTTTTATGTGTGTTACACGATAACTGTTTGGTAGAGCATACTTCCGAGATGGTCCCATAAAGTTTTTATCAAAATTAATTGATCGCTCTTTAAGAAAATCAACAAAAACCAAATTTTTATGGCCATTGAAGTCGGTTTGTAGTTCTTTTTTTAAACGCGTTAACGTTAATTTTTTTTAAATTATTTGGAGAATAAGATTTATGGAGTAGATGCCAAGAAACAAATTAGGTAAGCCGCTGGATGTGGCTCCGGGTTGATCATTTTGGCATATAGGAAAAATGCTGAAGAATGTCACTAGAGCTTGTATCAGGAATATGATGCACTCACCGTCATATACTCGTCGAAGTAGAAGACGGTCTGCTTCCAATGCGTGTAGGGCGCCTCGGGGGCCGTGCTGAACCCGAGACGCTTGTGAGACTTGGTGAACTCCACGTTGAAGAACGTCACCAGAGCTTGGATGAAGTCGTTGCGGCGGACCTAAACATATACATTTATTACATGTATCAACAGCCTATATACGTCCCCACTGCTGGGGCTCAGGCCTACTCTCCTACAGAGTGTATGGACCATAGCCCACCATGCAGTCCCAGTGCGGATTGGTAGACTTCACACACACCTTTGAATTTCTTCTCAGCAGTGTGCAGGTTTCCTCAAGATGTTTTCCTTCACCGAAAAGCCACTGGCAATGATTTTTATCATTCGTACATAAATTCCAAATTGGAACTCATTGGCACGAGTCAGGATCGAACCCAGACCTCGATTGTTCAAGGACTGACGCTCTACCCAACTGAGCTACCACTGCTTCGGTATACATATAATGGTAAAATTGCTATACCTATGTAATAGAAATACAAAAGGCGAGACTTACCTGAAGATGGAACCTGGACTCAAAGTTGAGATCCTCTTTCTTCACCGTATACAAGTCTATCTCCTTCAATAAACATGAATTCGTCACCACCTGAAACGAAAAGGTGATTCATTATACATTTCAATATTGTTCAACTAAAGGTCCTGTCACATCACATATTCAGCCACTGTGCTGCTCTGCATCACACCAGAAACAGACACCTCTGAAGCCATACTGCCAAAGCAGACAGTATCACGACCTCCAAACCCATCTCATATGGTTCATGACCGAGATTGGTCTTGGGGAGGTGTTTTTTTCCACAGTAAACTGTCACAATAGATCTAAGGTAAATATCTCACAGAAAAAAGCACGATGTAATGGCATGCAGCCGTCATAAACAAATAATATAGAGAAAAAACGGTCAAATGCGAGTCTGACTCGCGCAGCGAGAGTTCCGTACAGAATATGAATAATTAACATACTGAAAATCATAAATAATAAGTAAGGAAATATGTACCCACAATGCTCTACCGAAAATGTAATTCTGATTGAAAAATCAACTTTATTTTGCAGCTAAATTACATACCCCTTGTATGGCTTTCAACTACAAAGTTAAGTTTGTAAAAATTATGGTTTTTAAGTTGTAAAAACTATGGTTGTACTATAAGATTTCTTGAAAAGGATTCTAGGTCAACAGGATGTACCCTATAGGTTTTGGTTCCCTTGCATTTTGTATGGTAATGGTCTAATAACTTTTTATAGCATTGACCTATAAGTTTGATTTTTTCACAGATACAAATAATGCCAGACTTCAGTATTCGTATATTTCAACTTGATATCTCAACACGTCCTTGAAAGGAAGGATGGATGAACAGACAAACGGACGGACGGACAAAGTGATCCTATAAGGGTTCAGAATAACTAAAGGTAAATAAATAACGGTATAAATAATCAGACTGTAATTAGTTCTTGGCTGCAGGCACAGATGGCGCTAATTGTGATTGTTTCTAAATGCACATTCTGCGCATGTGCAAGGAGACTTCAAGTCTCGATTTTTTGAGACTGCAAGAAGACTTCGTTCAAAGAGCACCTATTAGTCTTTTATGTCTGTCTAAGCTTTGATATAATACAACTGTACCGAAATATAGTGGTGTTTATACTATCTATTACAGCTCAAAGATGTACCACTGTGACATGCGGGTAGATGGACAGATGGACTCCACATATTGTCAGTTATCACCTTTTCTGTTACATAGTACAGTACACACCTGTTTAGCATCAACGACATCCACCAATGGCTCTGAAATAGCCACCTTCCTGATGGAGGACATGTCGAAACCGTACACATCGTCCCACCAGTTGATCTTCTCGTCCTTGTACTGTCTGTCTTCAATGCCGCAGATGAATAGCGTACATCTGTAGGTGTACATTTAAGATTATAAAAAGTACATTTAGAGCACAATGTCACATGTTTATACAGTACTGGTTTCTTCCTGCGACATCATCTGCAGGGCCTTTACCATGGCAACTACCTGTTCGATGGACATAAAAACTGTCCTTTTAACTATCCTTCTAAAATATCAAGATATTCTATCTCTTTTAGATTGAGAATGTATGATAAAATGAGTAATTTTTAGTGAGCTTATCTCACTTTTTAATACCTATTTTACTAATAGCAAAAGACAAAGATTATAAAAAACAGTACACATTATTTTGTAACGATCCTACATCTCAGAATCAACAAAGTGAGATCAATGCTGTAGGATAGCACCGAGCTCACCCAGAAGTCTCACGTCAATGAGGCACTGTCTGTTACTAATAACTTCATTACTGGAACACAATAGTGCTATCACCTTAGTATTTGAGTAATGAATAATACTGTTTAGATTTATACAAAGGTCATAGCTCGACGAGTCAGTAAGCTGAAGTATCAATTGGGCAGGCCAAATTTCTTGAAGAATGGATGAGGAGTTCTCTACCACGTACCGGGAAGCGTGTACCGGGCCGTCCCCACACTGGAGGGACCAACGACCTATTAAAGTGGCGAATCTACTCCCCGCTAGATGTATGTGGCTTGGGATCGGTCAGTATGGCATATCACAGAGGAGACCTATGTCCAGCAGATTTGGACATTTTCACAATCTTTAGGATAAATAAGTGAAAACGGAATCCCTCTAACAATAAAGTAAAGAAGTACAAAACCATTAGAAACATACCTGTCTGGGAACATCATGCCGTCAGCGTTGAGCCACTTGTCCCGAGCATACAGCACAGTATCAAGCATGCTCTCATAGAACAGGCAGTAGCCCATCCACTCCGATATGATGATGTCCACCTTCTCCACTGGAAGCTCAACTTCTTCCACCTGTAGAAGAAGAGAGGCTCAAGTTTTTTCGTCACAGTGAAATCAGCTTTCGCTTTTCTAATGTTTATATACAAAAGTGTAAATATCATCACAAAGTCACTGAAACTATAGATCTTACAAACCTAACATTTATATGTTCATATGATGTATATACCATCCTTTTTTTTCCAAAATCCAACCCCTAAGGGAATGAAAAAGGAGTTCTAGGTAATGTGTATTTCAGCTTTAGGTACATAATAAAATATTATATGTAGATATCCATTTCATACTTATATTATAAATGTGCAATGCAAGTGAGTTTGTTTGTCCTCCCCTCAAGACATATTGGTACAGTCAGACTGACTTGATTTTTTGCATAGGGATAGTTAAAGGATCGAAAAAGGATATAGATATAAGTTCTTACCTTTCCCTTGACAATGGTGATGACGTCATCCAGTCTGTTGGCTTCGACGATCTTACGAGCATAGTCCACAATGTTGGAGCACTCCACAGCTATAACCTTAGTGGCCCCAGCCTTGGCAGCAAACATGGAGAGGATGCCAGTGCCACAGCCAATGTCCAATACCGTCTATAAACATAGTTTAACAGTAATGTTTAACTACCTCTGTAGTTTATTTATTATACATATTCCATTGTTTTCAGTGTGAACAATAGTTTGGTACTTATTGATACTCAGTTGCGTTCATAGTATGTGAACAAATGATGGCACTATGAAACCAATCGAGTGCAAGTCAGTTGTATGCATTTAGGGTGCATTTCAACTGAGGTGGGGCAGAGCTTAGTGGTGCAAAACTTGATGACCAATCACAATGCCTGAAATCTCTGCTACACTTCAGCGGAGTTAGTATAAGCATTGTGATTGGTCAATTATTGCACAAACAGCCTTCATCTGTTGCCAAACAGTTGTCAGATATATGAATATATTTAGAGTCCTGAGATTGACTTAATCATGAGAATTCAATTAATCTTAGACTCATGTCTATCACAATAAATTATCATTTTGAATATCTTTTCAAAAAGAATTCAGTTCACTATGAACTACATGTATACATACTGTACTGATTTTATTTCATCATCATCAACAGCCTATATACTGGAGGGGCTCAGGCCTACTCAGCTACAGAGAGTGTATGGGCCATAGTCCACCACGCAGGACCAGTGCAGTTCGGCGGACTTCACATGCCTGTTCAAGACATGCAGGATTCCTCACAATGTTTTCCTTCACCATTAAGCAATCGGATAATGTACTTGAATTGAAAAACAACTTATAGGTACACGGCTGGATTCGAACCCGGTACCCTCAGATTGAGACTCCGCGCCTTATCCACTGCGCCACCGACGCTTCTGATTTTATTTATTTTTTTCTTTTAATTAGGAACCCTAAAAAAGCTATTTTTACTGTAATAATTAAAAAATCCTGGTTTACAGATTTATTTCTATGGTTTTGCTGTAAAATCTTGCTTCTTGCCAAATTTCAGTATTCTACGTCAACAGGAAGAACAATATAGGTTTTGGTTCCCTTGCATTTTGTATGCATATAGTCTAAAATACAGCTATCTTTTTATTGTGTTGACCTATAAGTTTGCTTTTTTTTTCACAGATCCCAGGGACAGCAGAATTTAAATATTCGATATTAATTTCAACTTTATATCCCCACAAGTTCCTGAGAAAAAGGGTATTGACAGACAGACAGACAACAAATTGATCCTATAGGCCTCTTTTCCTTGAGGTACGAAACCCTAAAAATGGCATTTTAATTTGGACATAGGAGGTGCATTCCTTACAACCTGCTGCTTATTATTGTAACCTATGTGACTAGATATATTGTTTTGCTGTAAAATAAACATGGCAATACTTGTTACCATGCTGCCAAGTTCATGGTTAGCTGGGCATGATGTATGCAACCTGTCTTTGCTTGGCATCAGTTGAGATACACGTCGTGCACAAGCCCTTTGTAAAAATATAAAGAGAATAACTTACTTTTCCTTTGAATAGATGCTTATTGTGGTACATAGCATTTCTGTAGGTAAGCGTCCGAACCTCATCTTTAAGCATTTCTTCATGGATGCCAAAATGAGCATATGAGTCGAAGTAGTAGTCCCGTGACGTCATATCTTCCGCCGATACGTTCTTGTCGGGACCTACACATTGAAACAACTTTGAAGAACCATAAAACAATGGATTGCAAGAAGCACGTTTTGCAGACAATGGACCCACGTTTCCGACGAACAATTATGCAACTTACCATTTTCGACGACGGGAGTGGACGCTGCTGACGCGCTTTCTTGAGCGACGTCCATACTTTCCATTGTACAAACGCAAAATTAAAGAAAATGCGGTTTGGTTTTATTTATAACCTGTATAGAGATACGCCGAATCGATCGTTACTAAAATCACGAAATAGATGGAAAAGCGTATTCCTACTTCAAATTACTGGTAATAATGGACTTAAAAAGACAATCTAACATTAATCCTACAGTAATTACCGACTAATTATCACAAATTTTAACTTTTTCACGAGAAAAATCTGAAATGCGAAAACGCTTCCTCCCCAGCTTTTTCGCAATTAATTTTTTTCTGTTTTTTTCTAATGAATGACCCACAGACAAAAAAGAATACAGTGTTGCTAGTAACTAATATAAGAAAGGCTTGTATTGCTATCTCGCTTACACATGCCTACCAGAACAGCTACCTATCTTAGTTTCACTATTGACAGAGGCTTGGGCCAACTATTTGAAGAAGTCCAAACATTTATCAAAGAATTTTAGGAATTTGGATCAATCAAGTATGGTGAAAGAAATTTTACTTTTCCTGATTAATGAAAGTAATATGCACGTAAAAAACATTTGATGACATCTTGGATATGGAAATTTGGAAATTTATTTTTAACCGTTTGCAAAACTAAACCAGTCCGAAAGTCATCTTTGGCGGGCGGCGAGTACATTTTAGGGGAAAAAACGTTGACTTCCAGTTATGAAAATACCTCCATTCGAATTTCAGACATTGTGCAGCCGTTTCCATATGTATTTTCCCAAAATACCATCAGGTATAAATCTTGCAACCCAATTTTGTACCAATTTGTTATAGCCACGCCAATATCTGCTACTAACCTTAGCTACACATTTTTTCCCAGTGGTAACAATTGCTAGAAAATGTATATTTGCTACTAGTGCTGTAGTTAATTATAATCATAATCAACCGATTTGTAGATAAAATCGATTATGTTATTAATCGATATAACGGATTTGGAATGACGCGGATGAAGTTGTAGGCAAAAGGTATTTATTTATTAATGTTTTACAATCATCATATCAGAGTGGATGGGCTACTGCCTGTCCTTTACTGCATGCTTGATACCGTGCTGTATGTTCGGGACAAGTGGTTCAACGCTGATGTAATGTTTTAATTATTTTTTGATTGGCTTCCCTTTTCACCTTTTTTCTTCTGGAGGTTGTAGAAAAGTCCAAATATCATCATCAACATCATCCAGGAAACGTTCACTGCTAACCTCCTCTGTCGTATGCCTCGTTGACTGGTCCAGAGGTAATTGCAACCGGCGACTCCCGGCAACCTTTACGAGGTAGTCGGTCCATCTAGTAAGGGGCCAGCCTGGTAAACGTTTTCGAGTACGTGGTCGACACTCAAGAACTTTTAGGCCCCATCGGTTATTCGTTAGATTTAGATTAGATCTTATGCAATATTGCGTAACCCACCTCCCTCTTTCCGTGGGTGGCTCTGTCAGTAGCTGTACATTTGTTACATAGAGTGTAAATAGTTCGACCTGTATATCACGCTCTAGGCAAACCTAGTTGCCCCACTTTGAAATGTCGCGCTGACCCTACCTTGAAATCGATAAGGAAGCCATGTTTTATAACTGTTTCAGTATTGAATATACTATTAGTAACAACAGTATATATGCCTATAGTGGTTGCACGCTCAGACTTATAATCTGGAATTCCAGACCCAACCCTAAAATGGGTTCGAATCTCAGTGAAAGAACCTATCGGCATTCGGTTTGGTTGGTGTCCATTTGGCTAGCTACCACCATGTTACCTAAGTCTGCTGCCAAACAACAGTGTAATAACACTGTGCTTCATTAGATTGAGGCTTCTGGGTTCACATGCTTACCATTCAGCGCCCTTATCGTCACTTACCATCAGGTGAGATGAAGGCCAAGTGTAAACCCATTAGACATGAAAAGGGTATACCATGTACAAAACTGTGTTAGACTGTACTAGGTACAGTCAGGGTCAACCTCTATGTCTCCAAGTAACTTTTCACCGTATCATATTAACTTTTAAAATGATATTTGTATTTATATATTTTTTGGGATTGCTATGGCTAAAAAAATCTCTAAATATTCTCAATACTAAGTAATCTCACAACGGTTTCTTGAAAAACACAGTCAAGAAATTCAAGTAATATATTTCAAGTTTTTCAAATAAACGAACAATATTTATTTAACTTTTAAAAAAACTCCGCATTATATTTTGGGCACAACAACACCTTTCATTTTACTATCCAAAAATTCACCGCGATCAAATTAATTTTATCTAAATACCCGACTCTTTTGCTAACAAGGATCTGCCATTAATCCATTACAAAGAAAACCAGTTCCACATTTCACACTATCTTATCTATCTAAGGGCCATTTGATAGCAAATATGCAACGTATTATTTCATGGACGCAAAAGGCAGTGTTCGGCCAAGCGCGGGACCGCGCGCGCGTGTATCCGAAACCGAATCGAGCTTGTTTATGTGCTGTGTTTTATGTAGTGCCCCTCTCTCTCTCTTTTGGGAAATTTAATCTATAAGAAATTATTCTGAGGACATTTACAGAAAAATATCGAATACTCTAAGGTATGTATGTATAGTAAGTTTTTTACCAGTGTGTGTGTGGTCAGTTTACCATACTTTTTATAAATATAAATAAAATTATTTAATAATATAATAGCTGTTCGTTGAAGTGTTCTTATTTATTTCATGAAATAAAACGCAAATATAAAGTTTTATTAAAAACTTAAAATTAAGAAAGTTTGTTTTGTACATTGGATTTGCGCTTGGCCTTCATCTGTCCTGATTGTAAGGGTCGATGAAGAGTATGAAGTAAGTTATTATTGGTCACAAAAATCCCTAGCATTTTAAGAGAAACCAGAAATAAATAATAAGGTTTTATCACATTTTATGTTAAGAAACTAATATGAAAACTAGCACAGATAAATTTTAAAACACAGGAAAGATCATATCAAAATAAAGATACGAAGCCTTCATTATAATTTACCTACGTTAAAGCTTTGTTTAATCTTACGAAATATAATCCTAGAATTATTACTACATGATAAAACTCCTTGTCTAAAGTCTTGTGTCAAACAGAATAAAAGAAAGCCACATCAAGGCTATGTTTATCTTTTCAAACAAATACCGAAGATAATTGAAATACGTTGCCGGGTGTACCATATCTTTTGTAATACTCTTAAATTACGTGAAGACGTGAAATCAGGACTAGCTAGCTCATCACTAGCTCATGATTAATATTGGATTCCCTATTTTGTGATACACTTTTTGAGTATATTTAATTGTACAAATTTAGAGAAATTTGCAGCTACTGTTTGAAATAACAGTGAGTAGAGAATATTAAAAGATAGAGCCTGCTTCAATCAAACATGATTGTATTGAAATTTGGTACAAAGCACCACAAATATTTTGAAAAAGAACATTCTGGTTTATTTTGTGAGTATGTAATCAGCAAATAACACCCGTACTAATGTATATGTATAAGTAGGGAAAAGCCTTGGGAAAAGGCACGTTGACGAGATCAAAGTGTTGTTTTATAGCAATTTTCAGACGATTTTTATATTATCGACATTTTTAGTTAGTCATTTAATAGGAACGACATATCGAATTACGCTTCGTTGTGTGGACATGTCCATTGTCCACCTCTAAAGTAATTGGTCATCAGTCATAATAAATAATGGTTACTATTGCAATTAAAAATGCCATTACTTTTGACGTGATAACGTCGATAAATCGATGAACCGGCTGCACGAAAAAGTGTCACGTTCCGCCTGAGCCGAGTGTGCAAGCGAGAGCGCGGAACAGGCGAAAGAGAGGCATGAACGGTCGTCCTAATCATTCGGCTTGTGATGCATCTTTTCTTATGACGTTATCATGTAAAATAATCTTTCGTAAACCGTATTTACAGACAACCATTTTTTTTTGGTTTAGGAAATTAAGATAAAACAACTAAATTTTAATCTGACTTTTACAATAATACATTGCTCCATATTTTTGCATCTCTTTTTATGCCCATAATTAAGTAATGAGAAAGAAAAATGCAAATAACTTTCTAAAACTACGAACAACCTCACTGTGCCAGACAAACAAACAGATGAACAAACCGACCAAAAATAAAAAACATCGGAACACATCGGAAGGATTTTAGGGTTCCGCGCCACACAAAGTCAACCCTACTTTAAAGCTTTAATTTTTTTAGTCTATAACGGTAAACTGCCTTTTGTTTTGTATCTTAGCAAATATAAGCTTATTATTTTTCACTTACGTACTGGGAATGAGAAACGGTAAACACTTTATGTGTACATGCGGGCATTTGGACGTTATGTCAATTAGAAGTCATTTATTTAATACATCAGTCCATCATGGACTCATTGTTGGATATTGAAGTCTTTTGAAACTATTTACATATGTATGGAAATTTGCTGACGCTAACAAGTCATTAATTCATATGGATCGATATCCATACGAATATTAAATGGTTAAGTTCATGGTTGTATCGACATAGTTATAAATTTTTTTCTTGATCGAAATAGTAGTTCCCGTGAAATAATTTCTGAAATACACGCTAGTTGTTTATTAATTTAACGGTAAATTTTATGGTAGTAGAAACGGTTTTACTACAAAGTCCACAAAAAAAAATATGTGGTGTGGTTTGCCCAATAAGTTTGTTTGAAATAAGATCCACTCATCAAGACGAGTAGAGCGATCCAATAGCTTTATAACATGCTTCTTTTGCCCGCGACTTCATCCGCGTGGCTTCGGAAATAATCCCACGGGAACTACATAATCGATCAGGATAAAAATTAACTTATGTATGCCTTTTTGACCCTCCGTAACGACGAGATGGAAGGACAAACAAACAAACTCAGTTTTGCATTTATCATATTAGCGTGTATAAGTTGACTACAGAACCCAATACCCTAACCGTCAGAGCGTGTCCTGGTATTTCATTTTATTTAAAATATAGAACCTTAAGAACTAGTCAAACATGTGAGCTTAAAGGAATGTAGAAGGGACATTGCAATAAGAAAAAAACTGACGTTGTTCGTATGACGGCGCTTATTCAAATTCGGAATGTAAAGGGCCGCGGATACTCGTAAATGTAACCACACCAAACAAAGGGTTCGGACTGGGATGACGTCATCTATTTAGGTCAAATGTGGTAGAGTTTCTCATCACGCTGTCACGTCATATTCATTCATATTTGGTCGCAGCAATATTGCATTATTTAACGTTTTCCTTGATTGCCACTGCAAGGATAAGGTGCATTCATTTGCAAATGAGTTGACAACTACAAGTATAGGTATATCTTAGGAGACAGCTGACCAAATATTTTTCACTTGTGCAACAATCTTACCTTTTGGAATTGGAAGAATCTGAATTGTTTAAGTTCTTTTTAGCATAGAGTAAAACCAATCATTGGTTACGTATGTCCACTGCTGGACTTATGCAACTTATTTATTCGTATAAAATAAATTTTCTGGGGTGCAATTAACTAAGGACAAAGTTCGTTTCAACCTCACGGCTCACGTATGTTTTTATTTGTCAGATTGCTTAAAATCCCCTAAGAGTTAACCGATCGTAAAAGATTTACGATGACTCGGAACATGGAAATCAATTGTAAGTACGAGTATACAGCAGAGCAAGTGTCGTTATCAGCATTCTTGAACTCGACGGGGAGTCATGTTGCTGCAACGAAGTGCAAGAAACTGCAGTCGACGCAACACTGACTCGTGTCCGGGTCAAATTTAAAATGTGGCGGTCATTAGCACCATCAACCGTGTATATTTTTAAATATATAAGGCTGCCATTCCATTATCAAATTCTTTGTCCAATTTTAGACAGTGAAGCTTGACACTTTTGATCAGGTTTTATGGTACCGTACCTTAAAATTAGGAACCATTACAGGCCCACTCTTTTGTCCGTCTGTCTGTCAGGACCTTTATCCGCAGAAGCGTGTGGAGGAATCAAGTTGAAATAAGAAATACTCACGTTTGCGATCCCTTGGATTTGTGAAAAAATGAAATTCTAGGTCGACAATAAAAATACGGCCGTTTATGCATATTTTGACGAAGTATGCGCCACTAAAAACTGTTCTTGTTGACCTAGAATCCTGAAATTTTGCAAGATGCAAGGCCTTACAGCACATATAGGATGGTACCGTGATATATGTATCGCTGTCTGGCCTAACACACTTTGATTTCATTTATTAATGAGTTATTTTTGTTGTATTTGTTTATATATTAATTGTTTCCATGCTTTATCTTTTTCAAATATCATTGGACAGTGAGACGGCAACCTAACATAGTTTTTTTTTTACAAAAATGATACTAAATAAGGAACTGCGTAGTTGGCGGTAGTGAATGCACTTTGTGCAGTCAATGCTGCTTATGTTCAGTTATATAAAAAATTAAAAAAAACTCAATTGAACAAAATTAAAAAATTTGGATCTCGGAAACAGCTCAAACGATGCGGTTCGGGTGTCTAGAAATATTGGTCAAGACTTTATTTTCGAGTATATCCTATCTTATATTTTATAGACAAGTCCGTAATCAGACCACAACTCTTATGAATTCCGTTAAGCCATTGAGTTGAGCATGCAAATCACGTTCGCAAACTGACATTGTTTGAAACAGCAGATAGTCATGTTGTGTTGTTGTAGAAATACACTTACTATGAAAATGTATAAATTATATATTTTTCCGGTATACCTATAAACATATTGTAACAAATGACGTCAATTTTCGAGGACAAGCGCTCAAAGTAATTGTTCCGTTGTCCGTATTCCTTTTCAATCAGTTACGTCAAATTGCTCATAAGTGAAAGAAATTATACTATGTAACTGTGAGTTACATAGATATCGTCGGTGGCGCATTGGATAAGGCGCGGAACTCTCAATCGGAGGGTTCCGAGTTCGAATCCAGCCGTGTACCTATGAGTTGTTTTTCAATTCAAGTACATTATCCGATTGCTTAACGGTGAAGGAAAACATAGTGAGGAAACCTGCATGTCTTGAACAAGCATGTGAAGTCCGCCAATCCGCACTGGGCCCGCGTGGTGGACTATGTCCCATACACTCTCTGTAGGAGAGTAGGCCTGAGCCCCTGCAGTGGGGACGTATATAGGCTGTTGATGATGATGATGAACTGTGAGTTAGCTGTTTATTTCTTTAATAATGCAACATCTCAAGCTCATTTCCTTTCGATCTTCCAGTCATAGAGTATCTCCGTCAAACACTTATAAGTTTTTAAACGTCAGAGTTGCCACCAACGCGGCTCCATACTTCGTGTTATTTTAGGTCGCTAGCATAAGTTAGTCGTTTAGATTTATATGTGATTTATATGTGATTTATATGTGATTTCTCTCTCATCCGTCTCACGACAGTCTTAGCTAATAGTGATAAAAGTTAAAATTCCTTCTGGTTTGAAATCTTTAACAAAGAGACACGTCTGGGCTAATTTGAGGATCGCGGTAATTAACTAAAGCAGCGGAGTCATTAAAGGAAACAAAGAGGATTAAATGAACAAATAACTTCTTGTGCATATACACGTATAAACAACCCAATAACACATATTTGGCTAAACTTGGCAACCTCACAGCTTACAGATGTCTTTGCTGACGTCATTAGATATTGAACCTTGTTGCCCGAGACTTGAGATATCGTCAGCAAACACACCCGTGGGACGTGGGGTTGTAGGATGTTTTTACTTAGTGAACTGCACTCCATCTCATGTAAAAAAAAATTTGTTTAATGGAATGATAAAATTTAAAAAAATAATTAAATCATAATCAAAACATGGTCATTCAAAGTAGATACAGAATACATGCTTAGCCACATTCAATGAGTAATTTTATTGTAACAAAATAATATTTAATGAGCCAAAGAGAATTTTTTTAAAAATTAGTCCAGCTTTTATTTTATTTATTTGTCAATACAAGAGTAATTGAGTCCATAAGTTCTTGATTATCATAAAAGCTACGAAACACCAACCAGTCAAACAACTGCTTTTTAGCAAAGTTTACTTCTGTTTTCAAACTGCTCTTTCACGCAAAGGTTACCTAGAAAAGATAGCTTTTAGCCATAAGGCCGCCTAACCAGAGCAACAATAAGCACTGGCAATGAAATCAGTTCAAACGACAACAAATATGGCGCCAGATTTTTATTGATAGAGATATTTAATATTCATGTGAATTGTGATAATCTGGAATGTGTTTACTCAAATGTTATTTTTAATAAGTTGTTTTCAATACAAATACAGTGTATACTCGTAATGTTGTTGTTGTCGCGGTAATTATATTATTCGGCAAGTCGATCAACATAATAAACATTCATTTAATTATAATAATTGTTATTGTTTTTAAGTTATGCGCAAAACATAATGGCCATGCTATTGTATTACTAAGCCTCCGCTATCCAGCCGTCTGTCTGTCGGAACGGAACCCTCGGTGCGCGAGCCCGACTCACACTTGACCGGCTTTTTTTACTCAAACCTAGAGAGTATTATTAGAATTTTCATCACAATTATTTACTCTTCCTTTATGCCTTTTATACCCTATCACGCTCTGCGTAGATTATTTCTTAATATCACAAGTAATCATTATTTTGGCAGTGTTTTAACAAGGTTTTTTAGGGTTCCGTACCCAAAGCGTAAAAACGGGACCCTATTACTAAGACTCCACTATGCGTCCGTCTGTCTGTCACCAGGCAGGTCAAGAAGCGTGATAGTTAGACAGTTAAAATTTTCACGGGTGATGTATTTCTGTTGCCACTATAGTAACAAATACTAAAAAGCAGAATAAAATAAATATTTAAGGGGGCTCCCATACAACAAACGTTATTTTGTTACTCGTTTTTGCTCGATATTGATAACGGTAATAGATAGGCGCTTGAAATACTCACATAATATTTAGTTATATATTCTCTTGAAAAATAAATAAATAAATAAAATAAAACAAATATTTAAAGGGAGCTCCCATACAACAAACGTGATTTTTGCCATTTTTATAGAGAATGGTACGGAACCCTTTGTGCACGAGTCCGACTCGCACTTGGCCGATTTTTAAAAGACATCTTTTATTGACAGTAAGCTTTAAACGCGGCGAGGTCGTTTACATTCAATTATTTATGTTTCGTGAGGAAACTTTAAACCTCGAATTGAATGATCCATCTAACAAGTGCACTATAGGCCTGTTTCCACTAATAACAAATTGCTTGGTTTATAGTTTCTAATTATAAATGAGGAGACGAAGATAAGAAAAAACTAGTATATTTCTCAAAAAAGTTAAAGGTTATTAATATTTTTAGAAAATGAATTCGAAAAAATAGGCATTAGGTCACGTGACAACGAACACGAAGAACGCGGCGCAAGAAAGTGTGACGTCACGCCTCGCAAAACATCATTGTTGTTGTTGACGTTTTCATATCACAGAGCAGGTTATTTCGCGAGCTGTGACGTCTTTCAAAACGCCATGACACTATTCAGCGTTTTCGAGGGAAATCTAAATGGCTTTTTTAAAATACAAAATACGTAATGTAAATATTGATTTTTCTTTAAAATATAGTTTTTTTGGGATAAAATAGATATTAAAGTATATAATTAGCCAAGTTTTCAAATTTAGTCAACTAGCCTATTGTCCCACTGTATGATGTATAGAGGAAGAGTACAATAATTGCTTGTTAATGTTGACAATGACCCGACAGTCTCGCTCAAAGAAAAAGGTCTCACTTGTTGAGACAGAGGTCACTTAATAATATTTTTACTGGCTTTTCCCCTTGACCGTTTGCGTGGACTTCAAATTATCGTATGAGAAGTCTTCACCCGACTAAAGTCGACGCAATAAGTTCACGCAGTACTTTGACAATAAATCGGACACAAATGTTGCCACAGCTCACACAGTGTGCTTCTGTCTGATAGTTACACAATTTTATTTATTAAGTCTACATTAAATAAAATATTGTCATTACTATTTAAAAAATCATTACTATTGTTTGGCATTCTGATTTAGCCTGCAAGACCTGCAGGATTTTTCGATGTATCTATCGATTATACTGTTTTCTAGATCCATTAGCAAGACTTTTGGGCAGTCTATGTTAGGCAAGGGACGTTTTCCGACGGATTTTGATGAAAGATATGTTTGAAAGAATCATAGTCATGATATTGTCGTTGCCTACATCATTGTACACCCAGTCTTTTGTTTACACAGAAGAATTTGCATTTGAAACAAGGACATCTGTTTATTATCAAGTGGGTTCAGTTATAATTCGTATAATCGCTTTCTGAATTGTACGTAAAGTAATTTGCGCAGTAAAAAGTAAATGAGACCAAGGTGAAAGAAAGAGAGAGAGAAATGTCATGTTCAAAGAAATGTCGATAGCATATTCATTCTACCGGTGTGTTCACAACCTTTTTCCCATACTTCATAAAGCCATATACGAGCATTAGTCGGTTATGCTAAAGTAATAATAAATATAGGTCAATTAGGTAATAGCAGATAGCTTACCTTACAGCTTTAGCATTATTTTATCCATGGCTTTAGTAATGTGGCTGTTTCGTTCGAAAATTAAAATAAAAGCTAGCCTAGAAGAGTCACAGAATAGAAAGTACTATATTGCAGGTTGTAGGTTGTTAACATTTCGAGGACAGCCACTGAGCAAAGCAGCATGTTTAAAACTAAAACACGTAGTTCATGGTGTCGCAACAAGTGGCTAGTTGGTACGATAAGCAAAGATTGAATGTGTCCGCGTGGATTTAATTTATTTAGTCAGTTTTAGACATATCTACTATAAACAGCACTATATTTTGGTACAATTTAATTATATCAAAGCGTAAACAGACACAAAACACTAGCGCACGCTCCTTGAACGAAGGGATGACGCAATCTGCGGGGTAGTGCAGGAGTAGCGCGGGGGTGTCGACGTCGGCCGCGCGCCACCACCACAGAGACTCGCAAGTACTCTCAAACCTCCTTGCTAAGAACTACTGGCCGCATACAGCCAGTATACATCTAGCTGTGGTTTAACTTTTTCTAACACTACATTATAGTAACTACATAAGGAGTGCTTTCATAAGTTTCGCAAATGGTTCCCGATATTGTAATCTGATTTCACATTTTATTATAATTATTACTCCTAGTTGTAACGTCGAGTCATCATTAACAGCCTATACTCGTACGTATATGTCCCCACTGCAAGGGCTCGCCTACTAACCTACAGAGAATGTATGGATCCAGCACGCGGGCCCTGTGCGGATTGATAGACTTCACATACACCTTTGAAATTCTCCTTATGTGCAGGTTTCCTCACGATGTTTTCCTTCATCAAAAAGCCAATGGTAATGATTTTTATCATTCGTATATACATAAATTCCAAAAAACAAATTGGAACTCATTTGTACGAGACAGAATCGAACCCAGACCTCGATTGTTCAAGTACTGACGCTCTGCCCAACTGAGCTACCATGGTTGTATAACGGAGAGTCAGAATGACTTCATTTTTTATAGAGAGATAGTTGAAGGGCCGGAATAGGACATTTGTTACTTTTTATCCTAATCGAACTAGTAGTTCCTGTAAGATAATTTGTGAACTCTACACAGAAGAAGTCGCGGGCAATACCTAGTGGTAAAATAAATTTAGTTCATCATCAACAGCCTATATACGTCCCCACTGCAGGGGCTCAGGCCTACCCTCCTACAGAGAGTGTATGGGCCATAGTCCATCACGCGGGCCCAGTGCGGATCGGCGGACTTCACATGCCTTGTTCAAGACATGCAGGTTTCCTCACGATGTTTTCCTTCACCGTTAAGCAATCGGATAATGTACTTGAATTGAAAAACAACTCACAGGTACACGGCTGGATTCGAACCCAGTACCCTCAGATTGAGAGTCCGCGCCTTATCTATTGCGCCACCGACGTATAAATAAATTTAGTATAAATCTTTTACCGTGCGAATATGCACTAATTTTAAAAATTTACAAGAAATCTAAAAACCTGCTTCGAATAAATTTAGCTTGAATCAATATATGATAGTTTTACCAAAGTAACATAATACAAAATCTGTTCAAACAAACTAAACACTTGCACTACAGGAATGTGAGTATTTGATAATGAAGTGACGCGTTATCGTAACTCAGCCTAACGGTGTCAATCACCCTCAAGTAAAATATATTATTGGAATTTAGAAGTATATTGATGCTTAGTTACGTCACAGAATTAATATAGTGTCACGGAGTTTCTTGAACAGCCTAGAAAGAAAGAAAAGAGAGACGCGGATCTCCTATCTCCTTCGCGTCAAGTAGCATAGAATATTCTTGAATGAGTGTGAAAGAGAGAGGCGGATTTACTGTCTACTTCGTGTCGAATAGCAAGAATTGACTAGCGTAGAAGGTTCTCGAATAAGTAAAAAAAAGAAGCAGTAAACTTAAAAAACCGGTATAAAAGACACAGACCCGGCTTCAACGGCAGTTCAGTTCTAAGTAAACAGCGATTTAAAGCGAAGAAACGTAAATCGGAAGAAGTAGTTAAGCGAAAGAAAGGTGTCAAGTGGTGTCAGTAGTGACAGACTGGCGTCAGTGGTGTCAACTCTGTACATAGAATCTAGGGACAGACGCAGTGCAGAGGACTTGGACCCATCAGTGATACAGGGACGCACTCTGTCGTGATAACCCGTGATTTAGAATATTAGCTTGTGGACCTGTGTTACCAATAAACTCCGGAACTTTAGACACGTGTTTTCTTCAATCCTGAACCTAGGTCGTAACAGTAGTAATGTTGCGTGGAAAAAAGAAATTAGGCAAATATAATACTATTGTCTCTGTGAGCTGTATATCTCGCGAGTCTGTCTTTGCATAAATGTTTACCGCGCACCGCAACAACTTTCATTATTTTCTAGCCACTTACACCCCGACGCCTTAAAGCTTGTACGTTTTGAACCATCATATCTCCGCGATTTTGAAAAATTTGTAAAAAATGAAACGATTACAAACTCATATATTATGGAACGCTCAAAAGCTCAAAATTCACGAGAGTCGGTTGAGAAATGCAACCTGTAGAAGAGGACATCCAACGTCCCGATATACGAAATCATTTTTGCCAAAGCTGAAATACGCTTCACGCTCGCTGCAGTCAAAAATACAGACCCTACTTTTAAGGCAAAATAATAAAATGGTCTAGCTAGCTCTACCGATTTTCTATCGTTTCTACATACTTGTATTTATCAGTGAGACTAATTGTTTGTATACAATGTGTTAAACTCACTCTAATGCGTTCGTCACGAACGAGCTCGTGATCACATAGTTACATGCGTTAGTGTCAATATTCCGTAAATAACACATATTTCAAAGAATTGGTGATTCGTAATATTTTACAATTGGCCGAATAAATAAACAAGTCTATCAGCGAGCTATAGAGCGATCTATGCTTGTGATTTGTCTAAAATCTACATCCACAAGAAATCCGAAGATGAACTACAGTGACCGACGTAGTTCGACGAGTCAGTCAGTTGAAGTGGCAATGGATTGAGGGAATCCGTAGACGAACTAAGGTCACCAACATGACAAGTCAATGAACTGAAGTGGCAATGGGCAGGACACATCGCTCAAAGTACGGATAACCGATACGGGGTATGAGTTTTCAATTGATGACCACGTACTGGGAAACATGTACTGAGCCACTCCCCTACTATACGGACCGATGGCGGGTTGTACGATCGTAATATCTCTTTATAATGTAGCAAAAGTAGCTAGTAGCAGATCGCAAATTCACTGAAGAGGTGAATTTCCCCTGACGAGTCCCTCGAAGTTAATCGTGTATCCATGTTATTTGATAGCCTGTAAGTAATTATGTTTTGATGGGGGACACGGGAATCAAATGGAACATAAAGCACGTCATAAAATATCAGTTAATGTTTGATTGACTCTGTTTGTAGACACCTACACAGATTCTAACTGTATGATGGAAATCAAACATAAACAGATACTGTGACCGCTTTGTCATAAGAGGAGTCCCCGTAGATGTCGTGGAAGACGACTAAGGGAAGCTACACATGAGTAATAAAATTTACTATGATTATGGCAAAAAGAAATCCTTTTTGTCACGGATATTTTTTTAAAGGAATTGAAAAAATGGTCGTCATAATTAATTTTGTGTGTATCATTCATAAATCACTGTGTGTTGCTACTTCTCAACTAAACGGTTTATCCAATATTCATGAATTTGGTTGATCCCGTAGTCCATGACATGATGTCGGAAATAGGCTACTTTTATCCCGGAAAAACGCTCCAAGCAGACGTAGTTTCAGCCAAAACGTAATTATATTATTATAACTAATTAAGTATTCAAATTAGCTGATATTTGTCTAAACTAATAATTATAACAGCTCGCAATAGCTAATGATATCACTCTACACGAATTATCTAAGTGATTTTAATTATGATGAGTTTATATGCCTCTATCATTTTGATTATATTTGTATATAAATACATATAATCATTTGGCGGTAACGATAACCCTAATACACAGGTTATCATACTAAATTGCTAATATGTTCGATAAATAACTTATATATTGGCTTACGTCGATATTGGTTATGACCTAGTAACAGGAGATTAGGAATAAGGTCCGAAATCAGGCGCTGGCATATTCAAAGTCACGCGGAAATCCCCGAAACCTATGAGAAGATTACATTACATTCAAAAGAGCATCCAGCAGAAATTACCGTAAGACAGGAAAAATAATAATGTCTAAAAACTAATCTTTAGCATAAACTACAGCCGTTACGCAGATTAAGCTCCCTAGCTGGCGTATTGAACAGCAACAATAAAAGATATTTACAAAAATCGATGCCGTGTTGCTCTGTAGCTTTTATATTCTTTCCTATTAAAAACTTCGTAAGCGAAATGAAATGCAAGGTTCTAGGTCATTGACTCAAGTAACGTCCTATAACTAGAACATTTTCCACGATGTTAAAGTAGTACCGGCGAAGTAGTTACCAATGGGGTTATACGTCCAGTATGGATTTGATCAAATAATTTTGATAATTTCATCAAATGTTATAGCTACTCTGATATTTAATCAAATATTTTTGACACTCAGATCAGATCAATCAAACTTAAAAATACGAAAGAAATTTGCTTCCATCTTGGTTTATTTATATTGGACGTGTGGCCTAGTAGAAAATTCATATAAAATATTTAAATTAACCTAAAAAAATCACCATTTATTAACCATGTGTTTGTTCTTTTGATAAATGGAGGCCACTATACTAAAACAAGGCTCTCATATTTATGAAATGAAATGAAAATCATTTAATCCAGACCATCAGTCCATATTTATGATTACTTTATAACATTCATCACAGTTACTTAAAGTTACTTGGTCTTTGTCACTTAAAATTGACTCAAGGGCATTCAAGGGTCTTTGGGAGACTGTCCGAGCCCTCTAAACTTGCCCTTGAGAGAGAGGCACGCGGTGCGGTGCGGCTTGAATATGGCTAAAATAATCGTAATTATATTTTTAAACATGTAACAAGTGTGCCGGAATAGTAAAGTAAGATTTAATACAAAGATAAAGGTAATTAGAGAGATACCTTAATACCGTACACCTATTTAATTCCATTGTTGCTGAAAGCCGAAACTCGGCATTGTGACCAGTGATAAGCATTTGTGAAGTCCTCTATCAGCGTAGAATAGATCTATCAGTATAATGTTCCCTAGAGCTATGTAACCAAATGTTCTGAATTTTGATTATACGATATGTAATTTATTGTTTACAAGTTTTTATGCTGTGAATTGTTGTAAAATTGTGTAATATTTTTAGTCTGATGGACATTTTTCGAGTCGTGTCAAAACTTGAAGTACAAAAGATCATAATTCCTGATATAATTGTTGCCAACGATACATAAATTATATTGATATGTAATTACCTAAAATTGGAGATCGAATTATAACGTCCCCAGGGTGGCGTTTTGAAAAATAATCAAAAATAGTGTGTAAACATGAAAGTTGTGATTCACTATGAAATTGTATGTTAATGATACTTATTTTGCGACAGTACAATCCAATATCCTATTTTAGATACACTGCACAAAGCCAGCTATCGTGTTTAAAATTTTATGGTAAAGGTTTAGCAAGTATGAAACATTTATCGGCGAAATTATGGCCAAAAAATTTAAAAACTTATCCCACGAAATTAGCAAGCCAATCTCTGTAACCAATAACGTAATCTGACAGCTAATGTGTCGATGCCCTCATGGAAAGTCCGTCATGGCGGTCTACGGGGGAGGTTCATGTCGAGAATTGGACTCATGCAGGCTATTATGAAGGAATCTACGTAGACAAAGTCGCGGTAAACTAGTACATGAAAATTGTCGGTATTTAAATTTAAATCTTACAGGAGGAAATAACCTTTTAGACATTTTAAAGTCGCAATTTACCAATTACGTTGTGATACAGCACTTACGCGAGTACACAAATTGGACGGAGCGTGAGATCACGACATGTTGGTACAAAGTGGTTAAATACCGTTCTACCGTTAACATTTGGCAAATAAACCGAACTGACGCGACTTACACGTGAATTGGAAACTAATATGTATAAATTTGCTTGCACTTGGCTTAAGTTTATGTGCCAGAATAAGTTTTGTTACACAAGATATTAATTATATAGTACAGACAGTCGTATTCAACTTGCTTCAACATCATCATCCACTGATATCCACCGCCATGGTATGTCATAACGATCGGTCTTGGACCACTCGTATAGAAGCCACTCCCCGCGACGACGCCATCGCAATTTTCAAAGGTCTTCAAATCCCCAATATTCTACGAAGTTCAAATATGTTCACTTAAAAAGATTCTAGCTTAAAAGTTTTCATAACAATTTTAAAAGAGGTAAAATGTCATTGTTACAGCGTCAAAATGGCCGGTAAAGAAGAGCAACCGCTGAGATTGGGCAAACAAAATTCAAACTCAGATGTAAACAACGGCACAGCAAGCCTTGCAGGAAGCAATGTCAAACTTAAAAGAGAACTGGGTCTTTTCTCCGCTGTGAACCTCATCCTTGGAGTCATGATTGGGTCAGGAATCTTCGTATCACCTGCCTCAGCTCTGGAGTATTCGGGATCTGTAGCGTTATGCTTAATAATATGGACAGTTTCTGGAATTGTGTCGTTATTAGGTGGGTGTAGGTAAGACGCGTAGTCTCCTTATTTTGCTTTGTAGTTTTATGGAGGGGCACATGATGGATCTATTGGGAATTAATTATTTTCCCAGAGATTACATTAACTAACTCTAGACAACTGGGAATTAAATTCCGATACGGAACGATTGCGATACACTATCAAATGTAAAGGTTTGCCGTTGTAATACAAGATAATTTGAAAATGATAATACCTAGTAAGAAAACCGTATGTAAGTGTGTATGAAGTAATGGAACATCTGGGGGGGAAATCAATAGATCCAATCAGTAGAGGGACTATTAGAAATTCCCGTTTTTTATAAGTTTTACTGTACCATTTAATAATAATTTATACACGAACTCGAAATAGTTGAATGTCTGAACTTGTTACTATAATAATTGTGGCAAAAGCATCTTGCAACATGAATCATTATAATGTGCACAGAGATCTGAACATCCAGATTTCATGTTACACTGAACACATATGAAGTGAATAGGTCGGACACTTTCATTTTTTATACACAAAGTTTACACAAACAAATGTACCATCAAAATCATGTAATATAGTACAACAACACCCTCACAATTAATACATATAGCCCTACTTGCAACTGGCGAGCGTGATAACTAGTGATAATACAAAATACAAACGAAAATTTTCTTATTTTTCAGGAGCATTATCCTTTGCTGAACTGGGAACAGTTGTAGGCAAATCGGGGGCTGAATATTCATACTTCCAAGAAGCATTCGGAAAGGCACACAAATTTTGGGGACCATTGCCCTCATTCTCCTGTGCTTGGATTTATGTTATGATTCTGAGGCCGGCAGAAGTCGCTGTGATAGTGATGACATGTGCAGAATACACAATACAACCGTTTACGGCAGATATAGACTTAGATTACAAAACCCATGCCATAAAACTTACATCGTTGACAGCGCTGTGTAAGTATTCCCTTATCGATTCACGAATCGATTTCATGTGTTAACGATTCTCGACTTACCACAAGTTCTGTGCAACACTATCTTTTGACAAGACTGCTGTCAATGTCAAAGTTGAAGTCACCGCGCGTCTATTTCATGTCCGTTTATTTTTAAAATTATTGGAAATTTGTGGTAATATTGAAAAGAAGTTGATTTTCTTAGTAATTATTTATAAATAAAGTCGTTTTATATATTTGTGGCTTCGGGAGTAATATAGAAAAGTAAAGTAAGTGAAATCTTTCAAATTACACTTTCAAACTGTTTCCAATCTTTATCTAGTCATTTGCGTTGTTTTTATTAATTTATTGTGTTAAAATCTTTCAGGATGGCTTTCCAGCCGAATTTAGAGACTAAAGGGCACGTCGCAGGTAACATAAAAGCAACTAAAAACCTATGTGTTGAAATTATACACGCGATTGAAAATGCGCCTCCTGAAACAGCTATTACTTCAGAAAACTCTTCTCAAAAGTCGTTACGCTACGTTGAAGGTCTTTGCAGAGAAATAAAAAGCTCTGATACACATATTTCAACCGATAACAATCTTTTAACTAGTCAATTTCTTGTTGAGATGGAAGAAAAATCTAATCAACTGGAAGAATACATCGCTTACGTGCGAGGAGTCTTTTATGATATAGATGCTGAGACCACTAGGTAAGATACTTTTATATTAGAAATAATTATTTAGAAGTGGACAACTAGACCAGAATTGAGTTTGTATTTCTACAACAATTTGATACATCATCAGCCAGGAAACTCCACTGCTGAACATATATGAACACTTCCATGGTAGTAAATTAGTGGTTTTTAATCATTCAGACTATCACCGTCACTACCTTTATTTGAATTGCTTCTAGCAGCCAAGTGGCTACACAAAGGGAACATAATCCAGAGGCTCATGTTTGATTTACAATGGAGTATAAGACAGTAGTCTATCTAGTAGGTCTTCTGCCAAAGACCATTGTCAACTTACAAGTATAACAAGCTGTCATCAAATCATCATCATTAACAGCTTATACATGTCCCCACTGCAAGGGCTCAGGCCTACTCTCATACAGAGAGTGTATAATTATCAAATATAACACTTAAAATATTAAATTTATATGTATTGATAGAAAATATGTATTGATTTCAGACTAAAAAATCTTATAAATATAGTAAACACAGAGAAGTCTCGTCCTAGACAACTCAGAGAGACAGTACAACAACATCACATACTAAAAGCCAGAGAGCAGTTCCATGTCATGAATCAAAACATGACTGCACTCCTGCAGTCCTTGTTTCCTGACAAATGGGCAGATATGAAAGATGTTTTGTCAGTAAGTCTCATCTATATATAACACTAGCTTAGGCCCGTAACTTTATTTGTGTAAACTTTAGGATTTATCCCTTGTTTGATAACCATAAAAAGTAGTCTGTGTCCTTTTCCAGCCTTTCAACTATACCTCTACAAAAAATCAAGTCATTCTAACTTTTTTTAGGTTGTGTATGTATGAGCAAATTGTTTTTTTAATCCCATTTTTGAATAGTTATGCTATTCAGGGCCGAGACAAATTAAAAAAAATCTAAGGTGGCTGAAGGCCCTTATTCACTTATCCTAAAAGATAGGTATTACATGCTGCCCTGCACTTGGAATGTTTCCTTATTCAGCTTTAATGGGAACTACCAGGACATGGATTATAAATTATAATACCCTAAAGTAGGGTGCCTCCAAACTGTGTGTCAGCAACCATGGGTTGTCGCAGCATTGAGATGTGCAGTATAAGTGTGCAGAGATGAGAAGTTTTGAGAAGCTATGCTGAGAAAAGCAAGCATATCCTTCTCATTATGAAATATGAAATATTAGTAGGCAGCCAAAAGTAAAATAAAAGAGGGGAAGAGGGCTGGGTTGAGGGTCGTCGTCAATAAATACAAATAAGTTAGGAAAGCCCTGCCCTAAAGATAGAACTTCTGCATGGTATTCTTGCATGTTTTCATCAGTTATTCTTTATTTTCCACAGCAAGCGTATGGAGAGCGAATGACCCCAGAGTCTGATGGGTACATAGACATATCTACAGAGAACTACATTGTAGTGCAGTTACTGATGGACAGAAATATATTGACTGTACACCCTTATGACAATAAGAAAGTTAAATTAGCGTATTGATGGCGTGTGAAGTTGCAAATGATTTGTGAATTTAATCTTAATGTTATAATAAAGATTATGTTGAATATTTGACTCAAGGATTTTTGTTCATCTTAACACATTCCTGGTAAGCTGAAATTGAAGTTTTCATTGAAACAAGCATGACTGAATCAAGAGATGTGGTAGGTCACAGGCCTCAAAAGGTGTAGGTTTAATAGTGGCTTTTACAAATGAATTTCATATAGTTACTAAAGCCAATTTTTTAAATATTGTCTAGTCTATTGTAAAATTTTAAATTTTTGAAAAGTCAATCCGCTCTGGGCCCATCTTATAAATAGACTATACTGTGGCCCATGGATGGTTTTGCTCATGTCCATAGGTGCTGTAATTAACCTCCATATTTCCCATGGCAAGGGATTTTTCATAGCACCATACTCGGCAGGCGAATTGATGACCAGTTAGATTGCAGTCATTGTTCCACTGAATGCTTCAATATCAAAGTTTACTTGAAATAGAGTCCTTACACAGAAATCTAATAAATAGTCACTAGAGGCAGCATAGCCACGATGAAAGTGTCAGTGTGATGATGAAAGTTGTGACACGCAAGTGCACATATATCGCTCGAAATAAAAATGCAATAATTAAATAGGGTTTTGCAATATCCACTCGCATTTCACTAGCAAGTTTTTAAGCTAAAATGCTAGTAGTTGTAAGAACAGTAAGGCTGCGAATAAAACTATTCGAATAAATAAATTTGCGTTTAGGTGCATATTTATTTAGAGTTCAGAGGCAAGAAAAGCACCACCCGGTGGTCACAAGAGGTGACTAAGGGAAATAATATCCAGGAGACAGGCAGCACCTTTGTAAAAACAGCTTACTGTGAAACACAATTCGCCTGCCATTACCATTTTCCTCCCAAAAGGTCCGTTATTCATACAATGGGTGCACGGACCTTTTGGGAAGACAATCTCAGAAGTCCAGTCGCGGCTTAACTTCAGCGGAACTACGGGGAATACTAGGTATTTTCTTTCTTCTAATTGTAATACTTAGCTTTATATTATTATTATTTGTATCTTTTTATTGTTGTACTATTATTATTTTTGGGTTTTTTATGCCTTTTTAATAAAAACATTATTATTATTTTTAATTTTTTAAATTCTCCTTTTTGAAAGGGGTTTTTACTGTGGGCCATAGCCAAGCATGATTTTTTAAAACTATGTACTGTTAATGGTTGCTGAAGTTAAAAATTTTCTAGTTAATCGGCATGTGTTCAAGATGACGGCTTTTTGTAATGTTGCAATGGTGTGCGTTGGAATTTGTAGTGTGTCTAGGCTGTTATTATTAATACAAGTCGTAATTACTGACACGTACACTCGAGGACAAAAATATGTATCCACTTTCGAACCATGTCACATTGACTCTTTCTTGTTTATATGTAGTGTGTTGGGGAAATGTCAATTGAAGGTGAATGTGACATGGTTCAAAAGTGGATTACACATTTGTAGTCGAGTGTACCTACAACGTTTTCTATGACTCGGAATCTAGGTTCCTCTCATTAGCCGCTAGACTCTGTCTAGAGTCTCCTAGTCCCATATGACTGACCTAGAGCTGGGACTAGCAAAATACCAACTGTAGATTTAGTTAATTGTAATGCTTTTTGACAGTAGTATGTGTGGATTTACTGTAAATAATAATAATTCTCCAGAAATGAAACATGTACCTCTGTATGTTTCAGTTATAATGACCTACATCAATATAACGAGCGTCAAGCTATTCGTGAAAGTACAGAACGTGTTTGGGGTGTGCAAGCTGTTGGCGTGTCTCATAGTCATCGGAGGAGGGGCGTACGAGATAGCGAGAGGTAAGCGCTCATTGACAGATTAGCCCGTCACTCAGCTGATGGACAGTCACGATAGGGCCGTTAGACGGTAAACGTGCGCTGGCTCTGCTACCTTTCATACCAGATCACAAAGTGCTATTAACACTGATATTTGGCGGGAAATTTAGGCAGGCAGTAGCTAGCCAGGCGGGCATAGAAAATGCGCTACTACCAGCAAAATCCAGTAGCAATGGTTACCCCTACTGGAGATCGATCGCAGCTTTGAATGTCAGCCAGCGCCTCTTTAGATTGAGGCTTATGGGTGCGCACGCTTACCATACAACAGCCTTATCGTCACTTACCATCAGCTGAGATGAAGGCCAAGTGCAAACCCATCACACATTTAAAAAAGCATGTCATGTAAATGTTTTATTTTGTAAGATTTGTTGACATGCCCATCAAAATTGTAAAATATTTTTAACCGACTTCAAAAAAGGAGGAGGTTATCAATTCGACGGGTATGTTTTTTAAAAATGTTTGTTACCTCAGAACTTTTGACTGGGTGAAACGATTTGGATAATTCTCTTTTTATTTGAAAGGTGGTGCTTCGCATTTCAATTCGGTCCAGTTCTGACAACGACATCTATCCTTGAGAAAACGATATAAATCTTAAATTTGCCTTAGTAAAAGTAGACTTTTAGGGCAATTGAAGTCGGTTTCCAGTTCTTTTTGAACGCATTTACTTGTTAGCAGAAAAAACGTGTGTTTATTTTTCTATCTTACTCTTGCTTTTATTAATTTTAAACGAATACAATGCAATGCAAAATAAAATGCAAGAATCGTCAAATCTCGAAAGAATAATCAAATCTAGTACCGATAGGCATTTAAAATTTCCTCAACTGTTTCAGGAAACACTGAGTACCTGAACAAGGGCTTCGAAGGCAGCACGACGAGCCCCGGGGGCATAGCCCTGGCGCTCTACTCGGGGCTCTGGGCTTACGACGGTTGGAACAGCGTCACCGTTGTTACCGAGGAGATCATCAACCCAGGAGTGTGAGTTCAGTTCTTTCATGCACTCTGTTTTCAGGAGCACTGGTTAGCCATATTGCGGGTTTTATTGGAACTAATTTCTTAGAAGCCATTATAGATGAGTAGGGTAGAGCGTCAGTCCTTAAACAATCGAGGTCTGGGTTCGATCCTGGCTCGTACCAATGAGTTCCAATTTGGTATTTGGAATTTATGTACGAATGATAAAAATCATGACCATTGGCTTTTCGGTAAAGGAAAACATCGTGAGGAAACCTGCACACTCCTAAGAAGAAATTCAAAGGTGTGTGTGAAGTCTACCAATCCGCACTGGTACCGCGTGCTGGATTATGTCACATACACTCTCTGTAGGAGAGTAGGCCTGAGTAGATGCAGTGGGGACATATATAGGATATATATATATATATATATACTGATGATGATATTTCTGTATAAACTTGGTAAATACTAATAGTAAGCGTCGTTGGCGCAGTGGATAAGGCGCGGACTCTCAATCTGAGGGTTCCGGGTTCGAATCCAGCCGTGTACCTATGAGTTGTTTTTCAATTCAAGTACATTATCCGATTGCTTAACGGTGAAGGAAAACATAGTGAGGAAACCTGCATGTCTTGAACAGGCATGTGAAGTCCGCCGATCCGCACTGGTCCCGCGTGGTGGACTATGGCCCATACACTCTATAGGAGAGTAGGCCTGAGCCTCTTCAGTGGGGACGTATATAGGCTCTTGATGATAATGAAATACTAATAAATTTGTGTGTATTGGTCCACAGCAACGTCCCTCTGAGTATATCGATAGCAGTTCCCTTGATAACAGCGCTCTACGTGTTTATGAACGTGGCGTACATGACGGTGTTGAGCTACGCGGAGATGACGTCGGTGCCGGCGGTCGCGGTCACCTTCGGGGCGCGCGTCCTGGGCTCGGGCAGCTTCCTCATCCCGCTCGGGGTCGCCATCTCGACGTTCGGGTGCGCCATGAGCGTCCAGTTCGGCGTCACCAGGTCAGTGACCAACTGACACTTCAGCTTAATGACTCGTCATATGTTTCTTTAGATGGTCTTTTTTACGAAGGCGAATCTTCGAAATGTGTGATTCTTTCTTAAACCCCTTCGGTGGCCATCCGCTGCGCATATCAGGGAGCTATAGGTCCTCCAGAGGAATGTCGCCAGTGCTCCCCTCGCGCTTTTTTTCCTGCCCTCTCGGGATCTGGCAGTTCAGCCGGAGCCTCACTCAGGCTGCCTCTTTAGATGGTCTACGGATATTCTGATTTATTTTGGACTGAGGTGTTTTGGACGAGATCTGTGTATCTACTGTTTTCAGGGTGTGCTACACAGCAGCTAAAGGCGGACACATGCTGGAGCTGTTCTCATACGTCAACATGAAGCGGATGACGCCCGCGCCCGCTGTCGCTTTTCAGGTGTGTACAGTCGTTTGTCTGTGTCGTTGTCGTACCTGTGATTCCTATTGCGTAGGTTTCAGTGCACCTACCATGCGTTTACGCAGGCGATAACGTGTATCGTTAACTATCGCTCTGTCCTTGTCACTCCCATCTCAACTGAGCAGCGTTTCCGATATTATTCGATATTCGTTACCGACTGCGTAAACTCATGGTAGACGCACAGAACTTATGTGAACACATAGCTACCAAGCCATAGGTTACGTGAATAAAGAAGTAATGAAATGATGAACCGAAACATATCTTAATCCAATATAATGAAAGTGAAAGTGTGTTTGTGACTCACTATATAATATAAAAACTATCGTCCCGCCCCGGCTTCGCACGGGTGGTAATTTATTTTGGCATACGTAGAGTAAATGTAATCTTTCTAGATCATTACAGAAATTTTTAGAACTTTCCAGAAGTTCTAATGTGTACTTCTTCACTCATGTGAAGTTAACATGAGTTAGACAAGAGCAGATATATATTTTTCACATTTTTGCCAGTAAATATATACAGGTTTACAATCTTATCTATCTCTTATGTAACCTGTAAAGTCATTTTTTAAAATTCAACAAAAACTATAAACACATATCTCATTTATTCCAGGCCATGCTTACCTCAATATTCATCATGGTTGGAAACATAAAGACCCTGATTGAATTCGCCAGCTGGTTCCTCTGGTTCTTCTACGGCTTAGCCATGGTTGCTCTGCTGGTACTAAGAAGAACTCAGCCTCACAAAGAGCGGCCGTATAGAGTGCCCACAGTGATACCATGCTTCGTGTTGCTGGTGGCCATTTTCCTGTCGGTGTTGCCAATTATACACGATCCATCGTTGAAATACGTCATGGCGATTGGGTTTATCCTGATTGGAGTTGTAGTTTACACTGTCTTCGTGTATTATAAGAAGGTTCCGACTAGATTAATACGTGAGTATATATTTTAAAGTAGATTTTAGAATAGAATATAGAACACTGTATAGGACTCTTTAACTTTGTGACCGATGCAGAACAAAGCATCATGGCTGACGAAAAGTACTACAGAAACTGGCTCTGTTATATTTACGTAACACAACAGTGCTTTTGACACTTCTGTTTGGCGGCAGACTTAGGTAACATGCTGTTAACTAGTCAGGCAGACATAGAACCAAGGAAAAAAGTACTTATGTATATTTTAAAGAAAAGTTTTTTTTCGGGTAAGTATTCATCCAAATGACGCCATTTGCTTCATTTTGACTCGACATAAAATTAGCTATCTCATTCTGCCTTAAGTCAATTCGATGAAGTTAGAAAGGCTAAAATATAGTTATTTGGATCCTGGTTCCAATAATTTATCTATGATATACTATATTTATGAGACCAATGATCCAGATTTGATTGTTCAAGGACAGTTCATATGCAATATATAATAATGTCTAAGTCTTTTTTCTTTGTTTACAGAAAAAATAACATTCCTAACGCAAGTTTTGTTTGAGAGCGTGCCGCCGTCGCCGTCCAAGACTGAAGTAGCCCCTTTGGCAGATTAATTAGACGCAAAATATAATTATATTAAACTACGCCTAAGTATACATATTTGTAAATATTAGTACAAGTCGAAAATCATATACAATTTATTTTGTATGAAAGTAAAATGAAAATTTTCGTATATTTGAAGTTTTTCTTGTTTTTTTTTTGTATTTATTTTTCGGCTACGGCAAAACTTTCAAGTACTCGTATTACTAAACGATTCCCGAGAAATGTATTGCTTTTCATCTTACCTGATGGTAAGTGACGATAAGAAAAGCTGATTCTGCTGTAGATGGAACAAAGAAGAAAAAAGAAAAAATATTACTGGTAACTTTTTATTTTCTTGCCTGAATATAAATTAAATTTACATCATTTATAAGCAAAAAAAATCCCTCTACATTCCGACGAAAAACTCAAAAACAATTGATAAATTAAATATAAAATTCGTAAATTCATGTTGACAATTGTATTGTAGGAAATTGTATCGATTCTTTTCATCATGCACACAGCTAAAATATGGAATACACTACCGGTAGCCGTGTTCCCTGAAAACCTGAACCAATACTTCTAGGGTTGTGTGCCAATTCTTTTTGTAGAAACTTACGTCGGGTAGCGCAATAATGGTAGCAGTGGCGTAGCTATGTTACCGAGGGCCCCTGGACAAAATTAAACTGGGGCCCAATTTAACTACTAAATACTACTAAAAACTTTCATCACATAGCATAATATAATAAATATTTACGTTACGTCTTTTTGATAGAATTCACGTTAACCCTCAAATTACGAATATATTTGAAATAATTGATTTTAACCATTTAACGATGGAAAAAGTTTTCTTGTATACACCAATGGAACCGTCCAAGGCGTATGAGTGGATGGAGGTAATATTTTTGAGTTCAACTCGGATATTACGAGTACAAAACTTTTTCAAACGTCATTCATAGAGTATGGCCAGGGGACCATTGATCATGCGCAGCCCCGGGGCACTGCACCACCTAGCCCTACGGTAGCTACGTCACGCGTAAAACATCACACGAATACCCCTATCTTTACACTCGATATATTATTTTATATTCGGGTAAACTAGTATAAACTACTTATTTTAAATCCCTATTTTACTTTTGCAAAATTGTGCTCTTGTTCAAAATAACTGTCAACATGGATTTTAGCATTTGGGAAATATTAACATGTTATTATTTATTTAGCAATATTTATCCATAAACAATTTGTTTGCGCTATCATTTTATGATAGGTACAATTGATTCTTAATACTACTTAGTCTACAAAAGGCTTTTTCACATTAATCTAATCGCTAGTGCTTCAACTAGCTCGAAAACTGGATGGTGAAGTTTAAAGAAAAGTCTAATCTATAGCTGTTTATTTAAAAACAAAAACCGATTGCCTTAACGGTTTAATAATAACATCTGTACAGTTCATGTGGCCTCGACTGTATAATAGGATCATAGATACGGTACAAAAATCAGGAGATTGGTAGAGCAACATCTGTATATCATCTATATCGTATCCTACCATAAAACTCATCAGTCCGATTAAAGTCGCGTGAATGAAGCCTTTTTTAACGCCTAAAAGGCACTAGCGACTGGATCACTGCAAATCTTTAGTTTTTGTTACTTTAACCTATGCACCTTTGGCGTGAGATTAACAAATAAATTAACAAATTCATTGGGAACTCTTTGTTCTAATTCTAAACATTATAACAGTACAACTCACCAAGGGCAGTAATATGTCCTTTCCCCGACTGATTAGTATTTTTTTCTATCTAAAAGAAATTCATAAAGGCAGAAATGCTATGTTTAAATAAAATTTATATATATCATAGAGGCCCAGCGTTTTCGTATATTTACGTATGTTCTGGGATAATATTTTGTCAGTAATTGTAAAGTTTCCATATTTATCCGACTGCGCGTGCAGATGGTAATGTGTTTATCAGTCTATGTATGTTCATTTGTGTCTCTCTCTAGCTAGAGACCAAACGTGTGCTATGCGTCGATTCGATTATTGGTTACGTCAATCGAGTTATATTGATCTGACATGACAGATATCTAAATTCAATTTGGCGACGACCAGCCGCCATATTGTGAAAAAGAAAAACATGAAAGTCGACGAACTATGTTGAACGGGATATCATTGAATATGCATTTAAAAATCATCTTTGTTTCTCTTATCATTTTTCATTTCGAATGAACATTTAGGACCTTTATCTATATAGAGTTGGTTATTGATTTTTAATTAATGTTTACTTTTAACACAATTAACTTGTTACTTATAACTAAATCCATAGTCGACTCTCGTAAAATTAAAATATAATTTTCCCTGTGCTTGATATAAAAAGCTTACGAAATATGTATTTTAAATATCGTATAGAAATTATTTTAAAAAAATCGATCAAAATCCCGAATAAACATCGTTAATTATTATAATTGTAATTTTGGAATGATTTGATTAAGAGCTATTAAAACCTATTGACAATACTTTTATTTACATAATCATGTGCTGCTGGAACGATTTTCGCAACAAAATAGCATTATCGTTTGTGAAGAAAGCGCGCATACGACGGTAAATCACCTCTGTAGTCCTAGAGCTTACAAAAACGGAATATGAAGTTAGTAGCTCTATTACAAAAATTTTGGTCTCTGTGAACAATCTATTAAATTAAAATCCATTGAACAAATACTTTTCGCAACAATTCGACATTTAACTAAGTATATAACTTATAATTTGCTTACGGAGATAAAAATGATGATGAAAATTTTAAAACAAATCTGTATAAGTTTTATGAATTACGATACCTTTATGTTAACTTAATAACTTTTAATATTTACACAAAGCCAAATTCAAAGTCTTTTACAATAGCTCACAGCTTTGATTTTGGATTTGGTTGGAAGAGTATCATTAATGTAATATAACTACAGTTTATAATATTTGTGTAGGTATATCTCTGTAGGGAAATATGAAATATTGTGACAAGTATTGTTCAATGAAAGTACTTATTCAGACTGATTTTCGTATTAAGACCGATCGGGTTATGGGTTAATGTAAGTCCATAGAGGTTTAGACTGCTACGGTCTGGTCTAGACTATGGCTGGTCCGGGTGTGGGCGGCGCGTGCGCGTGTCAGAGGTACGCCACGAATAGCAGCATGGACAGCAACAGCAGAGAGATGCCGCCACTGATGCCGGCGCGCGGCGAGCTAGACAATATGCTCTTCCCTGAAATACAGTCGATAATAATTTTATATAATTACCATAGGCACCTTTATTGTTTATCATAATCATGCCAACCATGATATCAATACTGTTCCCTATGTCCTGAATTTATTACTTTAGTCACCTCTTACTACACTCATGGAATTATAAGGTGTGTTCGGCTCAAATAATTATCCTGGGGTCTGCAGCGACTGGGGGCCAATTAGCAGGTATGAGGGACCCAGGGAAAAAGTTTTACACTCCAAAGAACAATACTTACATCGTTCAGCCAGCTTCCTGTAGCAGCAACAGTCTCGGAGCCTCGCGTACCGCGCGCAGTCTAGAGCCAGGGGCTTGCAGCGACTGGGTCCCATGTAGCAGGTGTGGGGGACCCAAGGGAACGGCTCCGGCATGAATCGTCGCTCACAGCAGCAGTGGTCTGCCAGGAGGCGCGTCTCGCAGTACTCCATCTCGCGGCGGTTGCATGTCCCGCAGCCGGCGCGGGTTGCTGGCACTACAACGAAAGTTACAATGCTATAAAGCCACCAAACAAATCTAGTAGCTACCTACCGAAAGTGTTGCGACACAATGATGAGTTTTGCGGTCGGCAAAATCAAGAAATAATATAGGTAGAATATGGGTAGACGCTTCCCGGTACGTGGTCGCCACTCGAGAACTTTTACTCCCCACCGGTTATTGGTTCTTCGAGCGATGTGGCCTGCCCATTTCCACTTCTCTGACGAAATCACACGCGTATTTGTTAACTACGAGTATCTTATAGGCGCTAAAATTTGTAATCGTAAAGTGGCGATTGTAATGTGATAGAATAAAATATTTTTGAATTTATTTGTCTTATTTGTGGTTATAGTTGTAACATAAATACACATTTTGTGAAATTTGAAACTCTCTACTTATTACGGATCATAAGATACAGACAGACAAACGGACAGCGGATGCTTAATAATAGGGTCCCACGTCAGTGGCGTAGCTACAGTAGGGCTAGACGGGGCAGTACCTCGGGGCCCCGCATATTTAAGGGGCTCCTCGGCCTCCATGAACGACTTTTGAATAGTTTTATAATATCCTAGTTGAACCCAAAAGTATGCCCTCTGTTCACTTAGATCCCTTCGACGGTTCCATTGAAGTATCCAAGAAAACTTTTTCCATCGTTAAATGGATGTAACCATTTCAAATATAATTTGAGGATTTACGTGGATGCCTTCAAAAATACGTATGAAACTTAAATATTTATTAAGCCATTAATGAACTAGTTTTGCACTTTTAATGTATTAAATAGTTTATATAGTGCTCTAATTTCATTTTGCCCAGGGGCCCTCGGTTGCATAGCTACGCCACTGGCCCCGTTGGCTACCCTTCGGTTACGGAATCCTAAAAGCACTATTGAGTAATCGAGCGGTGTCGAGGAACAATAGCATCTGTTATAATAAAATGCGTAAGAAGTAATGTCGACGTGTTGTCCAAGCTTAATGTGCTACTGAATTTTTATGAGATTAGTCATACAGGCTTCCTGTTGTGACCTAAAGTTAGGTCTTCGTTTAGGTATCGATTACGGAACCTAGGGCTTACTGACGCCTGCCTTATGAATGCGGTTATTGATTTTACGTGCAATGGATTTAGATGCACGTCGTATACAATCGTATAAGTATTTTTAATCAAAAGGATGTACGATTTCAAACAAAATTTATTTTACCATTAATATATAAAATGATTAAACTTGGTTTGTGGATTTCTGGAAAAGTTGACATACTCGTATCTAAACAACCTTAGATAGTTGTGTTTCGTTAATTGGGATATACCTAGGTATCCAAAATAAGGATTTGAAAAGTTGACGTTGATATGTACTAGAGGCGGCACCGCACCTCAAATATTTCATTTGTTCTGCAACACGCTTTGGACCGCAACTTACTCGACCCGCATCAGATATTGAGACGCCATCTTTTTACTAACCCGTAAGGGTAGAAAATTCGGGGATGAATGCCGTTTGTTCACCCACTTCTTAGTTTTTATTAGAGCTGCTCTAAATGTATATTATATTACGTCAATGGATATGATCGGATTTCACTATAACGTATCCGAAAATCTAGAATTGTTTTTGAATTCCATAATTGCTGTGGTGAAATTCACTAATGAGAAAAGAAACATACCTACAACCTCTCGGCTCACGTATTTCTTTGCTGACGTCATTGGATATTGTATCTTGTTGTCTAGGGAACTAAAGATATTGTCACCTGCTGGTTAATGGTTGCATGAAACCACTGAAGGTAAGTATATTTTGTCACTATAGTGTAATAACACGATTCGCGTATTAAAGTCAGATATACAAAAAATGCATCGTGATTCGTGACTGCGCGACAAATCGAAGGTTGCAAACATCGAGGGTCACTCCGACAAAAACCTCAATGGGTATTGTTCAGCCATGCAAAGCGAGGCGGGAAACACTTTTGTATTGAATAAAACGATATTCTAAATAGATATAAACCATCTACAGAATGTAGCATAGCCTGTTATAAACGTATGATTGAAAAACATTGACGACTGCTGTGTTCAAGTTGTGTAAGTCCTTATATATGGGAAATTGGAATCAGTTCTCTTCTAAGCCGATGTTCCCACTAGTTCATACTAGTATTTTTCCAGTAACTATACATTCGCGTAGCGTTCAGGATCTATTTCAACATAAATGAAATAGCTAATACCTATAAAAAGTCCTTAGATCCTTCTTCGACGTTAAGGAAGAACAAACCAACACAGTTTCAAATTTATAGTATTGGTATCGTAGTACCACAGAGTACATAATAGGTAGTACTTGAAACCTTTTTTTAATAGAGTAATGAAAGTTATATAATAATCATCAACAGCCTATATACTCGTATGTCCCCACTGCAGGGGCTCAGGCCTACTCTGCTACAGAGTGTATAGGTCATAGTCCACCACGCGGGTCCAGTGCGGATCGGCGGACTTTACATGCCTGTTCAAGACATGCAGGTTTCCTCACGATGTTTTCCTTCACCGTTAAGCAATCGGATAATGTACATAAATTGAAAAACAACACACGGCTGGATTCGAACCCGAAACCCTCAGATTGAGAGCCCGCGCTTTATCGACTGCACCACGCTTTTAAATAATAATAAATATGTATATTTATAAAACTATTCTATTCTAAATGAATTTGTGCTTTGGGAATTTACGAGCATCTTCTTTTTCAAATAACAAAACATTCATTTGAAATCAACTCCATCGGAATGATCCAATTTACTATCCACGGGATAGTAAATTGAATTGAGTTTTTTTTTTATTAATTTCGATTGGAGGTGTTTTGATAAACAATGATATAATTAACGATATAAAATCATAATTCCTCATATAAGTGAACTGTAATGTTCTTTTTGAGAAATAAACTATTTAAACCTAAACGTCTTAGATCAAGTAACAGGATTCAGAGCTAAATATAGGCAATCAACTGCACTGAGCCAGTGAGCAGTGTCAATTACTTAGCTTACTCATTCTCTCATTACAACTGACTCAAATGGAACTCGGATTCATATATAGAGGTATAGTAATTCAGTTTATCGCCTAGTCGAACTCACACCCAAATCTAGATGACGTTGACGCGGACCAAAAAGAGATGTTTTAAATTCGGCCTGCACTTGTATACTATTTAACAAATCAAGTAATAATCTAAATATGTATAGAAAAATACTAGCATTACATGTTTGCATTTATTTTAATTGTACAAAATCTTTCTTTTTGTACTAAATGACAGCGTCAAATGTCATTTTATTGACGCCATCTTTGTTTTCAATGTTAACTCGTAGCTGTTTAATGCGTTTTATATGTTTTTGTACAAATAAACTAAACCAAAATATACAAAAATGGTAACTAAATCACTTTTATTTGATAATGGCCTTTTAATATTATAAGTGTACAAGACCAGGCCTTGGCTCCATACATTCGCGGAACACGTCATTTACTATTGAGTGCCTCCAGGAAAAGCCAAACATAATTGTCTCATAAAAAACAATTATTTTAACCATCTTGTTTTATAATAGAACTGCAGGATTTTTAAAGTTATTACTAGCCTAAAAATAGGATTCATTTATAGGGTCAAACGAAGTACCATTACAATATTTATGAATGCAGCTCGTGCAATTAAAATCCGCCTCTATGGCCTAATGGCTAAATGTTGTACGAACAATACGGAGGTCCCGGGCTCGATTTCCGGTGGGGGTCCTTTCGGTACTCGGTTTTGCAAGCTACCACCATGTTACCTAAGTCTGCCACCAATAGCAGTGTTAATAGCACAGTTGTGTACCGGTATGAAAGGTAGTAGAGCCAGCGCCTCATTAGATTGAGGCTTCTGGGTGCGCATCCTTACGAACCAACGGCCTCATCGTCACTTACCATCAGGTGAAATGAAGGCCAAGTGCAATCCCATCATAATTAAGAAAAGATACAGCGAGGATTTTATCATAATTATTTAGAATAGGCTTTTCAGTGAAGGGAAACATCGAAGGAAACTACACCCTGAGAAGAAATTCAAATGTGTGTGTGAAGTCAATCAACCAATCCGCACTGGTACCGCGTGGTTAACTATGTCCCATACACTCTCTGTAGGAGAGTAGGTCTGAGACCTGCAGTGGAGACATGTATACGCCGTTCATGATTTAGAATAGAATAAAAAAGTGAGCTGAAGTAGCAATGGGCAGGCCACATCGCTCGAAGAACCGATAACCGGTTGGGAGTAAAGGTTCTCGAGTGGCGACCACGTACCGGGAAACGTCTACCAGGCCGTCCCCTACTACCTGGTTAGAGCCGCGGGGAGTCGCTGGATGCAGGTGGCTCGGGACCGGTCGATGTGGCGAACCATGAAGGAGGCCTATGTCCAGCAGTGCACGTTTCCTGGCTGATGAAAAAAATACTATACTATCTCGAAGTTAGAAAAAAAAATTCGCCATGTCAGTCTCCAGGCACAGGTGTTGTTATACTTACAAGGAGATTCCAACCTTGTATGCTACTTTAGGTAAGTTTTTAAAGAAATAAAAAGAAATCATTTTTATTTTTCATTTTCCAGCAGAGCATATATATCAGTAAGTACATTCCGGACATAAATCTGTCCCGCTAATCACGTATAGTGTCGCGCTAATCAAACTGCAGCGATAATAGTTGGTTGCGCCCGCGCAGCCCTCGCATGCTGTTATTATGGACACCAAGGTTGGAAGCGCAGGCGTTGATTAAAATAATTAAACTCATCACATGAATGTGCACTGAAAGATGCGTCATATTTTAGTCCTAGTCACTAATTCACTTGGCCTTCGTCTCATTTGATAAAACCCGTAGATTCGTAGAGGAAAGAAAAGTCTCAAAAAGTCTCAAATGTAAAGCAACTTCGTCAATCATCAACAGCCTATATACGTACCTACTGCAGGGGCTCAGGCCTACTCTCCTACAGAGAGTGTATGGGACATAGTCCACCACGCGGGCCCAGTGCGGATTCGCGGACTTCACATGCCTGTTCAAGACTTGCAGGTTTCCTCACGATGTTTTCCTTCACCGTTAAGAGTAAGTAATGTCCATATAGTAAACAAATGAACGCAACTATCTCCTTTTCAGAGCCAAAACATATCTGAAGGACTTTCAAAGTCGTACTTCTATATGAAGTGGCTTATCTTAAAACGTAGACTTTTCTAGTTGTGAGAGAGAAGAAAAACAATATTGTGCCGAACCACGAATCGAACATTTCCAACGATGACTCACACCACAGAGGGGCGTGTGGATGACGTCATTTTGCCTACCCTCTGTTTATCGACCATCACTCTTAAACCAATGTTGGTTCGCCTTGTTTCCCCTAGTTATTTAGGTCAAGGATGTTTGGACAGTTCAGGTTTATAGCTGCAGTATTATTTCAAATAGCATCCAGACGAATTTATCGATAAAATGTTTACAGGAATTCAAACTTTTGACCGATACTGTGGCGTTGTTCAAATATGTATGAGCCATTGAAAAGGGATCCTTTGTCGGGGTAAAGAGTGGCCCATGACCTTTATTATGCCATGGGCTACTGTATGACAAGTTTCTTTACTTTCAGCTCTGTGGTTTAGTCGTGAATTGGTAACAAACAGATACACTCGTACGTAGAGTGCGTCCTCTAACGCGCGCAGGGTGCGGGGCGGTGCAGCAGTCTGCTCGCTGTGGTCGCGCACGCACCGACGCACCGATGCTGCGACACTGGCTGTCATCACATGCACCAGTGTCCCAGTAGCATGTCTCACGATATATTTATTTACTAACATAGCACTAACTTTACTAACACTATGGATGTATGTCTGATTTAAATAAATACTACTAATTGTTGTGATTTTCAAAGACATTGTTTTGCTTAAATGTCGAAGAAACTACTGGAATTTGGCTGTCGCGTAGTTTGTCTCGCCTGCCGGGAGGCGAATAAGTTCACTCGCGATTCCTGTCCACTTTGAATTCTTTCTGCCACCAACTTGTCGCTTTCCAGCAACTTTTCCCATCATAATAAGTTGCAAAAGCTCGTACGTCTCCTGACTCAAAAGGTGTCCTAAATATGAAACTTTCATTTTCTTTATGATGAATAACCCTGTCTCATCTGTGAGCCAATTAGAATAGTTATCATCAGCGGGGGGATACATCCACTGCTGAGCAAAGACCTTCTCCATGGTAAGACACAATGACCGGCCCCGAGCTACTTTCATCCAGCCCCGCATACGCCGTGTTTATATAAAGATATGGAATTAGCCAACGCTCACCAAGGTTTTGGGGCGGGTCTCCATGGAAAATGACACGTTCTGAACCCCGAATTTTACACAAGGTCTGAGTATTTGTCATGGACCGTTGCTATCGACCGTGACATTTGCTATGTCATTGTTTATTGAGAGGAGTTATCGCGGAAAGTGAGCGCTTCGTACATTCGCTGTTCTGTAGTAGAATATTAAAATTATTTTTCTAGAGGTAGACTCGACTTACACGTAATTGAAACTAATAATACATATTTAACGAAAATTTATTACATTTCCTTCTATTTGAAGGAAAATAATATTTTATAATTCGATGAAAAAAAGGAAACCGAAATCTCACTCTGTTTTTCTGACCATCCATTCATCTTTCACAGCTTATTAACTCAACAACCAATAATGATATCGACTTGAAATGGAATTGGTGACCCCAAAATGGCGCCGCAAGTGTAATAATTGATTCAAAAAAAATTATACTTTGAAAGGAACAAAAATATATGCAATGAACAACATTTGGCTTCGTATTTTTGATATTCAAAGAACTCTACAAGACCTGCACGCCAGCTTTCAGCTTCTGCACAGATATCTACGAAGCAGATTGAGGTTTTCCCCTATGTGAGCTTGGAGCTTTAGGATTTGTCTATGATTTAAAAGCAATTAATGATGTCTTCACGGTTAACTTATGTCTCCTCGGCGGCCTCTTCTATTAGTATCACATTTCGGTCAACTGTACTAGTTAAAGACGGCTCCATTCTTAATTCGTGAATTGGTAGAATTGCTGGTTTAATTATAAGTTCACCAATCAACTAATGCCATGTCACTCCGAGCCAGGGGCTTTGGGAACACTGCGGTTCAGGTCAATTGGATTAATACTCTAGATTTCGTTTTTTGTGTGGATCTTCGCCGTATTTAAATCGTGGATTTAAGTTATTCCTCTGTGATACTTTACCGACACTAAAATTAGCCCATGTACTTTTTCATGGTAGAGATCGGTTGCAGCGTTTAGTCATGACAACGCAACAATCGAACAGAACTACTCGCATTTATAATAATAGTATTAGGATGTATACAGGGTGTCCCAGGGCTATGCCACGCGGCGTAAATTTATACTACGTAGTGTAGATGAGAAATGTAGCTGAAAGCCGACTTAGTTTTTATATGAAAAAGAATTTTTTGTCACTTTCCTGGACCAGGAATCGAACCCACCAAATGCTGTATTTTTACGATATGCTAACATTTAAAATAAAAATTTTGTTCGGAAAAATCAGGAAACGCTGAAGCGGCGGTTCATCCTACTAATATTATAAGTGTGAAAGTTTGGATGTTTAGATGTTTGGATGTTTGTGACGCTTTCACGGAAAAACTACTGAATGGATTTTAATGATACTTTACAATAATATAGCTTATACATCAGAATAACATATAGGCTATAATTTATAAAGACATATTGTGTAAACTGTACAAAATCACACTTATAATATTAGTGAGATTACATGGGCAATTTTGGCATAACAAAAACGCGTTGCCTAGCAACCGACCATAGAATATGTAATTCGTATATACAAACTTTCGCGTTTATAATATTAGTGTGAAGACTATTTGAATGAACTACGCCAGATATTGAAATTTCATTTGTTTCTTTAAACTATTAGCCTACGTAACAGAATAAACACTATTTTGTACCTTATGCTGAAAATGGAGATAGATGACTTGTATGCCTATCGAACAAGTAAAATAAATCCTGAAGTACACGCGGACAAAGTCGTGGGCGGAAGCTAGTCCTTTATACTTCCTAAAAATGTGTGCAGAGGGAAGGAAAATACATTCTGGTTTGCCCCAGGGGGAGAGTAATGAACGATTGTCCCGTTTTTATAAGTGCGACTAAAGTCGTAAAATGTACCTCGATTTGATCTGGAGGAGTTTCACTTGCATATGGCATTGTCAGTGTGGTGAAAACCCAGTATAATAAACCAAGCGGAAACATTATACTGACCATCTTCTACGTTGAGGTCCTTGGCAGCTTTCTTGGCGTCCGCAGCTGATACGTCGTGCTCGATGAAGTACTCCTCGTAGCTGACCTCGACCAGGTCTGCGCCTGCGCCGGCGCTGGACGCATCCGCTGTCCGGGAGGTGTTGCTGGGGCCGGTCCCTACCGGCTTCTGGGCCGCAGCGTGACGAACCTGGGGGTGCCATAGAACGAATTTTTATGCAAAACGCGTTCCCACTTGGCCTTCATCACACCTGATGATACATACAGAAGCCTCATGCTACAGCACTGGCTATGCTATCATCACCTTACCTACAACATTACAATGCTATTAACACTGACTTACTTAACACTAGACTTAGGTAAAATGCTGATACCACTGGAAGGCAGCGGTAGTATGGTGTGGTCCCGTCCCGCTGCAGCCCGGAGCTGCCGAGTTGTCGTGGCTGAAACGCCAAGGGAAGGAGCGAAGTGCGAGAGAAGCACTGGAGTGTTCGTGGAGTTCCCAGGGCTCCTCGACTTGCGCAGACGATGACCACCGAGGGGGCTTTAGTGGATAGAAATTCCACATAAGCCGACTGCCCTCCTAAGAAGTCGGGTATCTTTGAAAGATTTCCCCCTCAAAAAAAAGGTAACACAAGCCAGGTGAACATAGAACTTTCCCGTAGCACCAACCAAACTGAGTAGCAATAGGAACCACCACTTGGAATCGAACCCGGGACCTCATGAATGTGAGTCTAACACAGTTTGTACTCACAGCCACTTCAGGGACTCGGAATATGACGTCACATGAGCAAGGAACCAGCAAGGCTAGGGCGGCCACCGCCAGCCATCCCGCGAGCCCGCGCCGCCTAGCATCAGGCATCCCATGGCAGGGCGCAGCCACGCCGCGGCCGGGGGGCTGCACAACAAATACATCCTCATGTATAGGTACAATTCTGAAACATTCTTTCAAACGCTTACGTAGACATGAGAATGTTAGAAAAATGCTCAATAGTTTTTGAATTTGGACTTCATAGGGCCGTTGGGTGCGTGCTGACACTCCTCAAGCCGAGGCGCTGATGACTCTGTTATCATTGAGTACCCAAATACAACATTAGCATGGTCTTAGGTAGCCAGGGGAACATAAGATAAGATAAATATTTATTTTTCCACACACTTGTTTATAATTAACAATTTATCTATTGCACATTCAAACAAAGGCCATGGAGCAGTGTTGTGAAACTGGTGCCTGTGAAGGTTGCCCCGTGTTTCAGGACACCAGGTTCTCACCTCGCGTAAGAATGATTATATTAGCATATGTATGGTGTGGTAAGCATTGTATAGGAAACACTAAATAAAATATATAGAAATAGATATTTAAAAAGCTAGAAATCTAGAGAGATAGTGTGTGTATGTGTGAGGGTGTGGATATATTTATTTATAGTGACATCACTGTATATGGGTATTGATACACAGATAAATATCCTACTGCCTTCCTAGCAGGACCAATATCACTTAGCCCTGGATTAGATTATAATGATCTCTCTCTTAATACCCTCAGTAATATCTAGTCAGAAAGAGTATCTGTGTAAAGTTGTGTAGACGATACACTTAAAGTGTGACTTCATACTGGAACTGCAGCAATGTAACAATGATGACGACTTTTCTATGAAACTTCCAAGTGTTCAGCTTAGTGCCAGTTGCCAGTTCATTTCTTCGGAATACTCTTGTCATTCTAAACTGGTGGTGCTAATAACATCTCGGTGACAGACGCCTGTCCTGATACATTTTTCGCCGTAATCTATGATTTACAATTTTGTTTATTCTGTGTTCGAGACCGCTGATAATTTATTGTTTGATATACAGAACATCGCTTGACAACGAGTTCGCCTGATCGTTCTCGACCGGGTTTACCCAGAATATCGGATGCCAATTTATGTTTATTATTCCAAGCATTGTTGAAAGAAATGTCGAATCTAACATTTATAAATAATTTACGATAATTCTACTAAAGTTCTTATTAAAAAAATTGAGTCAGGCCTTCATCAGCTGATGTTCTCACCCACAAGCTTCAAGTTTTGGAAGCACAATTGGAACATATCGCTTTTATCCCTTTTGTTTTTCTAAAAGCATCCCTAATTATGTTGGTCCTTTATGACTTTAAATTTCAGTTAATTTTAGGATAAAGTTTCCTTTTGTGTAGATATATTTATGTTTTTAATTTGTTGAGTGTATAAAAAACCCTTGGGTGCGGCAAATCTCTAAATATCTCAGCAGAAGTCCTCAGTACGAGTGGGCGCGGCATCAGGAATGTCGATTGCCAACCCATGGAAGTGGGGACGTAACACCATACGAAAATAGTAGTCCCGAGTGAGTGCCACATAAAAATTGAAGTATGTCATAATTCTAAGGCAAGGTTATTCTATTTTACAGCAGAGTCCTTGGAACAGCATTATCTTTATTACTAAACACTTAACACTTCCATAAATCGGGTTCGCATAAAAACGAAATGCGCTCGGGGTAACAGTAAAATCGTTGCTTGCAGTGGTGACGGACGAGATGAATTATTTAGATACACTTTACGACCAAACAGTATCTGAATGTCTTGGATTGACATCGCTACATTTTGCTGCCTCCCTGAGTTTATTTCATCTACTTACAATACACTCGAGTACAAAAAGATGTGTCCACTTCTGAACCATGTCACATTCAGCTTTAATTGACATTTCTTCCAACACACTACATATGAACAAGTAAGAGTGAATGTGTGTGTATAGATATGTAATGTAGATAGAAATGTAATAGATTGTATTTCCTGTCAATTATATTTAACTTTAAACACATTCCGTAGCTTTATAGCTATTTTCCAACTGTTAATATAAAATATTAATCATGCATCCTAATAAAAATATAAATGAACCAAAGTGAGTTAGATTGCTATTCTTGACACCTCATTATCCAGCCAGATGAAATTAGACACAGAGGTAAATAGATTGGACGTGTTTTTACTCCCAGTTAAGAGGCTATGTTGGTTAGACCACGTGGCCGCGTTCAAATATTGATTGTTTTCTAGCTCTCCCCATCCGAGCCCTATCCTACCCGAGCGCGTACGGTGAGACAGCATACACTACGCGAAGTTATCCACCCGTTATTTGGATGTTTCGTAGTCCAGGGATCATTTGAAGGATACAGTATATTATGTAACCATTTTTTTAATACAGTATACTAATGAAATTTCAGATGTCGGTGTTTTTTTCTAAATTGTTCTAAATTGATTCATACTCTTGTAAATCAGGTTCAAAGTTGGGGCTTTTTACTACCGTAAAATACAATTCTTTGACGCCTTGTAACTCTGGAAGTATATATTTAAACGAAAATCTGACTCACCACCGACACAGATATTTGTTTCTAGATTGTGTCTTGAAAATTTCATAGATTTTCATAGCTTAATACTCAAAATATGACTGGACTACGTTTGTATGGGCGCTTTGACAACAGCATAGCCTCTTAAGTGTAAAACTTGATTGTAGTTGACTTTTTATAAACATGTGATCTGAAATTTAACTCGCTACCGGAATTTCTCCGCTACACCTCAAACGTTTGCCCAGATGTTACCCGAATACTCGTAAGCAGTATCTAGTACTGTATGGAGTCACGTAAAGGGCCCGGCCCTTTAGTAAGTGTGTCAATGCATTGTAGGTCAGTGGTCCCTAACATTACAAGACGCGTACGTACCGGAGGACGTGCGACCGAATTTCTTGCATTAGATTAGAGAGTTTGAGGATATGATGTTTTAGAGCTATAATAGTTTTGTCTGCGCAATGGTTTTGTTTCGGCTATACGCAAAAGTTTCCTTGTGTAAAGGCTTTGGAATAGGATAACCCCATTACTGTAGGCAGGGCAGTGTAGATCGTTAACGGAGATAACATTTTCAGGAGATGAGCAGCAGCGCGGTAGGCAGATCAATCCGCCAGCCAAGCGTAGTAGATTTATGACTAAGACATAAACAAGAGTTGACTACTCATCCGATTATGATGAAAATAGTTTTGTCTATGCAGTTTCGTCTGCCCTATAGTATCTGCATCAGTTGTATATCTGATATTTATTATTATTATTATGAGTATACTATGTGGCACTGGCTTTAGAATACGATCAACCTATCTGTAGGAGGTCCCTTTGCCGTTGTCTATCACTACACTTGCTCGGTAATGCCTACGTGCTACTAAATGTCCGCACCCGCCCTGACGTTTAGCAAACCAACCCATAGACACACGAGACAGTGTGAGTGTACTATACCGCATACATTACACTATCCATCTCTTGAGTGTCGTATACGGTGGGGGAGAAATTAGGTGGGCAACATGTGTCTACAAGCAACGATCCGACGCCCAAACATGTTGAAAAAGTCTGTATGGGAGACTGACATCCAATCGATCCGTCCACAAAAGAGCACTGTACATACGAGTATACACCGTCTCTTATAATAATACATTCCGGGACGATATTCGCCGATTCCTTCATCACAAAGCCCTGCCATTCGAGCCCAATCGGGCGCCCTTTTGCTAGAGCGTCTTCCGCGTTCACTAAATTGCTCGGGTGAAGCTGTATTGTCGCAAGGCCAGCTATCAAGCCAAAACAACAACAACACTGGAGCTATAAATGAAGGACGTGTGAGAAAAATCAGCTCCCACGTTCAAACTGTCTCAAGACAGGCAGGTTCACAATAGGCCAGTAAAACATGAGATGCATACCAACTGCACGATAACTGCATGTCAGTTCATTCGGTCCCTGTTCACTGTACAGTACGTTTAGGAATGCTAAGTACTCCTTTATAGGAGTATGAAGTACCTACTTGAGTGCGTCGATATCTTTAAGGCGGGTGCTTTTCAGTTGACTTCAAAGAAGGTATGGTAATTTAATCGAAATTGATTGAGCGCTTTTTGAGAAAATCAACAAAAAACAAATATGTACCCAGATAATTCTACCTCTAAGGGTGAACATTTTTAAGGCAGTTGAAGTCGGTTTTAGTGCTTTTTGAACGAGTTAATTATTAGTAGACACTTTAAATTTCGACGCGTTAATAATTTTACGATTTCAAAATCTGTTTTCTTGACCTAATGACAGCTTTTATATTAAGATCCTTTTGTTACGATTATCTTTTAAAATAGGATAGTTAAGTTGCGATGTCACGAATTCATACTGAATTGTAATTTTTACGCACTATTTTGTTGTTGTTGTTCAAAACGCCATTTAGGGACCATTAGCTGCGTAACGGCTATTGTAGCTGACCATAAAACCCAGCTGTTATATTTTAAAAAATTAAGGCAAAAAAATTGTGTAGAAGCATTCAGAGCTAATTCCCGTTGATTTCAAAAGTTAAGAGGCTATGTTGGTTAGACCACGTGGCCGCGTTCAAATTTGGATTGTTTTGTAGCTGTCCCTATCCGAGCCCTATCCTACCCGAGCGCGTACGGTGAGACAGCATACACTACGCGAAGTTATCCACCCGTTATTTGGATGTTTCGCTGACTCACCACCAACACAGATATTTGTTTCTAGATTGTGTCTTGAAAATTTCATAGATTTTCATAGCTTAATACTCAAAATATGACTGGACTACGTTTGTATGGGCGCTTTGACACCAGCATACCCTCTTAAGCTGAATGCAAAGTCTAGTGGGAAACCATTGCATTCAGAGTAGGTAGCACTTGATGAACATAGGACGCGTGTGTGTGTGAAACTATGTAAGGCCAGTGCATAAATCAATATCAATACGAACGCGGCGGCGGTGTAGATTGTCTGTCTGCAGCTTTGAAACCGGAGCGTATTACAGACATTCCTTCCGGTTAGTGGACGAGATAGGGATGAGCGTTATCCACATAACATCGATAGTCGATAATGTTTGTTCCCAACGAGTCACAATGTATCCTGTCGCAGTGTACTCGTTGGGGAAAAAATTCTCAACCAGTCACACTTTTCGAGGCCATTCATTTATTACGATTTAGAGGGGAGGAGGGTCGACCATGTCTTTTTTTTTCGTTCAATGGGTGGGAGTCTTGATCTAGACACACGGCAGCGTGTCCAGCCAAGTTCAAGCTAACAGAACTGGCGAGCGGCACCGTATGTAATATTACACGAACCATTTGGAGCTATGATAAAAAAATGCAAAGCTTTGAAAAAGCGCGGGCAACCCAAAAACAATTGCTTGTCTCTTTGTAAGTGCAAGTAAACATTCCAAAAAATTGTTACTTTGAAAAAAAAATTCAATAAACCCGACGTGTTATTTTTCTTTACATTCTTACGTAATACGTATTGGACAGGGGGAGGGCGTACAACACGGAAAAAATAGTCTTACGGAAGTTAATAAAGGAATAACTTTTTATATATTTTCCCAACGGGTCACACCCCAAGTGTAACAGTGTGACACGACACGTAACACCATCGTTGGGAACACTAACTATCAAATATATTTATTTATACTAATAGTGTTTTGACCGAGATTTAATCCGTGTAAACTTCAGAAATTATGTTACGAGAACTACTTGCTTAATCGGGAACAAATTAACCTATATCCTTTTCCGTACTTCAACTATCTTTATACAAAAATCAAGTCATAGTGACTCTCCATTTCGGCTGTATTTTCTTTATCTCAGAACTTTAGACTTGGCGAACCGATATTGATTATTCTTTTAAAGCGACCGTTCTCAATTCGACTGTACGTTTTTTGTATGTGCCAGTTGTGAATCGATTGTGATGATTCTTTTTTTTATATTTGAAAGCTGGTGCTTCCCATATGGTCCAATTTCAATTTAGTCCAGTTCTGACAATGGAATCCTGAATGTCCTGCTTGAATCTTTGAAGTCGGTTCCAGTTCTTTTTGAACGGGTTGATTATATTTTTTCTATCGTTTATTAATGTTACCATACTACGATATGATCTCTATATCGATGAACGTGTAACAACTCTAGTCGAGAGATAATAAAGCGTTAATGTTAGAGATGTAGTTATTATAAGTGGGGATCTGTGTCACATGTCTTTGATGTTTTGATTAAAAGAACTGCACAAGATTTTATTTTGATATCCGTGCGTCAAGATGAAGTGGCAGTTATGGCAGGTTATTTTCAAATGAAATGTGACTTTTCCATTCAGATTAAGGTTTTTTTCTTCATCGTTATTTATTATTTTGAAGCATACATTTAATTCATTATCGTCTGCATGAATCCACTGCTGGACATAGATCGACCCATTGGGAATTTCTATGAGAGGATTTGACATAACCACAGTTAAATGATCTCAGTAAGATGTATTTGGAACATAGGTAGATGATGATGCCGATTTCCTGAATAGTCTTAGTCGCTAGTAGTTTTATTTTTAAATTGATTAGCGTACTATCAATGGACATAAAGCTGCACTCGTTGCTCTTATAACGAATGCCTTTTTAACCGACTTCAAAAAAGGAGGAGGTTATAAATTCGACGGATATATTTTTCTATAATGTTTGTATGATTCTTTTTGTATTTGAAATCTGGCGATAAAGTGAAAACAGCACAGCTTTTTGAAATTCTTAAACAACGACACAGTTTTATTTTATTTTGCAACTGACAATGTTCCGTTGTATCGTTGCCAAACCGTAGCGAATAGCAGTCGATAAGTAAATCGTTTGACCTACTTTAAAATAAAAAGGGGAATCGCACCTGCTTTATATATACGTATAACAATGTGCTTATAATAAAGTCTGCACCCTTCGCAGTTACATTAAAGAAGGGTGGAAGTTCAATGACTTCGTCTCAAGGTCAATGGGCGATAGTACAATCGGACGCTTTCTTTAGGATGGCTTATATCTATGACTGTTACAAAATGAAGGCCTGGCTTCTTTTTCAACGCTTATTCTATATGTACTTTTAGAGCCAAACATGTCACGTAATAAAAGCTTGGCTCAGCGTTACAGTGTCAGAAAATTTCGAGAAAGTGTATCGCTGTTGTACTTCCATATGAAGGGTAGCTTGAGAACTCTGGGTGAGCACGCTTTCTATCCAACGGTAGATAAAAGTCACGTGCAAAACCCCTTTTAAAAATTTGCTTTCTGTAACGTCGGTTTACGGACGATAATTTTACGTGATAACGTTATAAGAAAAGGTGCGTCACAAGCCGAACGCTTCGGACGATCGTGCCTCTCTATCGCTTGTTCCGCGGTCTTGGGCGCAACGTGACACTTTTTCGTGCGTGCAGACGACGTTCATCGATTTAGAAGACGTTATCATAACAAAATTATATTATCTTTTTAAGTTAATTTTATGTAAAAAATTTAGAGTTAGGTATATTTGTTTGTTTTTGTGAACGTAACGTGCGGACTTATTAAAATCGATAAATAATACAAACGATGTATTCATAAGCCTTGACAAATTCTTGTTATATCTTTAATCGTAATTTAAATTAATGATGCAACAATGTTGCAGTAAAAGAGATTGATTGTTTCTCAAGCTGAAGTAATCTGTAATTTATGTAAGTGCCTGATATGTTAACGATCGAACATAAGATACAGTTTTTATTTTAATGACATGGACATTTATTTTACACCAGATGAAATCCTGTATGATATTAATATAATAATATGAAATGTGATTTGATTCTGTAGTTTTATAGATTTAGCAATGGTTGCCTATCGTAGGAAAATTAGTAATAAAAAACTGGCTAACAATATTTAACACGAGGTCGATCAAAACACTACAAAACACATGTTTCTTGTTGGTCCCCAAAAGGGGGACGTTTTTTAATATTTTTGTGTGTGTCATCGAAGTCTTTGAATTAGGGACCTTTTAGCACTCTTTGGGACCCTAGGTGTTAAAATATATACAGCGTGTATATTTCATATAGGCATATATTTTGATGGCAATTAATGTTGGTCCTAAACAGCACATTTACATAAATTTCGGTAATTAATTGTGCATTTCTTTATCCATACAAAGTAATTGAGCACGCAATGTATTAATTACAAAAGTTATCGACTGATTGTCGGTTCTTTTAATACGTCATATCATGACCGTTCAAAAACTTTGTCAAGTCAATTTGGAAGCAATACATTGCTGCTCGGTCGTACTTTTACAAATGATTAACTCTTTATTTATTAAGCAATTTAACAAAATTGTTTTCACATATGATTTGTACGGTCGTAAACTATATCTGGACAAATTATACACCCGTATGAAATATACACGCTGTGTACAGAGATTTCATATTTCACCATAATGATATACTGGCTAAAGACGTGGCATAGGGACGTACTGGCTATCGTGGATGATCGTACTATACCTAGCCCATGTAACATGATGTACATCACAATGAGATGGTCATGGTCCATTGGCTCCCTGCAGCTCGGTTGACCTCCGAGCTCGCCTCGCGGCCAGTCGTGCGTTCTATGTCACAACCAGGGCTAGAGACAGGCCGAGCCGGGGACGAGGGTCCGTAACATTCCTGGTATCATAGAGTCTACAATTGAAAATATAATTAAAGTACTGATTATTATATAATTTAATATTCTTTTCTTCTAATATTTACGGAGAAATGTTCTTCAATCGATTTTGATTGAAGTAAACTTGACGGGAGCTGATAGTGTTCTGGTCTCGTGTGATTATTTTTGAAGTTCGCTCAGCAGTGCTTGCTAGAATCTCGTGTAACCAAGAATCGGTGACATTACAAAAGACACAGAATTAGTGACGGTTTCTTGAGCACTCGTAGAAGTCCGCTACGAGACGAGTAATTTGTGTCGAAAAAAATTGGAGCACGATCGATTGGGAGTCATCTATTTGGTTTCGATACTGCCAGTTACTTTTCTGCAGAACACTTGCAAATGTATATAAATAAATCACTTCAAACCTTTTGAATCAAATGTATATTTAAAACTTTCATATCACAGGGTGAGATATCAGGCCTTGAAGCCTAGCAATATTAGAGGGTTTATTGTAATGTAACAACCTTTGGTAACAACATTAAATTATATCAGCCTATATGTGTCCCCACTGCAGGGGGTTCTCTCCTACAGAGAGTGTATTGGCCGTAGTCTACCATTCGAGCCCAGTGCGGATTGGTAGACTTCACACATTTCTTCTGGAGTGTGCAGGTTTCCTCACGACGTTTTCCTTCACCGAAAAGCCAATGGTTATGATGAAGCGATGGTAGCTCAGTTGGCGAGAGAGTCAGGCCTTGAACAAACGAGGTCTGGGGCTCGTACAAATGAGTTCCAATTTGTTATTTGGAAAAATATGTTCGAATGATAAAATTAGTTAATACTCAATTAAAAAATCCTTTTTAGTATTATTTTAACTAATTTACAAATAAGTGGATGAACACTAGCTGTACGGAAATTCGATATTACTCCACGAGGTTTTATTTAACTTAACATATGGGATGGGGACTGATAAGCAAAGCAACTAAAGTGTAAGTTGCTCAACGTACCTTATCTCTATGTAAACTTTACCCAACTTTACCTACGCGCTTGAATGACTGAGGTAAAATGTAGGTCTGCAGAGAACTACCATTTCGGAATATGTATTAGGAAACAGACAGGCAGAAATCAGACCATCGCAGATGTCTCGACGAAGTACTGAAAACAGTGGGAGTGACTGGATGGAAAAAGCAATAGATAAAGATAAGTGGAGTACAATGGGGGAGGCAGAGGTCCTTAGTAAAAGTGATTTATTTTGCATGTAATAATGAAACCTACTCGTATTTGTTGCATTTTATTAATTTTTTATTAGAGTAATTTAAATAATTTTGTAAAAGTTTTTTAAGGAATAAACAAGGCTTTTTTTTTCTTTTGTGTATCAGGAACTACACATTAATGCATAATGTAGCGAGATATGCTTGGTTTCAACACTTGAATAGATTTCCCCGCATGGGTGTCGCAAAAGGTAAGATAGCTACGAGTAGCAAATTGTTTTCCAGAAAATATATTACAGCGTTCATATTTATATACTGCTGAAAAATACTATCACAGAACGCTATTGTTTATTAATACATAAATGCGAAAGTGAGTTCTTTCATTTGTTAGTTTCCTATTGGCGTCTCAATGGCAACACTCATCCAATCATGATGAAAGCCATACGCTAACTATAGATCCGTTCCCCAAAAAGACTGCACAGATACCCTCTTCGTTAGCTGAGACAGTAAATATACATCGTCCCTAATAATCCAGGCGCTTATCGTAATTATCGGTACATCCCGCGCCGAGCGATCTCAAAACGACAGCCCTATGCCGAGACCGATAGCCCAATCGGGCGCCCTAACTTTGGCCCTAGGCTAGGCTAATGGTCGCGGGACCAACATATCAATTCTTTTCGAAATAGAAACTAACAAACAAACTCACATTCGTATTTATATAATTAACGGGTTCAAAAATAACAAAAAACTTTAATTGCCTTAAAAATGTTCACTCTTAGAGGTAGAATGGTCTGGGTACATATTTGGTTTTAGTTTATTTTCTCAAAAAACGCTCAATCCATTTCGATAAAAAAATTATGGGACCCCCTCTGAAGTATGTTCTACCAAACAAAAAAGAATCATCAAAATCACACACACACACACAATTGGCGGAATTATCGCGTAACGTACATACAAAAAAAACATACAGTAGAATTGAGTACCTCCTCCTTTTTTTAAATCGCTTAAAAACACAAGTAATTTCGTGTACGTGCAAGGACTTTCCAATAAGCTTCTGTCTTACTACAGATGATGCTACGAAATAATATCATGCTCTGAAAGACCTAGGTAATATAAAAGTATATGGATTCCCTCCACGACTTTGCAACGTCCGGCCATGCCAGCTGTGTATTCAATACAAACACGAGAATAATGTCTCATTCAAGTCTCTACATACAATACACTCCCTGTCTATCTGTACCTCATACAGTGTGTTCCCTGCCACTGGGTAGAATAGCGAACAAATAAATGAGGCTCTACATGTATTATGCTTTGCTCAGTGGAAGGCTGGTAGCAAAGGCTTTGTTTACGTCTGTATAGGATATGTATTGTATGGATTTATCTCTAACTGAACATTCTATTAGCATTTGTTTTTATTACAAACATGGTGTACAATCTATGTAAATAACGAACACGTAAAGTAACTATTATTATTGTAAAGTAAAAACTAAGAATAGTTTTGACTTTGAATATAGTGTGCACTTCAGTGTCGAATAAGAACAGTTTTATTTAAGGCTAAAATGATAGTTCCAGTAAAAATGTACTTTAGCGCACAGCTCCTCGGAGAAAAAGAGCAGACGAGACGACAGCAATAAGCTTGGGGTGTTTTCTCTATATGTACACTATCTTGGTGTATTATTTATGAGAGTGTATGGCAAAGAAGTGACCATAACCGCATTCCCAAACCGTTTGAAAATCTTCTGTGACACACCCTACCGTCTGATTTCTTCACATTTATTTAAAGGAGAATTTGAGTCAAAGCAATGTTTTCAAGAGTAGATTTCCTTTGGACTACTGTTACTATGGTAAATGTATGTCTATATGGTGTATGGTGAATGCACCATGTCCCTGTTCACACATGAATTATGCAGCATTGTTCAATCGTATGCACTTTTACCGGCGCGTACGCAGGTATCGCACGGAAACGGGCGCGGCCGGAGCGCTGACTGACAAAGCGTCTGTGCGGTAGGCTGGTGACTATTCCCATACACAGTCACAGATAATTACTTGTGTCTTTGTGAACCCCAGCAGCCCCATCAGGATGCGGAACGCGTCGTTGTACTGCACCCTGATGGTGCTCATCGACCTTCTCAGAAAGTTAAGAAAGAAAAAAAGAAAATAATTTATTCCAAGCTAAAAAAATACACACACATATGACACATACAGCAAACAAAAATAAATAATTACAGCAAAATTAAGTTGGAAAACGGCACAAGCTCAGCCCGATGCTGCGACCCAAAGACTGCAGCGCTGATTTTCAGCTGGACCGTGACTTATTTATTCGTATTAAGTTGGTCCAGAGTTGACAAGTTTAAAACACTGGCAGTTAGCTTGGAACAGTGTTACTTTCACAGCGACGCTACTCTTGCTATAACGTCTAAATATAAAGAAACAGCCCCAATGCAATGGTGGTAATAAACGTCAACCTAATGTGATACGTAATTTACCTATTACTGCCTACAACAATGTCCGGGAGTAGAAAATCATCGTAATGCACGCCAAGGCCGCGCTCATTTCTGTGAGAAGGATTTCCTCGTTCGACAAATCTAGATTATCTACTTAAGTCTTTTAGCTTCAGTCATTTACTCAAATCGTTGTCACCTTGGAATGATTGTTTTAATCTTTCATCGTGTCGAAAAATATAGGAACCTTTTGAATTGACTCAAATATTTTTTGCATGGAAATAGGCTATGGAAAAGGAGTCTATAAATGGCTATGCGCGGAGTCTCTCGGATTGACCGCAAACGAAGTGATCCGTCAGAGAATCAAAGTGACTGACACAGCTCATAATAGCAAGCTGATGTGGCTTGAGTGGCCGGGTCATATTTGCCGAAGGACCGACAATCGCTGGAGCAGACGAGTACTTGAGTGGCACCACGTCTAGGCAAACGTAGTGCAGGGCGTTCCCCGACTAAGTGGAAAGACGACTTATGGATGCGGAGAGCAGAGGACCGAATCGTGTGGCGCACTCTGAGAGAGGCCTATGTCCAGCGGTGGACTGCCGACTGCCTTCAGAAAAGTAGCGTTCTACAGAGATGAATAAGAAATATTTCTTAGTAGAATATTAGCTACGTGGTTAGACCAATGATCCGGAAATACGAATTATATCTTGGTTTGTATGCCTTGTGAGTTCGATTACCGGCGTTGTACCAGCGGTTTGTGTTCTGGTGAGAACATCAAATTAGGGCTCTACTATCGTCCTACTAGCGGAAATTTATTTTGGCATAAACGTAGAGTAAATGTAATCTTTCTGAACTTTCCAGCAGTTCTCATGTGAAGTCTACATGAGTTAGACAAGGACAGATATATTTTTTTCACATTTTTGCCACCGACAACCACCCACTTCCACCCATCGCGACCAAACTCTCTTACATTCAGCAAGAGACCAAGGGGTATTCAGTACCCCAACAAGAAGTTGATCGGAGTTGGTGGTGATAGAGGAAACCCTGTCTTAACGTACTAACATTAGCTTTATTTATTAATCACTATCATCCGACCTCCTTCTCAGTGGGAAAAGTTCCAAATTGATTTCTTTCCCACAGATCGTCGGAGAGATCGTAGGTAGCAGTGGTAAGAATTGACCAGATACTACGATTTATATATATATATATATAATAAATAAATGTAAACAGGATCAGACAAGGATCAGTACATTAAAAATATAGTTATGTAAAACGTTGTTTTACCCTTACTTGTTCTCATTCACAATGAGCAAATACATTGCTCTTCATTACGTGAAACCACACGTGAATTCAGGACCGGTGTTAGGCAGAATCATGTCAAGTACTCGTATGTAATAATTGTGAATTATCTATTATTCGTCTTCTCAAATTATTTCCTTACGATTCCGATTATATTTTTAGACGTCTAATTATTTTCCTTTTTTCCATTTTAATACTTTACATATAATACCTATTTTTTACATTCTGCAACTTAGCCTTTCTTGTTCAGCCGCGATGTTACTCCTGCCAAAAGCTTCGTAGAATTATAGTTTTGGTGAACTTTCGTTCTGTACTATAGTCATTCTGTGGTCCAGGCTTGCTTATGAGAAACACGCTTTTATCATAGGACTTTATGAGGTCAGATGAAGGCCAAGTGTAAGCCCACTATGTCATATAATATGAGATCGTTCCTTCATCTGGGGTTTATGACAAGAGTAATGTTATTTTTTTAAAATACGTTTATTTCTTTATAAAAGTACGTTTTTAAATTCATATAAAATCGGTGGCGCAGTGGGTAAGGCGTGGGCTCTCAATCTGAGGGTTCCGGATTCGAATCCAGCCGTGTACCTATGAGTTGTTTTTCAATTCAAGTATATTATCCGATTGCTTAACGGTGAAGGAAAATATCGTGAGGAAATCTGCATGTCTTGAACAGGCAAGTGAAATCCGCCGTTCCGCACTGGGCCCGCGTGGTGGACTATGGCCCATATACTCTCTGAAGGAGAGTAGGCCTGAGCCCCTGCAGTGGGGACGTACAAGGCTGTTGATGTGTGTCGTCTTGAATGGTGCAGTAATTTTAGTAGAGCGTGCGTCGATAGAATTCCCCGTTTTTCAGTTTTTTCGTACAATAGTTTTTGGATTTATCCCGTAATCCAATGTGTATTTTTTATAACTTATTGCGTAAAAATTATATTCATATAACATAGATTCACCAGTCTAACAGAACGCATTAAATTTAATGGGACCTTATATACAATAATTTTTGACTCTTATTAGTTCCCTTAATACATATCTGTTGTTAATGAATTCGTCATGTTACAGTGTGTAAATGACAATTTGAATTATACTCGTACAAGTGTCTGTATAATGTAATTCGTTCGTTCATGCGATATGATGTTCAATTGTTCATTAAAGTGCGATAATTATATCGCTTATTTTTTTAGGTTGGATTATTTATACGCGTAATGTATTCACATGGCCTTCAGCTCATCTGATGGTAAGTTACGACGCCGTGCTCACCCAGAAGCCTAAATCTAATGAGGCGCTGGCTCTGCTACCCTTCTTACCGGAACACAACAGTGCTATTAGAACTGTTATTTTACAACAGACTTAGGTAAAATGGTAGTGGCTAGCCAGTACATAAAAATGCCTTACCACGAACCAAATTGAGTATCGACAGGTACCTCAACTGGGAATCGAATTCGGGACCTCCGTCTACTAGTCCATGCGAGTAACCATTAGACCACGAAACAGTTGGTCTTATCGCTGGCGAACTCTGGTAGAGATTTTGGGTTGAGAGGAACAAAGACCCACATTATTTGGGTAGGGAGAGAAACAATAACTTTTATCCCTTACTTCAATCACGAATGCATTTGGCAAGCGTGGTGATTGATTGTGGCAAATCCTCGCACGAAAAGTCCGATGTGGTGAGCAAAGATAGGCACAAGACCTATGCGAAACGGAGGATGAGACATTAAGAGGATTGTCTGTTTAGAGCACGTGGCCGCATTCAAGTTTGCATTGTTTTGTAGCTGTCCCTATCCGAGCCCTATCCTACCTGAGCGCGTATGGTGAGACAGCATACACTACGCGATGTTATCCACCCGTTATTTGGATGTTTCGTAGTCCAGTGATCATTTGAAGGATACAGTATATTATGTAGCCATTTCTTCTATACAGTATATTAATAAAATTTCAGATGACGGTGGTTTTTCCAAATTGTTCTTAATTGATTCATACTCTTGTAAAACAGGTTCAAAGTTGGGGCTTTTTATTACCGAAAAATACAATACTTTGACGCCCTGTAACTCTGGAAGTTTCTATTTAAACGAAAATCTGACTCACCACCGACACAGATATTTGTTTCTAGATTGTGTCTTGAAAATTTCATAGATTTTCATAGCTTAATACTCAAAATATGACTGGACTACGTTTGTATGGGCGCTTTGACACCAGCATACCCTCTTAATTGACTATCCGTAAGGTTTTCGTCCTTAGAACTGATAAATAAACCACTGCAACCCGTCCGTGAGAAAGCCGTTGTCGCAATGTCCCCGATGGCAAGCAAGTACTAACAATAGATTTTCCTAAGCCATTGTGTGTAAATGAGCAGCAATCACTAATAGGTATGATTAGACTTGCTTATTATTAGTTCGATCCGGTAATGAGACGGTTACTTGCCACTGATAGCGTGTAATTTTTATGAATTAGGATTGTTTATGTCGCGGATGAGAGTTGAAGATGAGGTTCTACTAGGCTGTGTTACTTAAAGAAATCCAGTTGGTTTCTTTATTTACAAGCTTAGTAACGTAGCGAATGAGAATTGTAAAGCGAGGTTCTCTATTAGACTATGTAGGTACTTAAAGAATACCTGAACCGTCACCGACAATAACCTACAAAAAATGGTGTCATCGAACACCTTATCTAAAAATATAAAAATGATTTTCTTTGTAGATGCATACAGACTTCCCTTCTACTTCTAAAATTTTTTTTGGGACATCTTCTTGTTAAGTCTATTTCTTTTTTTATGTGTACAATCCTTTTAAATATTTTAAGTTCTGTGTTCGTAGTATATGGGTTGTTGTACTCGTATTTAGTAGCTGATGCGTTAATTTAACTAGATAGTTATATTAGTTTAGTATTAGTCAAGGCCTACCTGAATACCAGCGCTGCAATCACTCTGTGGTTGCAGCATGAGCTGAGATAGGCCTTTTGCTTTAGTATATACTTAGTTTATAAATCTCTGTTCTTTCCTCTAACAAAGCAATAGATTTATTTTTATTTTTTTCTTCTTTCTATCCGTGAGCCGAGAAGTTGTAAGGCAACCCAAGAGTTGCATCATGATGAAGTCGCGTGTCGGCACCAATTCTGCAGCAGTTTACTGATTTACAGTTTACAGATAAACTGGACGAAGTTAAGGCGTCCCTAATTAGTCAATTGCTTGTATTACGTACTCATTCGGTTTATTCGGCGAAATACGGGTTTGGGACATATAGCTTATGGTTGACCGGCGATCGAAAAATATGCATGCAAAGTCCCGGGTTTGAGTCCTAGTGGGAGTACCTATCGCTACTCAGTTTCATGGACGATGTCATTTTCTATGTCCTGGCTACTTACCTTACTTACCATCAATGAGATGAAAGCCAAGTGCAAACACATTATTAATAAAATATCTCTTAAGTTTACTGAAGTATCACACGAATATTATTATTATTGGTTGTGTGAGCTGCAGACAGGGACTGGGACCTAAAAGTGACTCGGGCATTATTGAGAGAATCGGCCCTTTCCGCTTCCAATCTCCTCGAGAAAACTGAGAACACACTTTTTTACTGGTAAACGATGACGGAATCAACATGAATATATATAGTTCTTGCATACACTTTGCACTGCATCCTTTAGAGTTAGATATAAAAAGGCAGGACACTTTTCGGCTGTGTGCGAGGCTTTTTTGCGACGACGTTCTACTAGTTCAGAGCTAACCCAAAGGTGCCAGAGGTATTCTAAACACGACCAAACAACGGTGATGTGATTCATCGTCCCGTTAGGTGGTCTGTGATCGTCCCAGACCGCGCCATAACACGGCGACTGACCAGCCTACCGGCCCATCGGGCATCTGCCCGATCTGCCCTGCCTGTGGCCAGTCCTGACCTGGTGGTAGAGCTCGCAGGTATGTCTTTGCATCTTTATTTAATGTTATCAAATATCTTAGGTACAACATTGTATACAAAATTTAAGATATAAAGTAAGTTGCGTGTTGACAATCTGAATAAGGCATCGCAATTTGAGTGTTTCATTCCGCCATCAATCAGCCGGGGTTCTGCTGGCTCTGGTAAATGTTTTGGTGGTCGGTTGCCATGGCAACTAATAGGTGTAATACTTTAACAGTTATATTAACGATGATTATATGCTCCTAGATATTAACTAGCTATGTGTTGCACGAGAAATGATTCAAGGTGAGTTGGCTGCATGGCTGACTTGGATTCTCAATCTGGAGATCCCAGGTTCGATCCCTAGTGGCTATCAGTTTGGTTGGGGCTACGGACAACCTGTGTCCCAATGGCTAGTAACCATGTTACTTAAGTGTGCCGCCAAACAGCAGTGTTAATAGCGCTGTTGTGTTACAGTATGAAAGGTAGCAAGCTATCTGTTATAATATGAATTTGTCCGCAGTTATGGTTTCTCTCGATTGCCTTTTTTTTTTAAATTCGACTGATGTACTGATGTACTATGGCAACCAGAAGTACTGAGAATGTTAACTAGACCTACTAAGACGATCTTCATGTTTGTAACCTCTTCTTCGTTATAGAGCAAGTTTTAAATATGATTCGGGTGTAAATTGCAATTTTCTTGTATTCAATGCAACAACAAAAACTGGGTTCAGATTCAGCAGTTTATCTGGAAATCGTTGTCACGAAATCTGTCAGTTATTGAAACCACAGACCTTGTTTCTTCAATTCAATTCAATTCTTGATATTTATGGCAACTACCAACTTCATGGTAATTCTGCCAAAATCTGGTGTCCAAAGAGGCAACGTGTAATAGGAAATAATCGGTTAGCCAGACACGCGATACACTTTGAGAGGACTAAAAGACCTTGTTTCTTATTGACTCACACAAAACCATGTCACACTGACTGACTGTGGCTGTCACTGCCATAGCTACGGCTCTCGGCTCGGCTGACCGGGCAGTCGGCAAACGTACCGAATCACAATATTGTCGGAAACGTTTATCGCCTGGCGAAGTGGTGACGGTAATTTACTGTGTTTACGTAATTTCGGAGTTTTCAGGTTTTCAAGGGCCCATAGCGCACGATTTTATGCGTCATTTTATATAAATGACCATCGTTTTCCACAAACACAATATTACTTTGAGTCGAAAATTAAGCTAAGCTAACTAAGCTTAGTGGGAAAATTTAGTCGATTTCTACGTCATATTTATCTTCTATTTCTAGGCTTTCATAAGTAATTACCTAAAATATGAGGCCGGATTATAGTCCTAATGCTTCCATACTAAATTTCTGTTGACAATTTTTAAAATAGAATAGCTGGCTTTCATAAGTAATTACCTAAAAATAGGAGATGAAATTATCGTGTCGAGAAATAAATATCATTAATTTACAACTTTATAGTTAGCTACAATAGCAGTTACGCAGCTAATGGGTTATAGATAGCGCTTTGAACAATAATCGAAATAAAGTGTTTAAAATGTAAATTGTGATTCACTGTGAAGTTGTATGTTAATGATACTCATTTCGCGACATCACAATCTGATGTCCTATTTTTTAGATATGTACTTACTACACAAATCCAGCTATTATATTTTAAAAGATTATGGCAACAGAAATTTTGTATAAAGAATGTGTGAATGAAGAAATGTTTTGTATGAAGGTGGATCACCTAATATGTGAGATTACAATAAATTATACATATATCGGGGATGGCGAACCATTGCGTTCACGTGGATAGCATACAAAAACCGGCCAAGCGTGAGTCGGACTCGCGCACCAAGGTAGCCGAATCATTACAAAAGTAAAGGCTCTGAATTAAGGTGCATTTTCTTGACCGCATAACTAAGATAGTTTGTCAAGGTGTTTTATGATTTCTCAAAACCTCGCTGAGATACCTCGTTTAGGTTTTCCTTGCTTTGCTTGGTTAGATGCTTACACAAAAGTATGTCTACTCTGAATATTACAGATTGTTCACTTCACTTTGGAAACTTCAGAGATAGAGGAAGGGGAACGGTATTTTTACATACATTATGATAAGTCAAACACTTTGCTGTAAAGAAAATAAATTATTATTATATAATTTAAAAAATATATTAAATTAAAAATTATACATTTAAATTCCTCCTCCCATTTGATGGGCCTCATTTTAAATAGAAATATATTACACATTATTTTAGTTGCGGCACCTGTGGATAATCGCTTCCAATAATTATTCCAAATTTCAAGTCCATTAGTAGTATCTGAGTAAATTCACTGTGACATACGGACGGACAGACACCACAGTGATATTATAAAGGTTCAGTTTTTCATTGGACGTTCGGAATCCCAAAGTTATCCAGACTTTATGCCGCAACGGTCACAAACATACATTCGCATTAATAATATCAGTAGGTATAATAGTAACCACTTTTAGATCACTCAGTAATCACTTATAGTAAAGAATAACCTCTGTGGTTACTAGAGCGTTTATTGTAAATCAATATCGCTAGTCTTACAGTAAAGTTCTGATCGATCATTGGCGCATTTACCTACTTCGATTTGTATTTGGTGAAACGGAACGAAAATAATCTGTAGCGGTGAGCTTTTTATTGAGTTAATCAGTTCCGATTGATTTGTGATAGAAATTGTTGCTAATTTGTTTTAAAAAATATTAAGAAACTAAAGTTGAGGTGAAATGGGCATGGATTAGGGAATGTCTATAGAAACGTAGTGATTAAATGCTCCTAGGTCTATAGTACCTATCTGCCACAGAGTATCTAATACTATCTACTAATCGGTTTATATAAAATGAAACTTTAAAAGCAACAACAATATTTTCCCTAAGTTTTCTCAACATTTTTGGCATCCTAACAAAATTCGATTACCCGGTGAAAATAGAAAAACAAAAGAATTACTTAAGTTTTATCCTTCAGCGAACGCCCCATATCGTAAACCTTTATCTAGATTCGATGAAAACTGGTGAAAATGTCCCCTGAATGGAAAAATAACTTAATAAAATACTTACATGTGCGCAACTGACCAATGCTTCAAACAGCCCAAAATGACACAAATGCAGATCCAAATATTGCACAGCACTTTTGAATCATTCAAAATAACGAGAACATAATAGTTTTGATTTTGCCCTATTTCAATTTTCTTCTATTTTGACACTGGCTGTACAGACATGCGATCTCTTTGGTTGACTACGAATAGGTTGTAAACAAAAGACGTCTGCTCGGTAGGGCGCATGCGTCGCGCGCCGCGGCTCGAGCCGGATTGGCGCGAATGGAGTGCCTACTTATTGCATTGTGAATGGCGCGATTGGTGCCCGCCATTGTAAGAAAATTTACGGAAAAACTTTTTCTGGGCATGCACATGGCGTTCATCTACCTTATGGTAAGAGACTATAAGGCCATAAGCAACATGGATTTTGTAATAATAAGACATTATTGCCTATTGTAGTGTATACGAAATAGCATACTCACATCGTCTCGTGTGTCTATGGGTTGGTTTGCTAAATAAGTTTTCTGAACGAGTGTCAAAGCCTCGATGAATGACAGTGTCATGAGAGCCATGGGCGAGCGGAAGTTTAGCTGAACCAAACACGTAGGCATCGCCGAGCCAGTGAAGTGACAACTAAAAGTAATTTTTAAATTATATTTATTTTATATTTTTAGACAAAGACTTAGTGACCAACTCCTACACTACACCTATTATTCGTTATGTACTTTCTGAATCATTGTTAAGTTCTTAGTTTATAATAAAAATGCAATAGTTTAATTTTAAGGTAATTTTAATGCAGTTTGAATCACAAAACAATTGGTTATAAATCATAATAATTCAACGAACAACAAAAATGTAATGAAACAAGCTTTATAAGCACAAAAGTAACGAAAACCAGAATGCTAAGTTATTTCTACACACATTATTATAAACCTTAATTGAGAGAAAATTAATTAAGGTATTACGACTAGGATGTCTACGTGTGCAAACAAACCTTGAAATAAATCCTAAAAATCCAGTAAATCCACCTCCATCAAAGTTTCATACTAAATTTCTGTTGCCATAATCTTTTAAAATATAATAGCTGTATTTGTGTAGTACGTAAATATCTAAAAATAGGACAACAGATTGTGATGTCGCGAAATGAGTATCATTAACATACAACTTCACAGTGAATCACAATTTACATTTTAAACACTTTTTTTCAATTATTGTTCAAAGTGCCATCTATGAACAATTAGCTGCGTAACTGATATAGTAGCTAACTATAAAGTTGTAAATTAATGATATTTATTTCGCGACACTATAATTTCATCTCCTATTTTTAGGTAATTACTTATCAAAGCCAGCTATTCTATTTTAAAAGATTATGGCAACAGAAATTTTGTATGGAAGCATTAGGAGAGGGATAACGTTAATATAAACCGGAGAAATTGTATGTACGTAAACAGACAATTCGCGTGTTTTGTTCTCGGCTAGTAGTTACAAATCGGACTTGATTGCACTTTTTCATATTCAAAATATAGATATCAGCTACAAAAATTATATACAATACAAAATACAAACATATTTATTGACTAAAACAATGGAATTAATATGTTGTAGCCATACAGTCTGTCATAGGGGTAGCCCTGTGCGACAGGTGTAGGCTCTCTCTCTCTACGGATGACATTTAGTTTTGTTTTGTACAATATTGTAGTGTGTGTGTGTGTGTGTGTGTGTGTGCGCGCGCCGGCAAGGGCAGAATTGTACTAAAATCACATTATTACCCAAAATAACATACGCATATAATAATAAAGGCTCCCAGGACAGACAGACCCGACGAGGTTTCAGACTGTTATTTATATTATAAGAATATTTGCATATCTATCATGAATCTATTTTTAAAATATATCATCATCATCAGTCAGGAAACGTCCACCGGTCCCGAGAATTACAAGATAGTCATCTTCAAAATGTTTAACTTCATGTGATCTCCACTGTACTTGAGCTAGTTTTCTAGCTACAGTTCCTAGAACTTATATTATTATTTTATAATACAAGAGTTACTGAATCGGAGCTTAGATATATTTTGGAATAGCCTAAATTTGACGAGCTAATACTGAACGTCAGAATTTTGGCTATATACATATTTCCAGGAATCAACATTTTCTAGATCTTTCTTAAACTAATTGTAATACAAAGAAATCGAATCAGACAACGTTACTTAGACATATTTTGTAACAATGTCTAATTGTAAATTTTTCATATTTCTGTATGAAAAATAGCTTATTTTTACTTCTAGAACCTACGCGCTTAATTCTCATCGAACTTTAAAATTAGCCTTTCAGAAATCGTATCTATTTCACAATACATACAACTAGTCATTAAAATCAGTTCAGTTACAGTACTCGCAAACTAAGTTTGACTCTCTGATGTTAGCCACAAAAGACCGCGAAGTATCAATTATTAACGTATAAATGTGAGGCAAGGCAAGTTAGCGGGTGAAAAGAAATGTCCTAGTGTTGTATGTCATCTAGGGATAGCTATTATCGAAAATAATACATACACATTCCGTCTGTACATGTTAGAAATTGCGGAGAACTATCTTCAGAGGGGCAAACATAGCGTGCGAGTACTATATCGTATGGTAAATTATTTGTGCAGTGTGGTTGCACCGAAGGTTATTTATCACTTAACACCACCCATGCTATACGTGCAGGCATGCAGAACAAGACGGATATTGACTGCAACTCCTGCGCACTTGAGAAACACAGCACAGTTATCTGATAACTTGAATAAAAATCCGCATAGTGGGGATGGGTTCTAGAACCATGGTGCAGCGCGGGTGACGGGGGGTCGGACTGTCCGGCCAATCACATGGCACAACGCGCTCTAAATGTCATTTTCCTCCCGTTCTCAACCAATGAGACCCAAAAAATGTTTCTGCACAGTCAAGGCAATTCGATCAAGATATTTGTCATATATACAGAAGTCAGTATAAAACCAAAACAAGAAAATATGCGGTTTTTAAATGAATTTTGACGAGATGACTTTTATAAATCGATGAACGCCGTCTGCACGCACGAAAAAGTGTCACGTTCCGACTGAGCCGAGCGTGCAAGTGAGAGCGCGGAACAAGCGATAAAGAGGCACGATCGGACTAAGCGTTCGTCTTGTGACGCATCTTTTCTTATGACGTTATCACGTAAAATTATCATCCGTAAACCGACTTCCCAGACATCAATTTTTGTTTGTTTAACTTTGTAATATCAAATATTTTGGATTAAAAAAAAACTAGTTATTAATTTATAGCAATAAAGATTTTAGAAAGTAATATTTGCATACACATTAAGCTCTGCCACGACGTGACCGGAAGAATGTAATTATGTAGCTCGATGTACGATCCGCAAACACACACCACAGCGTCTTATCCTATACTTTTATTAATTTAAATTAGCGTTAACGATATAGATTCATTCTTCAATGTATCCCAATGAAACTCAGAAACAGATCTGGGGTTTTATTGGAATGATCTTATTATATAAATCAGCCTATTTATATACTTAAACTCATATACAGTCACGCAAAGCCAGTACTTTCCACCCTTTCATACTTTATTAATACAATTAACTCTGAGTGGTTGTGTGGCACAAACTTGACTTTTGTATGAAACCAAATCATGAATGCCATACATTATACAACTCAAAAAATTAACTCTTTTGGACTCACACTTAACAGTTTTTGTACTTTTAAATAATCAACAACAAAAACATAATTATTAGATATTTTTCGAAATTCGGTACTTAAAACCTATATCGAAGTCGTAAGAAATACGGGTACACTTAATTCGGTACCGGCTAGCTAAATACCAAAAGAGGTGGATTTACACATTTCTCAACAAGGTTCAACTTTTTAAATGTCTAACCTAACAGAAAAGGCTAGAAACCTGTCTCGCTCTCACAAGTATAACACTGCAATTATTCATCCTGCTCGTGATCAACTTGCTTCGGAGGTTTAGAGTATAAATCCAGAGAATTATAAGAAACCGTTTAGGTGAAATAGTTGAATAACTGAATGATAAGCTAAATAAATTAAATTATACATTACTGTTTTAAATAATTCTTGAAATTCCCTTAAATACAGCTTTTACAACTTCTTCAAAGGACTTCGATACATGATTTGAAAAACAAATGAAATGAAATGATTTGAAAAAAAAAATAGAAAATATCTCAAAAATAACCAAACATTAGTTTTTTGGGTATATCTAGACGACTTAAGCCCAGTTTAAATCCCTAGTCGCTTAATATTATAATTTTTTTCGTACATTCATTTATTTCGTAAATGTTGCCTTTTGTGAAATCCACCACTTATTACAGAAAATAGAATTATCTTAAGTAGACCTCCCGTACTTGTGAGATACGACCAAAAGAATTATTCGTTCTAACGTCCCTCAGTCGTCTAATGAAGCCACAGGATTTACATATAAAATACACTAAACCTACATTAAATCTAAATCAGTCTGACAGCACAATATCGAATGGTGAGTTATTTTCTTTGTTTCTTATATTCGCGGATATTTCACGTTCTTATTCCATTCCAAATGAAGACTTCCACCAAGCGAACTACTGAAAGAATGTTAAGAATCGAGCCGAACTGAGTAAAGTTTTACCAAAAAAATATTTAAGGCAATTTTTTTTGTTGACGGTACTTTCTTACTTTCAATTTTATTATCTGCTTACAACAAATAATTTGAAATATTCATATAATAATTTAGATTTAACTTTGACGAATTTACACTTTTTATTTGCAGTCCAATTCTTTACGAATATACGGCTAGTGACCGCAAATTAATTTGGTTTATGTTTTTATTGCTCGATTTGATATTTTAGGGGATTTTGATTTTTAGAACCCTCCATACGCGAGTCCGACTCGCCGTTGGCCAATTATAATTGTGCCTAAAGCTTCATTTGGAATGACAAAGAGACAAGCATAAGATCTTTGTTCCGACATAATAGCCGGTATTAATAGTACACCTTACATTGAAGGTGCCTATAAATAAAATGTAACACTCAAGAATTTTAAGATGTCAACATTTTGATGTTACCTTACAGTTCTCCAAATTTTACAAACAGCAACAAAATTAAAACAATACAACATGGAGAACACTGAATCAGCAATTATAGCTGAAATACTGTCTGAACACAAGCCAGATCACTTTTAAAATAAAAACTTATAAAATGTTTTATACCAGTTTAAATTAACCATATTGTTTCCAGACGTTCATTCCGTACTTTAGTTCAGAACTGTTATTACGTATTCAGAATTTCTACGATAAAATTTTATTAGAAAGGGATAAAAAAATTATTTTAAACGATTTTTGTTTGTTTGATTTTAGACCTGCAATTTTTATTTATTTAGACAGCTCTAAAAATATTTAATGTCCATTAAAAAAACAGCTTAAATGAAATAAATAGTTGATCCACAAGACTGACTGAACACATTGAATTATGACTGAAATATTGACATCGCTTTTGATTATAAATCTAAAATTTAATTTTTTTTTTAAATTTTAGAAAGAAATTGAAGAAAGAAGAAAAATTAAAAAAAAAAAGAAATTAGCCTAAAATAAGATTGCAATTATTTTTAGAGCTGTCAACACCCGAGCTACAAGAGATTGAGACCTTGGATGTTAGTGTGAAAAGGCTTGTTAGTACATCAGTCTTAAACCTCCATCAAGTTATCGTTGTTGGTGTTACCGACGCACTCATAGCCGTACTTGATGAGGAAGTGGAACCGAGGGTCGGAGACCAGCTCCGCCAGCTCCGGAGCCGTCATGATGTCTTCCACTGGTGGTAGCAGCAGTTCTAGATCGCCACCTGCAACAAATTAATCGTTTGAAGATGTTTATACGGGTGACTCTAGACGAGAATGACGTCGTTGACTCTCTCGCGATGATATGAGGCGTTGCGGACACGTGGCGATCCGTTGCGGTCTCGTGATTTGCCGCCGATGACTAAATTATCGTTGTACTGTGGAGATTACCCGATGATTTCAACTTACGAGGTGACCTCATTGAAACTTATTAAATACTCAATGGAGACTACAATGTAAGCAACATCAGAACCTTGTTCACTGTGAGCCAGAACAGTCGATTGAGAGGGCACTCAATTAAGCTCACCAAGCCGCTATGTAATAGCAACCCTAGAAAACACTTCTTGCCTAACCGTGTAGTGCATTCTTGGAACGCTCTCCTTGAAAGTGTAATAAGTGCTACTTCAGTGAATTGTTTCAAAAACAGACTAGATAAACATTTACAAACATGAGAACAAGTGCAGTTTATTAAAACACTGCTAGTGTATCACGCAAATAATAATAATAATAGCGGATAATAAATATAATGGATGAATGTGTTACGATATTATCGTCCGTGGAGAAGAAAACGTTCAAAATGTAATGAGAAAACGAAATCGCAATTTTTCTTCCAAATCCTAATAAAAATGAAAATTATTACGTATTTTTATTTTTGGGTGATTCCTTTCATTGTCCGATATGGTATAAAATACAATTCAACCCCAATTTAATTTCGTATCAAGAACCCGATTTTTATATCTGTATGGAATGGAATTAAGAGTCTTCGATAAGGTGGTCCGATAGTGGACGACTCACCCATGAGGTGCACGAGGTCAATGAGCCTGAAGAACATCTTCTCTCGAAGCTCGTCGCTGGGACTCAGGTCAGGGTGGGCAGACCACTCGTCGCGACGTATACACGCGCACCACACCTGATGGTAAGTGACGGCAAGAATATAGGATTAATAAGATGATACTGGTTTATAAAACTGGTACATAATAGGGCAACACAAGTGTAAGGGTCAAAACCGAGCTGTAGGCGAGGTTTTTAATAGTAGCACACAAGTGTTTTGTTAACCAGTTGTGGACAGTTTTATATAATACTAAACTCATGCGATAGATAATTATTAAAACATTAAAAAAGAAAGCTAGAACAACAAAACAAGTACTAGAATGTCAGGTGAAGTCAATTTTTTAATGTATCACTGCTGTTAATGTGAGAATCTAATAGCGAAAACAACGCCACCACTTGCCGTCATAAGTGATATTTAGTTAGTGTTTATGTCAAAAAGGTTGTAAATAAATAGAAAAAGAAAGAGAAACTCATTGGACCTTAAAAAACTGAACTTGAAGCTGCTTAGTCAAAACAAGTCTACTCTAATGAGAAGAAGTAATTAACACATATTTTGTTTAAAAAATCGCCTTAATTTTTGAACACATTAGAGACTAGATTTTACCCGCTACTTTGTCTGCGTGGACTTTATAACTATCCCACGGGAAACACTTGTTCTATCAAGATAAATCCTTTTTCAACCCTTCAACTATCCCTACACAAAAACTCAAGTCATTCTGTAAAGAAAGGACAAACAAACAGTTTCGTATTTGAAATATTAGAATGGATGATACAAGTATCACAGTGCAGCCTACCCTCAATCGGAGGTCGTCGCGCCGCTCCATGTCGGCTATGAAGTCGGTGAGGTCAAGCGCTTTCTTGTAGTCGTACTCCGTCAGAGAAGTGTTTTCACAGTCCACGTACATCTGCGGTAAACTTAATGACATCTAAGTAAAATATAAGTTCTCTTTGGATCACGGGGCCAAATACATCTTTTCATTGTGGTCAACAATCACAGTACCGCCCAAAACAACAAATTCGCGCCCAAGTTTAAAGTAAAGAGGTGTACAGGTGGAATGCATTCTGATTGGCCCCAATAGGAACGAAATGAGCGCTCATTGGCCCATTCCAATTCTCGGCTTGTCACATTGGTCGAAACCAAACTCGATAAGACAAATAAGTATAACGGGTGTTCCGTTACCTATATATAACATGTGTGTCGGAAAGAGACAACATGAAAGTCATCAGAGTTTCGTGGTTCTATCCTAAAGCCGCAATGACACACGTACCTGAACCAAATCATCCGGAGGTATGACCCTGGTGTCACCAGAGTCCAATCCGTGGTGAATCTTGACGTCTCTGGGTAATGATTCGTGGTGCTCGCTGAGTGACAGTCGAGATTCGATCTTAAGCCACGCGTCCGGCGGTTGAGATTTGTTGTCGTCTGACGCGATCAGGCAGAGCTTTGCTAGAGAGGCCATCGTCTAAAATAGAATTTAATTCTATAATTAGGGAACTACTTTGTAGTGTTGATTTTAATTATAAACCTCTAAAACCCTAAAATTTATTATAAACCCCATCATCCTCAACAAATTCAATCATTTTGTTGTATTAGAAAACAGGTGAGTACGTAGTATACAACTGATAATCCCTGCAGAAAGTTAGTTAGGTGTTCGAAAGAAATTCAATAGATATCGCATCAACAAATGCAGAAGTTCTTTGCTTAACACGCGAATATTCTAAATTCAAGTCAAGTTTTCAGCTCCAAGTTCCAACCAGTCCAACATTTTATTTAAAATTCATGATTTTCACATTTTTGTGAAAATTCACCTGAGTGTCTGAAAAGTAGAATCCGTGCTTTGAAAGGCCCTTTAGTCTTTGACAGCAGTCGTTTAGCCGTTAGAGACATTCAGATAGCTTGATGAACTTCTGACAACCTTATCCCCAAAATAGAGTATCGACTCCCCTCTGGGTTTTTCTATACAAACTAGTATCTACGCCATACCTTAGGCACAGAATTAATATAGTAATATGTATTTACAGAGCGGACGTTCACCGCCTCCCGCAAATCTGCGATACGTCACCTCTCCCCGCAAGAAAGTAACCCGCTTAAGAATGTCGCGCGTGAATTCACTCATCCACGCGCGTGTATACAAACGTCATCAGTTCGATGTATAGGAATAGAAACCGACATCACATTTTTTTGAAGCGTCCGGCCTTGGGCTGACTCTTTTGAGAAAATCGGTTTGAGAAACGGTATAAGGCCAGGGGGATGATGACGTAAATCTCTCTTGATTTCGTTAGAGCGCTATTGCTATTCGTTCTATTGCTAAAACTCACAGTCATCCTATTGACGGACTCCGTTTCTTGGCAGGCCATGTTGGTGAGTCTCTCTGCGGCGAGTGCGTACTCCCGCTCGGTGATGTAGTGAAGGGCCAGCAGGGGCTCGCGCTGCTGGGCCGACGCGAGCCACGCGGTCAGGCGGGCCGGGTAACGAGACCCCAGCGCACGGATCAGTTGCGCACAGTGGGCCCCTCCGTGCTCCGTTAGCCACACGAATGTCGCTTCTGCTATACCCTGAAATAGACAAACATTATATATACAAGACGCGGTGCACTTCCAACACAAGTGTCGAAAGACTACTTTCTGAAAGGCCCCTGCAAAACTCTGTAAAATTTATTTAAGAAATAAACATTTTTTACTTTTACTTTTTATTACATATACATCATCATTTTTGACGTCCCAGAATTTTTTTGGTATCTGAAAGTTAACTAAAATTCAATCGTTTGAAAATTATTTCGTAGTATTTCATTCGTTCGGGTTAATTTGTAAATTTTATTTCTACTTGACTAATTCATCATCATCGTCAGCAAGGAAATGTCAACTGCTGAACAAAAGCTGGCCAGCTGTGGCATGCCTATTGCCACTTAGGCTCACTGACTCGTCGAGATAGGCTAGCGACCGATTGTATTTTAAATAAGTGCTGCTGCCCATCTCCTGCCCTCCCCTCCCTCCCCCCTCTTTAATTGACTTGTACATTACGTTATCCCGGAGACTATTTCTACCATTTATTTACTGTCTTGTAATTGGTTTACCTCGTCAGTATACTTGTCTATGTATGCGTACAGTCTCTCCAAGTCGTCACTTTTGACGCACATCTCGATGAGAAGCTCGAAGTCTTTGAACTTCTCCGCTAACGCTGACGCACGCTCGAGCTGACCCTCGTCGACTGTCAAGAAAAGGCATCCGAACTCAATAAAACCATACTATTGTAAAATTGTTAGAACTAAGAAAAGCACTCAATACAACTGACACTTTTTCGCGGCACTCTTATGACTGGCTGGGAAAAGTTCTTCGCCACCATCTACTTTAGAGTACAGAATTACGACAGGGAATCGAACCCGGGACTTTATTTAGTAAGCCGGCAGTCCAGTTGTGTAGCCCATGTGCCATTGACGCAAAAAAACACGAATCCTTATTTCCATACGTAAAAAATACGTATGCATTTCAATCATCCTATGTCCATCATCATTATCAGGGAAAAGTCTCTTCCATGGTATGCCACATTGATCGGTCCCGAGATGCGAAAGTGAACCTCTCTTCACGTCGTAAGAAAGAGTCAGTAAGACTAGATTTTTGTGCAGGGATACTCGTAGCTGTAGGTCCGTAAAAGGATATATATATATATAGGCAACTTTTCATCTATATCGAACAAGTAGTTTTAAGTAAACACGGTGTTGTGACTCACTGAAAGGCTGTATTGCCTCCCGCCTCATCCTCTCGTAGACGTGTTGTGTGTGGGAGCTTGACATGAGATGTTCCGCGTCGGTCAGTATGACGTCAGCGAGGGACGCGGCCGCTTCCAGCACCTGCGCGCGAAGAGTCGCGTCCGGGCAGTTGTGCGCGCATTGACTGACACAACAACAGTACATTGTAGGCGTCATGTCAAATATGACGTCACTCTCTCTCTCTCTCTCTCTCTCTTAACTTTTCACGTCAACACGGCTGACGTCTATTCTATGGCATGAAAGCTCAATGTATGTAGAGGGTAATACATATGTCGATTTTGCAAAATGCCCCGCGGGCTCGAAAATCTTTAACGCATATTGATCAGTCAAAAGCTTTCGTTATGGGAATGAGCTGCTTCCTCAAGAGGACGGAAAATCGAAGGCGATATCTTGGCGCCACTAACATATTTCACTTTTCCATATTGTGTAGTTTGAAAACGGATGCGAATATGGAGAAAGTTACAGAGTATTAGTTATAGAGAAATTTATAAGCTTTCATTTCATTTTAGAACATTTTTTTGCTACAACGCACCGTTTTGGGGATATTGGCGAAAAACGCGGAAAACTTGAGACCTTTGTCGACACCATCTAGACATCAGAATTTTTAGTATGTTTTCTCCCTAAGCATACTGAATAAGTTTCTAAAGAAATTGCTCACGCACTATAAACCCTCCTTTGAGTCAATCCTTAATTGAATTACTTGTCAGACAATCTGGTGATTCAGCGAGCTTACATGTCCGAACCAAATTTGGAAAGTCTTCAAGTGATTTTAACAATCGTCATTTGGACGCCCGCGCCTCGACTCTCGATCTTTCGAGCCCCCTTATAACTGCGTACGTTTATTACCGATTAGTGTGTTAACTTACGCGATAGCCCGTTTGTGTAGTTCAGCTAAAGCCGGCAGTAGCGCTCTAGGTCCTAGTTGCGGCGGCATGGAGCGGGATCCCCACTGCGTACGACATTTGTGCACTTCGCTTAGTACGCTCTGCAATACAATACAGATATACATAGTTAATATACTGTAAACACCAAACCACAAAGCTCTTTGATCGGAGTGTTTATGCAATCTGCGGGGCAGCGCGGGGAGTATGACGTCAGCCGCGCGCCGTCCAGCACACGGGACTCGATGTGTCTCAACGCGCATGCGTCGAGCGTGCATATGTCAGCAATCGTAATTATCGCTATTAGTTCTAGTTGTTATTCTTATTGTTTCTCTTGATTTGTTGTTATTTTTGTGTCGTGACAAGTAAAGTTTTTATCTATCTACCCGCCTGTGTTTACAGCAAGTATGACGTCTGACTAACAGTACATTTAATGTAAAAAATATATTAAAATGAAAATAAAGGTAACAATGTCACCCACACTAGGCACGGCCTGTCTCGTGAGTGGCATTTCTAAAAGATGTCACCGTTACAGAGAATGGCGGACCAACTATTTCTGTTGATTCCGCTTTTGCCATTCAAGTTTCGGTTGAACAGAATAACGGCAGATCTCCACCCGTATACTGTGGATATTCCTACAGCACGCACCAAGCGCTTTACTTCTACATTCATCATGTGTAGAGCTAAAATATGGAATACACTATCGGTATCCGTATTCCCAAAACTACAATCGAAATCGAAAATTGGGAATCTTCAAACGAAGAGCAAATAGTCACCTACCATATCAACGCGTAAATAGGCTTGTGTCCACTAATAACAAATTGCTTGGTTTATAGTTTCTAATTATAAATGAGGAGACGAAGATAAGAAAAAACTAGTATATTTCTCAAAAAAGTTAAAGATTATTAATATTTTTAGAAAATGGATTCGAAAAAAATAGGCATTAGGTCACGTGACAACGAACACGAAGAACGCGGCGCAAGAAAGTGTGACGTCACGCCTCGCAAAACATCATTGTTGTTGTTGACGTTTTCATACCACAGAGCAGGTTATTTCGCGAGCTGTGACGTCATTCAAGACGCCATGACACTATTCAGCGTTTTCGAGGGAAATATAAATTGCTTTTTTTAAATACAAAATACGTAATGTAAATTTTGCTTTTTCTTTAAAATATAGCTTTTTGGGGATATAATATAGATTAAAGTATATAATCAACCAAGTTTTCAAATTTAGTCAACTAGCCTATTCAAACCCATCAAACATAAAAACCCAGTACTTACAGTCAACACGTGTATTGTGCCGGCGGCGTGCCTCGCGGCAGCGCGCGCGTCCGTGTGCGCGGCGGCGGGCTGCGCGCGCGACAACGTGCGTAGCACGCGGGAGACGCGCGACACGCGCCGGTAGCACACGTCCGACGGCGAGAGAGCTCCGGACGACAATGATGACTCCACTTCTGGATCCTCTTCTATTTCTGGTGTTTCACCGTACACCACCTGCATACATCACATTAATAGGGCATTGTTTTGCGTTGGAACTGAGTGGTAAATGAATTTACGACACATTGCATTTAATGGCCGCAGGAGATTAGACATAATAAAAAGAATCTAATGGATGCCAAGAAAGGTGTATTTTTCTGATCATCGAGTTAAACGATAAAGAAGCGAACTATTAAGGAAACTTTTATTACTGATTTAATATTGGACCCTGTACTGTACATATCTAACCTTAAGTCCCTAGACATACATACCTGGTAGACGGCTGCGTCAATGAGCTGAGCATCGTTCCCCTGCTGCAGTTTCCGCAGGGTGATCGCTATGGCCAGTTGCTCCGCCAACGAGCCCAGGGCGCATACAGTGCTGATACAACCGCCGCCAGTCTCTGAACGGAAAGCGAATGTTTGTAACCAGTTTCTGATGCTATATGGAGACTAAGAAAATACTGTTCCCAGGTCTGTGCTTTTATAAATAGGACACGCTTGGCCACGAGCTCTTCTGATGGCAAATGAGTACGTGTTGGTCTAGAACAGGAGTTCCCAACTAGTGGGGCACGCCTCCCACGGCACGGCATAGGGAGATGTCAAGGGTGGCGGAAAGCGTTTGCATTTATTTTTTAATAATTATTTTTAACAGGCTTGTCTGCTCTAGTTTTAATTAAAACTAAACAGCGAAATCGTCTTGATGTCGATAGCGACCTGATGATAGCTCTGGCAAAAACATAACATAACCTAGAATCAACCAACTGGTATAGAACATGCAGTCTCGGTGTCTCAAAGTCTCAAAAATATTTAATATTTTAGTTTAAACTTTTAAAATGTATTAGAATTAAAATAAAAGTCTTTTTAGTACATCATGTGCGGATTTTTTAATTGAAAAAGTTGGAAGGGGGGGGGGGGAACATATTATTAAATATTATTAATAGTCCACGGAAGACTAAAAAAAAACCTGGTCCAGAAGATTCACTTTACCCTTAGATGGAGGTCTGGAAGAGTACAGACCGGGGGGTGTAAAATTCCTATGTGTATGCAACAAAACGCTTAGTTGAATAGTTAGGGATGCTCTGCCTAGCGCTATATTCCTGTAAAGTAATACCTCTGCTGACGAGCCCGAGCCGCTGCCACAGTCCCGTGGCTCGGAGGAAGTCCACAAACAGCGAGAACGCGCGCTGCTTGTCTCTCAGCTGCGCCAGTATCTGCAGCGCCGAGGAGCTGCCCAGCGATATGTTCGTGTGCGGGCCGCTCGCTCGCTGCTTCCATCTGCAAACAAACAAATATGAGATTCCTTAGACCCCCGGTCCATGTCTGGAAGCAGTGGCAGCCTCCAGCTATCTCAGACTGTGTTACAATGTATCACAGATCAGCTTTTTATCAAGTTTATGCAACGGAATGTTGTATGACATTACTTAGATGTGAAGTTACACAGCCATGACAAGAAATGGCTATGTTTGTGTGGCTGTATGTCATAAACATAACTGATTAAACAATATAACATTACTTCAGCGGTCGGCACAAAGTAATTGATGCATGAACGTGACAACGTGGGCCGAGGCGAAGCCGAGGGACTTATACGCAATCCCATCATGGATGGGCCAACAATGCCAACTTGCGGCCGAGGCTTGTATAGGACTTTTCTTACGTAAGTCGCGGAAATTCAAACGAAATAGTACCTTTGCGAGTGGAGTGTGCACTAAAAAAAAGGGAAGAGACTATAGTATAGAATATGGCGGCGATTCATTACGGCATTCATTTTAAAATGGGGGAACAAAGCCCAGCCCATTAGGCCATAAATGGCTGTTAAACTATGCTTACCTAGGATCCCCAGCCGGTATATCGTCCAACATTTCCGTGGCGATTCTCAACACGGTCCTATCGAGTACGCTATCGACGTCCCTCTCCTCTATCGTCTCCTCCCGCTTCCTCGCTGGTGAGGCGGGCGGCGGCGGGGAGGGCGGCGGCGCGGGGAACAGCTCGTCCACTATGCTCTTGCAGGCGATGGTGTCGCGACGCAAGTGGAAGAGGAACGCAGTTTTCAGTTTCCCGCAAGCGTCCGTTGTTACCATGCTTACCTATAACGAGACATTTTTTTTTAATAAAAACGCGAGTTTTGGAGCCCCGAATAGTATTTCATAAATGCTTTATTTTAATAATTTATTATCAAATCAAATCAAATATTTATTTATTTCCACAAAAATAATAATATAAAATTTTGACTTAAATGTAGTTATATAAAATAAATACAAATATACCTATTCGTTAGAAAATTGTTTGGCTTTAGGTTTTTAACATAAATTTAGCCACTGCTGCCGAACTAGGTGGAACCTGTGCTTCAGCTAGCAGGGCCGATCCTCCTGGACTCTTATCTTATTAGCCTATTTTAGTTTAAGACAACAGAAAAATTTATAAATATATATATAAAGTACATACAGGCTTCTAAATTCATTTATAAACTATGAATAAGTTGTTATTGTGGATGATGATGTTGGTGGTGATCCTCTCTGTATGTCGGGTATTATACATTTATATTTTAATATAAACAAAAATATACTGCTCAATACATTAACTCGAAAAAATTACGAAGATACCGTGCTCCGTACCCACACTGCGTGCTCGCAGCATGAGTTAAATATTTTACGCGCACGGTGCAATACTTCACAGAATTTGTTTAATTTCCTGAGACTTCTATCAAAGAGTTTCATAATGTAAAAAACACCGCATCACACACAAGAGGAAAGTGGTAGGAACTTGTTTGTAAAAACGAACACACCGCTGTGGAACCAGATTGAACTATTACCTCGTGAGGATCTATTTCGTACAGTGACAGATTTCCGTCGTACATATCCGACGGGCACGGCGAACCCATTGGACTTTCGCAGACAGACCTGCAAAGACAAACGAAGAGATTGCAATGTTGTTGTCTCGTCGGTTTCCGCACTCAGACATATTTTCTTCTTTGTCTAGCCAGCTGATCTCCTCCCAGAAGTGTACAAGACGCTTGATGACTCTGTACGCCTCCTGGAGTGATATTGGATTGTTTAGGATCGTGGCCCGTTGTGTGGCCACGCTGCTGCAGGGATTGAGTTTCCTCGGCGGCCATGCACCCTCGACAAAAGGGCAAGTCTGTGTAAGTTGACAGTGGCCTGTCAGCGCCACTACCATTCTTATAAGGGTTTCAGGTAATGTTGTCTTTATAACTAAAGTACCACACACCGTCTCGTGTGTCTATGGGTTGGTATGCTAAACGTCAGTGACAGTTAACGAGAGCCGTCCACTTTGTTGATATAGTACACAAGGTTACATACGGTGTTGGCTGCAAGCTGTCCGTGGTGGTCACCACCAACACTCCATGTTTTTTGCTGAACAGCAGCGGCAGACCGTTGCACAGCTCCGCGCCGAGTATCCTGTCCCCTTCTGACGTCACGTCGATATAGTCCACTTTGTCGTTAGATATTGTACCTGTACACGATATTACAGAGAAAATTGAATCCCGCAGCCGCGAGAGAGTCGCCTTTGATAGTTGATATATAAATAATTTGGACCGATCGATCGTTCAACTAGGTCCACTTCGACTAAGAGGTCAAGCGAAGAATCCAACTCGGCTGGGCAGCGTTCGCGCCTGCTTGTCCATAATACTTAAAGCGATAAAAGTCACCGACAACGAGATAGCTCGACGAGTCATTGAGCTGGAATGGTACGAAATACTGATAACCGATGGGGTGGGGGTGTTACACAAAAATACACAAACTAGATGGACCGATGACCTGGTAAGGGAGGCAAGTCACTCGGGATCATTGATCCCTTTGAAGTTATTGATATAAGTAGTGATGTATGACGTACTGGACACGACCGCCATGTACTTGTCGCAGTAGAGCAGGGCTCGTTGCCCCAGCGGCAGGAAGCGTGGCGCGACCTCCGCGTCCGGCGACCAGCTGCGCAGCGGCACCAGCGACGTCACCCGGGGGTTCGCGGCGTCCTCCACAGACACGTGAGCTGTACAGTGATGATGATTTCAGAAAATAACTATTCATCTCTCTCAATAATATACTACACTACCAATTTAAAGTCGCTCAGCAGACGGGCCGACAATTTACAGCATAAAAAGACCGCAAAAATTAATTAAAAAAACACTTGTATGAACTAAATTTTTTATTTTACATTTTGTTCTTTAGTTACACTGTGAAGATTTTCTAGTAAGGGGGTGGTCACTAAACGTTATGTTATGAGATATGAAATATTGTTAAAAGTTTCATACATTTTCAACTTTAATGCTTAGTTGTGACGTCACGCCTAGGTAACGATTGTATGAAGCGTTTTTGTACCACGATGGCAATGTGAAGCAACATACCTAATGCATATCTCATTTCTGGCGACCGAGCTATATTGATGGCGGCTATCAATAGCAGCAAACCGTTGGGGCCGCTCGCACGAACGTCTAACGCCATTATTTCCAATGTGTTAGGGTCACCTGAAACAAAATGTTCTCATATGTACAACTTTTGCATGAAACATCTTATGAGATTGATTGATTCACTAAATTATAAAAATTAAGCTTCAAATATTAATTCATTCATTTACTCATGTAAGAGACGTATAGTAGACATGTGTAAGTGATGCATTTCACTTGATATTATCCGACCGCGGACTGTTACAGAACACATCACTTGACCATCTCAAACAGTACACATTACATGGCATTCCGCGCGCAGGTATACGTTCTGCACCGCTCACTCGCACCCAGCGCGGCGCGAGCGAAAGGGCGCGCTGCGCGGGCTCGGCTCCTCTGACAATACCATAAAGACGGATAGAACGCGCATATGTTACTGAAATGCAACCGTATTACTAAGAAGCTAAGGTTTACATTCTACTTAGTTCCGAGCAAGTGATGTTACAAATATTACTATAGCAAAAGTAATGTTTGCGCTGTTGCATGGCAGCGCGCGGCGCGCATTGCAGGTAATGTTTCAAGTGATGCGTAATGGTTCGAAGTTATATCACGCGGTACGAAAAGTAATGACATATAACATTACTTTAAAAAACACTGTTTTGCGCATGTCTAATGTATAGTCATAGTTACGTATTAAACTGAACAGACCCGTCACGTTTAAATATATAAAGCAATGGCACACTGCAAACAAATGATATGATATTGGCATACTGAAAGGATGACACTTGTGTACACGCGCATGTGTGAGTTATTCGCGCGCGCCATAGTAACGATCCAGTACCTGAGCCAAGTGTCTTCTTTAGAGGCGAGGTATCGCGGATCGGTGTGGGGCGGTGAACGTCAGTTCTGTACGTAGTACTGTATTATAATACATTTGTCTAATATCTCCATGATACTGTTGTCGCAGGTAATACGAACCTTGCGTCGCTAGATGTGCTCTCGCCTGCGCCTCGGTGAGCGGCCGTCTCAGGTTGTGTTCGTGCAGCTCGGCCCCCCGCCACAGCTGGAGCACGGGCCCCGCCCCGCCCCCGCCCGCAACCAGCGCGACGCACCCGCTCTCAGGCATGCTGCTGTCGAACAGACCGTCCGACAGCACCACCACACCGACTAGCTTCTGGACACACAAATAATAATCCAGTATCAGCAAAAAACATGGTAGCTCAGGTAGAGCGTCAGTCCTTGAACAATCGAGGACTGTTTTCGATCCTGGCTCGTACAAATGAGGTTCGATTTTTTATTTGAAATTTATGTACGAATGATAAAAATCATTACCACCGGCTTTTAGGTGAAGGAAAACATCGTGAGGAAACCTGCACACTCCTGAGAAAAAATTCAAAGGTGCGTGTGAAGTGTACTAATCCTGGTCCCGCGTGGCGGACTACACCCTTAATATCCAAATTATAAATATCTCACGGTTTCTGCGTGCGCCGGCATTGACCCGAAGAACAGCAAGGACACTCGTCGTCCGATCCCGCCCAGCCAGCCGCTTGGCGGGCGCAGCGTCCGGCACGTCACAGTGGCGCGGCCCTCTGTACGCACACACGCACAAAGTCAAGTCACATTTATTAATCATTACAATTTACAAAGAAAACTGTACAAAAAGTGTTCAAAGATTTACTCAATAAATGACACGGGAAAACAGCCAACACTGATTTTTTTTTAACAGGCCAAGTATGGTTATTTAAAATACAGAAAACCATAAATAATACGCACCGAACAATCCTCTAACGAATGCGCCTCGATTTTCTTTCTCAATTTAGATTTGCTACTCGCCACTAAGTGGCGCTACTAACAAGTTAAAACGCACGCCTCAAAAAATAACGTTTGTTGTATGGGAGTCCCTTAAATGTTTTTTGTATTTTATTCTACATTGTCATTTAAGTATTTTTCAATTTGAAACATCTTATACAGATGTCAGTGGTTTTTATCGATTTGCAGGACTTGGAAGACCATGGGCAAATGAAGCCAGCTCTTTAGTTCTCTTTTGAAAGCACCAATTATTGTTAAACTTACCTAGGACTGTGGGCTCCAACAAAACGACAGTGCAAGTGGTGGTGGCCAGCACAATCAGACCACCGATGTAGTCTCCAAGTCTCTCACACTCCTGCCCGGCCAGCTCTGCAGACACATCCACGTACACTCCTTCCTGACCAATGGACGGCCAGTACCGGACAATGCCTTCCGGTGACACCCCAATGCAGGACGGCATCTGTAGTCAATCACAGATGGTGCATTTCCATGTTCCTTAAAGGTCCAATTTGGGTGTCTTCAACAAAGAGTAAAATAAGCAACTTCTAGATCAACACAAATAAACAAAACTAAAAAAAGATAATTCATGTTGTTGTGGAACAAGAGAACAGTTGTGAAGCTCTTAAATTCAAAACTATATATCATAAATAAATCATTGTTGTCTGTCTCAATAAATCAGTATCAGAAGAGAATCAACAATAACAAAGTTGTTGTGATGGAGAAGGAGAATGCTGCTGGACATAGGCTGTTTTTTATTTGGGTTATTTGTCTTTGGGGCAATACTTTAAGTACCCACAGGAGAAATAACAAGTCAACAAAAGTCATTATAATCAAATAATTAAGCAGAAGAAAACAATTTAAATTATTTACTGTGGGAAGTGTGTGAAAAGATGCTTACCTGACTGTCATCTTCATAGAATAGAACAACTAAATCAGCTTTATGAGCCAAGTCCGTCTGTGGCAGCGTCAGTTCGCGGGCCGCAGCTGGAGCACTCGGTGCAGGGGACGCTGTGCCGCTCTGGGCCAGTGCCTCCCGCGGCCAGGTCAGGATCTTGCGGCCCGTCACCAGCCAGCACCACCCACATGGTGACAGCCGAACTGTGACTTCTCCACTTGCTATTCAAGATTCAGACAAACATTTTACATAATGATCATATCAAATATGTTTATTTGCTAAGAGATAGTAAAGGATGCACAAATTTGAAGCCATGGCAGCTCTGTTGGGTAGTGTCAGTCCTTGAACAAACGAGGTCTGGGTTCCATCATGGCTCTATTTCTTTGTTTCAATTTGTTAATTGGAATTTATGTACGAATTATTAGGAAAAACATCATGAGGAAATCTGCACACTCTTGAGCAGCAATTCAAACATATGTGTGAAGTCTGCCAATCTGTGTGGTGGATTGTGGCCTGAGCCCCTGCAGTGGCGACATATTTAGGCTGCTATTGAATGATGATGATGAACCATTTCAGCTTAAGTGCTGGGTGAACTTGCCTTAACCACTCCAGATGGTATACATTTTATTAGTAAAGTGTAGGCAGTGTTATAGTGTCATGATCTAGGGAAATAGAAATAGGAATCTCCTGGCTTTAGATAAGTTTTTAAAGAAATAAACAATATTATCATTTTTTCTAACCAGTTTAGAGAAGTTCAGTGGAAATATAAGAACAAAGTGAGATCTCTATATAGGCCAAAAATACATATTTATTTACTAGGGAAGTTAGAGAAGGGAACTCCCGTTCCCTCCCCCTTGCTCGCCTTCGGCTCCCTGAAGGGTACTATATCTATAGAATAACCGTTACTTTTTTTAAAACCTAAAACAAAGACAATTCTGAGCAATAGTAATTAGAGTGTACAACAAGCTAGATTAACTCTAAAAGGTATATCCACTATTAATAAAGATTAAAATCCTGTGAATTCATTAATTTTACTTACCAAATGTAAGAGTTTCTGTGACAAGAACAGGGAGTGGCAGACCAAAGGTTTGAACAGTGGTAAGAGCAGTCTTATAGATCAAATCGCCACATTGAGACTCCACTGACTGAAGAAATTTACTGAAAATTGAAACAAAAACGATCTTAAGTACATTATACACCTTTGTTTTACATTTTTCGCTTTACTATTTCTCTAGAAAACAAATCCAATGGGATATGGGTAATAAATACGAAACATTCACGATTTGTTGGTGAATTCTTCTGAACAGCTAAATAAAAATATATTGAGAAAGAGGTTATGATTTTACCTTTGACTCTTTTTAGCGGAAGACAGTCCGATGGGTCTTCTTCCTGTTATTGATTGTCTTACTCGCGGTGAAAAAGGACTCCTCATTCCTCCAGCACCACTGTAATCCATTATATTTGAGATAAAACTAAAAATTCGTTAAAAAATGGGTTTGGCGCGGAACTACTCTAGAAAAAAAATTAGCTGTCAAACTATTTCTCTATGCCTGCCTGCCTGCAGCCAAATTGCCAAGATAATGTCGGGCATATTCAGAGTAGGGGTCGGTCGATAGTTTGTATTAATTTAATCGACATTTGATATGTTTAATATAGAATATGAAGTTCCTTGGTGCATAGTTAGTGCTTCTCGATACTCGTAATCGATCGATTGCTAGACTTTTTATGGAATGTACATTCTGTTATGCAAACGTTTATAAAAAGGAGAAAGAAACTCCCTAAAGAAACTCATGCTTTAATTAATGCAGTTAAAGTTAATTAATGTTTCACAGTAGTTTCACATATTATATCGTTTTATAAAAAAAATCGATTAATAATTTCGCTAACAACCGAAGTGAACTGATCAACAGATCAACCAAATTGAACGAAATATTAAAAAAAAAACTAACGTCAAATTTGCAAAACTCAACGGTCGGTTCCCGCTTTTCATTTCAATGTGATTTTAATTTCATTTCTCAATAATTGCATATGTTCTTTGATAATTGCTGTAATAATACTTGTTTTCGCTGTTTTTCGTCGATGTCAAGTTGGTGCAAATGCTGAAGGCACCATGTATATCAAATCCATTGTGCTGGACGGTTTCAAATCTTACGGGAATCGAGTGGAGATCACAGGTTTCGATCCAGAATTTAACGCTATCACTGGACTGAACGGCACCGGGAAATCCAACATCCTTGATTCAATATGTTTCGTACTTGGGATTACAAATTTGTCCAACGTAAGTGACATTGTTTTCAAATGTGACATCATGTAAACAAAAAGTTCCGCCAAGCCATTCCGCGCCGGTTGTCTTATAGACGAATCCTCACAATTGAGATCATTCGTCCTGGGGTTGTCGTATTGTTGTCGTGTCGCTTGAACTTTTATGCCTAGAAGGCTTCAATAATTTTAAGATGTATGTTTTGTAAAACTTAGATTGGGTTGGAGTGTAAAGGTCTGAGCAGGGGTTTAGTATTAAATAATTCAATAAACAGGACTAAAACAGATAATCTCAATTCATATTTTCCAGGTGCGAGCTGGAAGTCTTCAAGAGCTGATATACAAGCATGGTCAGGCAGGCATCACCAAGGCTACAGTCAGCATCACATTTGACAATAGGGACCGGAGACAATGTCCAATTGGTTATGAGAACCATGAAGAAATTACTGTCACAAGACAGGTAGGCTATGGCTGCATATGTTTATTATCCTTTTATATATATTTATTTGTCACTGGAATAATCCATCACCCACGATGAGCATCATATCATGATGACTGAATTTTCCATGAGGAAAAGAGGTTTCAAATTCAGCCTGCACTTGTGCACTATTTAAAAAATCAAGTAACAGTCTAAGGAAAATACTAGAATTGCATTTATTTTCATTGTACAAAATCATTCTTTTTGTCCTAGAGTCAAATATCATTCTATTGATACCATCTTTGTTTTCAATGTTGAGTCTTCCCTATTTCATTTGTTATATATGTTTCTGTACAAAAAAACTAAACCAAAAACATACAAAAATGTTAACTTAATCACGATTATTTGATAATGGCCTTTTAAAATTATTGGCTAGGCTCCATACATTCCAGGAACATGTTATATTTACAATAATCAGCATGCAGCGTAGACTGATTGGCATCATATCCATGAGCAAATATGGGGTTTCATTCTAAATATGAAACCACATAGGCTTCTAAATCCTAAATGTAACAGATACAAATTTGAGAATTACATCCAATGTAATTTTTTAAATTATATTTTAAGGGGGCGCCCATACATGGAATGTGGATGTTTTAAAATTGTAAATTAATTACCTAGGCTTGTTTGGTATCTTTGAATCAAGTTTTTAAAATAAATTACTGTCATTCAGAAACTTTTTTCTTCAAAAAACCCAATTTGTGAAACTGTGATTTAAGACATACATACAGACATATTTTATTGTGGGTTGATTTTTAAAATACTTTGACACAGGCAGATGTAATTATCATAGTTAATTACTTATTTATATTTCATAATAATTGGCTGTATAAGTTTAAGTCCACTGTTGGATGCAAGCCTTCCTTCCTTAACTTAAACAATTATTTGTTTATTCATTAATTAGTTTTAATTTACATGCCTTATTTGCAGTCAAAGTCAATACAGACATAGGACTAGTAACCGCAAAGTAGGTTTTAATTTTTTTACCCTTACAGTTGATTTATGTTTTGGCGGATTTACAATAATAATTCAAACTAGTTCAAACCTTACCAATTTTATTTGTATTTAATTTCTTATGGAAGCATAAATTAGTGACTGATCTTCAGTAAATATTAATTTTTATGTAATGTTTGGAAATACATATTTGAATTTCGAATTATTTTTCCAGGTTGTGATGGGAGGCAAGAACAAATACTTGATCAATGGAATAAATGTTCAGAACAAACGAGTGAGTGACTTGTTCTGTTCTATTCAGCTCAACGTGAACAATCCTCACTTCTTGATCATGCAGGGGCGCATCACTAAAGTCCTCAATATGAAGCCACCAGAGGTAATGTAATATAACTAGTTTCATTTAAAAAAAGTAGTATCATAAAGACCTAACATCAAATTATAAGTCATGAATGTCCTACCTACAATATGTCCTATTTTCAACATACTTCAAGTAAGGAGAAGGTTATCAATTCGACAGGTAGTTCTTTTTAAAGTTTGTTACCTCAGAACTTTGGACCGGGTAAATGGATTATGATGCTTCTTTTGTGATGATGATGAAAGCTGGTGCTTCCCGTGTGGTCCCATTTCAATTTGGTCCAGTTCAGACCATGGCGCCCATAAGCAAAACATATGTCTTAAATTTGCTGTTGGTTTCTAGTTACTTTGATTGTTTTAACTCGTAGGTAATTATTACCAAAGCAAACTGTCCTATCTTAATAGTTTATGATGCAATTTTTTCCATCTGAATGTCTTTTGGCCTTCGCATAATGGAAAGGTAAATGATGACAAGCCTATGGGGTTGAAGCGTACTTTCCCTGTGGCATCAAGGTAACAAGGACTAAGCTATAATATAATCTTAATAACAAATCAAATCAAAATATCTTAATAAATTTCATTACACATAAATTTTCAATAGCATTAAATAATTCTTAACTCTAAGAACTCCTTTATGCTGTAGAATGCCTGATTTATGAGCCGATTATTAAATTTTTTTTTTTCGAATTGACTTGATGCTGTTGGTCCTGCGACCTCTACAGCTTCACCCGAACAATGGCGAGCGCGGAAGGCGCTCAACCGGTATTATTATTAATAGCAACAGGCCTAAGGGCGCCCGCTCGGGCTCGTCCTCGGCTTAGGGCGTTGCTTTGTGGTGAAGAGATCGGAGAGAATCGGCCCGGAATGGGCCGATATCTGCGGTAAGCGCCAGGATTATTGCTCGTCGTGGGGAAGGTGTGTCTTTGCCGTCTCCGCCGGCGGAGACGGTGTATTTGCAAAGTGTCGGTTTGAGGAAGTGTCGGTTTGAGGAAAATTTATTACGGAATGTTGTGCAGCTTGGAGCGTTAACTACCGCCGGACCCATCATACCGATAGACTTAAAGATTTTCATCAGTGTGTGAGGAACAGCGCGAAGCCTACTCATATGGTACACTAATGTGAAACCTTAAACCTACTTCCAGATTTTGTCCATGGTGGAAGAGGCAGCTGGCACAAGAATGTATGAAGCCAAGAAGCAAGCTGCTGAAAAAACAATAGAAAAAAAAGATGCCAAGCTCCGAGAACTGAATGATGTTAGTACATTACAATGGGATACCTTAACATCATGTTTATTATTGAAAAAATTAAATTATATTCCTTTAACAACATTTGTTATTGCAGATAATAAGAGAAGACATAGCACCCAAACTACAGAAGCTTCAAGACGAGCGCTCGCAGTTCCAAGAGTATCAGAAAGTTGTCAGAGAGCTGGAGAATCTCAGTAAACTTTATGTTGCATGGAGGTGAATGATTTTACAGTGAACCTAACCAAATCCTATTTCTGCTATTGTGATCGGTTCCAGACAGTACAATTTTGATTTTTGTTCAAGGTATGTTTCGGCAGAAGAAAATGCAAAAGATGCAGAAGCCAAAGTGCAAGAAGTAAGAGATGATATAAAGAATAAGAAAGAAAATATCAAAAACAATGAAAAAGAGGCAAAGGACTTAGACAAAGAAGTTGTCGAACTCAATAAGAAATTAGATGAGGTATTTTGCAAAGTTTGATTTGCTGTTCAATAATAATTGTACCATCCATACATTGACTTCAAGTTTCAGTTTATTTCACAAGAAAATGTTGCTTGGTGAAAGTAGTTTAGCAATTCTTCCCTAGATGGCACCACCGAGACTGACTTGGTTAGACAACTTTATATTTGCGGTCGAAAAACGAGAGTTGTTATATTAGTTGCATGGAAATCAATTTGATGGACTACAATTGTAAGTTTGTCTGTTCTACATGGCGGTGATGAGATTTTTGCTGGCCGAATGACACCCCCTGAACACTCATAGTTTGGTATCGCTTCTCGGCCTTTTGGCTAAGATCAAAGTGTAGTATCTGTTCTTTTCAGCTTAATATCTGAAAGTTCCCACATTGTGGGACCAGTATATTAAACTGATTTTTGTATCCGTTCGGGGCTCGCTCCACTCCCGGCGCGGGTCGGCCCGGCATTGCAGTGCCGCCGGGATCGGCCCACATAAAGCTTATGAAAACCTGGGTTAATCCCTAACCCTATGCCTCGGTTTATCCAAAAGAGACGTGTGGTGGCGGTATAAAAAGTAAAAATGCTTTTATTCATTTTAAGTCCAATAAAACTCATGCACTTGCTAATTCATGAGAAAATTGATATAAAAAATTTCAATTTCTGTGTGTTTCTGTCTAATAACTGGTCAGTTTATATACAAATTTGTTTTATTCAATGAAATGTTTAAACAATGGGTGTTGTGTAGCTTTGGGATATACTAGAACGGAAACTTTAAAATTTTCCTGGCCATCCAAAGCTAAGAAAACAGCTGGAAAACGCATTAGGATAATGAACTGTGAATTGTATAGTTATGTTTTGCCAACAACAACATAGGAACCTCATCTAAGAAGAACTTTGACAAGGCACAAAAACATAGCGCCTCTACCGTAATTGAAAAAAAAATGTTATGCCCTAATAGGGCCATGATGTACCTTGTACATTTAATTTTACCTTCTAACTCGAAAGCAATAAATAATATGACTAAAGATCGACCGCTTAAACGCATGCTTAAAAAAATGAAGGGGCGCAGGGACGGTGAAAAAGGTGATCAGCGTACCCCGGCGCTCCTGTACCCTTTGTCGCAGTACCCCCGCGCCCTTGTTCCGCACGGACGAGGACTCATTTAAGCGGTTTATCTGTATGACTATGAAACATGCCTGGCCATATGTGTACAACCAAGTAATTTTGTCAGGAGAGCGGCAGCATCCTGAAGCAGCTGGAGACACAGCTGCAAGGCGTGGAGAAGGTTGAGGCGGTGGCCAGCGCTGCGTACAAGGCGGCCAAGGAGGCGTGCACCACGCACGACAAGCGCGTCCGCTTGCTGCACAGGGCTCTCATGGATGATGAACAGGCGCTCAAGACTAAGAAGGAAGTACTGGATCAGGTAAGTTATACAATGGACAAAATTGCAAAATTGAATTTTTTAAAAGAATTTTCTCGTTTGTTATTTACAAGAAAATCGTTATATTATCAAAACAAATCTTTATTGAGCCACGCGAGTTAAGTAATTTCCTTTAAAAAATATAGTTATGTTTTTATAAAAAATCATGAATGAAAATTAAGTTATTTCTGTAAATAAAAAAAATTCTGGTCAATTCAATTGTCATTTTCTACCCTAAAACCAAATAAAATCTGCAACTATTTCTTTTGAAAGGTTTTCTCTTCTTCGTTCTTTCTCGGTTCTTTCTCCAAGTCAAGTCCTACACGGGAAGTTAGAAAGTCATACTTTGACATTATCTTTTTACACATACGTAAATAATTACACTGAATTGTCCAGTTCTTTATTTACGTCACCTTCCTTCAGGTGTCATCAACATTTTCGAGTCTCCGTGAGTCGAGCGAAGCGAGTGAAGCCGCCCTGGCCGCGGCGCAGCAGAGGTTCCTGTCTGTCAGTACGGGCCAGGAGGGCGCCTCCGAGTCGTTACAGGACCAGCTCATAGGTATATAATAAATTACGCTTACAATGAAACGGCCTTATCATCACGTACCTTAAGTTGAGATGAAGGACAAGTGCAAACCCATCATATAATTAAAAAAGCTACGTAATAGTGTTCTTTATCTACGTGAATATAATCACGGAAATCAGCTAGTAACATATATGAGTACAATTGTAATGTCTGCAGCGGCTAAGCAAGCAGCTTCGGAAGCGTCCACCCGTATATCTCAGAGCACGATGGAGAAGCGTCACGCTGAGGACCGTCTGCGGACCCTGGAGCGCGAGTTCAAGTCCAGCAGCAACCAGTACCAGAAGGATCAAGAGAACATCGGCCGGCATCAGGCGCAAATAGATGAGCTCGAGGTAAATGTTTTTTTTGAATCGTCGTTCTTTTTCGCGGGTTTATTATGTGCCGTCATATAATTTCTAACAAAATGTGTCAAATGAAAGTTAGGCTTTTAATAAGCACCTATTCCGACAATATATACATTGATTAAGCGAATACCTAGATCAGAACAAATTCGCTCGCGCCATTGTACCGATCGGTGAGCGGGTCACTTTCTTGCGGCGAGAGGTGAGGTGGGAGGCGGTGAACGTCCGTTCTGTACGTAGTACTATATTAATTATGTGCCTTCACCAATGACGACGTTAGTTGAGAGTAACTATTCCAAGTATAAAGTTACTCTCAATATTTATTCTTAAATAACTGTTATTACGTTTCACCAACTTGTAACGACTTAAATTTAGTACAAGATTAACTATTCTTTGGAATAACATTTTTCTTGTCTGTGGCATTTTGTAAAAGAGTGAAGGAACATGGAAGGAACGAATGAGCATAGAATACAGTTAAATTGAATACACAATTTCTTGTTAGTGCTATGAAGGATTAGACGACTTTTTACTTAAATCGAGTTATACGTCAAGCAAATTCAATACAAATAAAGTAACCTATAAATTTTGTTTTGTTTGAGTTGTGGTGTATTCGTACAAATAAGTATTTTGCGTATTTAATTATAAATAATCACAAATATAATAATGTCAGAACGTAAAAGAAGTCCAAATTGGCAATTGTCGGAGAAAATTTTATTGGTAGATTTAGTAACAAATCATTTTAGCATATTAGAAAATAAAAAAACAGACGGAGTGACAATGAAGCAGAAAAATGCCGAATGGATAAAAATATCTAATGAATTTAACGCCCAGACCAGCCTTATTCACAGAACGGCTGAAAATTTAAAGGCGCAGTGGGAAACTCTAAAAAAGACCACTAAAAAGGAGGCAGCTGCTGCAAGACAAAGTTTTATCCGGACAGGTATGTTGATCTATTTTATCCACTAATATCTCGGGGTATCTATCAATACTAGGTTAGTCGCCTCTTTTGTCTGCCCAGCTAGTTGCCGTTGTCAGTCAGAGGACAAATGTTACTTTTTATCCCGATTGATCAAGTGCCCGAGAAATAGTATAACTTACATTATAGTTTGTTTGATATCTAATTTATATTCTAGGCGGCGGACCTGCAAGGCCGTTAAATGACAACCCATTATTGGATCGAATAATGGGTTTAATTTCAACGGCTGTCATCGGACTTCAAAATGATTTTGATGGTGACACCATTAATATTGTCAACAATGATGTCGCTGAAGAGCTTCCTGGAAATGGACCTGTTTTTGTAAAAAGTAAGTAAAATTTATGCCACCTGGATTTGCCTATACTTTTCTTTTAATTTAATTTGCATTGGAGTGGTCTTTTATATATATTGGTATTTTTTTCTTTCAGTCCCTGATGCAACAGTCCCAAGTCCCAAGGAAGACCTACAAGAAGATTGCAATGTAAGAATGGCTTTATTTATATATATTTTGTAACATGTGTTATTTACCGTCATTGTAATGACTAGATTTTGTGTTCAGTGGTCCTTGATGGTTTGTTTCTTTTGTACAGGAATGTAGTGTTGACTGTTAAATTTATGAAATCACAAAAATCCTGAATACATGTAATGATAGTATTTTGTATTCAAACACCATGTACTCAACTTTGTTGGTGGTAGGAGGCACTTTTCTTTATCGCCTGACTAGCAATCGTATCTAAGTGTGATGCTACATAGGCTACCAAAACTACTAATAGCATAACAGGACTAGGGTGCTCTGATAACATGGCAGCACAGCGCCTCATTAATTTTGAATTTGCTTTTCCAAGTGGTATAAAGTAGATGTAGATTTAAGAAGACGAATTTATTTATGTTTATTCCAGGATTGGGGAGACTACACTCCAAGAATGTTGCAATCTGCAAAATCTGCCCCACTGCGATGTGAAAATACTGATGTTTTGGAGCTTGGCAGAGAAAATAAAACTCCACAACAAAAACAAAAATCATGGTCATCAAAACGTCGCCCAGCTGCACTACCAGCCTCTTCAACAGCATTGGAAGACCTCCATAAAATGAAAATGAAAGCTATAGAAATGCAGATGAATTTTGCCATTGAAGAAAGAGAAGATGCAAAACATATGTATGGCATTGACATGGAAATAAAAAAAGAAGTTCTAAAGCAAGAAAAAATAAAAACATGGTTATTGTTACATCAACAGCGGAGGCAGGCAAAAAATACCCGGTCAAGTACGAGTCAGACTCGTGCACCGAGGGCTCCGTACAGACAAAATATGAATAATTAACATACATATCAAAAAAATCATAAAAAATTGAAATGATAATACAATGAATATTTTATTTCTGTTTATTTTTTGTTCTCTTATAATATTAAACTAAATTAAATTTCTGAAGTGACTATTTATTAGTAACTCTCTTGCTCTATTATGCTGGGATGTGCTTGTTGGTGCATGTTCTATTTGCCCATTTTGTAACATCACCTCCCAAGGTGCAGGAAGTTCCAGCTCTGGGTCATCAGGGGGTACTGCTTCACCTTGTTGACGTAACATATTATGCAGTACTGCTGTTGCCATTATTACAACTAAGGCCTTGTTAAGTTTAATGCGTAGCCCTAATGCCAGCACTGGAAATCTTCTTTTCCATATACCATAAGATCTTTCAACAGGATTTCTTGTTCGAATCTGTGCCTCATTGTACAATTGTTCTACTGGAGTGCTGGGATTCTCCAATGGAGGCATTGAATAGGATGTCAAAGCATATCCACCATCCACAAGTAAAATTCCTTCACCATAATCGCCAGTCTCAAATTTTGATTTACGACAGCAATTATTGAAAATTGTACTGTCATGAGTCGAGCCCGGCCATCTTGCAACAATATCGATAATCTCCATATTTGCATTACATATTGTCTGGACATTAATAGAAAAATAACCTTTCCTGTTTCTAAATAGTTCTGCCTGGTCACCTCCTGGTGAAGTTATCCGGACATGAGTGCAGTCCATTGCTCCTATCACTCTAGGAAATCGTGCTATTTGATAAAATTCGTTTTGATTTTGCCGAATCTCCTGTCGAGTATTAGGAAAATTGATATATTCATGGTTTAATGAGGCTATAGCCGCACTTACTCTATGTATGATCCTATGTGCTGTGGGTGTGCTGATTCCACTTAAATCACCGAGCGTCATTTGTGTATTATTTGTAGCATAAAATCTTAATGTGGCTAAAAGTTGGTTTATCGGAGATATTGACTGATTCCTGTAAAGAATTAATAGGAAAGTTATAGTAATTTGTTAAGTTTCTTGGCAAAATACGATCGATATGTGATGAACTTTGCAGCCGATAAGCAAAAATACTAGGCTGGCACTACTAGCCTAGCGTCTTCAAGATTCGTTGTTACGAGTTCATGTCAAATGATTCTGCAAAACTCACCTCTCAGATATGTATTCCAAACGATCTTCGATTTTTATCAACAAGTTATAAGCTGATTCCTTAGATAAACGAAATCTTATGCTGAAATCCTCGTCGTCGTAGTCATGAAAATGATCACTTCTTTCTTTTATCCATCTTGGACGTTTTGTGGTATAATTTTCGTCTTCGCTATCACTGTCATTATCATAAATAATTCTTATCAAACGCTGCATTTCAAACGTTTATTTAGCTATACAATTACAAAAATACAAACAAATAGTGAAATTCTACGCAGCAATGCAATGTTTTACGTTATGTTTGTTTACAATTTGACGTGCTTTTGACACTTGATAGCAGATCAACCAGCTGACAGCATGGCGGCCATTTTTATCCAAAGTATAAGATCCTTATACCTTCAAAAATGGCGGTATAACAAGTTACTCTCGAATATCTGTTTATTTCTGGATTAAGGAGTTGGTGAAATGTAAATTTGGATATTCGAGATTAAATTGCAAATTTATCCTTGTACTAAAACTTATCCGACTTTGGTGAAATTGGCCCACAGGGCCAATGAGTTTTTGAGCCGCCATATTCCTCTGATATGGCTCATGTAGCTACCATCTGTCACAGATAGTAATCGGTAGCAACGCCTTGACGTGGCTTCGGAAGCATGTTAGTTTTCAGATAAACAGGTGATTCACTCTACAATGTTCTAAGCAGACCGGAGAAAGGTCTCACAAAGTGATCTAAGGGTCAGGGCACATTGGTCGATGGCGTTCAACGGTGGCCATATAAAAAGACAGCAAAGTTCGTCGCGTCGTGATCGCGTCAATGCGAAGCGATAGGATGCGTACATTGTTCCATAATTTGCTCTCTTTTGTATAGACAAACCGTAGAACGCCGTGGATCAATGTGTCCTGACCCTAACGTTCCACATATGACAAAAAGAGAGAGACCTTTTAGGATATTTTTAATGTATTTTACCCCCACCTAATTTAATATCAACTACTGCGTATTTATAAATTGTAGCGTGAGCTGTCCCGTCTGAACTTCAGCGAGGATCGTCACGCTCAGCTGAAGGATACGTGCCGCTCGCTGGAGCTGGACATCCGACGGAAGCGGGACGCCGTCGACAACCTGGCCGCGAGGCTGCAGAAGTGCGACTTCAGATACAGTCCGCCACAGAACAACTTCGACGCCAGACGAGTTTCTGGTGAGATGTTATTGTATTAATCTTCTAGCAAAACTCGGCCAAGCGCGAGTCGGACTTATGCACCATGGCATGGAAGAAAAAGTGTAGATACCGTTAAACTTCAATGAAAGATGTTTGTAAAGGGTTTGATTGCTGGTTAATCTGCTAGTTAAAAGCTCTACTTCACATCATCACAGGCCGGACACTTCGAACAAATGTTGTCATACTTCGAACGGATGACGTTTGTATTAACGCGCATGTGTGAGGAAGTAGTACGCGCCATGCGTAACGGTTATTTTCTGAGTCAGTCACTGGCGGGGGAAGTGAGGTATCATATCGGCAGGAGGCGGTGAATGTCCGTTCTGTACGTAGAACTATAATAATTCTGTGATATCACTAAAATATTTGCCGACTGTAATTATTATAGATTCTTCTCTTTAAAATTATCGGAGAAAATTGTAGAAACTTTTCTTCGTAGGTAAATATGTGATTTATAATTTCAGGTACTGTGTGTAGATTAATTGATGTTCGCGACCGGAAGTACTGCAGGGCGTTAGAGACAGCAGCCGGCGGTAAAGTAAGTCTTATATACTGTAATAATTACTACAGGAGTGATATCGCTATTTTGGTTATCAGCATCTGGTTATGTAAAAAATAGAAAAGCACATACTCTGATTTCAAAATATAGATGGGGAATTCTGAATCTAATTTTAGAATGCAACCATAACGTTCAAAATTAAAGAGTAATTTATATTAAGAAGTACTTATAAATGAAATGTCGGTACAGTACTCGCATATTATGTTTGACCCTCTGAAGGTAGCTACAGAAGGCTGCCAAGTATTAATTATTTACGTATAAATGGTAGGCAAGGCAAGTTAGCGGGTGGAAAGAAATGTCCTTGTATGTCATCCAGGGATAGTCATTATCGAAAAAAATACCCATACATTCCGACTGTACATGTGCAAAGTTCAGGGCGCCTAACTTCAGAGGGACAAACATATCTTGCGAATACTGTAAGCGTATCATTTAAATATAGTTGGACTGTTTTTTGTTGAAAGAAAAATTATTGAAATTTAGACAGTACAACGCCTATCGGGTCGGATAGTTTCTAAAATTTTATTAGTTTTGTATTGATTTTACTTTAAAATGTAGTTAAAAATTGTGTTGCCTCTGACATTTGAATAATATTGAAAAACTAACCAGAATGTTAATCGCTCACAAACCATTTACGGTATCACGAAAATGTACCTAAATTACTGTCAATTTAGCAGTGAACTCTATAAGTATTAATTGAGTAAAACTTGTGTGTTCAGCTGTACAACGTGGTGGTAGACACAGAGGTGACCAGTAAGCTGCTGCTACAACGCGGCAACCTGCAGCAGCGCACTACCATCATACCCCTCAATAAGATCAAAGGGAACGTCATCGATAACAGAACCGTGCAGTTTGCCCAGGAGATTGTAAGTTATTTGTAGCTTTGTATCGTGGTGGCAGGCAGGCATAATAAGTGTCTTTGGACTTTCAATCTGAAAGTCCCGGCTTCGATGCATTCTATAGTTTCTGACAAACAATTTGAAAAATGCCCTTGGCTGCGCAGTAACCTATTTTCGGGTCTCTTTGGCGGCGCGCGGGAAATATCATTTCAACCGCGTTGAGGCGCGTGATTGGCCGAACAGTCACCACTCGCGCCCCTCTCGTCCCCGGGATGCGCGAACTCATCCCCACTATGACCATTTTCGTTCAAGTTGTTTGCCGGGAACCTCGATACCAGATTTGAATTGTGGTATGGTTTTTTATGTATGAAATTCCGAGCATAGCTCGTTCCATATGACAATATCCTTTCTTAACTTGAAAATAAAACATTCCCGACGTTGAACATATTCAGAATTCTTAACTGAGCATTCTTTCAGGGAGGAGGACCAGAAAACGTCCAACTGGCATTAGACCTGATAACCTACGAAGACCACCTCCACCCGGCAATGGCGTGGATCTTCGGCAACACCCTGGTTTGCAGCGATATGAACGTGGCAAAGCATGTGACCTTCCACCCTCGCGTCAAGAGACGCTGCGTCACCTTGGACGGAGACGTGTTCGACCCCTCGGGGACGCTCTCTGGAGGTGCTGCCGCTAAGGTAAGACGTGTCGCCTTCGTAGCCACAGTTGGGCTGGTAATCCAGCAGTGTCAGGTTCGATTCCCAGGTACTTCTAGGTCACAATTTCTAGGTAGGCCACTTCTAAGCACCCCTAAGTTTCTTACAATCAGGTGAGATGAAGGCCAAGTGCAAACCCGTTATACATAAAAAATATTAGACTTGCGATTGTCTACAATCTCACCTGATGTGTTTTATTGACTTGATGCTGTTGGTACAGCTTCACCTGAACCGTCTGGCGAGCGCGGAATACGCAGCCTAAATTCGCCCTATCGGCTTCGGCTTAGGGCTGTTGCTTGGAGACAAGAGATTTGCAGTATTTTGCTGAGATATATATGTAAATTTATACAAACTATAATTATGATGTATTTGTTTGTTAGGGAGGATCGATCCTGGTGCAGATCCAAGAGCTGAAGGCGCTGGAGCATCAGCTGCAGCAGGCGGAGGCACAGCTCAGCCAGGCCAGCGATGAGGTCAGCGCCTTGCAGCACGCCGCCGACAAGCACGCCTCCATGAAACAGATGTTAGTTCATGTTTTCATCATATGTAACCTCACCTACGATAACACGGAATCTTTGATGAACATATTGCTGAATGTAACTTCTCTCTTTTCAAAAAACGTTTAAATGTTCGTGATAGGCTGAATTAGGTTTTAGGGGAATAAAAAATTGGAAAAGTGGTGCGATCGATCGACCCGAAAGTGTCGGGTCAGCTAGTTAGTATTAAATGTATTTATGTGTAATTTTGTGTGCTTGTGTCAGGTACGAGATGATGACGCACGAGTTAACGGTGATAAAGGCGAGACTGGCGACCACGTCGCACGCGCAGCTGCACGCAGAGATAGAGGGGCTCAGGGAACAGGTAAGGTATACAAGTAGAGAAACTGTGTCCCACACTCTCGCACCTGGTGGTAAGTGGCAATGTCTACTACGAAGGTACGAGTTAGTATAGTATAAAGGACTTAAATAAGGTACGCGAACGATCACTTGCATCCAGCGACTCCCCGCGACTTTCGCCGGTCCATCTAGTAGGGGGACGGCTCGGTATACGTTTCCCGGTACGTGGTCGACACTCGAGAACTCGTTCCCCCCATCGGTTATCCGTTCTTCAAGCGATATGGCCTGCCCATTGCCACTTCAGCTCACCGACTCGTCAAGCTATGTTGGTGACCTTACTTCGTCTACGGATTCCTTCATAAGGATTTTATCACGTAGAGGAGTTCTGAGCATAGCTGGCTGAGTGACTTTGAGCTTGTTTATTCGTCCAACAGTAATGGACCATGTTTCGGTTCCATACGTCGGTTGGAGCATAACAATGTTAAATTAAAAGTTATGATTAAAGTTTTCAAAGGGTTCGATTTAAAAAAAAAATTAGGATCCCTGCATCGTGCGAAAGTTCTAGCGGTCAACTGGTCAAAAAAGGTTGGTAACCACTGCTCTAGAAGGTATCTTTTTAAGGTTCCGAACCTAAAAAGGAACCATTATACTATAGGGTACTTCCTGTTGACCTAGAATTCAGAAATTTGGCATGAAGTATAGTCTTATAGCACAACCATAGAAATAAATCTGAAAACCAGGATTTTTAATTTATAACACAGTGAAATAGCTATTTTATGTTTACAAACATAACTTTGTAGTTGAAAGCCATACAACGGGTATGTTTTCTAACAGCAAATTAAAGTTGGTTCTTTAATCGGACTTATATTTTCGGTAGAGCATGATTTTCAGTATGTCAAATATTCATATTCTGTACGGGACCCTCGGTGTGCGAGTCCGACTCGCACTTGACCAGTTTTTTGTATGATGGATTTGCTTGACTTTCTTCTCACTTGATATAGTGATGATAAGGCCGTTAGATGAAAAGCGTGCTCATTTCGAAGCTTTAAGTTAATTATCCGCTAGTGTCGTTGTTTAACGGATAATAAATAAATACAATCGTTATTTTAAATTACAGGTGCAGCAATTAACAGAGGCAGTTGAGATGGACAAGGCGAGGCAGATAGAGACGGCTGCACAGGCGAAAGAACTCGAGGCTAAAGTTAAAGATATCAAAGGTCACAGGGAGAGGTGAGGCGTTACTGGCTTCCGAATCATATGATTGAATTATTTGTATATCTGATATTCATATGTTCATTTCCAATGGATTTACTTTGTGCCTGAGAAGATATGTACACACTTTGTAATTAAATGTGCCTTTGACCGTCACAAAATTAAACAATGTACATTCACAAACCTCTTAAATATTTTTTGCTGTTGCCATTTATAATCATAATATGTGTTTTGCTTACAATATGGTGAAAACAGATGTTACATGAATTAAACTCTTAATAGTCCAAGTTATAAATAATCCAATGTCGTTTTATGTGAGTAAATGTTTTTTACTTCACCTAACCGGAAAGTACATTTTTACTTTTTTGAAAACATGTGAGAAAGTACGTAAAGGCGTCGGTGGCGCAAAAGGCGTCGGTGGCGCAATGGATAAGGCGCGGACTCTCAATCTGAGGGTACCGGGTTCGAATCCAGCCGTGTACCTATGAGTTGTTTTTCAATTTAAGTACATTATCCGATTGCTTAACGGTGAAGGAAAACATCGTGAGGAAACCTGCATGTCTTGAACATGCATGTGAAGTCCGCCGATCCGCACTGGGACCGCGTGGTGGACTATGGCCCATACATTCTCTGTAGGAGAGTAGGCCTGAGCCCCTCCAGTGGGGACATATATAGGCTGTTGATGATGATGATGAGAAAGTACGTCATTACTGTCATTTAAATATGCGGGCGGAAAAGTGTATGAAAATTCGTGCCAAAATATAAAAAGGTTTTATGTCGAAATTCGCAAAATTATACATTGCTTTTTGTCTACATTATTATAAACCGCGCGTAAGCCGCCTTCTTTTGTACTCAAAATGCGAAGATTTGATGATACTATGTATCACTGAGGAGAAAATGTGATTCCCACCTCGTACACACTCACTGGTAATTGGTCACTTTCTTCCCTCGGTGAGAAATATCATCTATCTATCAATGTGTTATTTTAATTGCACAGGGAGTTCAAGAAGGCGCAAGATGCGTTGAACAAGGCCAAGAAAGAGGCGCACCAACACAGCACCGCGTGGAAGCAAAGGGAACAGGAGTTCGAGACGTTGCGACTTGAGGTGAACACACGTGTGATACTAGCTATTGCCTGCGACTTCGTCCGCGTTTACTTGAGAGTGTATACCACGGGAATTAGTTGTCCGGGAAAATAATTCCACGCCCTTTTAGGATCCTTCAACTATCCCTATTATGTACCAAAAATCAAGTATGATGCCATCAAGTATAGCTTTGTGGCTGTAGAGATCTGTGGAGATTTGTAATTGGTTGTTTCATGTTTCATATTTTGAAAGAACATCTGTTTTATCACACATCATTTATATAAATAAAGAATGATAAATTTCACACTGAAAATCAATTTCAGGCGATTTGCCAACAAATAAGTTTCATACTGAATGCAGAGTGCCCTACTATGGAACTCTATCCCTGAATCCATCAGACGAGCCCCTTCCTTACAATCCTTCAAAACTAGCCTAAAAAAGGTTATGCCTTAGCAGCCTTTCCTTCTTTCCTTCCTGATCTCCTTTGATATCCTTTTCTTCCTGATCCACTATATTTTGCCTATTGTTCATCCAATATATGTATTTATTTATGTAGCACCACTTACCCCTTGTTAATTATATGATTCCTCTGCCCCAAGGTTGCCTGGAAGAGATAGCTCTTAGCGATACGGCCGCCTTTATTGTACCTTTTTTGTTTTTTATGTTCTGGTTTGTATTGGTGTGTATGTGTGTGTGCAATTAAGTATATTTGATCTATTGATAATCTTTTGAAATATGATAGCTGGCTTTGTGCAGTAATTATCAGTATTATCGTATTATAATGTCGGAAAATGAGTATCATAAACAGACAACTTAACAGTGAATCGTAATTTTTATTTTTGATAACTTTTTATTATTGTTATCCGAAACGCCATTTAGAGGCCAGTAGCTGCGTAACGGCTATTGTATCTGACATCAAAGGCGAACGTGACCTAACAATGTTAATATATAATGAATGTTTGCTTCAGGTGTCTGAGCTGGAAGCTGCGGTGGCCAACAGTCGCCAGCAGCTAGAAGACATCAACTCTGCCTTCGGCGGCATATCGGAGGGGCTGGAAAAAACAAAGCGGGAACACGCAGCCGCCGCAGTGAGTATCTACCGTGTTTATGGAACGAGCGCAGTGTTACCATTGATTTATGTTAATATTATACTATTATTGTTGAATGCATATTATATATTGTTGCGGTTTGCTATTCAACACGAAGGAGATATGTGGAATGGTCTCCCTTTCGCACTTGACAATCCTTATGCAATTTATTCGAGAGCTTTCCACGCTATCTTTTGTTTGATATCCGACACGAAGGGGATAGATGGATCCGCATCTCTCTTTCACACTCGAGACTGTTCGAGAAGTTCCGTGACATTTTTTTCTTAATATTTAAAATTCTCCTTTTTAAAGGGTTTTTTACTTCGGGCCGTAGCCAAGCAATGTTTTATTTATTATTATTATTTATTATAATATTAACATTACAGTGTAAACCAAGTCGTTAGTATTTATACTAAACAGTACAGAGGTAGTTATATGCCAAAGGCATTCTCACAGAACGTTAGGTTAGTTATTATTAATAGATATAACAATAAGAAAGCTATTTAACCCGAACACGACAAGAAACCTGTTAGTCGTCTGTTAGTCATTTATGATTTACTTATGTAGTTTAGGTTTATGTACTGTTAGAATAGTCAAACCATTGCTAGCTGCATAAATATAGCATGCCATAGATTAATTATATAAATTAGGATCCTAATCTATATCTTAGCCTTTCTAGCATCAATTGAATTAACATAAGACAGAATGAGATAAATATACATTCTCTGTCGCAAATTGTATGTCAAAATTAAGCGAATGCTTTAATACATTATCACAAAAATCTATTCTTCAGTACTGCATTAGTTAATTTATAGGACAACAAACGAACATTTCAGTTGTCATAAACCGGGGCGATGTGTTACAAGGCGTGCAAATGTTGCTATTGTCATTTCTTTTTAGTACAGTAATACCCCGACTTACGCTACCCCGTTTTACGCGAATTCGGAGATACGTGGTTTTTCATTTCGATTGCCGCGCGCATCGGCTCTCTCGCTCCGCCCTCTCAGTGTTCAGTTTGCGATAGGTTCGAACGTGTTCCGCATGGAATTGTTTTACGTGCGCAGTTTGTTTTACTTATAATATCTAATTATGTCATCTAAAAGAATGAAAAATGGCTCATTTGAGCCTAACAAGAAAATCAAAACACTGTCTTTGGAGTGTACACTGGATATAATTAAAGACTTTGAAGCAAAAATTAAACTTAACAGAAGGACTCAATTCAATTGAAAAGGGATTACAAATTTTAGAAAAAATAAATTCTAATGAAGAACGCGTTTCTACTACAAAACGGGTAATAAAAAAAATCACTGGTATGCTACGAGGAAATTTTGCGTGAGAAGAAGAAAAACTTAACTCGTCAGGCAACAGTGTTACAATGTACGAAGCCTTCGACATTAAAATAACTTCGGTTTAGGTTACTTTATTCATAACAGTGTAAATTGTTTTATTATCTTACACTTTATTAAACATTTTTCTTCTAAATTATTGTTTCCTTTAAACTCTGGTCCCGATGAAACATACTTTATATGTATTTATATGCAAAGTTGAACCCCGACTTACGCGAATTCGACTTACACGGCAATCGCTCGGTCCCACCTATCGCGTAAGTCCGGGGTATTACTGTACACGAAATAAAGTATCGACAGAATCAAGGTGTTCAATCATCAACAGCCTATATACGTCAACACTGCAGGGACTCAGGCCTACTCTCCTACAGAGAGTGTATAGGCCATAGTCCACCACGCGGGACCAGTGCCGATTGGTAGATTTTCACACCAATTTCTTCTCAGGAGTGTGCAGGTTTCCTCACGATGTTTTCCTTCACCGTTAACGGACCTTTTACGGTTAACCTTCACAAATATTTCCCGCCTACAGGAAGCAGTTAAACAGATGCAAGCAAAGATACGGAAGCAGAAAGCGGACATATCTAGCCGGAGCACGGACGTATCTCGTCTGCTGCAGAAGAAGGAACAGCTGTTGAAGAACTGTGCGGATCTGGAGCTCAAGGTCAAGGAGCTGGAGTATAGGATCAAGGAGCTGCAGGCGGAGGCGGCCGAGTGCGGGAAGAGGGTCAGTATGTAGGAAGTTTCATGGCATGTGGTTCAGGGCACGCTAAAGTCCCTTACAGTGATACACACACCCAGATTTATACCATAGCTTTCAAAGACAGGACAAATTTTGTTTTTATTTATTTTTGCGCATTACGCATAAACGGTTGAACGTCACACATAAAATGTTCATATGCTTTTACTCGAAAAATATTCTCGTTTGATAACTTCTCCAATGTGAGCAGATGAGGAACGAGTTATGCTCGGAATTTCTCTACGTGATAAAATCTGGAATGAGGAAATAAAAGTAAAATAAAATGACCTAGTAAAAGTCGTCGCTGGATGCAAGTGGGCCAGGACCAGTCGTGAGGAGGCCTACGTGCAACAGTAAATGCTTCCCGGCTGATGATGAGGACGGATGATGAGGTCGTGGCTATAAAAGTATATTTTGTGTGACAGATTGAATCTCTGGAGGCCGAGAACTCTTGGATACCATCTGAGAAGCAGTACTTCGGCGCAGCAGGCGGCATGTACGACTTCCAAGCTCGGCAGGCCAACGTCGCGGGCCAGCGGCTCGCACAGCTCAAGGAGAGGAAGGACAAGCTGGCGCGAGGACTCAACGCTCGTGCGCATACGCTGCTCGGCAAGGAGGAGGAACAGGTGACACATGCACACAGCTCAATTGGAGGAATGACCACCTGGCGGGGGAACTATAGGTAGACCGCTTAGATGAGTCCTCGCCTGCGCGGTACAGGGGCGCGGGGGTACGGCGACAAAGGGGATCGAGAGGGAAGCGGACGGCCGGTCACTATGAGGCAGAAAGCAACAATTAGAGCCGCGCACACTGGGAGAGGCCTATGTCCAGTTGTAGACTGCCACAAGCTGTACATGATTATGATGAGTGTAGTTAACATCAGCTTCCAATACGGATGATGACTAAATTATTTTTATTCCCCTATTCGAGAGACCGTGTGAAAAGATAAATAGCCTTATTAAAGATTTTTCGATGTGATGTATAGTTTTCCTAATATAGCCCATCGAAAAGTGATTCTAGTCACGTGGTGCAAAAACGCTCCATACAAATCGGTACCTATGCGTGACGTCACGGTTGAGTATTGAAGTATAGATAACGTATGAAACTTTTAACAATATTTGAGTTTTCTCGTAAAATAATGTTTTTATGTGACCACTCCCTTACTAAAAAATATTCACAATGTAATTACAAAGCAAAACGTAAAATAAAAAATTTTGTACGAGCAAGTTGGTTTTTTGGAATTTTTGCGGGCTTTATAAGTGTAAAAGTCCAGAAAAAATTAAATAATATTAGATATTTTAAATTTTATAGGAGCTTTATAATGCCCTTTATGGTTTAAAATACAATTTAACCCCAATCTGATTTGGTGTCATCTAGCCTATTGTAGATATTGCTATCATGTTGTGTTGTGTGCCAGTACCAAGACGTGATGCGCAAGAAGAACATCGTTGAGGCGGACCGCGCGAAGCTGGTGCAGGTGATGGCGGAGCTGGACGAGAAGAAGAAGAGCAAGCTGGTGGCGGCGTGCGAGCAGGTCAACCGGGACTTCGGGTCCATCTTCAGCACGCTGCTGCCAGGCGCTCAGGCACGCCTCAAGCCGCCCGAGTCTCAGACAGTGTTGGACGGACTAGAGGTACATACATATAGCAGAGGGTGTAATGGAACGCATCTAAAGAGATATTTAAGAAAGACAAACTGACAGCGACTGTCAGTTGTCACTTCAGACGTCATTGGATCTCGGCTTTGTTGAGAGACCATTTTTATTAAAGTGTAACTAATATTAAAAACCTACTTGTGAAACCATTATAAATATACATTAAAACAGTTAATAGTATTTAATTGTCTAAACAATACAGAAGGTTCGAATCATTGATTTAAAGTAAGGATATGTCCTAGAGAACATTTTAAATACAAATGGTGGAGAGATTCTATGTTCTAGCGGCATCAAACAAATGTGCTCTGAGGTGTATAGTTCTCAATAGAACACATTCTTATCGTGTGGTGTGTAAGGTCGATATGAACGAACTCACACACCCTGGTGTCAGAGTTGTTGAGCCGCCATATTTCTCTGACAGTCGCTCTGAACCGTCGGTGGCGCAGTGGATAAGGTGCGGACTCTCAATCTGAGGATTCCGGGTTCGAATCCAGCCGTGTACCTATGAGTTGATTTTCAATTCAAGTACATTATCCGATTGCTTAACGGTGAAGGAAAACATCGTGAGGAAACCTGCATGTGTTGAACAGGCATGTGAAGTCCGTCGATCCGTACTGGGCCGCGTGGTGGACTATGTCACATACACTCTCTGTAGGAGAGTAGGACTGAGCACCTGCAGTGGGGACGGTAATAGGCTGTTGATGATGACTCCTCTGACATGTCTCATGCTAGATAGTAACCGGTAACAACGGATTGACTTGCCTTCCGAAACACAGAAACAACTTTTTTTCAGACAGTCAAGTGTTTCAGCCAGTAATGTCTTAACCAAACTGGGGAAAGTATCACAAAGTTACTTTTGATGTCCCACCGGGGATCGAATCCGAGAGCTTCTGCGTGTGTTGCTCAGACAACTGCGCCACAGAGAACGTTACTTAACTTTTACCGAAAGGCAAAATAATATAATCTCTTTTTATTGAACCGCTGTGCTTGCAGGTGAAAGTAGGGTTCAACAACACGTGGAAGGAGTCCCTGGGCGAGCTGTCTGGCGGGCAGCGGTCGCTGGTGGCGCTGTCGCTGGTGCTGGCCATGCTGCGCTTCAAGCCGGCGCCCCTCTACATCCTGGACGAGGTGGACGCCGCGCTGGACTTGTCGCACACACAGAACATAGGGCAGATGCTCAAAGAACACTTCAGGAACTCACAGGTCACTTGATTACATCATTCACAACAATGAAAGAGAAAACAATATAAACAAGATTTTTTGACCTGTGCCCGCTGCATGGCTTCAGCTATCGCGTCGCGGGCGACGCGGTTTCAATTTTATACCATCGCCGTATATATCGCGCTAGCGTGCATGGGTTCGCGGCGCGATTCGTATCCACCTTGGATAAAGTCTATGTCGCGCCATATAAAGTTTATTTTTTAAATTGCTTTTTCAAGTTTTTTGGTACGACAACACTCAATCGGTAAACAGTGCTGCCCCAAAGCATTCGTTCATTTAGTATTTTTTTGACATACGTTACGTCAATGTCAAAAGTTTAAATCATAACTTCTTTCATTTCTAATTTATTTCCAAAGGTTTATTTTAAATCTGTGTGATAAAAACTAATTAAATTCATCAAAATCAAAGAAAGGATGTTGCCGAAAAATAAGTAAGTTTTATTATTTCAATTTTATAATCATACTACATAGTAACTTACACATCAATTTGATTTACGTAAGTACAGTCCCCAGAGTTAAATTAAATTAGCAGTTCATGGCAGTTTTTGTCATTTATCACGCCACAGCCCCTTTCGTCCCACCTCAACCAACCCTTGATAGTGCACGCTGCTCCTTTTTGGCTCAAGAACTAGTCCATACACTGTAAAAACTTTTGTTACATAGAAAGCGCAATTCATTGTTTAATTTATAATATTTCAGACATGGAGAGATCTAAAAAAGAAAGCTCATGATGAAGATGCGAAAATAAGGGTGGCGGGCACTCAAACTGGGAATTTTACTCCTGTGCCGACCCTCTCTGAATTGAGCACTACAATTCGTAGTATAATTGGCAGTGAGTGCGCATTTGGCAAAGGAGAAGCCAGAGAAAAAAGCAGCATCGGTGTAAGTGACTTAAAAGTGTGATAAGTTTTGTGAATTTTGAAGTTTACTTTTGCATTAATATTTGAAATTAACTTCTTTCTTTTTGTTAAGAGTTATTATATTATTAAAATTTGTCTATGCATTTGAATTTAAATAAATATAAAATAAAGGTTTTAATGCAGGCTGAAACATTTTCAAGTACAATAAACAATGTTTCAAAATCACTAAGTTAATTGGGATGTACACTCCACTTATTTACAGGATTTTAGTCTAGTTTTAAATGAGAAATCATTATTTACAGGACATTTTACAAATGCGAAATAAAATCCTTGAGAGACGGAACAGGATAATTGAAATGCAATAATGAAAAACAGAGAGAGGTATGTATTCATTTTATTATTGTCTTATTACACAGAATTCAAATGTTTATTTTCAACATTTTGATTATAAAAATAACACTATTAAAGTCAATTAAACCAATTGACAAATAATCTCTACAGCAATCACATCTTTTAAGTCTAGGATAATCGAGATGTCTGCAGATGTTTCATGATGTTAAATAACGTGTAGCGTTAATCATATCATATGCTTTCTCAGGCCCACAATGGAAATTGCAATCCAGGCCAAACATATGAAACGTGCCCTTCAAATACCCATTTGTTCGTTCAATAGTATTTCTGGTCCCACAGTGCCATTGGGTATAGCTCGCCTCTGGCGAGTTGGCGGCTGCTCTTTGAGTAGGTGTCATTACCCAAGACTCAAGAGCATAGCCAGAATCTCCTGAAAAAGTAACACTAACACAAACTCATTTTTTATTACAGTTTCATCATCATCAACAGCCTATATATGTCCCCACTGGAGGGGCTCAGGCCTACTCTCCTACAGAGAGTGTATGGGCCATAGTCCACCACGCGGGCCCAGTGCGGATCGGCGGACTTCACATGCCTGTTCAAGACATGCAGTATTACAGTTTACGTCAAGCAAAGCCCTCACTTTCAGATGTACTGGGTACCCTTCACGTGTGTGAGGAGTGAAGTCTTCAGCGAGCTCTGCGCACAAGTAGTCTACCATATCCGGGCTCCCTTTATAATTTTCGAAAAATTCCTATCTGAGTAGAGCCCAAGCGTCGACGAGGTCCCTCACAGCTCTACTCTGTTCTTTCCTCGTCACCTTTTCTTCGTAAAATGAAATTAATTAATTAAATTAATAATAAAATGATAATAAAATAAAATTGTTTTATTTCTTTTCATACAGTTATTTACACAAACAAGGTTGAGACCCTCTTGTAAGTATAAAAATACCTGTAACAGAAGGTCTCACTCTTTCATAACAAAACTAGTGTTTATTATATTTAGAGAAATGTGTACGTATGTTAACATGCTAAAAATACATATTTTATTATTATTATTTGCTTGATACACTAGCAGCTCTTCGAGCTGATGCGTGTATATCACTGCACTTGTTTTAATGTTTCTAAATGCTTATCGTAGCGTCGGTGGCGCAATGGATAAGGCGCGGACTCTCAATCTGAGGGTACCGGGTTCGAATCTAGCCGTGTACCTATGAGTTATTTTTCAATTCAAGTACATTATCCGATTGCTTAACGGTGAAGGAAAACATCGTGAGGAAACCTGCATGTCTTGAACAGGCATGTGAAGTCCGCCGATCCGCACTGGGACCGCGTGGTGGACTATGGCCCATACACTCTCAGTAGGAGAGTAGGTCTGAGCCCCTCCAGTGGGGACATATATAGGCTGTTGATGATTGATGATGAAATGCTTATCTAGTCTGTTTTAAAAACAATTCACTAAAGAAGCACTTATAACACTTTCAGGCAGAGCGTTCCAAGAATGCACTACACGGTTAGGCAAGAAGTGTTTCCTTGGGTTGCTCCTACATGAAGGCTTGGTGAGCTTAATTGAGTGCCCTCTCAATCGACTGTTCTGGCTCATAGTGAACAAGGTTCTGATGTTGCTCACATTGTAGTGTCCGTTGAGTATTTTATAAGTTTCAATGAGGTCACCTTGTTTCCTTCGCTCTTCCAGTGTTGTCAGATTAAGTTGAAATAGGCGTTCTTCATAAGATTTGTTTCTAAGAGATGCAACCATTTTTGTTGCTCTCCTTTGGACCCTTTCTAAAATGTCAATGTCTTTCTTGAAATATGGACTACATACCTGGAAGGCATATTCTAATAACGGCTGAATGTATGTTCTGTAAATTTTGATGAACAACTATTTGGTGATCATGTAAAACGCTTTTCTAATCATGTAGAGGATAGAATTTGCCTTTTTCGTTATGTTAGTTATATGCACATCCCACTTGAGATTGTGGGTGATGGTAACGCCGAGATCCCTTTGTGTGGTAACAGCTTTAAGAGGCACAGAGTCTATTGTACAGTTTAGTTTTGGGTTATTGCTTCCTATGTGTAATACTGTACACTTTGTTGGATTTAGTGAGATCAGCCATTCCTTTGTCCACTGTACAATGCGATCCAGATCTTCTTGAATGTGATATATGTTAAATGATAACAATAATTCACTATTTCGTAGAATAGTGAGGAGGAAAAGAAAAATTAAATGCCAGATGTAGCCTCTCGACATTTTCTAACCTTCAATTCTAAAAATACAATATTTAAATGGAATAAATCTTGGTCGCTGCGAACATAATAATTATGAGAATTTGATAAACACTCACTTTTTAACTATTTTAATGAGCCAATACAATTAAGTAACTCGAAATTCACGTAAAATATGTTTATCTGCCCCTCTCAAAACGCCAATAAAATTATCGAGTTGAAACGTCAAAATTGGATAAATCGCAGTTGTATATCAACAGCCGGTTGTAGCCATGCACGCACTTGCGATAAAAGTGTTAGTTTTTATCGATTCCGCGACATAATTATTTAACTGATGCGCTCATGCACGCTGCGACGTATATATGATGTCGGGCGATAAACTCGCGCGATAAAACCTTTATCCACGGCTTGTCGCCTCGCCATGCACCCCCGGCTGGAGATGAAGGGATATGCAGGCAGCGAGACTGATAATAATAATTATGGCAATTTGTAACCTTTGGATGCGGCCGAAAGGTACCGAACTGGACCACATTGCAAAGGCTCCGCTGTCTGTCTGTCCGTCAGTCACAGGGCTGTATCTTTTTAACCGTAATAATAAATAAATTTGCTTATTGCTCTTCACAGAAAGTTCTTAAAATAATTCAATAGCTGTCTGTGGAACATGGGCAAAAAGACAAAAAGAAATACAAAACAAAAATACTCGAAAACTAATAACTACCTTCTAATTAACACTAGTACGTACCAAAATACATGTATATCAGGTGAGGTAATAGGCAAACACTTGAAATTACACTCTGTGTAATGGCCGCTAAATAACATTTTAAACAGGTTCCCGTACAAGAAACGTGTTTTTTCATCGTTCTTTGTTCTTCACTTGTCAACTCTGGACCAACTACCTGAGAAGGTCGATGAGCACCATCAGGGTGCAGTACAATGACGCGTTCCGCATCCTGATGGGGCTGCCGCGTTGGTGCAGCGCGTCGAGCATGTTCGCCGAGGCGAGGGTCCCTGACTTCTTCTATATCATCAGGACACGTGTCGCGTCTTTCTGGGAGAGACTGCGAGCGACAGACAACGCCATTCTCCAGGCTGTGGTAGAGGGGGTGTCCAGTCCTATTTTTGGCTACTGGCTCTCCGTGCACCGGGATGCAAACCGGAAATGATGTAGATATAGACCTAAGACCTAGTCCTATAGACTAGACTAGTTTGTTTTTGTCTTCTTCTTTTTTTATATATTTTTATTTTATTATTTGTATTGTTTTATAATATTTGGGTTTTTTATGCCTTTTAATAAAATTTATTATTATTATTATTATTATTATTATTTGCTCTATATTGTGTTAAATATGGAACGGTCGTACGGAACCCTTCGTATGCGAGTTCAAATCGCACTTGTCCGTTTTGTAAACAATTTATAGACACATCAATATTTTTCATTTATTTATTTAGCCTTAGCTTACATTTTGCAATATCTACTGCAAGGCAAGGATGCTTCCATTCGAAATCCCTCACTGATGAAATTGTAAAAATGTCTTATTATTTGTTTCAGTTCATAATAGTGTCGCTGAAAGATGGCATGTTCAACAACGCGAACGTGCTGTTCCGCACGAGGTTCGTGGACGGCATGTCCTCGGTACAACGCACCGTCAACACCAGGCGATGAGTAACAACTACTTTTAAAACGAGCAATGGACAATTGACATTTCCTAGA